>JAJLXE010000010.1:0-740104 GCA_030571095.1 Hansenula sp. yHMH451
AATTTTAACTCATTTCTCCAATTAATTAAATCATCATCAATTTTTTTAAAATTGAATGAATCTTGATTTATTGATAATAAATTTAAATTTTCCAAACAATTTAATAAATCAATCAATAGGATACAATTTTTTAAATTTGAATTTGAATTTAAAATTGAATTTAAATGAGGGATTTGAAATTTTTCGAAAAATCCAACTTGTGGTAAACCAAATGAAATTGAAGAAATTGTTGCCAAGATATGGAAACTCCAATATAATTTCAATCTGACTGAGTGTAATTTGAATTTTTCATCTTTTGATAAACGAATTGATGAATTATTTTGTTTTAAATTGTTATAATTCAAATGTAAACCTAAATTTAAAACCATTGAATGAGAAAGGTTTGTTAAATTTATTACTGTATCTTTATAACAATTCTTGTTATGGAATAAATAAAGGGATAACAAGATAGTTTGAAATTTTGTTAATGAAGGTGAATTTGATAAGTTTAAACTTGTTATTAATTTATGGATTTCATGTAAATTAAAGATTGAACAATTCAATTGAATGATGAGGATTAATGAAGTTATAAAGATTAGGAAATCTTGATCTGATTGAGAATTTTCCAAATAAGCAATCAAATTTTCAGTCTTGTTATCAATTGAATTAAAGAAGTTTTTATAATTTTTGAAAAAAACATCTTCATCAAGTATTGGTATTAGATTTAAATTTTCAAAATGATTTGAAATTAATAGATCCAAATTTGTCTTTGAAGGGAATTTGATTAAGAATTTTGAAATGATGAAATCTGATAAATTGTTGAACTCTATTGAAGGAGATTTTAGTTCTTCAATGGGGGTTAGTTTAAAATTGATCAACATCTTGTTAAACATTTGATTTAGACTGTTTAGACCGATATAGGTTTCCGATTCGATGAAATTATCAAACATGAAGAAGTTTTCTGTTAATTTTGTAGTTGGAGATGCTTGTAGTGGTGGGGGCATTTCATCAATTGATTCTTCTTTTATAGTGATTGTATTGTTGATATTATTGTTATTATTATCTGGGGTGATGATTGGAGGTGTTGATTCCAAACTGATTGAACCTGAACCTGAACCCTCTTTCCTATGATGATAAGATTCTAGTTGAGTGATTAATCTTGAGTTTTCATTTTGCAGTGAGATGAGATTTTTCTCCAAATTCTCTGTATAACCTCTTGGGAAGGCTCTTCTTGTTAGTTTATCTGAAGTTTGACAGTTGTAGCCTATTGATAGACAGTTTGTGCAGGAGGGTATTTTCCCGTCGCATTTGATCTTTTTAATTCTGCAGCGGTCACAAGCCTGGGAAGTTCTTGTTAAGCCGCCGTTGCCCGTGGTCTTTATTAGCTTAGTTAGTTCAGGCATTGTGGTGAACTCACTCTAAAAGTTTAGTTAATTAATTGCGGGATCGTGTGTGGTTTATATAGAAAATCTGAATTGACTCCACGAATTAGCCACGGGCCACGACCTGTCACCTGTGTGCTGGGCGAACCGGCTGGGAAAAGTCCCTTGATCCGAATAAAAGAGGAAAGGAGGAAGGGAAATAAATTTTAGCAGTAAATTAGTAGAAATTGATTGATTGATGATGATGATTGATGATTCAATGTGGAATGATGTAGTGTTCCTAAGTCCTACACACAAGACTATGACACTATGATACTATCAACACTATACTATTAAGTATACTATCTACTACTAACTATCAACTATCAACTATTAACTATTAACTATGATACTACACTACTATACTACACTATACTATACTACTATACTACTATACTACTATAATACTATCCTATCATCCTGTTTAGCCCGACTTCCAAACGCCCACTGCACAGCGTCAATGATGACATCCTGATGCTCCCACGGTTAATGTACCTCAAAACTAATAGCCTCTCATACAACTGGAATAGTGATCAATTGATAGTGACAGTGGCAGTGAATTGAATTGATAGTAATAGTATAGTGATAGTTAGTATAGTACAGTATAGTATAGTACAGTAATAGTTAGTATAGTATTGTATTGTATAGTGATAGTTCGCGGTATCACATGACTGTCACATGACCCATCAGCACCCGCACGTGACCTCCACATAACTTATTTTATCAACACACGCGTACTCTCAACTTGTTAAATACTCATCATCAAATCATGTCAAAACCATTTGCTGACTTGAAATTTTGCTCAACCTCAGTGCCCAGCGAGCTACGCTCGGACATCACGTCCAAGATCAAAGCAATGGGCGGCTCCCACTCAAACAACTTGATGTCGGACGTCGATGTATTAATCGTTGGTGATCGAAATACTGAAAAATTTAAATTTAGTGTAAAGAATAGATTTGATATCTTATTCATAAAACCTGAAACAATTTTACAAATTCATAACAACTGGTTGAACAATCAAGATGGTGAAAACCCAAATCTAATCAAAATTAATAACTATTGCTTGAAAATTTTCGAAAATTTCAATATATGTATCTCAAGAATCTTACACGATCAACATATCTCATCTTTTGAAAAAAAAAATTTAATCCAATTAATAGTTGAAAATGGTGGTCAAGTCTCTGATTCATTAACAACAACTTCATCTTGTCTAATAACAAATGAAAAATCAGGGAAAAGATACGAAATGTCCAAAAAATGGCAAATCCCAATCATTCATCCTTTATGGTTATTACATTCTTTACAAAGGAAAGCTTCTTTAGATCTTAAATATTATGATTTAGAATCTTTATCAATAGATAATATTGGGAAAGATTCTTGTAATATTTGGAATCATTTGAAAAATAATAAAAAAAGGAAAAAACAATCAATTGATAAAGATGAACGACAAATTGAAAAAAAAAATTCAAATATTTGGAATTCAATAATGCAAATTAATAATAAAGATAATATAAGGAAAAATTCAATTTCATCATGGGATGATGATATTGAAATTGATGACTTGAATGAAATAATTGATATAAATGAAATTAATAATAATAATAATAATAATAATAAACCCAATTCAAAAAAAAAATCAACATTAAATCTTGAATCAAACTTATTCAATAATTTAAAATTTAAAATTGAATTCTTCCCCAATGATAAATATTCAACTTTATCCAAGATTATTAAATCTCATAATGGAATTATAATCGATTCAAATGATCAATCAACTATAAATTATATTATAATCCCTTCAGATTTCTCCCTTTTAGATTTACCATCTCATTTATCCCAAAATGAAAATTTAGTAACTGAATGGTTTATTGAAAGATGTTTACATTATAATACAATCAAATTCGATGATTGGGGGAAACCTTTCTTTCAAAATCAATTATTAGAATTAAATCAATTCAATGTTTCCATCACTGGATTCCAAGGTATAGAATTATTACATCTAATTAAAATTATCGAATTAATAGGTTTAAAATTTAATCAAACTTTAAATAATGATGGAGATTTCTTAATTTTAAATATAAATAATTTAAATAATGATTCAAATTTACAATTATTTAAAAAATTTCCAACTTTATTTGAAAAAAATTATAAAAATTCAACTTTCCCAATTTCAACTAAAAAGAAAATTCAATTTGCTAAACAGAAAAATATACCAATCGTTTCAATTACATTTTTATTTCAAATGATTAAATCAAATAAAATTTTAAATTTAAATCAAAGAGATTGGTGTATTTATTGTCCAAAATTACAAAATTTAAAAGAAAAATTGAAAAAATTGATTGAAATTGATAAGAAATTTGATAATAGTATTAATGAAAATGATGAAATCAATGATAAAATCAATCAAAATGATCAAAATGATCAAAATGATCAAAAATCACCAAATTTACCTCAATTACCTTCACCAATTAGAAATAAAAGAAAAGACAATTGGGGAAGATTAATTGGTCGTGCTGCAAAATCTCAATTAAATAGTATTGAAATTGATGAAAATAATCAATCTAATCAATTGGAATTTAATCAATTAAACTCTACTCAAATAAGTTATGAACAATCTCAAACAAATCCAAATTTATTGAAATTATTAAATAAAGATCAAGATATTATAACTAATAATAAGCCTAGCCTGGATCATCCAAGGAAAAGAACAAGAGCTGAATATAAAGAGATGTTGGGTGTTTTAAATGATGAATAAATAAACGAATAAATAAAGAGTAATGAATAAATTAATGATAATATAGTGAAGTGTAGTAGCTGATGTTTGACGGGTAACCGAAGACAGAATTATAATTAATTATATAATTATGATAATTCGCGAATTTTTCATATAATTGATATCTCGACATCACAATTACAACAACATACAACAATTGATTAAGTTAGATTGACTGGATCAAATCAATTGGAAATGTCGAAAAGCCAAGACTATATCGCAAGAATAAGGTATCAAAATGACCTTCCTGCACCTCCTTTACCTCCAAACTTATTAAATTATAAAATCTCCCAAGAAGAAGAAATATCATCTTCAAGTTTATTATCATCTTTATATCGTAAGGAAAATGTTAATTCTTTAATTAAAATAAATGATGATTTAGGATTACCAATAGATATCATTCAAGTGCCCGAAGTTTTCGATAAATTAAAACAAGAAAAAAATTTACATGCCCTATCAGAAAATATAAAATTACATCCAAATGATCGTATTTTATTAAGAGATCCTGGTGTTGATAAAATTATTAAATCTCAACCAAATGTTGCCTTCTTAAGAAGAACTGAATACATTAGTTCAACAAGACAAGGTCAAACAAATTCAATGAGATCAATCACTCCTCAAATTGAAGAAGATAATAGTCCTGCTTCTCAATTAAATTCAATAGAATCAACTTTTATAAATTCAACTAAAACAATTAATGATATTAATCTATTAAAACATCCTTTGAAAAAAAAATTAAAGGCTAAAAAAGTTTGGTCTTTACAACCTGATGTTTCAAGAATGGATCAAAGTTTTAGTTCAGTTAGATTTTTAGGTTCGGCTTCAACAAGTAATCGTTCTTGTTCAAATTTACAATTGCAAACTTCAATCTTTAGACCAGTCGAATTAGAACAAGCAGATTGGATGTCATTTTATACCTCGATTGATGAAGATTCTCAAATTGTTAAAAGAAAATTCGATGATTTAAATGAAAATGTTCCAATTGAATCTATTAATCAAAATTTAAATGATGAACGAATTAAATTTTTGAAAAAAAATGATTATTCAATGAAGGCTATAGCAATGGATGGTGATATAAAAGATCTTGCCCTTAGATTTGATAATACAAATAACGTTGTTTATTATAATCCAATCCAATCAAAAGCTGAATTGAAAAGACATAGAGTTCATGAATCTTTGAAACAATTGATGAATCAACAAGATTTTGATCAAATTCAATTAAGAATTAGAGAACCAACAATCCAAGAATTAAACGCAAGAAACACTGCTAGACATGTTCATGATCCAGTTAATTATGAAGCTGTTGAAGAATTAGATGAAGCTGAAGAAGCTGAAGAAGCTGAAGAAGGTGGAAAGGAAGGAACTCAAGAAGAGTGAGGGATGATTAAAAAGATCAATAAATAAAATGTCTTGTGGTATTATATCTTTTAGTAGTTGATTTAATCTTTAGTTGTTCTTGATTATATGATTGTTACAAAACCGGAAGTGGTTACGTACCGATGGCGGCGATGAGGATTAAAAAAAAAAATTTGCATGAGAGTAGTAATATAAAACATATTTAAACATAATTAAACAATATATCATTTAAGGGAAATCAATAAAGATGTATACTTGTAATTCATGCAGTTTGCAGTTCCCAACCCCAGAAGACCAAAGAAGTCATATGAAATCAGACTGGCACAGATATAACTTGAAAAGAAGAGTGGCCAATTTACCAGCTATAGATGAAGCATTATTTAATGAAAAAGTTCAAAAATTATCATTAGAAGAAACTGAAGAAGAGATTAAAAATAATGATAAGAAAAAATCGAAAAAGGATCAAAGAAGACAAGAGAAAGAGGCTTTATTAGAGAAAAAAAGACAATTACTTGAAATTGCTAGACAAAATATGATAAAATCTTCAAATTCTGAATCACAACAAGTTGAAGAAATCAAACAAACAGAGAAAGAAATTGCCCAAAATGAAACTGAAGTTTCACCAATTCAAGAAGAAACATTAACAGAAGAACAACAAGCTGAAAATTTAATGGCTGAAAAATTGAAAAATAAAGTGGAAATACCTAAAGAAGTTTGTCTTTTCTGTAACAAAAAATTCCCATATTTTGATGCTAATTTGGAACATATGGCTAAAGTTCATGGGTTTTACATTCCAGAACAAAAATATTTGGTTGATAAAGAAGGTCTTTTCGACTATATGGCTGAAAAGGCTGGTTTAGGGAACTTATGTTTTGTTTGTAGTTTCCAAGGAAGATCTTTAGAAGCTGTAAGAGCTCATATGATTTCTAAAAAACATTGCAAAATTCCATATGAAAATGATCATGAAAAAATGGAAATTTCAGAATTTTATGATTTCTCATCAACTTATAATGATTTCAAACAAGTTAAAAATGATGAAGAAGATGCTGAATGGGAAGATGTCGAGGACGAGGAAGGTGCTGAAGATGAAGACCAAGATGAAGAATTACCACAAGATGTTTCATATAACGATGGTATCGAATTACATCTACCATCTGGTGTGAAAATTGGTCATCGTTCATTAGCAAGATATTACCGTCAAAATTTGAGACCTGAAACAGTTTTATCAGAAGGTCAAGGTACTATTATTGCCGCTGAATCAAGACATTTGGCCACTGTCCATGATAGAGGCCAACTACTTGAAAAGAAGAGAATATGGAAGAATGAAATTCATCATAAAGACAGAGATGATAGAAGAGCTGCTAAATTCATTAATAACCAACCTCATTATAGAGATCAATTGTTACAATGAGTCAGCTTCAATATATTCTTTTCTTCTGCATTCCAAATCATTAATCACATAGTTTTGTACATTTTATAGTTAGCTTAGGTTTGTTTTATGGTGGGTATCATTACAATATATATCAATTGGAAAAATTAATCAAAAAGTTTATAGTAGATAGATTTTGCGAAATCCGGACCCTCGAAGAAAATCATTAACCAACGTTTCGTGTCACAATTTCTCGAAGAGTATACATAACACTAATCATATTAAACGAAACAAAGTTCAAAATTCTCTGCTTGAAGATCATACAAATGAGGTGGTTTAGTATACTGATTCTCACGGCTCTTCAACTCGCAGGACTTTTGATCTTTTGTTTGGGATTCTTCCCTTCAAAAATTGTACTGAAAGGGTTTAGCGAATTTGATAATGGTCAATATGATCCTCAATTTTCCAAAATAGTGTTCATGGTTGTTGATGCTCTAAGGAGTGATTTTGTCTTTTCAGATGGATCTTCAATGGAATATGTCCAAAGTTTATTGAAAGAGGGTTCTGCATTAGGATTCACCGCTTATTCTAATCCCCCAACTGTTACTCTACCGAGATTGAAAGGTATAACAACTGGTTCAACACCTAATTTCTTAGATGCAGTTTTAAATGTCGTGGAAGAAGATTCCTCATCTACTTTGGCCAATCAAGATAGTTGGATTACTCAATTGATGAGAGCAGGTAAACGTATACACATGTATGGAGATGATACTTGGATAAAATTATTTCCAAACGTTTTCCAAAAATTTGAAGGTACAAGCAGTTTTTTCGTTTCAGATTTCACAGAGGTTGATAATAATGTCACTCGTCATTTAGATCATGAACTTAAAGAACAAGAGTGGGATTGCTTAATTTTACATTATCTTGGCCTTGATCATATTGGTCATAAAGGGGGACCAAAATCTGTTTTCATGGCTTCTAAACAACATGAAATGGATGATATTGTTCAAAAAATACATAAAGAGTTAAGTGAAGATACCCTTTTTGTTCTAATTGGTGACCATGGTATGAATGAAATCGGGAACCATGGTGGTTCATCCGCTGGTGAAACTTCAGCTGGTCTGGTTTTCATTTCAAATAAGTTAAAAAAATTAGGAATTAATGCTGAAATCCCACAACCATCAAATGAAAACTATGAATTTTTGACCAAAATTCAACAAATTGATCTCGTTCCAACAATTTCAAGTTTGTTACGTCTCCCAATACCGAGAAACAATTTGGGTATCATGATTAAAGAATTTCTCCCTCTTTGGAACATTGACCAACAAATCGAATTGATGAAGGAAAATTTAAAAAATTATGAAAGTTTGAAGGATGAAAAGACAAATTATGATACCGTTGATTCCATTTATAAATACTTACAAGATTCTCAATCTGGATTAGTACAGTCTGCAACAAACTATGAGATTAATAAGATGTTGATTGGGTTGGCAATTATAATATTCACCACTTTAGTCGTTTTGTTCAGCTTCTTCAAGGCTCTCAAGTTCCAAACAGTATTTTTCGCTGGAATTAATGTACTTTATGGTCTAACAATGTTTGCTAGTAGCTTTGTTGAAGAAGAATACCAAGTATGGTGGTGGTTTGCAACACTTGTTTTAACAGTTTTATGCTTTGACAGAAAGTTAAACCTAGTGCTAATACTTGGATTTATGAGAATTGTTAGGGGGTGGAATAACACTGGACAGAAATTTATTGGAGATACCATTCTTTGTCATTTAGAGGAAAATTATAGTATCTGTTGGATTTTAATTTTCTTGACAATATCAGTTTATGCGTTCAATTTGAATAATGGAGGTCTTTCAATATTTAGCCCTTTACTTTCATTCATGATATCCTTTGTTTTGTCACTTACGCTTTTCAGTTTCAAATTGCTTTTCAGTTTGGCAAATGGTGATAAGATTCCTAAACAACTCATAAAATTGGCAGCATTTACAATTGATACATTAGGTGCAACAAGCGCACAGGATAGTTTGATTGATATTGCAAGGTTATTTTATATCATGATTTTTGGAGCAATTTTATTTAGAGTGTTTCTTAAATTTAGAGGATACGAATATTGGTATTTTACAGACCTACATAATTTGATCACCTTTATTTTAATATTCCAAACATCAATTTACAACATTCCATTATTCCTGGCCTTCATGGGTATAAAACATCAAATTGGATTGATCGCAGGTTATGCTACAAAATCTTACAAACTTGAAAAGGTTGGATACATATCTCTTGCTTGTTTGATTCTCCAACACCTCTCCTTTTTCAGTCTCGGTGAAAGCAATTCTTTGGCCACTGTTGACCTGTCGAACGCCTACAATGGAATTTCGGGATACAACATATTTGCAGTTGGTATTCTTACTTTCATATCTAATTTTGCACCTCCATTGTTCTGGTGCTTTGGATCATTGTCAATAATTTTCGAAAATAAGGAGAATTTCAAGATTGTCAAGTATGAGGTCCTCAAGATGAGATGGTTAGTGAATAACTTTTTTTATACTTCAGCCGCTGCTTTCACCTTAATTGCTTGTTATGTTCTGAGGTATCATTTGTTTATTTGGACCGTCTTCAGCCCCAAACTTCTTTACACTCTTGCTTGGAATATTTTCATGAACGGACTTGCCGAAGTTGGTTGTCTGCTTCTTACAATCTTTTTTTGAAGCGAAAAGCGGTTCACAAGCATTGACAGGCTTGTTACCAGCATTGTACTATTGAGTCATAAAAATCACAAACAAAGAAAACTAATATAGATAAAAAGTCTCTCCCAATCTAATCATGTAATTACTACTCTCATTTTCTGTTAATTTTTTTCAGGTAATTATTTACATTAAGTTATATACAGTTTCATTTCGTGATAAGGTCCTCATTTCATTTTGGCCATGAAATTGTTATGTTTAATCTTTTCTCTATTCCTTTTTCTCATCATCTTTTTAGCATATTTTTCAGGGTCAGCTTTCAGTTTCTCTAGCTGTTTCTTAGCATCTAGCACATCCCATAACCATTCTGGATATTCGTGGTCTTCTAAAGCAACTGGTTCATTACCTGACTTTTTCACCTTCAGGTTAAGCACAGTACCAGCTGGACATGATGATTTGACTGCAAGACTTGAGGCAGCAGCTTCTGCAACGGCTTCTTTGTTGACTTGGGCTTCAGATCTGAACACCAGACCAGTGGAGAAAAATCTTCTGGTTGAGGCGAACAACAACCTTCTAGCAGTGAACATTCTTATTCTATTATAATATAGGATTTGATACTGGGTCCGTTAACTTTGATGCAAGGATGCACTAATCGATACTGATTTATTCAATTATTATGATTTGATTTAATAATAATTTTCCACTAAAAATTCACCCGGACGTTTTTTTTTCTGAGTAGAAGGACATACAGCGCGATTCAGTCAGTGCCTGATCAGAAAAAATACAAACAATAGTATACATTAATATTTCACATCTAATATCTATTTTCACTCAAGTCAGCCAATTGAGTGGAATCAATATGATAAAGATGGCTGAAGAATTGATCGGCACTGGAATCTTTTCAGGTGAACGCTTAAACTCTAGCGCTGAGAACTCTTTCAACAAAGTGTTTGTGAGAAATGAAGATGAAGTATTCTTTGCACAAGGTTCCACAGTTAGATACAAAAAACTCTCTGAGAACCCTTCTTACTCAATCTTAGATATACCTTCAATTGATTTTGAGATAGATGGGATTCAACCAAATAAATCCAAGACTTTACTCGTTGTATATGGCAAGGAAAAGCTAGTTGTCGTTTCAATCTCGTTCAAACAATCATCCACTATCTCATCTGAATTGATTGATGTTAACTCATTCAACGTGGGAGGATCGCTCTATGGAAAAGAGACAAAAATCACTCAAGTCCTGTGGAATAGTATATCAAGGTATGATTCATCTCTGGTGGTTCTCTCTAGTGATGGTGTGATCAGATCATTCAATATTAGACATTCTGCTGAACAACCTGATTTAATATATGATCTGAATTCATCTCTTTTTAAAAAAATAGGGCTCTCAGACAATACAGTTGAGAATCCGGTATCTATTTGCTTTGGCTCTGATAGCACACTATCCGGTGCCTTAACACTTTACATCTTGAATCAAGACGGTGATATTTTCTCAATCTATCCTTTCATCCCCAGAGAAATTGCCATTCCAAGATCATTTATTGAAAATCTATTCAACGAAACGCTACTTCTGTCAAACTTATCCGACAGTTCAGATTCACACAAGAGATCAGCTGCTCTGCAGCAGCTTCGCTTTGTCACATTCTTATGGACTCAATTACCAACTTCACCAAAAGAAATTAGAGGAAGCGACGAGCTTTGTGTTCTAAGAAGCAATACTGAGAATTTTTACATACAAGGACCATTAGCAATTCAGCCATATCCAGATACTCTTTATGATGATTATGGAGTGAATATATCTAGTTTCAACACCGAGGAATCTTATGTTTTATTAGTTTCTTACCAGAAAAATGGGTTCATAACTATCCTTCCTGATACCAATCTTTTCATGAAGTTGATATCCGAGGAGGAAGACGAAGGCTCTTTGGTGTTGGATGACATAGAATCAGAATTTCCAACTTTATCATTGGTGGATCATATCAACTTCGGGACTCAAGCCTCAGTTCAAATTGGAAACCAACTAGATGAGTACACATTCTGTGTAAAATCGGAAACTGATATCGTGAAAGTTGACCTCAGAAATTGGATAGAACCATTCAACCACTCAATAAGGAACGGTGACCCAAACAAAATCTTCACCGTATTGGGCTCAGGGTTCAGCACGAGAGTGAGCTCTCTCTTCAAGTTGGACTCTACAGAAACACTTGAAGGCTTGCTAATATTAGGAAACGATCAACAAGAACAGATAGTTATATTGACAGACAGAGAGACGCATTTGTTACCAATGAAAGATAAGATAGGAAAAATGCCTTCAAGTGACTCATTCCAAAATGATGTGAATGATTATAAACCTCAAACAATCGGTTCCTTACTATCAACTCCATTTTCAGAAATCACAACGTTGTTGGAGAAGGTCCATAATGTTAATATTTCTTCACAAGAGAATCATGGGAAAAAGATAGATGCCAATGACTATTACTTGCGTGAGATGGATGATGTTTCTTCTCAAGTCTTGAAGTATATTGTTGATTTCCATAAAGTCGGACTCTCCTTGAATAGTCGATTGACAAATCAGAAAAAAGAGCTAGCTCAACAAATTAAAAAATCTTATGATTCGTCTCAAAAATTGAAGGGAGTGAAAGATAAATTCACTAAAAACAAAGCTTCGTTGGATGAGATAACTGATAGGCAAAGAAATCTCGATTCAAGGTTCAAAGAGCTAGAAATCAAACTAAAGAACAGTGTAGATTTGCCTTTAAGTGCTAAGGAGAAATCGTGGTTCAAAGAAATCAAAGCCCTTACTATATTCTTCAATAATGGCGTGAAACAAAATCGGGAGCTTAGAGAACAATTATTGTTCATCAAAAGTACTTTACAGACTAGCTCATCAGCCCAGAGATCTGATGAGCCGTACACAGATGACCAAGACTGGGAAGCTTTGAATCAAGTTATTAGGGAAGGGCGCTCTTTGTTGCAAAAGACCACAGAACAGTTGAAAGAGAACTCAGCTCAGCTTGAACCAGTTAGCTGAACCATATTAAGTACGTTATAATTTTTTGATAGCATGCAACATATCGTTCATTAGCTAGAATCTGTAGCATATATATATAAGGGGAATTTCGTAATTAATCATAATATCTAGCATCAAAAATCAGTAACTCTCCCATTAAACGAATAATCACCATGTCTTAAAGGGTCTTGTTTAGGACCACCAATTTCACCCGTTTTGGGGTTCACATCGCCTTCGAATTCAGGTATAGTTTTAAAATACTCAGGAGAAAACCCACCTATATCTGTCTTGCCGAGGTTAGGTGTGTTCATCTTCTGGTTCTCCTGATCTTCCACAGAGCTGTTATATTCTTCAATGGCTGCTTGTGAGTTGGCAACTTTTTGAAGTCTCTCAAATTCTTCTTGTTCTTCTTTATCAAGCTTTGGTGGCGAGGGAACAGTGCCCAAATCTAGCTTCGAAGACATCAGGCGGGTACCAGATACACGATAAACACTTCTTAGACCGAGTTGTCTTAACATTCTGCTAATAGCTTCAAAGTGTTACTTTCTTGGAACTTGAGATCAAATAGATATAAAAATTTAGATCCACAAATGCATGAGAGCTATCAATCAAGATTCAAACGCAGAATCAATTCGCGACATACTCAAGAAATTATAATTATGTTATAATTTAATTGATTTCAATATATATCATCTCATCACTTACCCTACTCCTTGACTGAAAATTTGTGTACTAATATTTATTTCTCTATTGTAGTTAGACAAGTTGAGTTCACGATGAACAAACATATTTTGAACTGACGCAAAATTGTCAGCTCTTATTTAGGATGCCCAATGAAATAGATGATGCCATATCCAAGGTATTTCCCAAGGCAGTTTCAGCCATTAGAAATTCATCTGGGTTAGCTGCTTATGATATAAATTTTTACAAGAGCTTAGATAGATCTATATCAGCTGCCAGTGAAAACTCTTCCAATCATTTATTAAAGTTAATAAACCAGGTGTCATCTTCTGTGAACTCACAGGAAAATGACGAACTGGATATATCGATAGGAAGTAGCTGGTCTAAAATGAGTAACCTCTTAGACTCGGTGCTTGAGAGATCGGATTTTGCGTTTGACTCTCTCCAAGGTTCTTCCAATGTAAAACAAGACACACAGAATATGACATACTTGGATGATGATAGCAGTTTAAGCAAAAGCACACAAGTATCAAAAAGACAAGAAAAGCCCCAGATTCATTTCAAAACTCCAATAGACAACAGTGAAACCCATCCTTTCAGACCATTGTTAACAGAAAAACCGAATTCTATTGTTCCGTTTGAAGAAACATTCCATCTAACAGCCGAGGAAGAGAACGACCCATCACATTACAGACAACCGTACGAAACAGAAATAATGACCCAAGAATACAACTCTAGGATTTTAGAGAAACAAGAACCAATACCCTCAACAGACTGGCAAGAAACAGAGCCGATTTGGGTTGACACTGTTGAAGGGCTTCAAAAACTCCACACAGCTCTTACTGCTGCTACCGAGATTGCAATTGATTTGGAGCACCATGATTACCGGTCCTATTTCGGGTTAGTCTGTCTGATGCAAATCAGTACCAGGGATCAAGATTGGTTGATAGATACTTTAGCCTTACGTGAAGACCTTCAGCTTTTAAATACTGTTTTCACAAATCCGAAAATCACAAAAGTATTTCACGGTGCTTTCATGGATATTATTTGGCTACAAAGAGATTTAGGTTTATACGTTGTTAGTCTTTTTGACACATATCATGCTTCTAGACAACTGGGATTTCCAAAGCATAGTTTGGCTTATCTTCTTGAAAGGTTTGCAAATTTTAAAACTTCCAAAAAATACCAATTAGCGGACTGGAGAATACGTCCCTTAACAGGCCCAATGAGAGCGTATGCACGTTCTGATACTCATTTTTTACTCAACATCTTTGATCAATTAAGGAATATGCTGATTGAATCTAATAAATTGACAACTGTGTTGTTTGATTCCAGAAATGTTGCAAAAAGAAGGTTTGAATACACTGCTTTCAGACCAATTGGAAACTCAAGTAGTGTTGTTTCTCCAGTTGAAAAATCCGAACCATGGAAAAGTTTGCTTTACCAATACAATTTGAAAGCTTCAAGGGAAAGCATTGTACATGCTCTTTACAGCTGGAGAGATAAGACAGCAAAGGAAGACGACGAATCTCCAAGATACGTGATGCCAAATCAGTTGCTAGTCTCATTAGCCTCATTGGCCCCTACAGACGTTCCCTCTGTATTGAGCTCAAGCAATATTATTTCCGATCACGTAAGGAAAAATGCCAAAGAGATTTCTGATCTCATTAAGAAATCATTAAAGGAATCTGAAGAAGAGGATTTATTTTTACTCAACAATATATCTGAAACCGCAGAAAAGTCGGATAAAGTTACTGGATCACTAGTCAATTTTTGCGAGCAAGCCTTTAGCTCAGTGTTTCAGAATTCTGAGATTCAAGCTACTAGAGCCTCTTTCACTACGAAATCTAAGCTTTTTTCTTCCGAATCGCATGGACCAGGTAATATAAGAGGCATTGTTTCTGGTACAGGGGAAAAGATTTCTCTTTCAGCTTTAAGTGAGAGAGCAGAGCTTATTCATGAAACGTTACCATTTGCATATCACCCTGAAATTGTCCAAAGCGAATTAGTCGCACCAAAGCTCAAGGATGAAGACTCAAACGACGATATGACTGCCAATAATGGTGATATCAGTGAACAGAGTAAAATCGATAAATCATTGATGTTCAAAGATCCAGAGGAGATCGTTGTATTGAAGAAAAAACAGTATAACCAACACAAAAAGAATGACTCAAATGACTTTAAAACTGAGAATGAAGCCTTTAATTATGACGAAGCGGAAAAGGTCATGAAGCCAAAAGTATACGAGAAAGCTGCGAAAAAGAGAACCTCTAGTACTTTCGATCCTTATTCAAAAGAATCAGAAGGCCCAAAACCTGTCAAGAAACAACAAAAGCTACAGCTAGGGAAGAACACATCTTTTTTCAGCAAAAAGAAGAAATGATCCTCATTTTTTTCTTTGAAATTAAACGATATTATATATTACTTCTATTCGTTGTCTAACATTGACTCTCTATATCTGACTGACCTAAATGTAATTTTTCAGCTCTTTTAATCTAATAACAGCTTTCTCCAATGTCTCATCGTCCTTGCAGATTGCAAAACGTAATAGGTTTTCAGCGACATGCTCATGCTCTTTGATGTAAAATTCAGTTGGAGGAATTGCAACAACTCCTAGCTCTTGGATTAACCAGTATGCTGTTTTGAAATCTTTTGCACGGTTTTCAAGATCATCCGGATATTTATAATCTTGTGGAATTTTAACTTTTGAAAAATCCACTAATAAATAATAAGCACCTTCTGCAATAGTATAAGGTAATCCGAGCTCTTCCCAAACTTTGGTAAATATTTCATACTTTTTAATATATTGTTGACGTGTTTTTTCAAAATAGTTATTTTCTAACGCCTCGTTCAGCGAAGTTGCAGTCGCCTCTTGTAGTGGAGCTGGAGTGGAAAAACAAATTCTAGTATGTGCTAATGATGCATACTTCAATAGATCTGGATGTCCAATGATCCACCCAATTCTCCATCCTGTAGCAGCGAAGGATTTACCTCCTGAACCAACAGTCAAGGTGAGCTTGCCAATCTCTGGGGATAAGGTTGCAATTCTGGTGAACTCAGAAGTATAGTAAAGGTTCTCGTACACTTCATCAGAAACAATCAAGATATTATGTTTCACAGCCAATTCACCAATCTTTCTCAATTCTTCCTTAGTGAAAACTTTACCAACTGGGTTATGTGGTGTGTTGAGGATGATGATTTTAGTCTTTGCAGTAATAGCACTCTCCAACTCTCTGAAATCAATTTTCCATTCTTCACCTTTCACATTGCGCTCTGAAATCTCCTTAGGAGGGTGGAGTGGAACGTAAACAACTTTTCCACCTGGAATCTCAATGTTTGAGATATATTGATCGAAAAAAGGTTCAAAAACAATAACCTCGTCTCCTTTTTCCAAAAAACCTGTTAGGATAGTCAAAATAGCCTCATTGGCACCAGTAGTGACTAAAATTTCATCAGTACTCAGCTCTCTTCCGTAGTGTTTGGTGTAAGTTTTAGCCAATGCCTTTAAGAGGTTAGGTTTACCTTTAGTATGTGCATATTGATTGTAAGCTGGAACATCCAAAGCTTCCTTGGCAGCCTTAATCGCAAAGTCAGGAGGTGAATACGAGAAGAACCCCTGTCCTAAGTTAATGATCTCCCTTGAAGAAGAAGCAGCAGCGGTTGCAGCAGCTTCATTGATTAAGGACCAAACATCCTTCCCGGATGTGTTAAAGTATGGGTTATGTGTAGGGAACTTGGTAGCCATTGTCCTAGTTGAAGATCTTAAAATACTATTCTTGATACAGCTATTGAACATCAAACTATGTAATCTAGCTGACAGTTAGATTTTATAGAAAGGAAGGACTTTGGATATTTCTCTCTATTTATCACCGTCTTCTCATAGATTGTGGCTTTCAGCGATAACACGAGTCACGTGTGAGTGTGTCCTAACAAAATCCACAGAAATTCATATTGTCCATACAAAATATCCTATCGCTCTTCAAAACGTAGGCTGCTGCGGGCTGGCTAAACTTGAACACGTTAAATCAGACTATTAGTACGTTAATCGAAATAATCAAAAGAGAACCACCCTTTTCCCAAGAAGGGTTATATGATATATGGTCATGCTAAACGCTTGAATGTACGTTAATTGACAAACTAAGAAGAGCAGTATAATAATCTTTCTGCGTACAGAAATGAATATCCCCCAAACTTGAGCTACGCATAAGTAAGGGAATAGTAACAACAAAAGTTAAATTTTCACTCATGAACCTCGTCAAAAGGGGATTCTCACGACCCGATAATCTTGAACAAAAGATAGACAAACACTGCCATTAAACAACTTGCAATCAATTCATAACTACTGTATTTAGAATGCTCACCCCTTATCATAGGCCTTCTACAATTAAAAAAAAAATTAGCATTAAACCTTAATCGACACCTCCGCGTAATCTTCAGCAGACATATAATATCTATGAGTAAAAAAAAAAAAAAGTAGCTTGCTGATCTCAGTCGCATAGTCAGCTCAGCATTCTCATTCAGTCGCACAAGGCCAGCAAGCATGCAGAGAATGGATGGAGCAAGAGTGGAACATCAAACCCGGCATCACAATTAACCAAAAGCAATAGCGCGTCACAGTGGGTTCGGATTCCCTACAACTAAAACATTCTACTTTCTCGACTTGACAGATAGAAATAAAATAACATCGCAAAATTCCGTAGTGCTATTAGGGTAAAGCTTCGTCCGAAAACAAAAAAACCATTTGATAATAACTTAAAATAAAAAAAGGAAGAGACTAAGGGTTAGAAGGTAAAATGGATGCAAGTCACAAATGGACTGACTGACCAAACAGAAACATATATAAATTCAACATATCAACCAGGGACATGTTGAATACCAGCGAGCTTTCTTATTAATTGCTCAAAGGTGAATCCAAATTGTAGAAATCTTACCTAGATAATTTGTATAGACATATGGTGAAATTGATAAAAAAAAGAGAGCAGAAAGATATTCGAGTAGCAACCAGCTTCTTTCTAACTTGCCCAAGACTCATAATACATGGCTCGTACCTTTCCTACTTTTTATACACATTCGCTCATTACCTT
The DNA here is from genome assembly GCA_030571095.1 of Hansenula sp. yHMH451. Lineage (NCBI taxonomy): Eukaryota > Fungi > Ascomycota > Saccharomycetes > Phaffomycetales > Wickerhamomycetaceae > Hansenula > Hansenula sp. yHMH451. The sequence goes on from JAJLXE010000010.1 coordinate 18,370, forward strand.
TTACTATATTTTTAAGTTTATCAAGGATAATACACAAAATAGACGTCAATGATATGGCTGATAGAGAGTATATCTCGAAAAAGATCGTTAACAGTAGTGAAACCCTTCTCTTTAGTTTCTTAGAAATAGACCCATTCAGAAATAGTTCGTTTCATATTTCGTGTTTGAAATATCTAAAAACTCCAAGCTCTGCAGAAATGGAGAGAAACAGTGATGAGATTTAGTTAACTTGAAGAGTGATCTGTTGAATAACAGAAAGCTTTCTCTCTACTTGCTCAATATTGATAATACCTAAATTGCTTAATTTCTATTATACACTAGAACATATATCTGATAAAGGTGCTAATCAGCTATATTTATACACTTTGGATCACACCTTGTTAGTTTCATCTTAGTTGCATCTTAATGCAACATATTTCACCCTGATACAACATATTTCACCTTGATACATCATGTCTCATCTTAATACATCAAACATAATATTCAACAAACATGATCATAACAGGGGGAAGCTCCTTTAAAGATTAAGACAGACAAACGCCCGATACAGAAAACTTTAGGCACAGGCGCCGACCAGACAAGGTGCCCAAGGTTAGGGAGCAGTGCATTCGGTGGGCTTTGTGTGTATTCTCCTATCAATACTTGATTTTGTTTCTGATCTTGACTGCTTACTCGTTTACACTGAAGGCTTTCGAATCGGATCCCCAGAGTGCACTGGATGGACGATTTGAATCTGTATTGGTGTAAACGAACCACTTCATGCACCAACGATGTTCCGTAAGGAACGATTCTCTCCAGCAAAAGCCAGGGCTATGAATCCTGAAATAGCACCTGATACTTTTTTGATATCTATGACAGACTAAAAACTCATCACTTTCAACTAATATCTCGTTGACCGTTCATGAGAAGGGCGAGAACCACTAAAAGCACTTGAAAATTATTGCAAATAGCCGGGTTCACTTTTCATGCAAAAATTAGGAGAAGTCTTAACTTGCCATTAATGCTGACAATATTTGACAAAAGATCTATCGATCTATTGCTCTTTATGTACGCACTTATTTTTTCATTTTGCTTATAAGAATAGTTTATTAATGGTGATATACAAAATAGGCCTAAAAGATATGGCTGGTGTAGCTAGCTAGCCAGATAGAAAGAAATGGTCTTTCATATTTTTCAGACCACTACTCCTCATGGATGTGTAGTCACTCGGGCAATGTAATCCTTAGAGAAGAGGAGTGTTGCGAAAATGATATTGTGAGTTTTAGTTGCAAGAGGTTAAATTCTCACTTTTGGAGCCCCATGTCTGTCAGATATCCTTCATCCCTTGGATGAAATTTCGCTTGACTAAGTAAATGTGTCTAGTATACTCTAGGTATCCATCTAGTCTTTTCCTACAAAAAGAGAGTTTTCAGCCTTGGGTAAAAACACAAATGCAGAGAAGAGCCACGATACTAAATGTAACACACCTATTATTCTCTATAGCTGCGATCATATACTCAGTGACTGAAGCAATTCGACTCAACATTTTTGGGACCGTCCATAGTGATGTGTCTATTGCTACAGTAAAGTGATTAAAACCTATATGTTTTTTGTTTGTATTTGTTGCTCAACTGACGAGGAAGTTCGCGTGGATACAATTGCTGATTACCTTCTGCTCTCCTTAGGGACCCATTTTAGATGCGCTCAACACAAAGCGGTTCGCTGGATAGCAAAGACCAAAGTCATATATTTAGGAAAACACTCCTTGAAATTATGTCGAACCTATCGAGCTTCTCTTGAATCTGATTATAGCATTCGTTCGTGGTTATCGCAGCTTCCATTATTAATTCGATCCCTGTTCCTCTATGTAGTTGCTTAATGTTGCAGTTGCTGTAGATATCATTACACTGATAGTAATAACGCGAAGTCAAAATAATGCCCTAAGGGTCTTTAAGAACAGTTTGATGTTTTCCAAAGTTGTCTCAGATTGTTTTTTTATTTTTTCAACTTATAAATATGAATGCTGCTGCTCAAAGGCTAGCGACTGACTACTAGTCCACCTACAGACCAGCTGTTGAGAATCCTGGTCCAGTCAGCTATCTGTTGAATATTATGTTTGATGTATTAATAAGATGAAACGTGATGTATCAAGATGTAACATTTCTCATTAAGATAAAACTAACAAGATGTAACCCAAAGTGTATAAATATAGCTGATTAGCACCTTTATCAGATATATGTTTTAGTGTATAATAGAAATTAAGCAATTTAGGTATTATGAATATCGAGCAAGTAGAAAGAAAGCTTTCTGTTATTCAACTATCTAGCAAATGTATATATATATCCACTGTAAGATAGTTCTTTCAACTGCTCAATACTTAGCAAGTGGGTGCGACGCTCAAGCTCAGTTTCTAAAGTAGTTCTGTTGGGTCGAATTAACCTGCGGAAATACAAACAATTGTGATGTGGTATTGCTTTTGACTAGTATGAGGAATGCCTAAGCTAACGGTGAGCATGTGATTAGAAGGATAAAATCACCATCGAGTAGTCTAGAACATGCCAGTTGTGAAGTGAAGCCCATCCTAGACAGGAGTATTTATCCAAGTTGTGCGTTGGCTATAGAAGGAGGTTAGCTTGTGCTGTGCTTAGGTCAAATTTGGTAAAAATGAATAGGCCATAACAGCTCGTAAATTAGTCTAGTCCTACAGCTATGCTTGACAGTTCTTTAAGAGTATATCATTCTATGAAATCAAATCAATGATCATTGTGATCATTAGGATCAACCTTAAATATCTTATCTGGGTTCAAGAGTCTTAGGGGATCGAGCGCTAATTTCAGATGCCTCATGGTATCGACAGCGTCTTCACCAACTTCCTGAATCAGGTATTTTCTCTTTCCAACACCCACACCATGCTCACCAGTGCAGGTACCATCATTGTTTAGTGCTCTATCGACCATTCGGGAAACCAGCTGCTGAGCCTTCTCAGTTTCCTCCTGTCTGTAAAGGATGAGTGCATGGAAATTTCCATCACCCACATGGCCAATGGTAGTAGAACTGAAGCCGCTGTTTAGTATGTCTTCTTGTGTCTCGTTGATAACCTTAGACAGCTTAGAAATTGGAACCGCGACATCTGTGATATAAACTTTGATATCAGGATCAATGTGAGTCTTACCCCAATCGATTGTAGACCACAATGCAAACCTCCTAGCTGACCAAAGCTCGGCTTTTTCTTCTTCGTTACTGGCAAATTGAAATTTTGTGCTGTTGTTTTGGGACGTAATAGCTCTGATAGTACCAATAAGTTCCGTGATAATATTCTTAGAGCCACCAACTTTTATCAGTAAGGTCGGCTTCTCCAACCAAGTTTTGGAAGTTGAACCCACATCATTAATACATTTCATCATGTTTGAGTCTAAAAATTCCACTGCATTTACCTGTATACCCTTTCTAACAATAGCAGAGACTGAGTTGGTAGCATCTTTAATACTATCAAAATTAATCACTGCAACTGTTTCATCTTCCGGTTTAACATGAAGCTTCAAAGTGGCCTCGGTCACTATTCCAAGTGTTCCCTCGCTACCGACAAATAAACCTGTCAAATTATAACCAGCACTAGATTTTCTTGGCCTTTTTTTGGTCTTAACTATTGTTCCATCTGCTAGAACAACGGTCAAACTCAGCACATTGTCTTTCATGGTACCGTATCTAGCTGCATTCGTTCCTGAACAGGATGTTCCAACCATACCCCCAATTTGAGCACCGGGACCAGGGTCTGGTCCAAACATAAGGCCATATGGAGATAAATACTCATTCAAATCTTGCCATGGCACTGATGGCTGGACAACCACGTCCAAATCATCTTCATTTAGCTTCAGAATTTTGTCTAATCTGTTCAAATCCACGGTGATCCCGCTTCTGGATGCAATAAACTGTCCTTCCAGCGAAGTTCCACCAGAAAATGGAACAATTGGGACTCTATACCTATGAGCTATCTTCAATACACCCGACACTTCTTCTGTGCTTGCAGGATAAACAATCAATTTAGGACGTTGGCCTTCACGTGGATGATGTGTTTGATAATACGAATCAGCATGATTATCAATCTCACCCTCTGTTCGAGTAACATAATCAGAGCCTAAATACGTCTCCAGTTCTTCGAAAGCTTTCTGAAAATCATCCGGGGTCCCATATTGTATTGGTTTCAATGACTCTAATCTTGTGGTGGATGTAACCGCTTCCTTATCGACCCTGTTAGGCTTCAAAAATACATAGGAAACCACAGCACCAAGAGCAAAAAAGGTACCAGAAATCAAATATTTTGCGCTAGAAGATCTTGGGTTATAATGTTTTTTCCCATCCTTTTCAACACTGTTAGCGTCAACGCCAGTACTATAAAAGCGTCTAGCATAGCTCAATGGTCTCGGCCTGTTAATGGATGATAGACTTGCAAGACCGGTCAACGTTCTCCTAATTGACATTGTCGTTAGCAGGTCCTGAAGTTGCCCTTTTATAAAACAACTCAAAAACTATTATGGGATGGACATCGTTTATATATGAATGGATCAAAATGATAGTTCGAGAGCTGCTGCCACTGTTATCACACACTAATCTTCAATTACTCAGATCATTGGCGCCACAATCTTAATCCCCGAAGAAAAAAGAAGCGCGATGGATTACCTAAATGATTATTCATCTGAAAACAACAGATTTTTTTTTACAGCTGAGAATTTAGATTATATATATATTATATAGCAGTTTTGTTTTTAGTCTCTTCAACTGCTTTAGTGGCTTGAATCATGGCAACGCGAGCTAGTGTTGATGATGTCCACGCATTGATTGACCAACTGGAAGAGGCTGCAAACCTGAAGAAAAGGGGGAAGGCTACGAAAAGGTTATACCAGATCCTGGGTAGTGACAAGCAGTTGATTAGTTGGAAGTTCAATGAATGGGACTATGCTAAGGATAAGATCCCATTGCCCTGTAATGCTAGAGGACTTTTTACATTAGCTGACGAAAAAAAGATAGCTGTCAGAGGTTATGACAAGTTTTTCAATATAAATGAAGTTGCTACAACAAGGTGGGATTGGCTGCAGAAAAATACTCAAGGACCATATTATGTCACAGCCAAAGAAAATGGATGCATTATATTAGTATCGGGCCTTGAGGATGGAACTATCGTGGTCTGTAGTAAGCATTCCACGGGTTCCAGAGATGACACCACTAAGAATCACGCTATTGCAGGCCAAAGGTTTCTTGAGGCACAGTTGAACAAGCTTGGTTTGACTTCAAAGGACCTTGCATCAGAGCTTTACCAGCTGAATGCAACAGCAGTAGCTGAGTTCTGCGATGATAGCTTCGAGGAACATATCATCGAATATTCTGGAAATGATGCTGGACTTTACCTTCATGGCTTGAATTTGAATACTCCTGTCTTTTCGACCTATCCAATTCAAAAAGTTGACGCATTTGCAGACCAATGGGGATTCAAAAAGGTTAAACATTTTGTCAAATACAATATCTCTGACTTACAGAAATCACTTTCTGAGTACTCAAAGAGTGGTTCTTATAATGACAAGGAAATTGAAGGTTTTGTCATTAGGTGCAAAACGGTAAGCGAAAAAAGCGAAGACTATTTTTTCAAGTTCAAGTTCGAAGAGCCATATCTGATGTATCGCCAATGGAGAGAGGTTACCAAAGAATACCTGCTGTACAAGAGTAGGTCTGCTATCAAATTTCAGAAGCATAAGTTCATCACAAATAGATACTTGGATTTCGTTATTCCCTTGCTTGAAAGCGACCCTCAACTTGCTTTTGACTTCCAAGCAGGATTTCGAATTATCGAATTAAGGAACAGATTTTTGAAGCATTATGGTAAGAGCGGTCCAGAAATACTGAACCAAGAGCTACTGGAAGAATTGGAGATAATGAATTCAATGAAAGATCTTAAAATCGATGAGAGTACAAAGTTTGTCATAATTCCAGTTGCTACCATAGGGTGTGGGAAAACGACCACCGCTCAAACATTACTCCATCTCTATGAAGACACATGGTCGCATGTTTCAAATGACGATATACCCAACGGTAAGTCAGCGAAACATTTGTTTATTAAGCGTTCCTTGGAGGAGCTATCAAGCAAAAAGGTAGTTGTCTTGGATAGAAATAATCATCAGTATAGAGAGAGGCAACAAATATTTGAGGACATTGCAACGTTCCGTGATGACTACATTTCTCATACCACTAACGTTCAATTTGTCTGCTTGAACTTCATCCCTTATGATTCGGATAGGGACCAAATTTGGAAAAGCACTACCCAGAGGGTGTTCACAAGAGGCGACAACCATCAGTCAATCAAAGCATCATCCGAGTCTTCTAAGGTCCAAGGAATAATGTCAGGGTTTTCAAAGAGATTCCAATATGTTGTTGCTGAGAAGGATCCTGATTCCAAATTCGATCTGATTATTGATTTAGATTCAAGTGGTCCAAAGTCTTCATATCATAACACAACCAAAATCCTTGAAGCCCTCCATAATAAATATCCGATTCTGGTTCCTGATATTCCCTCCTCCGAGGAAGTTGAACATGCTTTTGCGCTGTCGTTGAAGTACAGGCCATCTTACACAAAAATAATAGGAAAGAAACCACTAGAAGGCTCTAAGAAAAAGAAAGAGAAAGTATCTAAAAATCCACGTCAAGATGAGAACAAACAAAACCTGAAAAAGAAGAAAGGACCAGTGTATTTCAGTATTGACATTCCAGAAATGAAAATCCTCTTTCAAGAAGTCAAAACTCTAGTTGAATTGAAGGGCACAAAAGTTGGAATTGATCCCTTATTTTATGAGAGAATCTTGGCCCATTCACTTACTGAATTCCATGTGACATTAGCTCATTGCAGTCAAGGGAAAACAGGTAATGAGCTGGAGAGATCCATTTGGCTGGACTATATGAATATTTATGAGAATGAAGAAATAAATAATGGAAAATTTCTGAACTACGATGCTGAAATCCAATTGAAGAAACTCATTTGGAACGAGAAAATTTGTGCAGTGATAGTCGATATTGTGAGAATTTGTCACAAGGGGTCACAGACTGTGTTAGGTTTCCATTCAGCTAATAAATTTCCACATATTACGTTTTCTCTTCTAGCTGATGAAGTGAAACCATACTACTCGAATACTTTAGCTGAAGAAGCTAATGAATTTAAAGGGGAAGGAAGCTTTGATAATGGAGTCAATATTCTGGAGTGGAGTACAGGAACTAATCTAAAAAATTTGCCGGTTGTTGTTAATTTTAGATGACTATGAAAACTTTTTGACATTTTCAGATAATCTTTGAACGAATATGGAAATTTTATTACGTGAGAAGAGAGTAGCTAGTCATGGTTTGTAAACCCAATAATTCTATTATTATATCGAGAAGTCACCTTTGTTAACAACAAAGACTTCCAGAGCAGCTATAGCGGCGTAGAGTCTATTTTCGGCTTCTTCGAACACCAAAGAGTTGTCAGAGTAGAATACGTCATCCGTAACCTCCTCCTTATGACGAGGTAGACAGTGCATAAATTTCCAGTTTCTATTTGCAACAGCTGTGTGCACCCCTGATATTTGGAAACCTTCGAATTGTTTTAGTTTTTTAGCAGTTTCAGACTCTTGTCCCATAGAAACAAAAGTATCAGTTACCAATATATTTGCGTTTTCAGCTGCCTTTTTAGGTTCATGTGACACTTCAAAACGAGCACCGGTCTCTTTTGTGACTTCGCTAGCTGCCTCTATAATATGGTCGCTAATTTTAATTCCGCTTGGAGTAGCAACAGAAACATTAATACCTAATTTCAAGGAAGCGATAGCCAAATCATTGATGACATTATTTGAATCACCAATCCAAGCCAGCTTCAATCCTTTTGTATCTTTGAAAGCCTCCTTGATAGTTAATGAGTCAGCAATGGCCTGAAGTGGATGGTACGTATCACATAATGAATTCAAGATTGGGACCGATGAGTGCTCTGCTAATTGTTGAATTTCAGAATGTGAGTTAACTCTTGCAAAAACTGCTGAGACCATTGAAGATAAAACTTTGGTTGTATCATAAAACGATTCATTGACTCCTAATTGAATATCATCTTTCCCTAAAAACATTGGCTGAGCCCCATAAAATGCAGCAGCGCCCTCTGAAGATATTCTAGTTCTAGTTGATCTTTTAGAGAATACGAGGGCAATTGTTTTACCCAATAGCTTCTTATGTTGAGCAGCTAGTGCATCGGCATTTCCAGATTTGTACAATTGTTTAAATGTTTCTGCTTTGTTGACTAGCACTTCGAATTCCTTTGTGGTCAAATCACTAATGGAAATCAAATGACGTAAGCCCTTTCTAGCGAACATGTTCCAAATGATATATCTGAGCTTTTGAATGAGATGAATAGTTGAAGAGTCAAATTCGAAGAACCGTTAGTCAATTTATACGTCCGGGCCTCAAGGACTAGGAGATGATGGCATTATCAGTTCGATGAATCATAATTTATCAAAACGGTTCGAGCACTAATGCGGATCTGTGAATTGCACGGAAAGCAGTGCAAAAACAGTAAGAAAAACATTAAAAACTTGAGTATCTATGAACGAGGTCTTTTATTATCAGAATCTTTGAAATTAATCGCTAAATTGTTACCCAAATCATTCGAAACTTCAAGGAGTTGGTGCTTTAATTCTTCACTTCTCTTCTGATGTTGGGCTATGGCAATTCTATTGTTGCCTAGTTGTTCACTGAGCTCTATTTTCCTGCCTTTTAACTGTGTAACAATCTCGTTTAGCCTGTCCAATTCATCCTTTAATGAGGTATCGTCAAATTGTTTCAACTTGGGCAATCTTATTTGGGCTCTGTTGGAGCTTCTCAGGATTGAACCTGTTTTCACTTTTAAGCTCTCCCAATCAGCAGAATCAACATCTGGATCGCTTAATAATTCACTGAATGACATTAGTATAATAGCTCAGCAAGCAAGTATTTAGTTCAACGAAAATTCATACTTACGCTTCATTGAAAGTAGATTCCATTTCGTCTCTTAGTAATCTTTTCTGTATTGTAGCTTCACGATCTGTGACAGGGAGCCTTTCATCTTTTAAAATATCAACAGCATCTTCAAAACCCATCTGCGCTATATTGTCACCATCAGATTGATTCAGCGGTACAAAGTCATCAGCTCCTCTTGGTGACAGCAGTGGGCCTGATGATGCTTCATTGGTTTCAGGAACTATGTATGAATCGATTGATGTTGCCCTAGGTTCTGGACTGGCATCATCCTCGTTTGATTCCATTTCCACTTCTTCCCTATGATTCTGGGTAGCATACGCGTCCTCAATAACTACACCAACATTGCCCTCTGTCGATTCTTTATCTTCTTGTCTTGCCAAATGTTGAAATTTAGGAATTCTCAATCCATTTGTTTTGTCTTTCCTTTTCATTGAAAAGGGTATATTATCAAGGGTAGGATCATCGAGATCATCCTGCACGATGGTCAGCTTGAATATTCGAATAACGCGCAGATTCTAAAAACTTAAACATACCTGTAGTTGCTGAATATTCATTTTCACTTTGGATTTCAGTTTGTTTCTTTTAGCCCCTGTTTTGATCGTTAGGTTAGATTAACGGTATTTTGGAAAAGATAGGATCATATGAACATCTTTAACTTACTTAACGGCTGTTTCATGTCAGGTTTCCCATGTTGAGTCTCCTCATCACTAGGATCTTCCTTGATGATCTTTGCCTTAGGTCTCCTTATCGACATGATAGTTTAATAGTAAGTTGTTTGCTTCATCATTCCACTAAGGTTGTGGTACTAGAATACCTAATTAAAAGCGATGAGGCAAGACATCCGGACATCTCATCAGAAGGTAAGAAAAAAATCTTGAGATCAAACACTCTTCAGTGAATACTAACAAACTGTGAATCAAGCGTCCTCTCTATAAAAACTCGAAGTACTGACATGTCTTCCGACAACGAACAAGCTGCTAAGAGCTTACATGAAGCAATGATTGCTGAACCTGATAATACTCTATTTTCGGAGCCTGAACTAAGGAAAATAGCCAATGTGGAAACCGCTGCAGATTTGATGGTTATTGTGCAAGTACTTTTGAACCAAAGTCTTGTCAAGCTGGTCAAACAAAATGGTGATCTTAAATTCCAAGCAGTAGAGACACATGAGGCTGCTAAGAGGGCTAACATGTCTTCGGATGAGTCCATTATTTATTCATATATTGAGGCTTCAGGAAGAGAAGGTATATGGACCAAGACTGTCAAAGCTCGTACAAATCTGCACCAGCATGTTGTTTCAAGATGTTTAAAGTCTCTTGAGACACAAAGATTTATCAAAAGTGTCAAATCTGTGAAATATCCAACAAGGAAGATATATATGTTATACCATTTGACTCCATCAATTGAAGTGACTGGTGGCCCTTGGTTCACAGATGGTGAACTAGATTCGGAATTTGTCGATAGTTTACTCACAATTATATGGAGATATGTCACCAGTAAGACTTTCCCTAATGTTTTCAGCAATAACTCCAATCTAAAGCAGAATCAACTATATTCAGCAACTTACAAAAATTATTCCACTGTGGATGAAATTTTAGCGTTCATTACAAAGAGTCAAGTCACCACTGAGGAACTAATAGAGAATGATATAAGATCGCTTTGTCAAGTTTTGGTATATGACGATAAATTAGAGAAAATAAATTTGGATTGTTACAAGTCCACCTATCAAAGTGTTGTTGATTTGAAGGAAGAGCGATTAGATGAAGCGTTCTCAATATTTGATGCTGCAAGTTATGTTGCACCATCACAAGAAGAAGATACAGAGAACGTTTATTTTGATGAATACATTTTATGATCGATATGATGCTACGACAATGAGAACACATAATATTGATGTAATTAATTGATTGAGAATCAACAAAAAAAAACTATTTATTAAAATTCATTCCAAAAAAGCACCGTATCTGTAGGAAATATAAACACCCATCCATAAACTTCATTATGATTTCTTATATTGCCAAAAAAATCATATACAATCTACAACTTCAATTCATAGTGACCCTTCCACCTTTTTTCAGCAACAGTCCAATTCAAAACGTTGAAAATTTGCTTTGCATATTCACCCTTGTTGTTGTAATATTGAATATAATAGGCGTGTTCCCAAAAATCAATGCCTATCAATGGGGTAAACTTTGAAGGAACCGGATCCTGATTTGGGGAAGAAAATAATTCCAAGTTTTCAGTCTCGTTGTTCTTCACTAACCAACCCCAACCAGATCCTTGGATTCCTAAAAGTAAACCAATAAATTTATCTTCAAAGCTTTTGAATGAGCCATATTGTTCATCAATTTTTTTCTTCAAGTCAGCACCCCCTTTGAAATCTTCAGAATTTGCTGGAGTTAAGTTCTCCCAGAATAACGAATGATTGATGTGACCACCTCCATTAAATCTAATAGCCTGTTGAAGATCAATTTGAGATTTGACATCATTATTTTTGATTGCACTGGAGATTTTTTCATAAGCAGCGTTCAAGTTGTTCACATAAGTTTGATGGTGCTTGGTGTAATGAATTTCAGTAATTTTGGCATCAATATGAGGCTCTAAAGCATCATAAGAGTATGGTAACTTTGGGAGAGTGAAGTTTGACATTATCAATGAGTTAATTGGTTCGAAATAGTTCGTCGCTGTGATTAAATTGGGCTGACCTGAGACGCTACTAGATAAGAACTAGGAAAATGGTTGATTCCTCATATTTATATACTAATGTCAAATCGTACATAACATTTCATTACTAATGGGAGTCCAATTTCAAATTATGCACTCTAATTTCCCTTAATCGTTTCACAATTCTCCAATTGGATTGCGAATCACTGTTCGGTAGTGAATTATAACCGTCAAATTGACACATTAGTATCAGAACAAGAGAGAACGGTTTAAAGATCAATGATATTCAACGATTCCCAAGAGCAGTGATTTACTTGAAGCTATGTATCAGGTCTATACCATTTCAATCACACTCGGGCTTGAATGACTGACCCTTAATTCTACTTTAATTGCTCATGATTCATTATCAAACCTTTTATAACTAGGAAGGTACACCGGTGCACCAGTCTTTCGGATGAAACCACCCTTTCTACCAAAACCCCAAACGTTTATGAGCAAGATTTACCAATAGAGAATCTTAAAGCATCCACAGTTCAAACTTCCCATTGATCTTTCAAACGACTGATGAAGCTTTTTGATCTGCCTTGTTACAGCATGCGAGCAAATTAATTGAATCTTGAACTAATAACACTTCTGGTCAATTCATCGGCGTCTGCTTAATCAGATTCGCGGATTTCTGCCATTTTTTGACCAATAGACTAATACTCATTGATAATTGTGTCTTTTTGTGTCATGTTTCACGAAGATTAACGCCTAATCACTGTGTTAAGGTTACTACACTGGGGAAATCAACCGATTCATGGCTCTCGTCTTAGAATCTATATTTGTATAAGGAGATATATTGTGAGCTCTAGGCCCATTTACCCAATAACGACATAATACCAGCACCTAACAAAGTAGTGAAAATCATGAAGGTCAACTTCTTGAGATCTTTCTTAGCGCTATGATTGAAGATAAAGTCTCTTGCAAGCAATTCAACCAGTCCGGTATAGATCAGTATTCCTGCCGAAATAGAGTCAAGAACACCGGAAACAATGTTTGCGTTGAAAGATCCTGACATATAGGTAGTTCTAACACCAAGACCAATTGCGATTGAAATTGGAGTAACCAATCCATAAGCCAAACATAACATATAAGCCCAGATAAATGAAACTTCTGCTGGCCATGGAATAGCTGATAATCTTGCCCCAATACCTAGTCCTTCAAAGGATTGGTGGAAAACCAACACAATATATAAAGTTTTGAATTCATCCCCAACAGCTCCCAAGTTTAATCCAATCATAACCGAATGGAAAATGACACCAAATTCGAGTACTAAAAATGCTGCAATTTGACTTCTGAAATTTTTTTGGCTTGATGTGGTTGATTCATCAGTTAAAGAACTGGATTCAGCGTTTAGCTTCTTGTCAAGATCATCGAAAGTGTTCGAATGTCTTTCTTCATCAATAACGCCATGCTCGTGAGCACCGCCACCCTTGATGATAGCACGCATAATCTCATTGTTATCTGCATGTGTGCTTTCACCGTACTTGCGCTCAACATAAACATCAGAGACCACGTCAATCAAGAAGATCGCAAAAACACTAGTCAAGATGATAGCAGGGCACCACGAGTAATCTGCCCAATGGCCAGTTGAACCCACACAAGACGAACCACCAATTGATCCATAAGCCGGGTCCAATAAATGGATGAAGGCAGTTGCGACGATGACACCTGTACCAAAATAACGAGCAAAAAGATAAACATATAATGGTAACTTGATTCTTTTAAAAGTCTTAGCCAACAAAGGGAAAAGTGTAGCAAATGTAGAAACGAAGAAGATAACAAAGATGGATGAGATTCTGGCACCTAAAGAACCATTATACTCATTATCACCAAAATAAACGCCTTCTAAGACACAGATTTTCCAAGCATCGTCAACACTACTGTTGGTCAGTAGAACAGTATCTGGATCAATATCTAGCATTGCTTAACTTCAAGGATGACTCTCTATTAGATGGTGAATTACAGAACACAGGTTAACTTGAACAATGCTGATTGTTCAAGAGATCAATACTAAATATTTTTGATTGAAACTCTCTTTTCTGTTCTGCAATCAGATCACCCTTTTTATAGTTTTACAAAACCAGAGCTAATAATATGCGTAGGAAATTTGGCCGTAACTTCAGAGGTTGAAAACCCAACGGTCCGTGTGGACAGCCTGCAAGTTCATTTATTGAAGTCCTTATTAACACTAATGGCTAGCAACAGTGGCATGTTTTGCGTCCTTGTGTATCTTTTAAAGATAAAGAAAGGCATTCATGCTTTAGTTTACAAGACATATTACCGTTGTGGTTTTCAACTAATGTTTAGCATCAATTTTACGACAATGATCAACTAAAAGCCAAGACTTCTTTAACTTTTAACCCCGGTTATTTTTCACGCCCATGTACCGAGTAGGGCCATTATCCCTGCCCCAGTCAACGTACTTACCGTCGTGAACACCAACTTTTTGAGATCTTTTTTAATGGCACGATCGAAGATGAAGTCCCTTGCAAGCAATTCAACAAGACCAGTGTATATCAATATCCCTGCAGAAATAGCATCAAGAACACCAGAAACCACCGCTGCGTTATAAGATCCCGAGACATAGGAAGTTCTGATGCCAACACCAATAGCTATAGAGACTGGAGTAACTAATCCGTAAGCAAGACATAATAAATAGGCCCATACATAAGAAATGTCAGATGGCCATGGTATACCAGAAAGTCTGGCTCCGATACCTAGCCCTTCAAACGATTGATGAAAAACCAGCACAATATATAAAGTTTTAAATTCATCCCCAACAGCTCCCAAGTTGAGGCCAATCATAACCGAATGAAAGATAATCCCAAACTCAAGAACCAAGAATGCTGAAATTTGGCTTCTGAAGCTTTTCCCATTGGAAAGAGTTGAATCATCAGTCAAGGAGTCTATATCTTCTTGTATATCATCCTTAACCTTTTCAGTGTCCCTTGGGTTAAATACTTCGAGGTTTTGACAGTGTGTATCAACATGAGATCTAACAACAGCTTTCATAATCTCTTCATTGCCTGCGCTATGCGTACTTTCACCGTACTTTCGCTCAACATAAACGTCAGAGACCACATCAACCAAAAAGATCACAAAAACACTAGTCATGACAATAGCAGGGCACCACGAGTAATCTGCCCAATGGCCAGTTGAGCCCACACAAGACGAACCACCAATTGATCCATAAGCCGGGTCCAATAAATGGATGAAGGCAGTTGCGACGATGACACCTGTACCAAAATAACGAGCAAAAAGGTAAACGTATACTGGCAGTTTGATTTTTTTGAAGCTTTTTGCTAACAATGGAAACATTGTGAGGAATGTAGAGACAATGAAAATGACAAAGATGGACGAGATTCTAGCTCCTAAGGAGCCATTGTATTCATTCTCCCCATAATAAACTCCCTGAAGTACACAAATCTTCCAAGAGTCTGCGACATATGGGTCTGTCAATAGAACAGTATCTGGGTCAATTTGTAAATCTGACATGCTGTATTTATCGATGAAGTATAGTATACTGAACGAAAAAAAAATTTCTCTTTCTTGTGCCACTAGTCATGAGTCCAAGGTCGGGAACCCACCTGTAATTTATATAGAAGTAGCATATTTCCATTGTTTTGAGGTGGTAGATTATAGTATAACTTGGAAGGTTGTGAAAAAAAACCGTAGCCTTTTTCCGCACTAGCATTTAGTGGATATCATCTTCAAGATTTTCAGCACCCTGTATGACTCGGCTAATGGACCCTTGGACCCTAAACCCTGAGCGATAATGACTAAAAAGTACTAAGAAATTGTACAGCCAAACATCTGCGAACACTAACGTGAATCATAAGTATATACCCGATCATTTTCTTGAAAATATATTGTTGAGCTCAAAACCCATTCATCAGCAGTCAAAATTATTTATGTCGATCATTAATTATGTTATTATAATTCGATTAAACGTAGCTTAGTTTATCAATAATAAAATGAAGATGGTGATCAAATCTTCGTGTATATGAAATGACCATAGATTTATAATCGATCGATATTACTACTCGCAATTTCACAGCATTTCATCCAACAATCATAAGTTTAGTATCTATAGCAATACATGAATCGGTAAGAAAAGATAAAAGGAGCATCACTTCCATCTTAGTTCTTTATAAATGAATTGCTGAGCACCAAAGTCGTCAAACCCATCAATTATTCTATAATCTTTAACAACAAATTGATTTTCTCTCAATAAATCCCATAAGTTGGCTCTTTCCGCTTCAAATGTTTTTCTGATTGGAATTTGTAGAAGTATTCTAGCGGCTGGTGTCTTTGCAAGAAACTTCACCATCATATTCACCACAAATAATGGATGATCAGAGGAATAAATTGGGTCGGCTATTACGATAGTCTTAAATTTCAAGTCTCCTCGTTCTTTGACGAATTTTGAAGTATCAGTCCAATCCAAAACACCACATTGTGCGTTACATCCATTTAATTCAAGATTTTTCGCTAGATTAGGAAGAATCTCAGGGAGGTCTGTTAACATAACGTTATTATATCCTAACATATTGATCGTAATACCACATAGGCCCGTTCCTGCTCCTAGTTCGAGGACCGGTTCCAGAATCAGGTCTTGGTGTTCTTGAACAATCACTTCACTCAAAATCAGTGACGAGCCCCATGTTTTCAATCCCAAGTTGTCAGAGGTTAAAGCTGGTTCGTGTAGCATTATTGGCTGACTGTAGTTCTTCAACAAAATCCTTCTTTGAAAATCTGGTCTAGCTGTTCTTCCACAGTTCTCTGAAATCCTCAAACTAGCGAGTTTCAATACCGCATCATTAGTAGCAAATCTGGAAGATAAGATCTTATTCAAATACTGGAAAAAATTTGGGGAGAAATGAATGTGACGAAGATTTCTTGAAAGCTTTTCGTACCCGTTTGAGATCAACCACAATTGTGTTGACTGATATTCTTCCAGTGTAACTTCCTTGAAATTCAAGATCTCATCTAGATCTCGATTATCATCCTTATAAATCCCTTCGGAGCCAAAGTTCGTCTCCTCTTCAGGTCTCAAGAACTTCAATATTGCGATCAGAACTTCGACAGGCAGCATGTTTGACAATGGAGGAAGGTCTAGCACATGAATCACGGACACCTCTTCACTATCGGATAGAGATTCTTGCGCATTTCCATCTCCAACTTCAACACTCTCGGCTATCAAAAATTTCACAGATTCCACTTTTAACAAAGGTTCTGGGGTTGTCATATAAGAAAGGTTGTCATTTTTGATCTCTTGAGAGCTAAAAAATGATAGTGGGTCAAAATCTTCGTTCATGGATTTCTCTATTGTTGACGTTATGTACGAATCTGGAGTTGGTTGATCACCTGGGTTTAAAAGAAGGTGCCATTGCCAATGATTAATCGATTAGATAAAAAAAAATTTGGCGACCGTTTTTTTTTTCTTTTTTTCTTTTTTCACTAAACTCGTGACAATAGATCGTATAAATTTCAAAACACTTCAATAACTAACAAAGAACAAATTAGACCTACTGAAACCAACGCATATGAATTTTCGCACTTAACAATATATCTCAAATCAGACCATAATGGAGATTTAGAAATAGACTTTTTGTGGCTCGTCATTCAAAAGCACTTGGATTATTAGTCTTTATATCCTAAAATGGATCGCAATGGTAACGATATGAAGTTGTTTAACTCTTAAGATGAGGCTCACTAGCACTAAGGCTGCATTGAAGTGTTTCACCTCTTAATTTTCATAGGGACCTCTTCCTGTGTATAAAAAGGCCTGTACATCCTGACTTCTTTTGAGAATTTACTTTGTGTTTTTTCCTTTCTGTATCTCAATAATCTTAACTTGAAATGAAACATTCATCCACTTTCCTCACTGCCTTTGTTGTTTCTGCTGCCTTTGCTGGAAATGTTGACTATGCAACTATTCTGCTGAGTGACGTTCAAAACAATTTGTTACAATATGGTCAATTATTAGAAGGAGGCTCCATCAGTTTGCCAACCGTCATCTTAGAATATTATACCAAGATTTTAACATATACTGATGATTCATATACCTCAATCTTAACTGATTTCCCTGCTAGTGAAGTTGCTGGTGTTGTTACTGAATTTCCATGGTATTCTTCAAGATTGGAAACAAGATTAGAAGCCGCTCTATCAGGAACTTCACCGCCTTCCAATATAATCTCTTCTTCTGCTTCCTCCTCTTCCCCTTCATCATCATCTTACTCTTCTCTGACACCAGTCATCACAACAATAGAAACTAGTGATTTATACTCTTCAACCTATGATATTGCTACTTATGAGGGAGGTGCTGTTGGTGGAGAGCACAACCAATTCCTACCACTGTTGTTGGCTTCACCATTGCTATCATTACTCCTATAAGGTTGAAGTGACAGATATTCCTTATATGCTTCTACTACAGGTCCAGAGAATTCTCCTTGATTCTCTTGCACCAAGATATTATTGATATTATTTTGGAAAACATTGTCTATATTGAAGTATCTTCCTACTTTCGCTTGAACGTTATTTAATCTCTTTTTCACATTCTTTGAGATTTCAGAGTCCTCTCCAGATACATTTCTCTAGTGAGTCTCCTTTTCTTCTAATTTGCTTACAAAATCCACAATCTATTAGCTCACCACATTTTTGTAGGAAAAATACTAAGGTTAATTTGTCCCATTTAGCTTCATCCGTAATATCAACATCATTGAAGAATTGATAAATAAACTTAAACCGCAGGTTATCATTCAAATACTGCTCCATGATTTTGTCTTCACTATCCAAAATGTCATTCAAATCCTTCATTATTTCTTCCCTTCTTAATGAATTTTTGAATACTTCGTAAAAATCATAAATGTTCAAACTTAGATTAGTTTCACGATAGATTTGAAATAACTCAGCAATTATTGGATTTATCTTGCAGTCTAACCTATCCACAGGCGAGTCCGATAATTGTCTTGTATTGATGTATAACTCTGGGTTTGCCAACGAGTCCTCAATGATTCTTCTAGTTTGTGGAGTCAGGTTTGATTCCAACACCTCAAAATCGTTATATTGGAAGCATTCATTAAAAGTCATATCCAATGGATTTTTCAAAAATGTTCTGATTAAGTTGTCAATCAGTGAAACCAGATGCTCTGTAGATTTTCTAAATTCGATCTTATATTGAATTTTGGAATATTCAGGATCAAATAGTTTTGCATCTAGTTTTTTGAAATCAATCGAGGCTTTTATTTTTGAGGCCAACGATTGTATTAGATCATCATCTTGTGCAAAAACGTTGATGTCCTCTAAGAACTTGTACATTTCATTCTTCTCGAGTGCTTTCAAAGATGATAGCATTCCTTTTATGAACTGGTTTCTAATAAGCTCATCTTTATTGGTCAATTTAGCATAAAAGTCTAAGTGATTCCCTTTTAGTTTCAAATGTTTGTCAACAACATTTGTAATGAATGTGAATATGGATCTGAAGTTTGACAGCTTCTTCGTATAATCAATTATAGACTGCAATACCAATTGATGTAATGATGGATCGTGGTCTAGATATCCTAAAATTTCAGTGGAATTTAGTTCACTATCAGAAGAGAGAGCAGTTATATGTCGCTCAAAAGAAGGTAGCATTCTCAAGGCCTCATAGTACGGTTGGTTCAAATCTGCCGTCTTTTCACCAGATAGGGTGAGTGTTTTTATCACACATAGTGGTTGGTTGAAAAAAAAAATCATTTTTAGAAACTTCAAATTCTTCAACAAATCATTAATATCTTTAATTGAAGTTTCAAATCTCTTCAAAAGAGCGCAGACACTTTCATTCCCTAATAGAAAATCATCTTTCAACACAATTTCACGGACAATGGAGTTTAAGATTGAATCTGTTTGTTCAATATTGTACTGGTGGAACTGAATTGTATGACTCAAATCGTTGTCCACTTTTTTCGAGAAGTTCTCAACATCTGTTCCAATGTTCAATACTAGTTTGAAAGGAACTCTATTGGTATAAAGGTTCACCAGCCTTATTAGCTCGTTAAATAATCCCAAGTTGAAAGAATCTGTATCTTCGAAAACAAGAACTATTCTCAACTGAGTGTTCAACAAATTTTCACCTTTCTTAGTGAATGATTGTTCACTCCATTCTTCGACAGCATCCAAATCGAATGGTAGTCTTTTTTGTTGTAAGTTTGCCAATCCATCAGAATCTTCATCCTCGTCATCGTCACTTCCCGCTTCTTCATCGCTGTCATTATCCAATTGACCATCGGTTCCCGCAAGGTCATCATTTAGCACTGTGCCAACTATTTTTTTCAACGCTATTTTGATTGTATGGCATTCTTTGGCACTTAGACGTATCACTTTATTGTTAATATCTTTAGATAAATGGTTGAGTAATTGAGAGATGAAACCAGAGCTTCCCGTAGAACTTGAACTTGAGAATAGTAAGGCAGCATCTGTTTGTTTTGGAATTATTCTCCTCCTTATCACGTCAGAAATGCTGGATAACGTTTGATTATTGGTTTCATCAATTATCTTTTTGGCTGTAGCATCTTGGGAACCGATTGATTTAAGGAGCAATTCGTATCGCAGCTTGATGTTATCCAAAGGCTCTTGGCCTTGAAGTAATCTCAGGAATGGAACATTGGGACTATTCAGAGTTAAGCCTTCAGAGGAGACAAGACTTTTGTTCAATCTTTGCCTTTTGTGGGGCTGCTTCTTCAATATATAGACTGTCTTTCCAGGAAGTTAGTACTCGTTCTCAAAGTCCCGTTTCCTCACTAAAATTCCACTGAGAACTCACCTTTTGTGACTCGTTGAACTCGTCGACATTCATTATCAATTAACGCTAGTCTTAATAGCAGACAATTCTCGCTTTTTTTCGTTTTCCCAGTTCTTAGCTTTAGTGAAAACTTTCCGATCGCTCACTTTCCACGCACTGTTTTGTAGAATCTTCAACTAAATCTGCAGCTCGGCCAAAAACATTTTCTATCGTTTTGAATTTTATTTAACCCACAGGCATCGCAAAACCCAAACAAACTCCAACATTCTCAACAGGACTTCAGCTCTTGAATATAGTTACTTACTCCCGAACCACAGACTGTGAATGCCATAAATGACTGCTCTACCGTTACCAAATAGTGGAGATATCCAAGGATTGGAGGATCTTTACCCAATCTTGCCCCTTCCATTCGAGAAACATAACACTTCAACACCTATCGCAGGATCCCAGACCGAGGAATTCTCCCCTGTGTTCAGAAACTCGTACTTGAAAGGTGGTGAATTGGTGGGATATATACATCCAAAGTACCAGACTTTCTACCATTTGTTTCAGGAGAACTTGAAGATCCACAAGAACAACAAATCCGTTGGTTACAGAAAAAAGGACCCAGCTACTGGGAAATTCGATGATTTTTATACTTATGAAACTTATCAACAACTAGGTGAAAAGAGGGACTATGCTGGTTCTGCATTCTTGTATTTGGTCAAGAAGTACGCACCAGAAGCTGACTTAGATAACTTCATCTTGACTTTGTTCTCGGCCAACAAGCCTGAGTGGATTGTTAGTGACTTAGGTTCACATGCTTATTCTATTCCAAACACTCCATTATACGATACCTTAGGTACCACAGCACTTGACTATATTTTGAACTTGACAGAATCACCAATCATTGTGTTATCCAAGAATAAAGTCAAGAAGATCTTGGAAATTGGTTCAAAATTTCTTAAGGTGTTGATTACAATTGAAGATTTGTCTGAGAGTGATGTAGAAGATGTTGAATTGATAAAGAAAGCTGAATCTCAAGGTTACAAAATTTTTGATTTCCAATCAATTTTATCTATTGGTAAAGAAAATTTGGCACCACATAGAGTTCCAACTCCAGAAACATTATACACTATCTCCTTCACTTCAGGTACAACTGGTACTCCAAAAGGGGTTGAATTGAAACATAAACATGTCATTGCATCAGGATCGTTCCTTTTCATCCATGTTACTTTCCCGAAAGACCCAGTTTCTTTGGTTTTGTTACCATTGGCACATGTTTATGAACGTTCCAAAATTATTTATGAGTTAGGTAAAGGTGCGGCTATTGGATTTCCTTCAAATCCAGAGAACCCAAAGACCTTCCTTGAAGATATTAAAATTTTGAAACCAACTCATGTAAGTGCAGTACCAAGATTATACAGTAGAATTGAAAGTGGAATCAAAGATAAAGTTAAAAACACTCCAGGTGTGAAAGGTGCTTTGTTAAGGTTTGCCGTTAATTATAAATTAAATCATGAAGATGATGATTATTTTGTTCAAATTTTAGATTCTTTAGTTATTAATAAGATTAAACAACAAATCGGGTTTGAAAATTTGGATTTTTTAATAAGTGGTGGATCTCCATTAGCTGGTGAATCTATTTTTTATTTACGTAAAGTGTTGAATTCTGGGTTTTATCAAGGTTATGGAAGTTCAGAGACACTTGGTGGGCTAGCAATTACTACGAAATATAACAAAGATGTTACAAGATGTGGTGCCATTGGTGTTACGTCTGAATTCAAACTACGCAATTTACCAGATATGAATTATACGTTCGATTCCAATAGAAGTGGTGAATTGATCTTAAGAGGTACTCAAGTTTTCAACACCTATTTCAAAAATGAAGAGGCCACCAAATCTAGTGTTGATAAAGATGGTTGGTTCAGTACTGGTGATATTGCACATGTTGATGAATTTGGTTCATTGGCTATCATTGATCGTGTTAAAAATTTCTTCAAATTGGCACAAGGTGAATATATTGCTAGTGAAAAAGTTGAAAACTTCTACTTAGGTAACAATTCGTTTATTAATCAATTATTTGTTTACGGTGATAGTTATCAAAGTTATTTGGTTGGTATTGTTGGTATTGAGGAAGCTTTATTATTGAAACTTTTATCCAATTCTCCAATCAAGACTAAGATATCTACCCATGAACAGTTATTGAAAAATTTGGACAATTTGGAGCTAAGAAAGTTCGTTTTAAGTGAACTAAACAAGAATATCGAACACACAGGATTATATAGTTTTGAAAAATTGAAAAACATTCACTTAGCTATTGAACCATTCACAACTGAAGATGATACTATCACACCAACTCTGAAATTGAAAAGACCAAATGCTAAGAAAAGTTTCCAAAAGGAAATTGATGCATTATATAAAGAAGGCTTAATTGTCTAGAAGTTTTTGTTTTTGTTTTATTTTACATTTTACAGTATCTCGATGTTTTGTTTGCTTGTCACTACTTTTTAAGAGAAAGTCTTACTTTCATATTGGAAGATTGTAATAAATAATAGTAAGTATTTTAGTTTAATATTGTACTATTCATCTTTAGATTCACCATTTAGGGAAAATCTTGATCACTATCAATGACAAAAGAAATAACAATATAACTAATCCAAAGAGCTTCAAGGCATCGATTAAACCTAAAGCAGCAATTGTTTTCGATAAATTATTTCTAGATTTTGTTAATTTTTTACTTGTGACATCCAATCCAGCTTCAGCAGCTTTCAGTACACTTTGATCTTCATTCAATTTTGTTCCAAATGCCTCTGCACCTTCTTTGATACTTCTAACAAATTGGAACATATCTTGTAATACATCTTCCTGCTTTCGTTCTTCATAGTGTAACTTCTCATCAAATGTTGCAGTTGCTGATGTGGCAGAATCTTGAGTTCTGGATCTGCTCCCCAATAGTCTTTTCCTCAATTGGGAAACGGTTTCATCATCATTGTTATCATTGTCATTAATATCATCATCATTCTCATTGTTAGCTTCAAAATCAACCGATAGTCTTCTTGTTTTGTTTTTTTCTAATGTGTGCTTTGTTTCTTGAAGTATTAGATCATTGGTGAATTTGTTTTGTGTTATGAAATTCGAATAATGAGAAAGGCTCTCCTTCAATGGGGCATTATTTGTAGAGAAGCTTTGTAGTACTTCTCTCCTTAGTAGGTCTGAGTTCTATATGTCAATGATGTTAATACAACTTGTTCCAGTTTTGCTCTGATTTATGAGAATTGAACTAACCTTGTCATGCTTTGAGTATAAAAGAGTGTTGATGAACGCCACGGAGTCGTCAGATGTCTCGTTGGGCTGTATCTCCAAGTGAATATTTGTTCTGAGATTATCTAGTATGGCTTCCTTCGACATGGTTATGAACTCTTTGAGGATTGAATTGTGTTTTTATGTTGTTCAGTGTAGAGTTCAGGGCAAAGTTTGTTTTTTCTGAGATCTATATAGAGTTATAAATTTCAACCACAAGAAAAACAGAGGAATTTTAACGATTTACAACGAAAAAGAAAAAGAACGAATAGATCAAAGTGCTTACACATAGTGTCTACAAAATTTCAGTGATGATCAATAACATACACTCATATATTTAGCATTATATCTGTCTGCCAGTCTACTATCAAACGACAACATGTAGGTTTCAGTTGCGGTTAGCGAAAACGGCACAATAACTCTCTCTAGGCCACTTGAGCTTGTTCGCAGTACCGTCGTACCAGTGCTAAGCAGTCACTAAAACAGTAACAATAAGCACCAGTTCAGTCCTGAGAAATGTGTTAAGGGTCTTTGTTGGAGAGTGGAAACAAGAAGTAGAAGAGCGAACACCATAGTGAAAATTTTCTTATAGATCAAACAGGCCAACAGCGCTGTGGTCACCCGTCGGTCGAGTATGCCCTTCAGGCTTCTCTGGGGGATAAGACTGGGATCATAATTTAGGGCTTAGGGCTTCACCTCATACAGACCAAGTACAGGCACAGCACCTCAACGACGCAATGTCCACGACTAATAGCAAGGCAGCTGAGAAGTTGAAGACGGTATGTGTACCTGGACTGAAAGAAGCGTGACGATCGAAGTACTAACGGTTGAAATAGAAAGGGAATAAGGCCTTTGCGCGTGAAGACTACGACGAGGCCATAGAAGTGAGTGCCCTTTTAAAACTGGATAAAGTCCTTTTTTACTAACTAATTATTAGCTCTATACTCAGGCGTATGTCCAATTATGAATCTTGGTTCCACTGAGTGCTCAATTCTAACAGAAACACCCTTAAAGAATCGAACAAGATTCAACAAAAGCCAACTATTACACCAACGTATGTTAATTTTCCCCCTGATGTTTTTCAGACATAAGCCATAGAAGCTAACAATACAATGTAGAGAGCTCTGGCTCGTATCAAATCAACCAAGTCTGAATTCCAGCAGGACCTAGTTGGTACGTTTTTAACCTCCTCAATATTCAAAGATTAGATACTAACTGAAAAATATGTTTAGCCGTGGATGCTGAAAAAGCCCTTGAATTAGTTCCAGATAGTTGTACGTACCATTTCACTATTCCAATTCAATGAATAATTAGCTAACAATATCAAAAGCAAAGGCCTTTTTCTACTTGGGTATCGCATTGACGAAACTTGATAACCCAAGAGCTGGTCTGAAAAAACTTCAAAAAGCTTATGAATTAGCGTTGACCACCAACAACACCTCTGCTCGACAAATCTATGAACAAATCTTGGATACTAGAAAGGAACTTGTCAAGAGAGAACGTGACGAAAGAATCTCTAGAGCAAACCCTTTGTACACAAAACTTTATAGATTGACTCAAGAGTTTTATTGGACTAAAATCAACTATTTGAGATCGAGATTCAACTACAAACCATTCTATGAAGATGATGAAAACTTCCAAAAGGAATACAAGGCCTTGAAAGAACAATACATTAAAGACTTGGATGATTTACGATCCACTTTCGAAGCAAGTTTAGCAAAAGATCGTGCTCCACCAAGCAAACATGAAGATCCAGAACATCTCTTGGATCCAATCAGTTTCAACATCTTCCATGATCCAGTTGTCACGCCCTCAGGTAACACCTATGAACGTACCTTGCTCGTTGATTATTTGAAAACTAATGGTAATGATCCTTTGACAAGAACTCCATTAGACGAATCCCAATTAATTCCAAACTTGGCCATCAAGAAAGCTGCTGATGCTTATGTTGCTGAACATGAACAAGCCTAATATTTTCCCCAGCCTCTATAGCTTTATCCTACTTACTAGAAATAGAAGAAATGTTTACTATTTGAACTCCACAAAGAGCGTAGCTTACATCGTATGGTGTCTTGATGTTTCGCGTAAGTTGATAAATCAAATTGTTGAAAATGCTGTGCTTATTCTAAACAAAGAAGTTATTATCGTTCACAGTCCAGCGTATTTCGAGGACTATGTCATTGGCTCAGATATCAGTGGACATTGATGAGGCAGATGCTGTTGTCTTGCAAGAATCATTGCTGAAAACCCGTTCTTTGATCTCCCAGATCAGCCAATCTTTGAACAAAATTACTGATAGCACCTCAAGATCCGAACAACTGTTGAGACCAATTGTGGATAAAAACAAGAGACTATCAGTCTTCCAACGGAATGTCAATGAGAGTTTACTTGCTGTATCAAATGTCCAGGGTATTGCAAGTGAGGCTTCAATGTATGAGGCTAGGCTAAGTGAACGGATAGACAATGTGAAGACATATATCACCACGATCCACAAATCTGAAGATATTTTGGAAAAATTAACAGATAGTGAAAATGGTGAATATAGAGGGATTTCTGAAAATTTGAGCAAAACAATATTAGATAGTGAATTCAAATTGAAATCTTATTTTAAGGAATTGATTGCACCAGATTCTCAGCCTTTTGATCCACAAATTTTTATGAATCAAAGAAAACCTTTCCCATATATGTCAAATGCTAAAATAAGAGATGTTGGTCTGATCTTGGGGTTTTTCAATGAAAATGATAAATCAATTGACAATATTTTCATAGAATCAAGATCGAAGGTTATTACTGAAAGCATGGCATTCTTAGAACCATTTACAAAACATATACGAAAGGGTGATAAGGTCCCTTACGAAAGGGGTAGTAATGGTATCGGGAATTACACTGAAGCCTATTTAGGATTCTTATCGAATGAATATGCCCTGCTAGAGGACATTTTCAAAGATCCTGGATTTATGACTCCAATTTTCCAAACAATAATTCAAAGATCTGTTGATAATTTTGCTAAAATCATAAACAACATTTTGGATTCAATTTCCAAATCATTAACAAATGACGGATTGCTATCTTTTGAATTGATTGATAATCTTACTAAAGTGCTTTCTATGTTGAGATCAAAATCACAAGAAACTTATCCAACTTTACAAGCCGCTCTTGAAAGATGTCGTACTGTTGCTCGTTCCTTGTTTAAAGAATTATTAGTGTTCACCGACCAAAGAGTTGGTGCATTGTTACAACTACCACAAGACAGTGGTGTTTCAGAGGCTACGGTTGAAGTGATGTCTAAGGCAAGAAAATATTCAGAATATAAAGAAGGTGAGTTAAGTGTTATGAACGGGTTCAAAGCCGGTAGTTGGATCCCATCTCAACCAAAACCACAATGGCTTACTACGTTCTCCAGTATTAGTCAGACCACTGTTGTTGATGATTCTGATCCAAAACAACTACTATCGTCATTTTTCTCTGATGTTATTGATGCTCTGATCATTAGTTTAGAGATTAAAGCGCAACAATTCATTAAAAAGAAGCAATCCATGGGTTATTTTTTAATAACAAACATCACACTAGTCGAACAAATTATATCAAGAAGTGAACTAAGAAACATTTTGGATTCCGTGGGGTTTGCAAGGTTAGAGAAGTTGAAAAAAAGAGCATTGAATTTTTTCCTTACAGGCTGGAAACAAGTTGCTTCATACTTATTGGATGTCAATGTCGTTGGTAAATTGAGCTCCAAAGATCGTGAAGCTATTAAGGAGAAATTCAGGAATTTCAACAGTGAATTTGACGAACTAGTTAAAAGTTACAGAGCATACAATATTACTGATCAGTCATTGAAAAAATTCTTGTCAAAAGAAATCTCATTCATTAGTCCACTATATAAAAGATTTTATGATAAGCACTCCTCAGGCGACTTCACCAAACATACCGACAAATACATCAAGTACACCAAGCCCGAGTTCGATAAGATTTTAGAGTCACTAGGTAAATAGAATGCAAAAATAACGAGTTTATGACTTTAACAAATTAGCTCTTATTATTAAGTAGAACTTCCCGCGAATATTCTTGTTTTGATTTTTCACAAGTCCGATGAAAAAGAAAGCCGTTTTCTATTGTTATTCCAATCTTCCTGCATAAGTCTTGAACTTTTATCTTGTCAGTACAAAACAACAGATTTGAACGATGAAGGGGCTTGAGACAGACGCCAAAGATGAATATCAAGAAACTCTTGAAAGCTTTGAATCCTCTGGAAAGAGTCGGGAGTCTCCCTACGCAACACCTCCTTTCCAATTACCACCTTCGTTGTTCTTGAAATCCTCCCCTCTAACACAACCACCACTTGTCAAACCAAAAGCTTCGTATTATATGGACTCCAAGATATCGCATGATGTGCTGAATTTAGAAGAGATTTTGAAATATCAAGTCATTAGAGAACCGGAAGGTGACAACTTCAACTATGTCATTTCAATGCCTGCTGATGATTTCACCAAAAAATTTCATGTGGAGCCAAAGCGAGGTGCTTTTTATAATAGAAGGGATCAAGAAATTACACACGTCATAATAAAATTACAAGCAATATCCAATATATTGGACTATTATAATAATGGTCCCAATCATGAATTGCTGTCAAATGCCTTTCTTGATGGGAGAGAATATGTTGGTCATACTGTGCTGAACTATCATTTAAATGAAATTGAGGCTTACGAACGGATAGAGGAATATAACCAAGATCAATTGGATAATCACAGTGGTGGTGACTTGATTGATACACCACGCTTGATTCTTCATGGGGTCATAACAGATTCTTTAAATACTGTCAAGGCTTTCTTCCTAGTTATATCAGAATTGGAGTATATCAATGTGAAGCCCTCAAGAAATTACCAACATTTAAGACCTCAAGCTATGCAACAACTGGGCCTATTACACAAATTGGGTATAATACATGCAAATATAACTCCTTTCAATATTTGCATTGATGAAGAGAATGAGCGCGTTCATATTTACGATTTTGGAAATTCTTATGCTACAGCGGACGTCATGGATTGTTCTGATAATTATGAGGCATCACAAGAAAGGATTATGATGGAAAATTCATTTCTACGATAGGTTGATCTTCACATAAATTTAAACACTATTCATAGATTATGAGACATTCCGACCTTGTTGTTGGTAGAACAAGTTCTATTTCTCATTTCAATTCAAATTAAAACATTTTTACGGGCATTGTTAAACTACATCATAGAAATATATAAATATACTTATATCACTTATTCTGGAAGTTTTTTTGAGCACAAACTGTAGAATAGATTGTTTGGACACTGGATTTTTTACTCGGATTGGAACTTTGGTTATATATATATTCTATAATCGTGTTTTCATCAGCTGACACAAAGAGTCCCAAATTGCTTGCAAGAGTTCTAATGCAATAGTAACAGTATTGCATGCACAGAAAGTTTTAGTTTCACCTTGGCTCTTGCTATGCTCAATTCAATGTAGATTTTAAAAAATTAGAGCTTATTTCACTCTAACTACATCAATTTGAATGACCAAGGCGTATCTGATAGTGATTAGAAATTAAATCAAGTCAATTTGCTCAACCAAACATATTGCAGAAGCAGTGGTTTTGTGGGGACTAGGTTCATTGAAGAACTTAGCCAACAATGCAAATAGCTGATTTCTCCCTAAATGTAATAGATCAACCGGATCATACCTGACCTGTTACCATTGTTGATCCATGGTACCAGTAAATCTATACCTCACCTTTTTTTGGTTTTTCAAGGCTATGGATATGTCGTGGAGCTTGTTTGTTCTTTCAATTATTATTATGGTATCTGTTTGGAATTTAATAGAACCTCTTATCCGTCCAGTCTTAGAAACCAATAGATTCAATGGCCTTTTTGGAATTTTTTTCAATTCTTCAGATGTGAACCTATCCTTCAAAAACTTTTCGCAAATGTGTGAATGAATGGAGAAGCTACCAAGTGGATTCTTAAGAGGGTTCAACAATATATCGGAGCGGCACAAATAAAATCTTGGGCCATAAGTCTGAGCTATAACCAAGTAGGGGGACAAACCTTTGAATTCTGCGTCTTCATAACCAGTCTTCTTCTTTCTGGGTGAATAAAAGTTAAACCCCCTCTGCTGGTAAAATGGACTTCTTGCATTTGGGTCAAATACTTTTGACGAGTGAAAGTTATCTGAAAAATGGTACTTGTGCTTCACTATCTTATTATTGATGTAATCAATATATTGAAGCTTATTTTTAACAGCTTCATTGATATTTCTATTATGCAGCTTTACATTGACCACGACAAGGTACAAATACGTAGTCAACAAAAGTATAATCACAGCTTTCCAGTTTGGATGCTTGATAGCGATGCCTGGTCCATCCAGATTCATTTGATCAGGAACAACTAAATAAAACAATGATTTATTGTGGCGTGCAATAAAATCAAAGAGGAAATTTTGGTCAGCTTTGGAAGGGATCATCTCTTTTAATAAGTCAAGAGTTAATGGGCAGCCAAGCAGATATGCCAATGAAATTGCAACATTATATGTGAATGCCTTCAACAATAATCGTTAGTTTTAAATTAAAGTCAATAAGTTAAACATCAAACAGGTATCAGATATACTCTCAAGTACTGGATGTGTTGTGAGCAAGAGCTAGACTCTCCCAAGTTCAAAAGGGAATAGATTGTGGAGTCTGAAACTTCCAATGGATCTATTATAGTATTCAGCATTCCAATGGACAAAACATTAACATGTGGTGAGATTTCAGAAGTCAACCCAAGACAATTGCTCAATTGGTTGTCTTTTACAATATCTTCCAAGCATCTTTCTAATGACGGTATTTATGGTGACTCCAGTTTGGACAAGAACTCCATTGTTGAGCGAAGATAGAAGCACAGTAGCGAATCACACAAATAGCCAGGTTTGATTTCAATGAGCGATGCCTTACTGATATATGGGTCTTCTTCTACATTGTTATTTGGAATCATTTTTTGTAATACATTGGAAATAGAGAAGCTTCGAGGATCACAAAACCAATTTCCGGCTACCTCCGGCTCATTATCTTCATTTCTCTAGTGATCAATTTTGTGTCACTGAATTTTATATTAGTATGCTAGATATATACCACCATAATGGCTGTTATTACACGCATTAGTCGATAACTCGATCAGCTCGAAATTAAATTAATAAGATTAATATATTGTGAATTTTTTAAATTTATCATAAATCATAGACATTGTTAATTTTTGGAATAATTTATAAACTTAAATTATGTATAATTGAAATTTAATTTTTTTTAACTATTTATCTAATTACTGGATCAAAAGATACAGCAGATAATAGAGCTTTCCCTTATCAGAAGCATGATTCAATCATATATCTAGTTACAGCAGCCCATGAAACTCGAGAAGTTTTTTTTAGATTCTGGTTTCTTGGTAGAATTGATACACCAAATTTTCAGATCTATCCCGCGAAACAGGAAACGTTGAAGATTTATGCAGGAACACCGAACCATACAGGATTCTTTCTTCATTTACAGAAAAGTGTTTAGTATCGCTTCAGTTGTTTAGTTCTTGCCTGGCATATCACATGAAAGAAAACTACTCTTCGTTATTGTGTAATTTATAGCAGGCTGCAGGCCTACAAAATATGGTACTTTACCAAAATTGAGATTCATGGAGTTTGAGATATAAATCAACCCAACTGCCACAAACCCAACTTGGGTTATCATATGAGAAAATACGTGGATTACACAACTGACATGAGAATTATTAGGGTGCTCCCAGTCTATTGAACCTATGAATACTTCTGCCACAAAGGCAAACTTACTATAATTTCAGAAGAATTCACAGCTTTCTGGATTTTCTTCCTTTCTTTCTTCTCTTCTATTGTAATTATATCGCAATTGCACCATATACAACCACAGCTAATCAAAAACTACTAAAAACAAAAATGATTTATAGTGAACACATTGCCATGTCATGCAAGAATTGCCACAGGGGACATAGGGACCCAACGTGCTCCCATCTCTTCAACACAGGAAATGAAGAATTTGTTGTTATCAGGAAAAGAGGAACTCCTTCTACTGAAAATAGGGAAGCTGATGACAGAGAAAGATTGTACTATGTTAACCGTTGTAACTTGAAATTAGTGCCAGAGCTCAATGCCCTCTGCCCAATGGATACAAGTGTACTCAGGGCTTGTTGCAAAGAGGAATGCTGCAGCGAGATCTTAAATAAACACAACCAAATAGTTGTTGGCAGAAGGATCTTTGTCGAGTTAGTTGGTACTCAGTCGCTTCATCTTAGATGTCAGCATAAATCAAATGGAACTCATTATCCATCTGTACCTCTTGTGTCATTACCAAGCACAGTTTTCACTCCAACCGTAAATTATCATGAACGCTCGCTTCTTCATCCACGTTATGAACGGGAAATTGAAAAGCCTAGGGCTCCTAGGAAGAAAAGAAGTGTTCAAACTGAGAAAACCCCAGAACCTGAAGCGCAACAAAACATTGTGACTACTTCCACTATTAACAATGGAAATGTTTCATCAGATGCTTTAGGAGATCTACAGTTTATGGATACTTTTTTCAATTTTGATGCTTTATCAGAATCACCTATGCATACAAAACAACCACTAGAGAAGTTATCCCAACCTGAACAAGATGTGGTTCAGGTTGTTGGTTTATATAACCAAACTATTCAATCAGATGATGAATGTATCTTCCAGTTGGAAGAATCCTTTCAACCAGTCATTGAAGATAACGACCACCTAGCGAGTCAGTGTGACGATTCTGCTGTCGAAACATTTGATCCTATTGATCCTCAAATGTCATTTCCTCTTGCCTCTACTGAGCCACTTGAACGTTTGGAAGAGGCAGAATTGAAAATTCAAGCTAAGATAAAGGAGATACAAAATAAAATAGCAGTCGCTAAAGCCCAATGAGCCGTCCAAACAGAGGAGACGCAAATGGATTACCTGTCATAAAAGTGGTGAGAATATGGAGTACCAAATTCCATCAGAAGAAAGTTAGTGAGGAAGATTAATCCAATGATTGAAACATATGACTTGAAAACTTGGTTCTTCTTTTAGAGGCAAATGTTACGCATCTATAACCCCCTTTTTTACTGTCGCTTGATATTCTAATAATGTATAAGTTTTTTATCTTTTTAATATCATATCACATTTTTAACTCAATAATTAGCCTTAACCACGTACCCTGGTAGACTCTGTGCTTTCATAAACAACCTAGTGGTGACATTCTGAGATGTATTGAATTTAGCAAGCCCTTATAGCATAGCTCACTATTGACCTTTCTGTTATACTGAATTTATACAACATCAATAGTAGACCAAAAGGAGGAAAGAGAGGTGAGTTGTTCGACAAGAGCTGTATCTCTCAGTGATGAAGCTTGGTTAAAGTACAATACAAAAATAGATAGAAAAAGAACGAACCTCAAAATTCAAAGGAAATCAACTCAAGCTCTAACGCTAAGCACAGAAAGTAAAAATACGATATATAATGAAAATGATAAATACATAATGACCCATGGAAAAATAATAAACAAACGAACCACTAAGGAAAGCAACAGAAGCGAAAAATTAGGCAAAATACCAAACAGAGGACGGCATTTAATGTTTTTGTGATGGAACTGAGTCAACTAGATTTGACCGCTCCATCACTATTCTCTAAAAAATGACCTGGATTATGACCTTCATCTTCACCAAATTTTGGTTTGTTCGTAACCTCTTCATTAATATTTGCACTAGTTAAAGTTGATGTTGAATTCGTATCTTTTAATGAAGATTCTTCAGAGTCATTAGTACCACTTGACCCAATTTGTGAATTTATTCCATCTTCCTGATTATCTAAAGCCGAAAGAATTGGATTTGTACTTTGAACACCAAATGACATATTTCTTTTGAAAACTGGAGGATGATGAAAATTCTCTTTAAAACTGTTTATCACTCTGTTTGTGTCAACAGCATTCGGTGTATAGGATCTTATGGAGGAAGGAACGATGTCTTCACCTTCCTCTTCATCATCATTGTGTGAATTGAAGATGTTATTTGCTGAATCATTAGATGAATATAACGCAGTTATATCAACAGAAGAAGATTCATTAATGAGACCCAAAGATTCACGGGATTGATATGGGTCGTAAACAGAGGGAGCCTTTGTTGGTAGTCCTGGACGATAAGGACCACTGTTATGAGAAGTTGATGGAATCATAGGTTGAGTAAATGATGTATTTGTAGTGGTGGTCTGTAATAAAGGTTGAAGGTCAACAATTTCATTATCAGTGTCAATTTTCAATGAACGCAATGATGTAGGAGACATTGAAGATAATGAAGCCTTCGAAACATTTCTACCTTGTGCTGACGATATATAGCCATTGGATGTGGATCCCTCTTGTACTGGTTGCGATTGTAGTTGCGGTGCGAATTGTGCAACAGAATCATCAGCAAATGGATCAGCTAGCTCCTCGTTAGTTTG
Organism: Hansenula sp. yHMH451; assembly: GCA_030571095.1. Classification (NCBI taxonomy): domain Eukaryota; kingdom Fungi; phylum Ascomycota; class Saccharomycetes; order Phaffomycetales; family Wickerhamomycetaceae; genus Hansenula; species Hansenula sp. yHMH451. The sequence continues at coordinate 52,649 of JAJLXE010000010.1, forward strand.
GACCTCGTTGGGAACAGGTGGTGCTATCAATGAATCAATACCACTGGTTTGTGAATGAGTTTGCGGTAGCGTGGAATTGCTATCACTTAATGATCCACTACCATTAAAATCCAATGAACCCCTTGGTGAAGGAATACCACTCCCTGATCTTGAAGCAGTAGATCTAGCACTTGATCTAACTCTAAGACCTTCAGGACTTGTACTTCTAGCGATCGAAGCAGGTAAATTTGGTGAGGTGCCTCTAAATTTGAAATTATTTGCGATATCACTTTCTCCGTCACTCTCTTCCTCATCTTTCTTAACATCAGATTTTTTCAATTGTCTTGGTGTTCGTTCATCATCTTGAACATGATTAGCGTGTGGTACATCGTCGTTTGGAATAGACTTCGGTTGCAAAGGTGGAGATGGTGTGGAATGTGTGAAAGTAAATTGTGGAGGTAGATGATTGTTTGTATTTTGAAGCTGAGCAGAATCTGAAGCTCTTATTCTTGATATTGGATTTGGCGATCTTGCTTCCTCTTCCAAGTAATCAGCATATGTTGGGGGATCCTTTGGGGCCCTATCTAACACAGCAGCATCCAAACCTTGAATACCCTCTTGAATCAAATCTCTCATCGGAGGTGGACTGATATCAGCCTCAAAGGGAGGTGGTTCGAAACTTGGTCTTCTAATCAAATGAATTGGCCTTGAAGCTGGTTCAAAACTTGGTGAAACAGGTTGAGCTTGTGGAGAAGTTAATTCAATTTCTAAAGAATCCGGTTTGTAGACATTTGCGGATAATGTAGATTCAAAATTTGGTAAAGATCTATTCCCCAAAGTTGAAGTTGATCTTGATCTTGACCTCCCTGAGCCACTCCCTCCAGGATTTAACGCATTATAAATACTATTATGTGTATTTTCAATTGGTGTAACTTCTGGAGACATTGGTGGAGAGCCGAGAATTTCCCTTGGGAAATAAATATTCGAGTCATGAATTTGGCTTGTAGGGCTTATATCACCACTGGATCCATAAGCCGGCAATAAAGTATTTGCATGTGAACATAATGGGTCCAAAACATGAATTGGAGAATCTATACTAATTTCATAATGCTTTGGTTTACCTTCAATGACTCTTGATAATCTTAAGCATATCTTAATCCAATGATGAGCTTTAATATTTGTGAAAGAGGTATTCGGATGTAAGTTTTGTCTATTGTTCAACTTTTGAGGAACATAAACTTGGAATTCAAATTCTTTTGCAGTTACATCATATCCATCAGACGTTAATAAATTTCCCATTTTTTTGGCCTTAGCATCGGCATCGTGTGGTAAGTCAGGTGGAGGTGGGGCTTTGTGTTCTAATAATAAGTATTTCTTAACAGGTTCCATTCTGTGAACCTTCTTATTTCGACAATAATATTCCAAATTTTCCGTTAAATATATCCTTATTCTATGCAATTTTATTTTGTCCAACGGTACTAATTTGAAAGCAACTGGCAAGTAAGCATTCAATATTATGGCCTTTGTAGCTATGACAATATCATAGTGTAATTGATCTTCCCAATCTCGACTAATCGCAATAGGTTCAGAGTCTTCCACAGATTCTTCAGATTGAGCTCTGATGATTCTGATGGGACAAGTCGTTGAAATATTTGATTTGAAAGCACCAGATCTTTCGATCAACACTGACAAGCTATATGAAACTGAACCAAAAGTTGCATCAATAGTTTCTGGAGTTGATGCAGGGATGGCGTGTTCGAAATTATAAACATAATCACCTGGTTGGAAAATGAAATCACCACCTGTTACGTTTGAGTCTTGAGAGGTTGAAGTGTTTGTTGCTGTTGCCTTTAATGATGCTAATAATGAATTCGATCTATGTCTGCCACCTGTTGGAGAAGGTGATGTTGCTCTTTTGATGATATTGAAGGCATTTGTGGACGAACTTCTCAATGACACAGTATCCAAATTGAGCGAGCTATTACTCAACTCTTCAGATAAGTTACACTCACTATTATTCCCGCTTCGAACGATATCAGCACCACTTGGGTTACTTATACTATTTGTTGTATGATTATCATGATTGTAAAAGGGCCAAGTATGATTTACTAAATCATTCTCTTCAATGTATTCTTGTCTCTTTGGGGGTATTCCCTCTGGCCATTCTGTTTTAGAAGCACCTTTGAAAGATAATGATATTGTCTTAATTTTTGAAGGCTTGATTATCCTCAAAATTAGGGAGCCTCGAAGTAAAGTTGGGGGACGATCTTGATATTCAATCTGTTCGAAACCTTGGACAAATAGATTTGGTTCAGCTAACTGAAGATAAACTTGGACGGACCCAGTTTGAGTTAAAGGGCGGGTGTCTGGGGTGATTTCCAATGATTTCTCCAAGGGGAATAGGAAACTCATCTTTGGTGTTATAAGTAAATGAAGTTAACCAACAGCAACGATAGGGATCTGAAAAGTCTATTAAATTAAAAAGGGAAATTGAAGTATAGAATGGAATGGTACTATTGCAAGACAGAAGTGTTTCAAGCGGATCTGAATGTCTTTGTAAAGCTGGAAGCGTTCCGGTTCTGTCAACTTTTCTTGTCTTTTTACCAAAGCAATTCTTCACCACGATAAGACCTTTAGCTGCTTCTCCTAAACGAGATTCAAGTTCTTGCCAATAGGTCAGTATCGTTAGAACCGCACTTTTCTTCAGGATTCCAATTAACTGACACTGATCAACAGGAGTACCTTAGTGTCTAATGGACAGGATTTTAATGAACAACAGCTCTCCTAAAACTGAAAATCTATGATTTCAAGCTAAAAAGTGTCAAAATGGTCAAATGCACAAATTATTTCCGCAAGGTGGTGTGCGGATGCTCGTTCTTTGATTAATCAAGGCTTACTCGGATACCACTGGAAGACTCTTTAACTGATGAATAGAAGGTCTTATTTATCAGCTGGTGCTATAGAAGCGATGGCCCAGATTACTGTTGTAGCTTGAGGCTGTTTTCTACTTTTTATTTGGCCCTGCTGGGCCCACTGCATGTTTATTGAGTCATTTACGATTACCGGCTGCGAAGGCTGATGTTGATTGATGCTCTACTAAAAAAACTGTTCTACAAGGCTCAAGGTCCAGGGCCCAGGAATAAATGGTTTAACGGCATGTATATTCACGTTTAGACCGGCAACTCGAACTTCAAGCCTTTCAACACTCTGTGGTAGTAGATGTAGAAGAAGTCAGAGTACACTATGGTTTGCACTAGCCCTGTGAAGATGGCCAACATGTCGAATCTTCCTTCAGCGACCCATCTGAAGATCCAGTTTGGAATATACAGGGCACGATAGATACCCAATGCAAAGATGTAGTGCGTTGTTAAGGTCTTAGCCTCGCCGGTTCTTTGCAACATGAACAACTGAGGCAAGATGGCAACACTTTCCAACCAAAGACTGAAGGACCACAAGATTTCACTGAAGGTATATTTATAGGTGAATATTAATGACAAGATGAAAGACCCACCGATCAAGTACTCTATCTTGAAGGTGTCGATTTTTTCAGTCTCTGTGTTTTTGAATTTGAACATCATCAGGTAAACAATATAGACCGATGATCCAATAAAGAACAGCTTCATCAATGTGTTGTATATCGAGACATATCTGAATGTCAAGTCTGTACTGGTTAGTATATCGTCTTAAAAAACACATATATCGCTGAATATATTATCACTCACCAATGTATCTGGTCACAAACACTAGGACATAAAGTATCTGGGTCTTTAGAGAAATACCAGAAATTGAACGGGATTTTTGGATCGTGTTCAACAGAATAAGAATGGACACAAGGTGGGACAAGTCACCGGCTGCTCTGAAGATATTGAACATCTTTAACACTTTTTGAAATCCTGTTGATGATACAATTGTGCAAAGAGTTGTTCATGTTCGAGAAAGTTTTGTACACATCACCAAAATTTGGATCAATTCGCGAAACTTGTCACTACAAGACTCTGATCCCCTAAATCGTTTCAAAACACATGTTGATTCTACTTACAATTCTCTTAGTTTCCTATAGTTTTCTTCTTCTTCTTCATCGCTAAACTCGCCTCCTCGACCATTACTGTTGAACCCTCTCTTAACTTGAAACTCTTCTTCTTCGGAATCCAATTTCGCTTCACCAAGTTCTTTTAAAGAGGCATAGGATTCACCAATATCTTCGTCATTATTCTTGATAAATCTAGTGATTAATTCCACTGGTAATTTCTTATCTTTACTTTCCTGTGCTAGTACTCTGAAGTTCTTTGTAGGGGACCCATTGAATTTTAGGATTGTAGGATAGGCATCAATTTTATAAAGACTTGCCAGTTCGCTAGTTTCCTCCGAAGTAGCATCTAATCTAAGAAATTTAACATCTGGTTCTTTAGCAGCCAATCTCTCAAAAAATGAATATCTACCGTTCCAATCCTCAACCCAAGGAGACAGAAATGCTACGATAACGCTCTTATTCTTCTGTTTTTTGACGATTTGATTCAATTCCTTTGGGGTGGTTATACTTTCAACTTTCAATTCTGGCCAGTTTGGCACAACACCAGTATGAGACGTGACAAAATTAGCCAACTCTTCAGTGGTTCTTTCCCCCACGTATGATCCCATATGTGTACCATCAAATGCATATATTCTCAAAGTTGGAAACCCATTGATATGTTCTTGTTTGCGTATTCTATTGTTCTTTCGACCATCGATTTGTGCAATTTGAACTTTTGTATTGTTGAATAATTCTGCTAATGGTTCATATTGTGGTCCTAATTTGTTACAAAATTGACAGTTCTCTGAATAGAACTATTGATATTGAAGTTAGTTTGTCAACATTCCGGATGATTTATCAATCTTCACTTACGTTAACGAATGTATACTTCCCCTTTTCGTGGATAAGATCTTCAAAATTGGAATCGTCAGCCACTAGTACATTTTTGAACGTTCTATAAGCTGAGACTAGAGATATTATAGGCAGAAGGTATAGGAAATTGACCTGCACCATCTTCCAAAATCGACAGGGAGCCTTGTTTGTTGTATTTGTGCTTTTGAAGTTTTGAGTAAAAGTAAAATTGTGTAAAATTATCTAAAAGATCTTTGAATTTTGTCTTTGCCCACCTGAAAAAGTTGGACAACTCACCACAACTTTCAAGTTATCAACAGTTTCTCAGCTTCTATCACTGTTCAATTGATAAAGATTCAAGAGAGCCTAAACACATCTCAACATGACAAAACTTGATAGGATTCTTGCCAAACCTCACAAATTTTTACTTTGGGCATTTACAGGTTTAATCATCACAACAACGGTGATAACGCTGTTTGAACCATTCCCAAGCTCTAAGTCAATAAAAGGGACCAAGAGAAAGTCCAAGAGACAACCACCAAAGAAGACTCCTGAAGAAGAGGAAAGAGACAGTAGAGATGTCACTTCTTGGAGCAAAAAAGAACTGTTTGGCTATTTAACTAGAGTGAGTACAAAAGAATGTGTCAAATGACCTCCAACAAAGCCGGAAGAAACAACTACTAATCCTACAAACAAAAGCATCAAGTTTATCCAGATATTGACGTTTCCAGAGATGAACTGGTCAAGCTTGTCAAGTCCATCAAGAACCTCTATCCAGATATTGATTTTTAGATCTTATCGAAATTGGTCAAGCTCATCTTGTTCAGTAGATTCGTCATTCGGTTTGTGCACCAGTGAGCATTTATTCTTGAATTATGAGCATTTTTCCAACTTTGATGGTTATTGATTTACTTTGGTATAAAAGGGACAGGTATTCCCAATTATTTCTTATTCATTTATTTAATTCTATTCGAATCTGTTCGTATGAACTATTCTTTCCAAATAAACATAGCTCTTTAAAGCTCAAAGGTGTAGATTGCCCCAATGGTTCCAGCCAATGAGAGCCATTAATAAGCATTAAGTAACCTCTTAAACTGTGGACACCAGCGAAAGGGTAACCTACCGCTAAATCATGATGAATTGGTGATATAAAAGGGTTATTCTCATCCATATTTTCATACTAAGTTGTTTATTTGCTTCAAGAATTATCTAAACTTAGTTCAAATTTAGTGCAAATTATATACAAAATGGTCAAAGCTGGTGAGTACTTTTCAATTGAGGTGATTGGACTGCAATTGGAACACAATTGAATGAGTGGTTATTGTCAAATTGACATTGATCTCGGAGTTGCTCTACTACACCCTTTTAAAGAGGAGTTCAAAAAGGATACTAACTAATTCAATCCAGTTGCTGTCTTACGTGGTGATGCCGGTGTCTCTGGTACTGTTACCTTTGAACAATCCTCTGAATCAGAACCAACCACAATCTCTTATGAAATCAAAGGTAACGATGCCAACGCTGAACGTGGGTTCCATATCCATGAATTTGGTGATAACACTAACGGTTGTACTTCTGCTGGTCCTCATTTCAACCCATTCCAAAAGACCCATGGTGCTCCATCTGATGAAACCCGTCATGTTGGTGATTTAGGTAACATTAAGACCGATGCTTCTGGTGTTGCTAAAGGTTCAGTTACTGATAAATTGGTCAAATTATTTGGTCCAACCTCAATCTTGGGTAGAACCGTTGTTGTCCATGGTGGTCAAGATGATTTAGGTAAAGGTGGTCACCCAGACTCCTTGAAGACAGGTAATGCCGGTGGTAGACCAGCATGTGGTGTTATTGGTTTCTCCTCTTAGAGTTTCCAATAATTCTATAGTAACTCGATTTATACTTGATTTTCGCTATTGATTAGTTGAATTATGAATATATCCTAAAAATTTCTTCAAAATTTTGTAGATTCAATTAGTCACATCAAACATCACAGAATGGATTTAAACTGGGATAGGTCGTCTCTACAAGGACTATAAATCTTTATCGTAAATGCAAATGCTATTATTAAATTAAATCACAACTTATATATCTAAACATGTAATATTATACAAACATTCATAATCATTATGAATCGGATGATGTGATCTCTTAGAAATCAGATTCACTAATTGGTTTGATTTCACCGCTTAAAACTTTATCTAAAATACCGGCTGAAGCAGAAACTAAACCCAAGAAAGGTTTTGAAGGATCCAAGACTTTTGAAAGATACTCTGGATGATATTGAGCTGCAACATAATATGGATGGTTTTCTAATTCGAAAATTTCCATACGTTCACCTGTTTCATCTTTACCAACAAATTTTAAACCTTTTGATTCAATCTTGGAAATTAATTTTGGATTAATTTCATATCTATGACGATGTCTTTCTAAAATTTCAGTTTCACCACCATATAATTTTTGTAGAACTGAATTAGAACCTTCTTGGAAAACGGTGGCTCTCAAACCTAATCTCATAGTACCACCTAATTTATTCTTATCAATTTCTGGCATATAAACAACAGTGGCTTCTTCATCGCTTAATTCTGGAACAAATTCTTGAGAATTTGAATGCTCAATACCAATTACGTTACGAACAAATTCAATAGTGGCGACTTGGAAACCTAAACAAACACCCAAGAATGGAATATTGTTTTCTCTTGCCCATTTAGCTGCACTCATCATACCTTCAGTACCACGGGAACCAAAACCTCCCGGAACCAAGATACCATCAGCGCAACACAATGAGTGCCATGCCTTATGGAATTTAACCTTGTCGTTATCATTTGATTCTGGTTCTAAGTCTGAAGCTTCAACCCAGACAATTTCTAAGCGACGGGAAATTCTCATTGCTGAATGTTCCAATGATTTAATAACTGAAATATAAGAATCTTTCAAATGAGTATATTTACCAACAAGGGCAATTTTAACAGTTTCGAATGAACGATCAATTTTAGTAGTTAAAACTCTCCATCTGTTCAATAAATCTTGACCTCTTGCTAAAGCATTTTGAGAAACTTCTAATTTATCTAATGATAGTCTTTGAGTCAAAAACTTGGTCATTTTTTGCTCAATCAATAATAATGGAACATGATAAGTTGAATTTAAATCATGAACACCCAAGACTTGATTTGGTCCAACATGGCAAAACATGGAGATCTTATCAATAACTGGTTTTTCCAATTTTTCAGAACAACGACAAGCAATAACATCTGGTGATAAACCTAAAGATCTTAAATCTTTGATGGCAGCTTGGGTTGGTTTAGTTTTTTGTTCACCATGGATGACTGGAACTAATGAAACATGAATTAAAGCAAAATTATCATGACCAACTCTGAATTGGAATTGTCTTAAAGCTTCAACAAATGGAGCTGATTCAATATCACCAACGGTACCACCTAATTCAATGATACAAACTTCTGGTTCTAAGCCAGTGTCGTCAACTGGGATCTTAGCAACTCTTTCAATCCAATCTTGAATAGCATTGGTTAAATGAGGAACAACTTGAACGGTTTTACCTAGATAGTCACCTCTTCTTTCCTTTTCAATAACTTGAGAATAAACTTTACCAGTGGTAATGTTATGGTCTCTAGTCAAGGTGATATTCAAATATCTTTCATAATTACCAAGATCCAAATCAGCTTCACCACCATCATTCAAGACGAAAACTTCACCATGTTCTAATGGTGACATAGTACCAGCATCAATGTTCATGTAAGGATCAATCTTGATGGATGTAACTCTCAAACCTAAGGTTTTCAATAATAAACCAGTAGATGAGGCCAACACACCTTTACCAATACCACTGATAACACCTATTCATATTCAGTTAGCCTCTAATGATCACCTCATCTCATCTTCTACTGAAGACGCGTTTTTGAATTTATTACTTACCACCAGAGACAACGACGTATTTCATTTTTGATTCGTTTTTTTCAGAGATAATCAAAGATCCTAAAAGACTAGTATACTACCGATACTATTACCTAGTAAGCCCTAGGAATTGAACAATAAATTCTTCGGGAAGAATCTCTAAAAGGTGCTTTAACTAATGAAATATCGTGAAATAAATTTTTTTTAATGCAGAAAAAAATTAATTTTCGCGGGTTTCGCGAATTTATTGATGAGGTTACCCGTGAAGTTATACACAATTTTAGTGCAACATGGGGATGTCTATTAGGATTTTGGTATAAGATGAGATGATATTGAATGCCTATGAAGTAGATTATGAATCTAAATAGATCCTGGGGAGACTATGAGGGTAAAAAATCTTGTTATTTTCCAGATGGTCCCTCTATTGTTTTTCGAAAATATTCACAGAAGTTGGAATTTATACCACTTTTATTAACCAATATTTTCTAGTATCTTTGAATACTTCTTATATCCTCGTTGGCAATATGTGGACGAGTCTTTGATAACATAAAGCATCTAGACTATCTTTACACCAGCAATTTTACCGTCATCATCCTTCAACAATTGCGCTCTTGATCTCTTCACCAATATATTCAATGCCTTTTCCAATATCACAGGATGAATACCATGAAATTCTTGGTTCAGACTCAAGTCACCGTTTGAAATTTCATACATGGTCAACACAACACCACTTTGGCCCGTTGATTCAATCTAAAATTAGAGTAAAAGTTAATAGATGCTCAAGTGTAATGAAAAGCAGTACATACCCATTCCAAGATCATGGAGGCCCAATCCTCAGGCCTATAGAAATTCACATATATGCTTGTTTGATCTTTCTTTGTTGTGTAAAATGCATCTGAATTTACGACCATCTTTTGGAAAATTTCATTGATCATTTCCACGTCAAGTTTCCTTTGAATTTTATTATTGACAAAAATACCATCATTCTCTATACTATCATCCTGCTGTTGATCTTGTAACTGTAATCCATCCTCGTCTTCTATGTTCCCATGCGATAGAACTTTACCCTTATTATTCAAAATCCAAATCCTGTTAGCTTTGGCATATTCAAGTATCAACTGGACCCAGTTGTTCAGCTGTGCTTGCCACGTTTGCTCATTCGGTTGGCGAGTGAAGAAAGGAGGAAAATTGTATATCTGTGGGAACTTATAGGCGGACATTCAGTAATAGCTGCTCACTCTTTTAGTTCGTTGTACGAGTTCTGAAAGTTGTTGTTGGATGGTTTTTTATGGATTTTATGGAAATTTGGTGATGTTTTTCAAGGTTCGGCCCAAAATTATGCCAAATCCAAAACGTAAACAAACTGCTTCAACCTTTCAGGAAACCCAGTAAGAAAAGAGCTGGGCTTGAAGATTAAAATGTCAAATGACTTGAAGAAGAGTGTGCTGGGTCTTATTAGAAATTCAAAGATCCTGGAAATCGAGAACCAGCCAACCATTAAGGCATACAATGAACTGAAGGTCAACGAATACGAAACAGAGCTCAAACATGCAGAAGTGTTTCACGAGCTTTTGAAAGCCCTGGATCAGCTAATGGTCCAAGAAAGTGTTAATGAGGGCAGTTATGAAGAGGTCAAAGAAGAAATACTTCATAGTGAAAGCGCAGTCTTTCTCACAAGAGACGGGGAACCTGATGATAAAAAGCTATTAGAACATTTGAGACAACTGCAACAAATAAGGAGATTAGTCATTGATTCGTGAGTAAAATTGAGCTTGTGGAAGTTTGAAGATATACTGATCAGTGACAAGAGCTGCTATGACCCTGCCAATTCTGAGATCTGTCCATCAAGTAGAGGGCTTGACGTCTAAAGAAGCGTGAGTATAACTAGCGAAAAACTGTGAGAAATCATATATACTAATGGAGCTTCTTAAGTGGCATTGCAGAGAAACTAGAAAAGAGAGACGAACTATCAGGTCAAATCATACGGCTTGAAAAGGAAGTGTTTGATAAAGAACAAAGGCTGGCAGAGATATCGGAACAGAATGCTGAGAATATAAGGAAGAGTAAGAAATTGACAACCAAATTATTGACCCAGCTGAATAAGGGTAAAGAGAGTGACGCTAATGATGAGAAACTTAAAGAGAGGTGAGTATGGCATAAATAACGTTCGATGAATAATGAAATACTAACTTTTATGACAGCCTAAGGAAGAAGTTAGAAGTAGCAAAGGATAAATCATTCAACATTTCAGAAGAGATCAATGCCTTCATTGTGGAAAAAGGGTTGAACTGGTCCAGGGATGAGTTTTTGCGGAATCTTGTACTCTACTGTGGTGAGATATACTCATGAACAAACCTTTTCATATAGTGTTGCAAATGAGCTAATGAAATTTTGGTCTTTAAATTTTTATATTCAATGTGATATTTTCACCCCTTTTTTTTGTATATACATGAATGGAATTATGTGGGTTCTATTATAAATAAACTCTCTTATTGATGACGTTCCAATCTAATGATTTCACAACATTTCTAATATATTCATCTCTTCCACCAACCCCAAAATCAGTGATGTAGGCATGATCCCAAAGGTTGATACTAATCAATGGGACGGTCCAATCTGAAGCTTTCGACAAGGTGTTTTCCTTTATTATATCCCATACTTCATATTTGTCTTGACTGATAGGGCCATTTAAATCTAAAGATAGATTCCCACTAAAGTTATAAGGTGTACCACTGTTGTTTAGTGATAAAAGTTCTAATTCTTTTGTATCAGTTTCCACAAGAAACACCCAACCTTGACCGAAGATTTTCTTACTTTCTTCAACAAAAGCTTCAGTTAAATTATCCAAGGACCCAAAGCTTCTTTTAATTTTAGACTCTAGTTCCCTTGAAGGAACTGATTGATTTTCATTTGATGATATTAGTTGTTCAAAGAAAAAATGATTGTTATGGGTTTGAGATGCAGCGTTGAAGACTGGTTGCTTTTTGGAGTCTTTAGCAGTGTTGATGGCAATATGGAATGGATAACGAGTTTCATCGATGGTACCGTTAGTCAATAAAGTTAATTTTCTAGTTAGATAATTTTGAGTATCAACCCAAGCTAGTTTGAAGCCTTCTTTGGAGTAAAGACCTTCGATCCCATTGGTCTCATATAGTATTTGATTCTTTAGCTTCGGAGCCACATGAATGCTTCTTCTCCCCAAGACCTTTGGCAATGATCTTTTTATACTGAACATGGCTCTTGACACTATGGCTCTTCTTAAACAGGTTTCCTCCAATTTTGTCCACCAATTTGATTTTTCGTTATACGTTCAAAATGAAAAAAAAAGTCGGTGAGAAAACACGTCAAGAAATGGCAGTCGGACTGGATGATTTGAAGGCAAAATGATTTCAAAACTTTGGAACTGATTGTGGAGTTTTAGCATCAACGAGCACAATTTTGCACCGTAAAGAGGCGTTTCAACAGCTTGAAGGATGTTTATGAGATCTCTGAACAAAAGGGCGATCCCTCAATTGTCCAAGTTGAGGCCCGTAAGGTTCTATTCCCCTTTACCAAGATCCCCCAAGTCTACTGGATATAAAGGACGTATTTATCCAACCATCAAATCACAGCAACAGTTCGAAGGACGAGACCAAAACCAATCACAACAACAATGGTTCGGGGATGCCTCAGCTAATTCAAAATCGAACTCTACAGATCCATCCACAACAACATATTCTTTTGATTCGTATACTGGATCTGTTCCAAACCCAGGAGGATTATTAAGAGAGAATGACGGTATAACTAGAATTTTAAGCGAGCCTACGATAGTTATTGAGCGTCAAATTGAAATGATGAATGTGTTCTTGGGGTTTGAACAGGCAAATCAGTATGTTATTTTGGATGCAATGGGGCAAAAGATTGGATACATGGCTGAAAGAGATTTAGGTTTCACCAAGGCTATCATGAGACAAATTTATAGATTGCATCGTCCTTTTGTTGTTGATGTTTTCGATATTAACGGGAACCCAGTGCTTAAAATTAAGAGACCTTTCAGTTTCATTAATTCGCATATAAAGGCGATTTTACCTGGGTTTCAAAATGATGAAGAAGGTGGTATAATCGGTGAAAGTGTTCAAAGCTGGCATCTTTGGAGAAGACGTTATAATTTATTCAAGGCAGAATCAACTACAGATTTTGACCAATTCGGTGCTATTGACTCTGGGTTTTTAGCTTTTGACTTCCCAGTGAGAGATGATTCTGGTCGTGTTATTGGGGCTGTTGATAGAAATTGGGTTGGTTTAGGGAGAGAAATGTTTACAGATACAGGTGTTTATATCATAAGGATGGATCCTCAAAGCTTCGCTGGTATGGGTGAATTATATCCAGAGGTTGGTGGCCCTTTAACTTTGGACCAAAGGGCCGTATTGTTGGGTAATGCCATTAGTGTTGACTTTGACTATTTCTCAAGACATTCTAATAGAGGTGGATTATTCAGCTTTGGTGACTACGAGTGAAAAGATGACCAACTACATGTAAATATGTTTATAAAGAAAGTAATAATACGAATGATGAATTTAATTATGTATCATTGAATAGTTGATCGTTTCATTGTTTTCTTAGTTGCTTGGATAGAATCCGAGAAACACCTTTAGTTCTTGCCTTTTTCAAACTTTCACTCCATTGTTCATCACTTTGGTCTTTTGCAATGGAATAAACAGCTTGGTAAACCAACCCGGCAAGATCTTTTCGTCTTAATTCATTCTCACGCTCCCAAGATTTACGTTTTGCGATCTCTCTCTCTAGCCCATCTTGGTCACCAATGTCTTGTAAGACCTTGCGTCTATCTTTGACTATCCCTAATAATGAGAATCTTAATTCATTTGATTTGAAATGCGATATTCTTTGTGACAGAACTTCTGGTAGTTTTGTTATGAATTCGTCATCATTAATACAAGGACCATGATTTATTGGAGCCTGTTGTAAACCATCCAATTCATACAGTGATCCATTTGCCCTTAGATATCCCACGAAATGGTACAGCTCATCATCATCATCTGGTCTTTGATCTTGTTGGGATTCATCAACATAAGAATTTGGACTGGTAAACGAATTATGGATAGTTCGAATTAGATCTGAATTTGATATAGTTTCACCTTTGAGATCCGAGTCGAAGAATCCAACAAATTCCTTGAAATTAGTCAATTCAGGACCTAAGTCTATATCTTCTCTATTGAGTAGAACATTAAGGACGGCCTGAGTGGCACATGCGTTTTGGATCGTTTGTCTTGCAAAGAAGACTGATTGGTTATCATCATAATGTCCATTCAAAGGTCCATTTGCACCTTGATTGACCTGGCCATATTTGAAAAGAAATATCACACCATAGAGGGGACTAAAATGTTAGTGTCAAAATTCATGCATCAGTTGAGTACCACTAACTTACGCTATTGATTGTAAAGTCTCAGAATCAAACGAGTACAGTTCTTCAAACGCAATGTCCTTCACTTGCAATTTCTCCACGAGTTCAGTAAAGACTCCCTAAGCTCATTACGTTAGTGCATCACATCCTTGGCTAATTAAATCCTGGTGGCCTACTCACGGCATCTGATTCTATAGTATTCCATCCACCAGACATCTTCAATTGTAACAACTATTCAAATCCTCGAAAGATCCTCTATTATTGGAAGAGCCCAAACTCTATACCGATCAGTAGAAGAAAACACAATACGAGTTCGCGAAAGCCCAAAACAGTGGCAAAAATTCCGCGAAATGAGCAAATGAAGTGAAATTGAATCGTTAAACACTATAAAAAGATAAGAAAGTAGCTATTTTAGACTGTTTTCTCGTTGGAATCAAGTTTATTACAAAAAGACTACACAACCAGTTAAACAAAATGTCATCTTTAAAACCATACATCGTGAGTAGAAACTCCTTCTCTCAATTGGGCCCTCTGCAAACGAAGCTTTGAGATCCTGGGTGATCTAGCTGATCCAGATGACCTCTTGGAAGCCCCTGAAGCTAAGGGGGGTCTCAGGCTTCTTAGAGTTTCTCGTGTGATTTGCATGGCATTGAAGTTTAAATAAAACAAGCACTAACAGAGCGAATTGGATAGGTGACCCTTAAGGAAGGAGCCAATGCTTCAAAGTGAGTAGCATGCTGTCGTCTTATGCTATGGTCGGTGATTAACAACAGGTAGAATCAAGGAAGAATTGACCAAAATTGGAGGATCCATCAAGCACGAATTCACCATCATCAATGGATTCAGGTAGGTATACTTTACAGCATTGAAAATGTGCTATATACTAACATATACAGCGCTGACCTGCCAACCAACCACGTTAGCACCCTAGAAAAACACGAGGACGTTGCCAACATTGAAGTTGATGGGGAAGTTCACACTGCTGCCAAATAATGAAGCACAAATGTACGCCCTCTACGTCCACTGAATCTTTAGAACTTTTCGATTAAATGACTTGGCTATACCATGACCCGTAGATCTAATTGTCTATTGTCCAAGTGTCTTCCTTGTTTTGACATCTTCTGTAGGATCCGATAGCTTTTGATAATGTCAAAAGTCTATGGCGCCGTGGCCCGAACCAGACACATTATCACCCCGGAATTCACTTTGCTGGCTATAAATTCTAGGGGTTTCCTCTATCTCGAGAGCAAGTTTTGTTCAAGTTTGTAGTAGGTAGATACAAAGAGCTGCGGTTAATAACTCATTGAAACTGGTACAATTACACTGGTAGGGGATATTGAACACCATTGCTCGAAGAGTTTGAATCAAAATGTGCTTGAACGGTCTTGCGGGCTCACCGGCCCATAAGGCTTACATTGCCTCTCAACAAGCTAAATCTGGTTATAATACCATAAATAACGACCCATTCCCAAAGCAAATTGACTCAATTTATGAGAACAGACTACGTCAATTCTTAGACGAAGGTCAGTATAGAGACTTGAACTTGCCAAAGTTTTATGATATCGATAGAATTGACAACACAAAGGATGAAGAAAACTTATCAAAGGGGTTTATCGAATACAAGGTTCATTCAATTGAAGGGAAACATAATCGTCCATTGTTCAAAGATGTGATTAATTCTGAAACAGAATGGAAAGGCGCTAAGAAAGGTGATGTTTATGGTCCTTCTTGGGCTACTTTCTGGTTCAAATTTCATATTAGGGTTCCAAAAAAGTGGGTTGGTGCTGAACAAGTTATTTTCTCTTGGGATGCTGGTAATGAAGGTCTATTATATACTACAAAGGGTCATCCTTTACAAGCCTTCACTGGTGGTGACCGTAATGATTTCATTCTACCAAAAGAATGGACCGATGGTGAAACACATATCTTTTATTTAGAAATGGCATGTAATGGTATGTTTGGTGTTGGTGCAGGAAGTGATATTGCTCCACCTGATGAAAATCGTTACTTCAGATTGAACACTGCTGACTTGGTTCTTCCAAATGTTGAGGCAAGAGCTTTGAAGATTGATTATACCGAAATTTCTGACGCTGCCAGAGAAATGCCAGGTGATGGATGGCAAAAATATCGTGCTAGACAACTTGCCACAGAGATCCAAGAAGCCTTTGACCCAAATGATGTTGGATCAATTAAGAAGTGTAGAGAAATTGCACAAAAATATATTGGTAAAAATGCTGATTCTCCACAGGTTTTCCTTGATCATGCGCCTGGTTCTGAGAATAAGATTGATGTTTACGCAGTTGGGAATTGTCATATTGATACTGCTTGGTTATGGCCATTTGGTGAAACTAAGAGAAAAGTTGTTAGATCTTGGACTACTCAATTGGACTTATTAGATCGTTATCCAGAATATCAATTTGTTGCTTCACAAGCCCAACAATTCAAATGGTTGAAAACGGATCATCCAGATGTCTTCAAAAGAATCCAAGAGAAAGTCTCACAAAATCAATTCATCCCAATTGGTGGATCTTGGGTTGAACATGACACTAATATTCCAGGTGGTGAATCATTAATTCGTCAATTTGTATTTGGTCAAAGATTTTTCGAATCAAATTTTGGTCAACGTTCTAAAACTTTTTGGTTACCTGATACTTTTGGTTACTCTTCACAAATACCACAAATTTGT
Source organism: Hansenula sp. yHMH451 (assembly GCA_030571095.1). Lineage (NCBI taxonomy): Eukaryota > Fungi > Ascomycota > Saccharomycetes > Phaffomycetales > Wickerhamomycetaceae > Hansenula > Hansenula sp. yHMH451. The sequence continues at coordinate 69,479 of JAJLXE010000010.1, forward strand.
CGTATTGCTGGTCTTGATCGTTTTTTAACTCAAAAATTATCTTGGAATAACATCAACAATTTCCCAAATACTACTTTCAATTGGGTTGCCTTAGATGGATCTCAAGTTTTAACTCATATGCCTCCTGCAGAGACCTATACGGCTGATGCAAATTTCGGTGACGTTAAACGCTCCATTGCAAATCATAAGAATTTGACGATGGATCAATCTTCTCTTCTATTGTTCGGTAAAGGTGATGGTGGTGGTGGACCACAGCCTGAAATGATTGATAAGCTTCGTCGTTGTAGAGGTATCTCAAACACTGTTGGTGGATTACCAACTGTTCATTTAGGTCATTCTGTTGATGATTTTTACGATCAAGTTTTAGAGAAGACGAACGATGGTTCCAAACTAGTCTCCTGGATTGGTGAATTATATTTCGAATTCCATAGAGGTACTTATACTACTCAAGCTTTCGTTAAGAAATTTGTTAGAAGATCTGAAATTAGATTACATGATTTGGAATATTTTGCGTCAATTGCTTCAATATTGAAACCAAAGGAGTACAAGTATCCACAGAAGGAACTTCAAGCAATATGGGAGGATTTGTTATTATGTCAATTTCACGATGTTTTACCAGGTTCATGTATTGAAATTGTCTATAAGGATGACGTTAGACCAATGTTGAGAAATGCCGTCAAGAAGGCCGAAAAACTAATTGTTGAGGCTGTTAATGTTTTATTCGGTGATTCTAAGAAAGCTGTTGAAGAAGGCGCAAAACTTGCAGTTGCAAATACTTTACAGTGGGGTAGAAATGGTGTTGTTAAACTGCCAAAAGATTTTGATGTTGAAGAATCAAATGAGTTAGTCACCCAAGAAAGTGGTAAACATGATTATGTCTATGTTGAAACTGATAAACAATCAGGTATTACATCAACTTCAACCTCTGGTAAAATCAAACATCCAGCATCTGTTCATGAAAACTCCAAAGGTGAATTTATTTTATCAAATGATAAATTGAGAGTTACAATTGATGGTGGTGTTATTACAAGCTTGATTGATCTGGTTGAAGATCGTGAAATCATTGATACCAAAACTGGTAAAAACAAATCTGGTGCTAATCAATTTGTCCTATTCGATGATACTCCTTTAAGCTGGCAAGCATGGGACACTGAGGTTTATTCATTAGACTCTTATACATATCTTGAACCAGGCAAAGTCACCATTAATGAATCTGGTCCACTAAGAGCATCGGTTCTTGTTAAACAAAAGATTAGTGATGTTAGTGAAATTAAAACTATTATTTCTTTAGATGGGTTGCAATCCCTTGAAGATTCAAGTGCTGTTGATTTTGATTCTAAAGTTGATTGGCATGAATCGAGAAAATTCCTTAAAGTTGAATTTCCTGTTGATATTCATTCAGATTTTGCCTCATATGAAACTCAATTCGGTATCACTAGAAGACCAACACATTATAATACTTCTTGGGATGTTGCTAAATTCGAAGTTTGTCATCATAAATTTGCAGACTATTCAGATTATTCATATGGTGTTTCAATCATTAATGATTCCAAATTCGGATTTGCAACGCATGGTAATTTGATGAGATTGTCATTGTTAAGATCATCAAAACAACCCGATGCTAATGCTGATATGGGCAAACATCATTTCAAGTACTCCTTATTCCCTCATAAGGGACCTTTAACTTCCAAGACTGTTGAACTTGCTCATAATTTCAACTTTGATATTTTGACACCATATTTCATCTCCAGTGATAAATCTTCAATCTTGGATTTCATTCGTATTAAAGGTGACGATAACTTGATTCTCTCTAATGTAAAGAGAGCTGAAGATGATGAAGATGTATCTACAGGTGATCTACCAGTCAAGAAAGCTGGTGGTAAATCAATCATTGTTCGTGTTTATGAAAGTCTTGGTGGTAGAGGGAAAGCTGTTTTGACTACAAATCAAAAGTTGGTTTCAGCTTCAAAGGTCAGTGCTTTAGAGGATGAATTGGAACAGATTGAGTTTAAAGAGTCTGATTCAGAAACAGGCAATCTGGAAATTCCAATTTCTTTAAGATCATTTGAGATTGCAAGTTATAAACTTGTTTTTGCTTAAGCTTTATCAAATCCAACATCCCCAGTGAGACCTATTACAATATCTTGCTGTATTATTCAATTCGTCATTTTTTTAAAAGTTTTTGTTATACGACTACATTTGTTTATTTTGGGCACATATTATACGCTTTACTATTAACGACTTTGTAATTTACCGTTGACATGACAGCTTGATAGTAGTTTTATCAACGATACCCAATGAAAATATCAGATAATTACTACAATTTTCTGTAAAGTCGACCGAAACCAATGTCTTTAGCTGAGTCAAAATATCACTGAAAAGAAAGCATTAGCTCTTTTCCAGCTGGAGTGTATCTCATCACTCACCAGCTTTTCCGAGAAGTCGTTCGGGTGGAGGCTAGGCAGGGCTCAGCTGGAAAGCTAGGCTGGTAGGCGGGAGAGGTACACTCCAGGCAGAACGAAGATTCATCCAATTCCGAAAGAAGTCAACTTCAACTCCAACTTCAGCTATTTCAATACGCATCTCCATCAACACAACAGCACAAGATGCCAGATCTACTCATAAATAAACATGTTAAGTACTTCCGGATGTGTCTCAAGGTTCTCCCGTCTCGGTTGCAGAAGGAGGATTCAAACAAGTTGATGATTATCTATTGTTGCATAGCAGGCCTTTCCATATTGAAATATCAATTCACAGAAACTGAAAAATTAGAGATTATCCAATTCATATACGAGCATTATGTTGAGTCTGGAGAAGGTTTCAGAGGCTCATTGACTCATAAATTACCAGGAAACACGAGGTATGACCCCCCAACAGTGGCTAACACTTATTGTGCACTATGTATCCTAAGCATGCTTGAAGAAGATTATAGTGGGAAAGTGGATAGATTGGCCATAATAAGATATTTGATCAAGTGTCAAGAAGAAGATGGCTCTTTCAGATCATTGGTTGGAGTTGATGAATCTCCATTTGGTGATGGAGATCTCAGACAGACGTATATGGCATGTTGTATCAGAAAGTTGTTGAGTTATGAAAACATAGAGGAAGATCTAGATCTTGATGGGATTGAACAGAATGTGTCAAGACAGGTAATATTTGATGGAGGGATAGGTATAGGTGAGTCTCATGCTGGGTATGCATTTTGTGGATTAACTTCCTTAGCACTGATTGATAGATTGAACCATAGAGATGAATCAAAATGGGAGAAAACTATAGATTGGTTAGCTCATAGACAGATAGATTTCAACAAGTATAATAAGAATTTATTGAACACAGAGTTTGGAGATGAAATAGATATTGGTGGACATAATGGACGTTTGAACAAATTTGGTGATACTTGTTATTCCTTCTGGTGCGCTGGAACATTAAGTCTCTTCAAGAGTCAATCATTTATAAATGGCCCTGAAACTGAAAAATATTTATTAGAAATAACACAGAATAATATTCTTGGTGGGTTTGCTAAATCTGATGCTGATGATCCAGATCCTTATCACAGTTTCTTAGCATTAGCCGCATTGACCCTTGTGGATTCCAAGTCGAAAGAACTATTGGAACCTATCGATCCATTATTGGCAATAACTTTCAAAGCATCAAAATTCGCATCGACATTGTACTAAATATGATTTTTCCCACTATATATAGATATGCATTAGAAGTCATAAACAATTCATTATATACAAGCAATGTGTAATAGTCTTCCCTTCATTCCTTAACTCTACTCACAAACTTTATAATTTCTTCATAAATCCCCCAGGCAATCCCTGCGCTAAATGCCTTTCTAGTTAATCTTAGGGATAATCCATCAAATAATCTAAGAACACCTTCGTTCCGTACGATCAGTGAAAAACTTTTGAAAAAACCTTTGAATTTGGAAGGTTCCAATTGCATTCTAGTCTTTACCGTGTCGAATGGTCCAGTCATTGTGGTTGCAAGACTTGCAGCTAAGAATGCCGATAAAGAGTTAATCAAAGCTGATCTTTTTCTATTGAATAAATTCTTATTGCCATCTGATGCCTTTGTTATATTCAAGAATTTGGGTATCATCATTTTGGATTGTTCATAAAGCACCACATAAAGACCAGAATATGGAGCATCTCTTGCTGCTGTAGCTGCAAACCCGTTGAAGAACCCACGTACACCTTCTCCATGATATATTGATTTCATTGATGCCCAAATTGAATTATAATTATACATTGTCGATTCATAACGAACTTTCAAAACAGTGATGGGCATGAGCAAAAAGCCAACAAATCCTCTTGTAAGTCCCCCAGTTACTAAATTCTCAGCCATTGTTAGCTTTGGTAATGTTGAACTTGACAGTATGACTTGTTGAGCAACTAAGGAATCTCCAGCACCTTGAACACTAAGCACTTTCCGTCTTGAGATTGACGTTCTGAACACATTCAACGAGGCCAAATATAACGAGCTTCCAATGGATGTTCTCAAAGCTGAGGGCAAAGTCCCCCTCCAAAGCTGTTTATAACTATTCATGTTTTTAATGGTGGATCTGATGTTCCCACTTTCACTTTGTTGTAGGCGGGTCTTCAAAAGATCGAACGGCTGCAGAATCACAGAGGATGTGAGACCACCTGCGAAGCCTCCAATGAGATGGGAAGAAGTGTTTAGCTCCTTGGACATCTAATCTCTATTTAGTTTTAGCAGTTTAAAAGTATCCAATGGCCCATAAAAGAGGGTCTGTTTGGATTCTCGAAGCTGCGATTGGGCCTCTTTATAATAAGCTTTGAAAAATCTGACACTTTGACGGTTTGTACACTTCAGCCGAATTCCTCGAGATGACCTTCAAATAATTTGGAATCGCTACGATTTAATCCGTAATTACTAATTATTCTATTAAAACTTGTATTAAGTGTCATGTCTAGGAGAAGAAGCTGGTGATGATTTCCAATGGGACCTTCACCAGCGCTGGAGTGCTTGGAATTGAGCCAATGATACTCACGGCAATGTCAGGGTTTATCATGGTCAGGAAAATGTCTAGATCTTGTTTACGAGAGTTTATTGTTAAAGTCGTGGAATGATCCCATCGCGAGTCATGTCGTAGCTGTAGTGAACCATTATCTAGGAGGGAGAATTCAGAGTCATGGAAGTCTTTACCATTATCATTGTTATTCGTAAACAATAATGGCACATTTTGAAAATTATATGATGCCAAATCACCATTGAGTCCCACCCCGAGTTTTTTGGTATAGCTCTCTTTCAATGCCCAATATTCAGTGAAGAATAGTCTCAGGGCTTCCTTATTCTCTTCCTTCTTTAAGCTCTCGTACTCTTCTGGATGGAATATGCCCTGGAACTGATCTATATACTCTTCTCCAAATTTATCCACATCGGAACAGCTAGCCAAATCAATCCCTACCTCTTCTCCAGTGGGACAAACAACCATCGATGTATACCCTTGCTGGTTGCTCATACTGAAGCTGAAGTCTGAGCCAACTAGGTATGGTTTTCCGTAATGATTTTGCTTGAACTCCAATGAGTCTTGATCTGTTGTGTTGAGGTATAAACAGGAGATAAATCTTTGGAGCAGTTGATTTGCTAGTGCTGTTTTAGCATCTTTATCAAACTTCTTGGAGATTATTTTCACCTGCTGATTGAATGGTAGTAGTCTCAGGGCAGTTTCAAACTGGTCGTAAATCGGTTAATTAAGAAGTCTTTTAATTCTTCTTACATTTAATACTCACCTGGTAGTCATCATCCCATAGTTGGTCAATTTCCACGTAAAAAACAACAGTCTTCGAGCTGTCTGGATTTACAATACTATTGAACTGTTCAATAATGCTCTCCTTCAGCATAATATAACAGTTTCACCTCCCAAAACTCCTCATTCAACACTTTGCCAAACAATGTTCAAGAGTCATATCCTCTCATAATTCCGCTTCCGCGGGCTCGAAACCACTGTCTTAACTTTCAAAACTATGGAGAAAAAAGCATCAACCCAAGAGAAGATAAGCAAAGAATCCACCACATTTCTCAAGAAACACAGGGAAGTCAAGAGATTGGAAGCATGGCCATCAGAGAAGAGCTTATATCCAACGCAGTGTCGTTCCTTAGGGATCCCCAGACAAGCTCTGCCCCTCTAGACAAGAAAGTTGAGTTCTTGAAGAGTAAGTCTTTAAATGAGGAGGAGATTCAAGAAGCTTTGAAGAGATCAAATGGTGAATCATCAGCACCAGCCTCAACTCAAGAGATCACAAACTCATCATCTCAAACCTATCAAGCAAACACAACACAGCCACAGGCTCCTAAATACTACACGGCTCCACCACCGCCAGTTCCTGAAAGAGACTGGAAAGACTACTTTATAATGGCCACAGCTACTGCCGGTGTCGGTTATGCCCTATACCAAATCACAACAAGATATTTGATACCAAACATCCTTCCAGAATCCAAATCCAAATTGGACCAGGATAAGGCTGTTATTGAAGAAGAATTCTTGAGAATCGAAGCCACTTTGAAAGATATTTCTGAGACCAATAAAGAGTTGAAAGAGAACGAAAAGGCAAAAGGTGAGGAAATTACTAAAGTTATTGAAAGTGTTGAAGAAGTTATCAATACTACCAAGGAAAAGAATGAAAAGATTGAGAACGATGTGAAGTACCTAAAATCTGAGATTGAGAACTTGAAAAATTCCTTGGATAGATCGATTGATAAACAACAAAATAACATCACATTGGAAGTCGCTACATTACAATCAGAGTTGAAATCATTACAACAATTGATCAAGAGTAGAAACAGTCTAGTATCAGATATAAATGGTAACGGAAATAGCTCAAATGGAACCAACAATGCAAATAAATCACCGGTTCCACCAGCATCCTCAATCCCATCAGCAAGTGAAATTTTGAAAAAGGCTAAACTAGCTGCTCAAGCTTCTTCATCTGCATCCGGTTCAACTTCTCCAGATATCAAGGAAGATCCAGAGCCTGCAATTCCAAGATGGCAACAACAATTGCACGGTGGCTCAGGCTCTTCCTCTTCAATCCCTGCTTGGCAACAACAAGCTGGATCCTCATCTTCCACTGCTAATTCATCACCTTCAACTCAGAGCAAATCAATACCAGCTTGGCAACAGGCTAAAGTGAATTCAGGAAATGCTATTCCAGCATGGCAACAAGCTGCTGCTGCTGCAAATGCCGGTTCTGCTTCCGGTTCTGAAGATAACAACGGTTCTTATGAAGAATCTAAACCTGTTGAAATACCAGAAAACCAAAAATTTGATGCTTGAAAATATCCATGAAACAACAATTAATTAGTATAATTTTAAATGAATAAACAAAACCTATGAGTTTTTACAAAGCTCTAAAAGTAAGAAAACACAAAAACTTTTATTAATATCAGTGACTTTATTCTAAAATTTCCTCCCAAGATGCCAGTAATTCACATAATCACATTACCCTTAAATAAACATACACACAAAGACATTCGTATATCTTCGCTTCTCTCTTCCTTCTAATGACCGTTATAAAAGCTAAAACCACTAAAATTTATCTAACAAATTAAAAATCTCCAACGGCACACACCTCAGACACTAATTAAACACAATAAAAATATAAAAAAAATCAAATCAAATGAAAAACAAGTACCATTCACAAGAGCTCTTGTGAAGGTGATAAAAAATGATAAAAAACACAAGGGAGAAACAAAATTACTTGTTCTCTGAAAAAAAGGTTGATTTTTGGAAAGAAAACCCATAGTAGAAAGAACAATAATAACTAACCAACATTTAGCTATATTCTATATTATTCAGTCATAAGCTTCCTCAAAAAATAACTGGTTTCATGAAGAAACCATAATTTGAGTTCAAAGTAATATATATTCATGCCCAAACAGAGGTGGAATTTCTAAGAGTCTTAGAATTTCCCCATAGATCACCCAAATAAGTAGTTGAGTCATCCAAGGCAATTCTTTGATCAACAACACCAACTCCACCCAAGATCGGATTACTGACTGGGGTTGAAACCAATTCTGAAGATGAACTTAAACCAAATGAGGAACCAGTATGGATTTGTTCCAGAGGTGTTGCAGAACTTGGTCTCATAGGAGCAGTGAATGTTGGAGATGATGATGAGGTATTTCTCAAAAGATCTTGAGGTTGTTGAAACATATCCATCTTATAGTCAGTGAACCCTGTATTTTGAGAAATTGGTTGTTGGATAGATTGAATATTTTGCTGTTGATGTTGGATAGGTTCAAGGGGTTGAGACAAAGGTAGTTGTTGTTGTTGCTGTTGATGTTGTTGGAATTGAGCAGGTAATTGTTGTTGATTCAACTGCTGTTGAAGTTGCTGATATTGTTGTTGGATCAGATTTTGGTTATGGGATGATTGCTGATTGAGAGGTTGAGGTTGCAATTGTTGTAATTGAGCAGCTTGTAATAATTGTTGTTGTTGAGCCAATTGTTGCTTTGAATATTGTTGATTCAAGCTCTTTAATTTCAAGTTTTGAAATTGTTGTTGTTGAGCTTGCTGCTGTTGTTGGACTTGTGATTGAACCTGAGCCTGAGCTTGATTCTTGTACTGTTGAATCAATGGGATTTGTTGATGGAAATAACGTGAGTTGTTGTTATTATTGTTGTGATTGTGATTGTGATTATGGTTATGATTATGGTTATGATGGTTGTTATTGTTATTGTTCCCATTGTTATTGTACCTGTTGTTGTAATGATGGTTGTTATTGTTTCTATTTGGATGAACATTTGGAGCATAATGATGATTGAATGGTTGATGCTTGGTGAAATTAGAGATTGCCTTCTCAACTTCACTAAATTGGTTCACAAAAGGGTGACTTTCGATGACATGTTTACCAGAACCATTCGAAGAGGAATCACTGCCATTTAGACGCTCAGTAACAGATGCTGATTGAGCTTTACCATTAAAAACAGACATTATATGCAATTTCCACTTTAATACCCGACAAACAGAATGTAAAAAACCCCAACGAAAATGATGCAAAACAAAACAAAAATGAAAGACGAGTGGTTTCTCAGAGACCAATAGATATTCAGCTAACTTAAAGCTCTTTAAACTTATAAATCAACTTGCCAAACAAGTTTACACTGACAACTTCACTCGTTAAATTTGTTTTCCAATAAAAAAACATTGAATTTTTTTCCTCGAGGATTCTGGTCGGATTTCTGGTTTTGCTTAACTATTGTGGATCACGCTTTCAGCACCGGAATTCGATTAGAAGCTAGGTCAATCTGAAAGTGTATAGGGTACGATTCTTTGGATTCTTTGAAGATTTGAGCACAGAACGAAAAGATCCAAAGGGCCATTGCTACTTAGTTGTCATGAGTATTGGTGAATTGAACTTGGGGACCCTTGTTGGGCTATGTCTAAAAAAGAGAGCCAATTCTCAAGTATTCAATTCGTTGTTTAAACAGTTGAATTACAAGTCTGAAGTGTCTGTCCATGATTTGAAGTCATTCCTATCACAGCGAAATGAGTTTGATCCTTTAGTGGTTATATATCTGACCAGTGTGGCTATCAGCGACCAAGGAACAAATTTGAAACTTTCAACGCTATTAGAAAGTCTACCCTCAGCCATTGATGTTAACCAATATCTCTTGTTGAACGGATTGACGAATTTATTCAGAAATGATAACTTCAAGACAGCTTTTCCTTTCAATTCGTTCGAAATTAATAGTACCATATCATCATTATCAACATATATCAAATACTTGCTAGAAAGACAAGAAAGAAGCTTGGATCTTCTAGAATCAGTTTGCTATTTTCTTAATCAGGTATTTGAGACAATACCTTTTGAAATCACGCCTTTATCACAAGAACAGAATGAACTGTTGACCAATATTGTGGGCGAAATCAAGCAGGGAAATATTCAGCTAGCTGAATCACTTGAGCTCAATATCAGCAAAAGTCTCAAAAGATCATCAATTAGCAGACACTCAATCTCATTATCATCCACTTCCCAACATCATGCATCACATTCATCATTTTTGAAAACGAACAAACTTCCAAAGTTCATCTGGCTTAATTTTGTTATTCAGAATTGGTCTTCAAATAGTGAGAAATTCATAAATTCTTTTGGCCAATTTGTGAAAACAAAAACTAATCAGGCTTTACTGAACGAGTTGATAAGTGCATCATTTGAATGTATCACAGTCGCGTTACAATCGAGAGAAGCTTCAGATATTTTTGTCAAAAATTGGAAACTGTTTTTCTCTAAAAGATTACCTTTACTCATCAAATCTTTGAACTTGAAAAATGTTGAAACATCATTAGGTAATGCTTTGAACTTAATTGATCCAAAGATTTCCAAAATGATCAAGCTCAGCTCAAGCGGTGGTGGCATGGACCAAAATGATGATGATATGTTTTCATCATTCCCTTCAACAAATACTGATATAAGGCATGATTTCCTTAGAAGCTGTATAGCTTTGAAATTACTACCGTCCAGTGCATTTAGCGTTATTTTAAAAGAAGATGCTCAAGCTGAGAATAGATCATTATTGGCTAATGATGATGCCTTGGATTCAGATGGTAAAGTCATTGATATTGCCTCCACTTTGAACCAGACACTTATTGATATAAATCCTGAATTCATTCCATTAGAAGATTCAGGACTATTAGAATTCTTGGATTCGGTGGAGGGATTCGAAGGCTCTAAACAAGTTGAACTATCAAATTTGATTCTTTCAACAGTGAATAATTTTATTGAAAATGATGATGTGTCTCATTTTTATAGATTAGCACTAGCGCTTGGCTTATCACAAGGTGCACTACATGCCATATTATTCCATTTATCACCAACCACCCTACTTCGCCCAATAATGAACTTTTTGGATAAATGGCAAAGCTCAAATGATGATATGAATTTCCAAGATGTTTATTCTTCTTTTGGATGTGTGTTGTTGTTATTTCTTTTGATTGTCAAAGAATATAATATCTCGTTAGAACAATTGTTGTTGTTGAAGACCAGTTCAAATGAAAGCTCATTCTGTATCAAGTATTTGGTGAACTTGGGGTCTCTACAGCAATTTGAAAACACATCTCAACAAGCCGAGTTATTGAATGGTTGGATAACAGCTTTGTTTGATTCAGGTGGTATCTCGGATGACTTGATGCGCTTATCCACAGTTCAAGAATGCTTCCAATTATTTCCTGTTATTTTTCAACAAGCATTTATAGGTTGCAAACAAGGAGTCGTCGATATTGATTCTGTTAAAGGCGGGTTGGAATATTTCTTACAGCCTTTTCTATTGAGTACTATTGTTGGTATCTTATCTTGGAGCGAGAACTATTTGTGGAAAGGCCAAGATGTTGACTTGTTGATAAGTTTGATTAAGACTTTGATAAACCCTTTGGATCTTAGTGGTGAATCTGTTCATATCCACAAGTTGATCTTGACAATTTACGGACCAAATTTATATGAATTATTATCAAGCTTGAGCAAGAATGGTAATTCGACTATTGACCCATCATTGGTCACTTTCCTAAGAGATTCAGTGAATATTACAAAATCTTCGAATTTCTTTGAATTCGATACAAGCCCCACATTCGCCAAATATCTAAAAAACGATATTATTGATACTTCAAAGAAGAGTGAAACCCAGTCATCCCCAATAATATTGTTCCATAATCAGTTCCACACTTTACTTAACTGGTCACAATCGTCTATTGTATCAACTTACGATTATCAACTATTTGCTACACTGTTGAAAATTATTGGCGAAGATATTATATTAGATTATTTCTTGGGTCAATTTTTCGAAGCACAAAATCTTAATAATAAGTCATCTCAAACGATTTTGGAGCTTTCAACCTTTTTAATCACAACTCATTTCATAGATTCAGTGAAGACCAAAGATGAGATATTAGAAAACTTGAAAAATGAAGCATTGAGCACTAATCCTATTGATAGTATCAGACCAAGTTTCAAATTCTTTAAAGTTTTATTAGAGAAGAAGCAATCTGCAGAGGATGATTCGGTGGAAAAAGATATTGTTCAAATCTTTTATGATAAATTTATAGAAAGCATTCAAACCTTCATCCCTATAAGTTAAATTCGACTCTCTACTATTCAACACATGACACTATACCAGCAAATCACAGTTGAGGCTAAATACGGAACCGTCCAGTACTGGTGGGCGCATGTTGCAGATTCGAGCTATATCATATAGTAGTTACGAAAATTAATTCAATAACGAGTAATAAATAGTATTACTTATGTATTCTTCATGTAGTTATACTATTCGAACTTATATATGTTAACTAGCCTTGTCCTATATGTTCCGCTTTTTTTCCACATGAGATTCACTAGAATTGTTGTAAATCATTTCAATAAACTCAACTATAGGGCTGATAATATCAATTATAAGTGAGATGTACTTGAGAGACGTACGGTGATTCAATAAAGATTAATCATACAAGGGATCGGATTTCAAAACACAATTTGGAAGACACCATTATATTTTTGCGCTAAAAATACGTCAGTGTGGTCAGAAGCTGATATCAGAGACCTCTGCTACAGTGAAAGTATTATGACCAATCACAGAATGAATACTTGCGAGTAAAAATGTCCAAAACGTTTAATAATAACATAGTAAAACACAAACTTTATAACATAACATACGACGTGCAAAGTATACAGAATATTCTTTTTTTTTTGTCCAAGTCATCTCTCAGATTCATTAATTGAGATGATTGATTGATTATTCATCTCCCAATTGGTGTTGCAACTCTTGTTGGATTTTGATTCGACCCATCATCAAAATTTCCTTCACCTTCATGATACATATCTTCCAAATTAACCTTTTTATTAGTTACTTTCTTATTGTTTAATTCTTGAATTCTTGATTGTTTCTTCTTGGCTTTCTTTTCTTCCTCCAACTGTTTACCTTTTAAAACAGCATCAGCAGCTTCATCATCATCCAATAACCAAAATGCAACTTCTCTTGAAGGTTTTTGAAATCCAACAGGTTGTTGTTCGGTAGCTTTACCTTCCATAACAACTTGTTGAACATGTTCCTTTTGCTTAGCACGATCTCTCATTCTTTCTTCAATGGTACCTCTAACAAGCAATCTATAAACAGTAACTTGACGCGTTTGACCTAATCTATGAGCTCTATCCATAGCTTGAGAATCAATGGTTGGATTCCAATCAGAATCATAGAAGACAACGGTGTCTGCAGCTGTTAAATTGATACCCAACCCACCAGCTCTCGTCGATAATAAGAAAACAAAGATCTCAGGTCTTGTTTGCCAATCGTTAACCAAATCACGACGATCATCCAATTTAGAAGAACCGTCCAATCTAATATATTTATATTGTCTATAGGTTAAATATTCCTCCATCAAATCCATCATTTTGGTCATTTGGAAATATATTAAAACTCTATGATCGTTCTTTTTCAAATCAACTAATAATTGATCCAATTTGGCCAGTTTGGCTGAATCAGTAATGAATCTATTCATTGAAGGCATTGTGATTGATGAATAACCAACTTTGTTATTCAATGAAGGTGGTAACATTTCAGCTCTTGGGAATTGTGATAATGGTGTATTGTTTTGTAGGTAATATAGTTGTTCATCTAGTGGTAAAGGAGCCAATGCTTTTCTAATATTTAGATTGTATAATTCATCATTCTTGTGATCCATAAATGATTTATCATGACAAATTAATTCAATTGGTGGAGCGCTTGCAGCTGGTTGTATAGTGGAGTCATAAACATTTAAGTAAGAATCATGAAAAACTTGTTTCTGGACTTCCAATAATCCAGCACTTGAGGAATTTCTCAAATCATTATAAATCTCTCTCTGTGAATTTTCATTAATTAACAAAAATTTTGATTGTAATGAAGTTTCCAAAATATCATCTTGATCTTCATATTTTTTCATTTCAATAGCTGATTCAATGATATTTTGTCTTGAACGTTTACTAACTTCGTTTGGCGATTGATCAACAAATCTTAACCAACTGAAGGCATCATTCTCTTTGGAATTTTCAGAAATATATTGAGGATTCCAAATGTTTAGTAGATGATTCAATGTATAATCACGTGTATCAACTTGATTATTTTCATTTGGTAATAGTAAATCATTATAAACCTGTTTTGGTAAATGATATTCCACTTGATTTCTACTGGAATAAATATATTCTAATTGATTTGTTTCTCTCAAGAAAGAACCAGTTTCGGCAAATTGTGTAAATGCAAATGAACTTTTAACATCATCCCTTTCAAATAAATCAGGATGATTACAAACTTTTCTAAATTGCATGACCAAATTAATCAATGATTGATTTGAATCATCAGAACCAGAAGTTGCCTTTTCAATCAAATCCATAAGAGAAATTTGTGATCTTAACATCTTGTATAATTTTTTCTGTCTGTTGGTCAAATTACAATAGACATCAACTTCGATCTTATCACCCAATTCAGATTGAACATTTTTTTTAATACGACGCAACATGAATGGTTTCAAAATGACATGTAAACGACGTAATTGTTGTTCATTTAATTGAGTGTTTGATTGTGCATGACTTTCGATATCTTTGGAGAACCATTCACTGAATTCTTCATGATTATCAAATAATGAAGGCATAATGAAATGTAATAAAGCCCATAATTCTTGCATTGAATTTTGGATTGGAGTACCTGTTAATAATAGCCTATTACGACATTGTAAGCCTAATAATGATTTCCATCTTGAAGATTGTGAAGATTTGATGGCTTGAGCTTCATCCAAAATCATATATTGCCATTTAATTCTTTGGAAATATTGAATATCAGCAACAATCAATTGGTAAGATGTGACCAAGACATGGAATGGTGAGTCCTTTGTATAAGTAACTTGTTTCCTATCCCAAAATTTTCTTAAAATCTTACGATCTTTTGCATTCCCCCAGTATGGTAAGACTTTAAAATCTGGAACAAATTTTGCAATTTCTTGTTGCCAATTATGTAAAGTTGAAGCAGGAGAAACAACAAGGAAAGGACCCCAAATATTGTGAGTCTCAGCCAAGTATGCTAAAACAGAAATGGATTGGACAGTTTTACCAAGACCCATTTCATCGGCTAATATACCATTAATACCTTGATCATATAAATTAGCTAACCAATTCAAACCTTTAACTTGATATTCTTTCAATGTACAACTTAAAAGTTTTGGTTGTTCAATAGTGATATCACCCAAAGAGGTTGGATTTTGGAAATTCAAATCATCGTCATCAATATTAACCTCTTTCAAATCACCTTGATCTTGTTGTTGTGATTGTTGGTCACCTTTGGTATTGAAGGCTTCTGCACGTTGTTTAGCTTCCATTAGAGCACTTTGCGCATTTGCAGCAGCAGCTTTTGCAATTTCTTCTTCATTATCAGAATCGAAATCCAATGCACTAATTTCAGTTCTTTTGGCATCTGTTGGCACTGCAACATCCCTATGTGGATCGCTTTTATTGGTAGAACCTGATGCAGCCATTGTTCCTTCAATCTCATCAGTCTTAATCTTACGACCAATGAAATGTGAATATAATTCTGTTTGAGTGATCAAGAAATTCAATTTTCTGGCTTGTCTTCTACTTTCTCTTTCTTCTTCTTGCTTCTTAGCCTTATCCAATGCTTCCTTTTCAGCCTTCTTTCTTAACTCACGTTCTTCTCTTTCGTTGCGTTTCCAGAAGTTGAACATTTCTCTCATACCTCTTCTTGCCTTAGCTTGTAGATCCTTTTGAGATTTGTTTGTACGAACTTGCCATTTTTTAGATTCCCTCGCACATAAAATTGATGTTTTCCTTAGATTGATCAATTTGGTTTGTGTAGCTTGTTGAATCAATCTATGAACTTTTGGAGCATCTTTTCTTGATAAATCTTTCCATATGGTGAAATAGGTATTATCATATTGTCTTTTGATGGCCCTCAATTCCTTAGGGTCCTGTTTTAGGGCTGGATGTTGTTGTGAAGTTGTGGATTTCTTAGCATTGTCAGCATTAGTAGCACTGGTAGAGGCGGAAGCAACACCCCTTTTGGATTTATCGTTATCCTTACTAAAGGAAGTTTCAATTTTGAACTCAGCATTTGACTTAGCAGCTCTTTTTCTATTACCACCAACCTTTCTCCTCTTGTTATCATTATCATCATCGTCATCACCATTTTCATCATTGGTTGCTGGCGCTATATTAGCCAATCCACTTCCATTTGAAGGTTTGGAAAACTTGAGCTTCAATGATATTGGTTTTTGTTCCAATGTTGAAGATGGTGTTGAACTATCAGAGTTCTTTCTCTTTTTACCGCCCCGACGACGTGATACTTCGGACTCTGGAGCATCTGGTTGTTGAGAAATTGATTGTTTTCTACCTTTCCCCTTGCCTCTTTTCTTTGGAGCGGTGACTGTTGATGTAGTAGATGACTTGTCGTCGGTAGCTTCATCATCATTCTTTGTTGATGATTGGTTGTGATTATTTGAAGATTTGGATGCAATGGCTTTCTTCTTTTTAGATGCCTCTTTTTTGAAAAATTCTAATTGTGACAGTTGTTTAAACATTCTTCTTAGATCTAATTTCTCTGTAGATGATTTGTCTAAGAATTCTAGTTCTTCAGTGTTGAGATAATCCCAGTTATTCGCCTTTAGAGATAAAAGATCTAGGGTAGCTATATGGGCCAATTTCGCCCTTAGACGATCTAAATATGAGTTCTTCTCATGTAGATATTTTGCCTGATTTGCTAGTTTTAGTTCTTCAATGAGTTCACTAGGCAAAATTGTTTCATTAGGAAGTTCATCATCTTGTAGTTGTTGTTGAGCGGTTGTCAAATCACTAGCCTTCCCAGCATTTAGCTCGGGTTGACCATCAACTACGACGGGAGTATCATCGTCTTGATAATGTTGAGCTGGAGGAGACGATAGTATGGAGGAAATGGCCATTGATCTCTGTTTCGTATGGTTGTTAGTATTTGTTTCTTGATGATTTAGTCGGAAAATAGGGGAGGGGGCAATTGGTACTCACCTGTCCTTGGGAGTCGCCATTGGCGGCCTGCTGAGGATTGGGCAAGAGCTCTCTTGAATCTGAGGCCAAAGAGCCGTTCTCGAGATCAGACATTTTAGTTGAATCAAGAGCAGAGTCTCTGGTTGGCGTTTGCAGTTGATGTTCTGAAGTAGGTTGTTGTTGTTTTGGTGAGGGATTGTGTTAGGCGGTGAAGTGTCAGAGGAGAGCTCTTTGTTCTTTCAAATTTTTCGTTGTGGATTCTCGCTCACGTTCAATTCACACCAAATAAATTTGGATTCTTTGGACCCGTGAAAATTCAACGAGTTTTAAAGATTGGTGATGTTTTTTGGTGAAGGTTGAAGGTAGAAAGTTTTGTACGGTTGTGTGGTCGTGGTGTAGTGTCGTTGTTCTCTATACACGATGCTCTACTGGTGCTACCACTGTCTGGAGGCAAATCCCGGTCTCGAGTGGTCAGCGTAGTGTGTTCTCTGTTTCCCTGTTGTTTCCTCTGTTTCCCAGTTGCCAGTGTTGTCCAATTTCAACTCGCTTTGGGTTTTGCTGATAAAAAACGAAACCATATAAGGATTGTGACTACTCAGTGCTTACTGCTCTACAAATGACTTCAGTTTATTCCCTGTATACTCCGTATATAAATTCAAGTTCCAAGACACGGCGACAAGAATTCCTTATTCAGTCCCCAACAACCGTCCAATCGAACTCTTTCTTGATATCACAGCACAACTCTCAAAGCCAACAAACACACTGCTTTAAAAATTAAAAACTGAACTTTTCTTAAATTTTCGCGTTTTGAGTCGGAATACACAAGTCACGTGAATTGTCCAGGGATAGACTGTAAACTCAACTATGGACAAAATGTAATATAGCCATGGACTATTCAGAAATCTCTGTATCGGCCTTCGAATCGAACCATTCTCTAGTGGCATCCTCTATCTTCCCAGGATTGACATCCGCATCGTCTGGTGTCATTAAAAACGAACCAATGGCCCCAATATATCCATCATGCTTGAGAAAATGGGCTTGCATTTCCCCCTTGGACCAGAAATTAATGGCATAACTTAATGTCTTTATAATGAAGTGGTGTCCGTTGATGTACGAGCCTCCAAAGAATACACTCCCAACATTATGGATACTAGCCTGTAAATAACTAATCTGTCCAATATTATTACTTATTGAATAAACCAAACTCTTTATAATATCAGCCTGTTCAATTTCTTCATTCTTGTTCCCCTTACCTTTCACCTTATTGAAAACTTTCCCAAATGATGAAGCAATAGTGGAACTCTTCAATCCGATCCTATTATAATCTGTCCCATAAATATCTCCAACTAACATATCTACATTTCTATTATCTCCAGATTCGGATAATTCCAACATCGAATCATAATCATCAACATCTGTCATAAGTGATAACAACCCCCATAGGGTCCCTCCTCCTATTGAACTCCCTCCTACTCTTTCAAAATTACCATTGGGCCCATCGACTCTGATCATGGAAACCCCAGATCCAATGTTAACTAATAAATAAGGATATCTAGCATTACAATCTTGAATATAATTAATTTTTTCACTTTGATGATCCATTATGAAAACCTCGTTGGGGATATCATTAATCAAGAAATTCAATCCATGAATTAAACATTCCATTTCATCTTTCTTAATAATATGTATCCCATATTTTTCATAAAAAATTGTCGTTAATCGATCATAAAATTTATAAGATCCACCTCCTGTTGTGACAATAAATTCAAATCCATATTTATCCTCAATAAACAGCTTCTCCAAGAACTTGAAAATCTCCTCTATACTCTCCGTGGCAAACTTCTCCAAAACGACTCTATTATCCATTGTATAAACAATCTTGGTCAATGTACCTCCTATATCCAACCCGATGTGGTTTGTTTGTTTAAGACCCCTCGGAGGTATGGGGGTGAGCATGCCATGAGCACTGAAGGCTTCTGTGTCGTTGAAGGCGTCCCTGAGGTTGTTGCGAGATACTGAGTCAATCATTGTTTGCTTTCTGGATCTTAACAATATACTAATAGATCCTAATTCCAGATTTAAAACAGCATTGAAACTTGTTTAAATATCTTTTTTTTTTTTACAAACTTCCGTTAAATCTTTTCTTGTCTTGCACCGAAACTTTAATTTGACACTTTTTTTCTTTGGGAAAATCGCTTGACTAATAAGTTCGGTAAAAAAGATTGCAAAATGGTGGTGTATCATTTGTGGAGAAACCGTTTTTTTCCTTCCAACGCGCATTGATCATCAATAATTAAGTTATAATATTGATTCAATTCTACATGATTCAAGTCATTCATATGTACAAGTCATGCGAATTAAAGGGCTCTATATATAGGCTAATCATTTGTCATCAATTTAAAGAGTTATCAGATATAATAATCCAACATTTTTTGAATCAACAATGCAGAAGCAACACTAACATTCAAACTATCAATTAATGGATTACATGTAGTGCTACTGTCAATCTCCACAATATGATCACTTCTAAGTTTCAAAGTGGTTCTAATACCTTCACCTTCAGATCCCAATACTAGTAAGACGGGAGAATTATGAATCAATTGATTAATTTCATTAAAATGAATGGATTTTTCATTTAAAGTTTTATCAATCTTTGAATCATTTTCATGAGATGCATTACCAGTTGTGACAATCTTCCAATTATGATTCTTTGATCTTTCCAAGAATTGTAAAGGTTGAGAACAACTATAAATTGGAATGAATTCTAAGGCACCAACAGAGGTCTTTGCAACAATTGGTGATAATGGTGCACAATTCTTATTTGACATAACAATGAAATCGGCACCGAGGAAATGTGCAGATCGGATAATAGCACCAACATTATGTGGGTCACTAACTTCATCTAAATAAACACCAAGAGGGAATGGATTAGCTGTTATAGCTTTCTTGGTAACAGTCTCACCAAGGAAATCTTCCTCGATGACATATTCACCATCTTCTTTATTGACATCACCTAAATGATGGATCATAGTTGGAACCATTGGTTTGGTTTCCAGAACAAATCCATTATGAACACCATTATTTGATAAAATATTTAATTCATTTTTATCTCTAGCAGTTGTGATTGGGATTTTTTCCTTTTTAGCAAGATCAACAATATGTTGATCTTCAGATTTGGTATTATAAACATGTAATCGACTGAATTCTTTTCTTTTCTTCGCTTCTAAAGCTGCAAGAACTGGAGAGGACCCATAAAGATATTCTGATAAGGGTGATGGCCTTATCCCACTATAAGCATTTCTTTTGAATCTCTCAGTACGATCAAAACCACTTCTATCAGAACGATCAAAACGATCATAGCCACTTCTGTCAGAACGATCAAAACGATTGTAACGGTCGTTACCACTTGAACGATCTGGACGATATGATCCTCTGCCTTCACGATTGAATTCTTTTCTTTCGTCATTTCTTAATTCTTGACGGTATGGATTATCATCTCGGACTTGTTTATTTTCATCTCTATTAAAGCTCTTACGGAACGGTTTGACTTCACGTTCAGATGATTTTTTATCTTTAGTGGATCCATCACGATCCACAATTTTTTTTTTATCTGATCCAAATGATGAGTTCCTTATGTTTCTGTCATTATTTCTTTTATCAGCCCCATTGCCACCACGTTTGATTTGACGGTCAGCTTCATATTTCTTATCCTTAGCATGCGTATGGGCATGTTTTCTCTTGAAATAGGTTTCTTTATCCTCGCCAGTTTTTTCCCATGCTTTTACTCTCTTGTTTATTGGGAAGTTCTTTTCAAATCTTTGCGCCTTGGTGCTCTCTGGCTGAGCCACCTTGACAGCTGGAAGGATTCTTCCTAGTTGCGCAGCAGAAGTGCCGAATCTTCTAGCACCAATCATTATATCTTTATACTTCTTTCACTTTCCTACAAAGCAAAATCAATCACTAAAGATCAATCCTAATTATAATGAATCTTTATATGTCAAAACCCAGAAATTTTTCACCCCCGGTAATGAGGAATACACGTGAAGATACGTTTCAGTTCCGACTCATTACATTTTCTTTATCAACGAGTAATCAGTCATCTATTCATCATCTTGATGAAAAATCTAATACTCTCTCACCAATATAGAAAGAAATAAGTCGCTATGGCTCAAGTCAACGGACACCCAGAGAGAAAGGCTTTTATTAGCCGTATCACAAACGAAACAAAAATCCAAATAGCAGTCTCATTACATGGGGGTCCAGTCACTATTGAGAAATCAATATTGAAAGACGTTTCTTATGATGCAACTCAATCAACTTCATCTCAGGTGATCTCTATAAACACTGGTGTTGGGTTCTTAGATCATATGATCCATGCATTGGCCAAACATGGTGGCTGGTCATTGATCGTAGAGTGTATTGGTGATTTACACATCGATGATCATCATACTACTGAAGATGTTGGAATTGCATTGGGTATGGCTTTCAAAGATGCTTTAGGACAAGTTAGAGGTGTCAAAAGATTTGGTTCAGGATTTGCACCATTGGACGAAGCTCTAAGTAGAGCCGTGGTGGATCTTTCCAATAGACCTTTTGCTGTTATTGAATTAGGATTGAAGAGAGAAAAAATTGGTGATTTATCCTGTGAGATGATTCCTCATTTCTTGGAAAGTTTTGCAGGTGCTGCTCATATTACATTACATGTTGATTGTCTACGAGGATTCAACGACCATCATAGGGCAGAATCAGCTTTCAAAGCATTGGCTATTGCTATCAAAGAATCAATCTCTAGTAATGGTACCAATGAAGTTCCTTCAACTAAAGGTGTGTTGTTTTGAGAACTTTTATAAATAGTCTATGTTTCTTGTACATGTGAAAATAATTTATAATATAGAATTTTTATTTATGATATTCATTTATTAACATCTATGTACAATACAACCCCTCAACCTTTTTATCTGGACTTTTCCCTAATCAAACTTAATAAATCTTGAACATTTTCAGCCTTACGTTTAGTAGCTAGTTCTTTTTCTTTAACATTCTTATTTTGAGTTCTCACAAAATCAGCATTACTGATGGTATTTCTAACATTCTTATTAATAACGTCTGCCTTGACGGTAACATTACCTTGTGCATTCAAAGTAGCCTTCTCAGCAGTGAATGGAACAACAACTTCTCTTGAGACTCTACCTTCAGCTTGTGTCTTGTTGTATTGCAAGTTAGATGAAGTATTAGAAACTTCAGCCAAGAACCCACCATAAGCAACAACTCTTGCGCTAGCAACGATACTATTATTTGTGAAACGACCTGAGCCAACGAATTTCTGTTGAATACCATTTGGACTATTTGTCAAACGACCTTTTAATGCATATGATAACCCAGCAGTACCTTGGAAATTACTTTTTTTATTCTTACTTAGTAACTTAGCTGGTGTGTCAACAACTGAACGTCTTTCTCTATTTGATAAAAATTCAACAGCTAAAGAAGCAAAATCATTTGGAGTGAAGTTTTTATGTTTTAATGCAATTGGATCCCTTTTCAAAACAAATTTTTTAAAATCATCTCTGGAACCACTAACATCTTTCAAAAGTTTCTGAGTTCTTTTAGAAATTGTCTTTTTCTCTAAATCATAGATTGAACCTAATGTTATATATTTATTTGTATCTCTTGAACTGTCGAAAAATAATGGATTTTCTCTTGGTGTTTCATAACCTAAAACCAATCCGGTTTCTTCAAATCTTTTTCTCTTCCAATGATAACCAGCACCAGTTTCGAAATCAACCATATGCTCCATGTTATCTATGTCATTAAACGTTATGTAACGTGATTTGATCTTTGACGGTAAAGAATATTTTAACCCCCATTCATCTCTTGCCAGAGCATTTGCCCTGGTCTCAACAAGTTGATGGGTTGGGCCCATATTTCCTCGTCTTCCTAAGGTCTTTGGCAAGGCCGAAATCCTGGATTTACCCAGTAGTTTGGCAAACTCAGACATCTCTCAATGATAGTTTCAAACTTGACCAAATCGTGTCACAAAGTACCCTTTTCCAACCATAATAAATACTCAATGTCGATTTTTCAACGATTTTTTTCTACTACTAAAAAGACTTGAGTGCGCGGAACAGAAATCCTGGATTCCCGGTAAGGCCAGAAATAGAATAGACTCAAACATTTTTGACGGATTCTTATCAAAACGTTTTGCAGATATTATATATTCGAAAGCGATCTATATAGATATTGAAAGATAGATATTGAAAGATAGATATTGAAAGATGTCAAATGGGTAGAACCTAATCAAATTTAAACACATTTTGAAGCCAATGCTTAATGACTGCTTTGCCCTCGAAAAATGTTTGGTCTTTTAAATCACGAACAATCGATGCTGAGTGGGTACTTTTTGTGTGTCTGATTAAAAGAGGAAATTTTTCCCATGAGAGGGCATTTAGGTTCTTGATGATATCCAATTGGTCAGCGTTTAATCCTAAGATAAATGGCGAAAGTACTTCAATTTTATAATATTCCGAATCTTTTTCAAAAAATGCTAAATCATTAATCGTTGTCTTGAAACCAGCTCCTGATTCAGTTTCAATCTCAGTATTGGTCGCAGAGGATGACTTCCTATAATGCTCAATATTGTACTGTGCAATTTTGGCTGCTTCAATCTCATCTTTGGAAGTAATTGCATCCCAAACACTTTCCATCAAAGTATCGGCCTGGTCATGTAGCGCACTTCCAACTTTATTATGATCAAAATCAAAATCAAAATGGGAATCAATAGAATTAATAGATTCTGCTGGGGTTGTATAATCTATTTCATCAACTTCTTGATCACTGTCCCAAGTTGAGTCATCATCTTGTTGAGAGAATTCTGTCAAAGTGCTGAAAAAGCTTGAATTCTCCCTTAGCGTTGAATTGATACGGCGATGAGATTTGAAAGATTCCATTATACCAGATAATATGAACCATATAATCCATAATGGCGCAAAGAATAGCAGATTGAAAGCAACAACTACCCATCTCCATTTACGGTCCCAAAAATTGGAAACAACAGCTTCCGTATTGATCACTTCAGGTGAAATTTTTCTATTTGAAATGATAACTTCAGAAGATGCATCAAGAACAATAGGATCGAATTGTTTGACATAGTTATAATTCAAATCATTCAAACTAGAGTTCTCATCTACATTCATAAATGGGTCCACTATGGAAATACCAGCAGTCCACCAAGCAGTTCTTCTGTCATTGATGGCATTCGCGTATAATGCTCTATATTTGAAAGAACCTAGAGCTTTATAGAAAACTGAAGACGTCGAGGCCATCAGAAATAACAAAGATCCACCATGTGAACCAGAATGGTCTTTAAGGAACATTTGCTTCCCAGAGAGGGACAACAAAGCTGGCACCAAGTTGTTAAAAATCTTGACACTAATGTTAGAGCCTGGAGTTAAGACACCAACATGAGGTGTGCAGAATGTGATAAAGTTGACCGGTTTGATCAATTCGAAATAGTTCTGATGGTAGAGGATCCCAATCGCATACCGAGAGATCAATCCACCAAGAGAATAACCAACAATTGAAAGCTTTGTCACTGTATGGTGCTCTTTAGTCAAGGTATTGATCTGATCCATGATTTCATGAGCAACACGGAGCCCACAAACGTCTATCCCATCTAAGGTCTTATAACCCTCGTTCCCATGTGTTCTGTAGACGACCAGTTTGCAATCACTTTTGCTCTCCAGTTCGTTATTTTCGATCTCTTGGATCATATAGTCAAAATGTGATTTATTTCCCCATAATCTATTGTGGCATTGTTAGCAAACATCCGTTTGGGCCCTTACACGCGCAAAGACGCATCTCTATACTTACCCATGGACTAGCACTAGTAAATGGACTTCAGCCATGTGGTTAAAGCTCAGTTATATACGGTCCCACTGTCAAATCCACAGATTTTGTCTTGAAGGGAAAGTGAAAAGATCAAAAGACCAAAATCTTTATCAATCCGATCGCGATTTGGTTTTCTTATCAGTAAGCTTATTGTTTTTAAGCCTCAAGACACCTAAAAAGTGCCCGAGAACTATTCAAAAAATAAAGCGTTGCCATTGGATCTTTATTTGACCGTTGGTTTGTACTGTTGGATTTGCACGGCAGATAGGAGCTTGATTCTGTTTGGTGCTAGTACTTAAAGCGCGTACAAATTACAGGAATTGAACCTTTATTAGCTGATGAAATCTCTTCTGGTTGTCTAGTGGGTTTACTAGCACATAACTGGCTTACGATGGCTCTCTGAGGCTGTGCGCCCTTAGTATATAAGTTGAATACAAATATGGTGATTGGAAGGTTAATGGAATATGTATAATCATAAATAAAGATGGAAAAAGAATTCCCAACATAGAATCTATATATGAAATAATCTGTCATAAAAGGATTCATGCATGTAAATATTTATATGTTAATGTTATGTGGTAGTTTTGTTGTTAATGATGCACATGTAATCAATAAGCGTCGTAAACTCATAAAAAATTCGTTAGAACATGTTTTGTTTTGTTTTGTAATAGTTGCTGTTGTATAGCTATGTCTCTTCTTTCGTCTGTCTTCTTCCTTGTCGTTTCAAAAATTCAAGATGTCATCTCTTTATCATCTTCTTGACCCTCTGTGTCTTTTGTATCATAGAAAACCTCATCATTTGCAGCATCACCTTCATTATCTTGCTCATGCTGGCCATCAACCGGCTGGTTTAATATTTCTTCTTCAGAATTACCAAGAACAATTGCATTATGGTTAGTATAATCTCCTTCACTAAAATCATTTGCCTTTATACCACCAAGAACACAATTGTACATTTCTCTTGTTTCCGTTAGAATATTGGTAACGAAATTGATCCATTTTTCATCAATTAGTTTAGTATATATTAGTTCGTCAACTTCTGTATCATTGAATTTTGAGTTTTGGAAGACAGAGGAAAATTTAACAACTTCTTCAGCAATCAAAATCAAATGACCCATATATCCCAATCTAACATGGGTTGAATTCTCAGTATCAATGCATAAATTATAAGCATCAATTATTAGATTAGTTATATCACACTGATCAAACAGTTCCACAATTAAATATGGATTAAAGGAAATATCTAATCTTCCGTTGAAAATTTGTTGAACAATGTCGAAAACAACATTATGCCAAAAGTTGTTCCAAGGGAATTTAATAAACATCCTAATGATTGTAACAACAACTTCGGAGTCAATCAGTGCAATTTTGAACAAATCCCCAACAGTTGGATTAGCCCTCAATTGTTCACGTTTGGTCAACACAGGGAATTGTTGTTGAGGTAATTGATGATGACTCAATGAATCCGTTGATTCATTTTCCTCAGTGATTGAGGCCATTGGATCAACATCCGGTTGAGGATGTGGTGAAATCGTGATATGTTTGGAACTCAAAGCAACTGATGGCTCTGAAGTGCCACCAATATTTAGACTTGAGAAACCATTAAATTGAGAAGATCCCGGAGATGGTGATGATTGCTTATTATTAATATTGACAAGATCTTCACTGAGAGCATCTTGCAAGTTAAATTCTTGCTGTTTGAGGAAATTTTCACGCTCTTCAATGATTTTTTCAGTTAAATGATTATTCAATAATGTAATATTGGAACAATGTAACAATTCTGCAATCAATTCACAAATCTTAAATCTTTCAAATCCTAAAGGCTCAATTTTTTCATTAATTTGATTCTCAATCCTTTTGGAACATAGAATTTTATGCTGTAAAATACCTCTGAAATCTGGCAACCTTTGTGAAAATTTTCTTAACATTCCTCCTAAATAAATCGGATCTCTTTTATTTGGAGGATTCGATTCAGTTGTAGTATACAACAAATTCACGGTATCATAATCAGAATTGTTTTTTCTAATGATCTCAATAATTATCCCCACAGCAGTTGAAAGACCATTTCCTTTCAACAATATGATCTCAATAATTTTATCAATTGATTTGTTACAAACAAGCTCTTTTGTAAGCACGTTGGGACCAATTGTATGTTCATCGATAGAGGTGTTAGCACTGATTGCGATAAGGGCCTTTATGAAATCACCACATGATGATTGGTTTGCTGTGTCTTGTGATGCGTGAAGGATATTCAACAATTTTGAAATCAGTTGTTGTTCAGAGAGTAAGTCAAGAATACCCGTTGGATTATCAGGTTTATCAGTGGTGATGATTTTCAAAAGGAAATCCATTATTATAGTGATATTGATATGCTTCAAAAATGAATCAACCAAGTGAGATTGAGACCTTATGAAATTCAACATCTGATCTGGTCTTGATTCCAACAATTGTTCATTAATTTTGTTGAAATATGGTATGGAAGGTGAAGATGTTTCAAAATTGTTCTCCAAGAAACCCCATAGCTTTGTCAACAGCGTTGGTTCTTCAACAAGGGTTTCTGATATCAACCAAATTTTGCAAGAAAGAATCTCAGAAGCAGTATGGATCCTATTAAACACAATGGTCAATTCATTAGTCACCTCATCATCTTCATTCATCTGATTTTCAGAAATCTTGTACAATTGCTCTTCATTGTCTTTGAACCATTCAACTGAGTCTAGAACAATGTCCAGCAGTATTTCCAAGATGGCTGTTCCTTGCGGTGGTTGTTTCGATACCGTCTCCACCTCATCAGCCTCACCATTTTCAACAGCAGGATCACCATCATTATCGTCAGCATTTGTCATTTCTTGATCCTGGTCAACGTCCACCTCGTCATTGATGTATCCGAAGCATATGAAATCAATTAATTTATTGTTCTGTCTTCCTAACTCAGTCAACAAGCTTGAATCATCCAACACTTCATACACGAACTCTCGATCTATCCTTATGCTATCTTTTTCCTCTTGCTCATTGCTTGAGCCTGGGGTACCACTCGTATTGTGCCCTTGTAGTTGGTCAGCAGCCTGATCAGCGTTCTCAACGGAAACACTTTGGTCAATGGCAGTAGACTGTGGGCGCTCATTGAGGCTTGATCTTTTGAAGTAATATTCATCCAACAACCTGTTAAGATTGAGGGCAGAGTTAGCATTCTGTCCAAAGAGCCAAAAGGACATCTTGGGCTTGCTTTCAAGGGTGCGCGTGTGCTTGTGGTATATCCAGTGGCTTCGTCACTCTTGGATTGATCCCTGTGAGTCTTTGTCTCCGTTGTTTGCTGTTTGGTGGAGCTTTGTTAGTTTTTGTTGTTTTAGTGGGTTTGATTTGACGTTGGAAGTAATAATTGGCGGCGCGCAATGGAGAAGTTTTACCCGGTGGTGATGAAGAGGAAATCAGTCTCTATGAAGGGTATTCTGGGTCGTTTAGGGTCTAAAAAGGGGGCACGAATAGTGATTGATGGTGAAGATACACTAAAGACAAATTTTTGAGTGGTGCAGTGGCTTTTAATCTGGTGGTTATTGCCCATTTTCCGTTAGTTTTGTAGTGGATATTGTCAGTTTCTCATGTCAAATTTCATCAAAACAATTGGAACCCATCAACAAAAAACATTGGAAAAACCAAAGGAACATCAATTATACAGAGCTCCTTCCCATCTCAATTCAGGTCAATCATGTCTCGGATTTTCAATAAGATCCTACTGCTAGGGTTCCTGTCATATTTTGTATACTTGACAGTGGACTTTTCGTCGTCAGAGTTTGATCCTATAAAGAACCAAGTTGGCTCATCGTGGAGCCACGTCAAAGGAAACAGATACTACAACGACTACGTTACGTCCAACCAGAAGAAGATAGAACCATACTATGTGGAAATCAGTCAGAACTACGTCATTCCCTCATATAACAGGGCTCAATCTACTGTTTTGGATAAGTACAATGCTTACTTATCTGCCCATATTGACAATTTGGTGTCCAAGGTTCTTGATTCATCAGCTGTTGATAAAATACTAGTCTATAGACCTCAAATTGAAAAAAATTGGTCTATTGCTGAACAGAAGGCAAAATATTTCAACACATTAGCAGTAAGGTACACTGTTAAGGGAGTGAATAGTTCCTTGCAGTATATTAGTCAAGGTTATATTATTGCTTTGGAAAAATTTCATATTGCAAGACCTTTAGCCATTGATTTTTATCACAAGAAAGCAGTCCCGTTTTCCAAAACTGGGTATTCAAAGACTTCTGAATGGCTTGTCATTGCCAATTACCATACCCCGAAAGCATTCACTTCAATTCAGAAAATTTCAATTGATAATTATAACAAATATCTGCTACCATTTTACAATGAAAAAATTATTCCAATCGTCCAACCGTTATATGATCAGCACCTGAAAACCTATGTGGATGTTGCCTTAGAGCAAGGGACCAAATACTATGGATTACTACAGGTTGATAAGATTACAGAATTGATTCTATCTCTCTATTCGTCAGCTTATGAGCAAATCATCAAATACGGAGAAAATGATTTGAAAAACATCAATGATGAATCAACGGTTGCTACATCTGACAGTGAAACGGAAACTCAAACAGTGGAGGATGAGGAAGTCCCAAGTGCTGAAATAACCCCAGATTCTTCTGAAACTGAACAGATTGTCGAAGCTCCAGAAACTGAACTTCCAAGCGATACTGAAACTGTTGAAGAGACTTCCACCGAGAACGATGTCGCTAGTTCTTCTGTCAGTGAAGTTGAACCTGATTTTGAAACAGGAAAAGCTGAGTTTGTGACTGATAGTGATATTCAGACCAAGGACAGTCATGATGGGGAAATCACTCTATCATTAGCTGATGAAATTACCGCTTGGAGAGATTTCATTGACACAACAGTTGATAATATTTTCAAGAACTTTGATAGACAGGTCCAGACTGTTGAATCTGAAAAGATTGATAATTTTATCAAACCAGAAGTTACGAAACAATTGCAAAATCTAAGTCTCACTGCTCAAAAGGATTATATGTATATTGGGAAAGTTATCCTGGATATTAACTCTACTACTGCGGTCTTGGAAAATGGACAAGAAGTTGAATTAAATGAGGCGGGCAATATTGTTGATCATAAGATCTCAAGACAAGAAATCCGTGACTTATTAGCCGAAAAGGCTGAAAACTTAAAAGTTATTGCGGACTCAGTTAATAACAAGTTACAAGAATTCGTTGCAGAACTAGAAGAAGAAGTTGAAGTTGAGAGAAAATTGATTGTTGATATATTCGAAGAATTCGCAGAAGTGGCGATTAATGAGTTCAGTAAGAAGATGATGTATTCGACTTATTCAAACAGTTTTAAGAAAATTGATAAACAAGCACTAAATGACGATGATGAGAATTTTTCTGATTGGAGACAATATGTCAAGGCCAAAAACCATTTGATCAAGAAAAGAGAGGAATTGATAGCTAAAAAAGTTGAGTTTGAGCTATTAAGTAAACAAATCCGTCAAGTTGGATTCCATTTGAAAGAACTGGAAAGAGAGTCCGGATCAGGGTTGGCAATTTCAAGAGCCAAGGCCAATTTGGCATTCCAAGCCCGCGAAGCTAGAGAAAGAGAGCAGGAGAAAATCATCGAAGAAGGTGGTGATATCACACAAACTAAACTACAGTATATCACTGCTACACTTGGAGATGATGGAATCATTACCCCTGGTGAAGCTACGACCGAAACTACTCCATTATCCCAAGAAACTGAGCCTACAGTGAGGGCTAAAGTTGACGTTCCTATTAAATCTGTTGTTCAATTGTCTGAGGAACCTAAAAAAGCTGCAGGGACACCTAAAGTTGATATCCCTGTTAGATCATATGCCAAGGTGGAAACGGAGTCTACTCAAGTGATAAAAGAACAGGAAGATTTAGCTGGTGCTGTTGAAGATGCTGCTGAAGAGCATATTGATATTGAAGTCGACACTAATACTATTTATGATTCTATTGTTGATGCTGTCACTGAATCACCTGACAGCGCTGCTGCTGCCTCATCAACTGTTGTTGAAGATGCACAAGAAGATGAGGCTGTTTCCCAAGAGGAGGACAATGAAGAGCATGATGAGGGAAAAGATTCTGATGAGAAGATCAGTGAAGATGAAAAGACTAAAGAAACCCAGAATGAAGACGCAAAAGATGAGGATATCGTTGAACATCAGCCTGACTCTGATTCCGCTTCTTCTCTTGACGATGAAGTGGTGCAACACAAACCAGATACCCAATAACTTGCACGTATAGGACACTTGAATCTACGTACAACTGCTTTGATTGATCTGATTGACCGTAGTAGAGTAGCATTCCAGTTGAGTATTGGTTACGTAACCACTGTTTAATCGTGTCGGTATACGCAACACATTCTCTTTTTTCAGACGCGTCAACAAAAAACAAAAAACAAAATCGCTGAAACTGAACACTTTGACAACAAAACAACAACGAATCCAATCCTGAAGAAAGGACTGTTCAAAGCGTCAACTTGTTGAGATAAAGAACCGTTCTGTTCCCCAAATTGAGATGTCGTCCTACGAAGTCGGAACGTAAGTAGCAGCAGTGGGACTGTTTACTGGGAAATAGCCCGTCGATTTCCTTTGATCTGATCGTTTTGGAAGATCACAATATTAACCTCATTATAGCCGATGCTGGGTCAAAGATGAAACACAAGGATGGATCGGTGCTGAAGTTACAAAACATACAAACCTGAGTAATAAACACCAGTTGGAATTGAGCTTAGATGCCAATGATGATGTTGTCCAAGTGGAGGTGGATTCATTGGATGAAACTAATGATAAATTGCCCCTATTAAGAAACCCTCCAATATTAGAGGCCACGGAGGATTTGACATCCTTGTCATACCTAAATGAACCTGCTGTGCTTCATGCCATCAAAGTTAGATATTCTCAACTAAACATATATACTTATTCAGGTATCGTGTTGATTGCAACCAATCCTTTCCAGAGAGTGGACCAGTTCTATTCCTCAGATATCATTCAAGCTTATTCTGGTAGAAGAAGAGGTGAACAAGACCCTCATTTATTCGCCATCGCTGAAGATGCCTATAGATGTATGAAAGATGACCACCAAAACCAAACCATTGTCGTTAGCGGTGAGTCTGGTGCAGGTAAAACTGTGTCCGCTAAATATATTATGAGATACTTTGCAACAGTGGAGGAAATCACAAATAGTGATAATACTGTGCTGGGAGGTAACTCAAATAATGTGGAGATGTCAGAAGTTGAACAACAAATCTTAGCTACAAATCCAATCATGGAAGCTTTTGGTAATGCCAAGACCACAAGAAATGATAACTCATCTCGGTTTGGTAAATATTTGGAAATTCTCTTTAATGATAAGACCGCCATCATCGGCGCCAGAATAAGAACTTACCTATTGGAACGTTCAAGATTGGTATTCCAACCTAAGAGTGAACGTAATTACCACATCTTTTACCAAGTCTTGGAAGGGCTTACATCTGCAGAAAAGGAAGAATTGAAATTGACATCCATTGAAGATTATAATTATTTGAACCAAGGTGGTGATTATCATATTGAAAATGTTGATGAAGTGGAAGAATATAAAGCTACTACTGATGCACTCTCATTGATTGGTATCAAAAAGGATAAACAGTTTGCCATTTTTAAAATTTTGGCTGCCTTGTTACACATAGGTAATATTGAAATCAAAGCTACTAGAAACAATGCTTCTTTATCATCCGATGAGCCAAACTTGGTGAAAGCTGCTGAACTATTAGGCATTGATGCCTATAATTTTGCCAAGTGGGTTACAAAGAAACAGATCACTACAAGATCTGAAAAAATTGTCTCTGATTTGAATCATCCACAAGCTTTAGTCGCAAGAGATTCTGTCGCTAAATATATTTATTCAGCCCTATTTGATTGGTTAGTTTCCTACATCAATACTGATATATGTAACCCAGAAGTTGTCAAAGATATAAAATCCTTCATTGGTGTTCTAGATATTTATGGGTTTGAACATTTCGAGAAAAATTCATTTGAACAATTCTGTATCAATTATGCTAATGAAAAATTACAACAAGAATTCAATCAACATGTCTTTAAATTAGAGCAAGAAGAATACGTTAATGAGAAAATTGAATGGTCTTTCATTGAATTTAGTGATAATCAACCATGTATTGACTTGATTGAAAAGAAACTGGGTATATTGTCATTGTTAGATGAAGAATCTAGACTACCAGCAGGTAATGACGAAAGTTGGATCACTAAATTATACCAAACTTTGGATAAACCACCAACCAATAAGACTTTCAAAAAACCAAGATTTGGTCAAACTAAGTTTATTGTTACTCACTATGCTCTGGATGTCACCTACGACATCGAAGGATTCATTGAAAAGAATAGAGATACTGTTTCTGATGGTCATTTGGAAGTCTTGAAGTCCTCGAAAAATGAACTATTGGTTGAAATTCTAGAGAATCTGGATAAGATTGCCGAAGCTGCTTCCAAGGAAAAAGAAGAAGCCGCTGCAAAGAAACCGGGTGCAGCAAGAACTGTAAATAGAAAACCAACTCTAGGGTCCATGTTCAAGAATTCATTGATTGAATTGATGTCCACAATCAATTCTACCAATGTTCATTACATTCGTTGTATTAAACCAAATGAAGAGAAAGCCGCATGGAAATTTGATCCACTAATGGTTCTATCCCAATTGAGAGCTTGTGGTGTTTTAGAAACTATCAAGATATCTTGTGCTGGGTTCCCATCAAGATGGACTTATGAAGAATTTGGTAATAGATATCATGTCTTATTGAAATCAAATGAGTTCGAAAGTATCTTATCAGGTACTGCTGATAACGATACTGTTCGTCAAATTTGTGACTCTATCTTGAAGAAGACTGTGGATAAACAAGAGAAATATCAATTAGGTCTAACCAAAATTTTCTTCAAGGCCGGTATGTTGGCCCATCTGGAAAAATTGAGAACTGATAAACTACACAATTCAGCTACTTTGATCCAAAAGATCATTAGAAAAGTTTTCTATCGTCGTAAATATGTGGAAACCAGAGAGTCTATCATCAAATTACAATCATTATTAGTTGGGTTCAACACAAGAACAAGAGTAAAGAAAGAGATTGAATATAATGCTGCCACAAGTATCCAAACTTTGATAAGAGGCTACATCGCCCGTAAGAGATACACAAGTGCTTCATCTGCTGTTATTGCCTTACAAGGGTTGATCCGTGCTAAACAAGCTAGAATCAGATTTTTGGAAACTCAAAAAGTTAACCATGCTATTACTATTCAAAGAAGCTTGAGAACCTTCAAACAAAGATCAGAGTATCAAAAAATGAGAAGAGCTGCTGTTGTTACACAGTCTGCTCATAGAAGTAAATTGGCTAAGATCCAATTGAAGCAATTGAAAGCAGATGCCAAATCGGTTAATAAATTAAAAGAAGCAAGCTATAAATTGGAAAACAAAGTTATTGAATTAACAACCTCGTTGACCACTAAGGTAAAAGAAAACAAATCTCTTACTGCTCAGTTGGAAACTTTAAAAAAGACCTTAGAAGATTCTCATAAGACTCATGAAGAATTCAAGACAAGAGAACTGGGCCATCAGCAAAAATTCACTGAACAAGTCGATTCTCACTCTAAAGAAGTTGAAGGTCTTAATGGTGACTTAGCCAAATCAAAAGCTGATTTAGAACAAGCTACCCAAAAGATTCAAGAATTGACCGCATTGCAAACTCAATTAAAGAATGAAGTTAAAGAGACAATCGAACAATTGAACAACACTAAAGAGGAATTAGCTAAGCGCGACACTAATGAAGATGACTTGAAGAAACAAATTTCCACATTAAAGAATGAATTAGATGTATTGACCAAACAAGTTGCATCTGGCCGTCATGCTCCAAACTCAAGATCACTGGGTAATAATACCACACCAAAGAGATCAAGACGTTTCAGTCAACAATCACCAGCTCATGATGATGAAAGTACCAACTATAGTCCAAAACCAGTTTCTGTTATACCGATCACTAATCAAGAAGACGATGCTGAATCTACTCTAAGTTCACTGTCCGCAATTACCAACGAATTATATGCCTTATTGCAAGACTCTAAAACATTACATTCCGAAATTGTCTCAGGTTTGTTGAAACACCTGAAAATCCCAATGGCTGGTGTTATGGCCGAATTAACCAAAAAAGAGGTTCTATTTCCAGCTAGAATAATGATTATCATTCTAAGTGATATGTGGAGACTCGGTCTAACTAAAGAATCTGAAGAATTTTTGGGAGAAGTTCTGGGACAAATCCAAAGTATTGTTCATGGTTTGAAAGACGATGATATTATTCCACATGGTGCTTTCTGGTTATCAAACACCCATGAATTATACTCCTTCGTTTCATATGCTGAACAAACAATATTAGAAAATGAAACCATATCGAGTGAAATGGGAGAGGAAGAATATCAGGAATATTTGAAATTAGTTGCAGTTGTTAAGGAAGATTTTGATTCGTTATCCTATAATATTTATAACATGTGGATGAGAAAGATGGAAAAAGACTTAGAGAAGAAGGTTATATCTGCTGTCGTGTTATCTCAGTCATTACCAGGTTTCATGACTACTGAGTCTGCTCCACTCTTCTCAAAGATGTTTTCACAAAACAATCAATATAAGATGGATGATATCTTGAGTTTCTTCAACAATGTTTATTGGGCTATGAAGACTTATTATATCGAGCCGGAGGTTATGAATGAAGTGATCATTGAAATCTTGAGATATATTGATGCTGTCTGTTTCAATGACTTGATCATGAAACGTAACTACTTGTCATGGAAGCGTGGTCTACAATTGAACTACAATGTCACCAGAATAGAAGAATGGTGTAAGAGTCATGAAATTCCAGACGCTTCAAACTATTTGATTCATTTGTTACAAGCTGCCAAGTTGTTACAGTTGAGAAAAGGTTCAGTGGAAGATATTGAAATCATTTTTGAAATTTGTTATGCTTTAAAACCCGTTCAAGTCCAAAAATTACTATCTCAATATGCAGTCGCTGACTATGAGGCCCCATTAGATGAAAAAGTGTTGAATGCAGTGGCTGAAAGAGTCAAGACTCAAGGTTCGAGTTCGGATGATTTCTTTGAACCGGTCACCAAAGATGGTTCTTTCAAAGATCCATTTAGATCTACTGATCTAAGACCATTCTCTAGAGTAGAGGCATATGTTCCAGCTTGGTTGAACCTACCAAAAGTTAGAAGAATTGTGGAATTAGTTACAAAGAATGCAGCTGCTCAAGAGTATCTGAATAATAGAGAAAATGGTGAAGTTGTTGAAGAGTATGAAGAAAGTGCAACTCCACAAGCTGCTCAAGCCTGAAAAACTTCTATTACTAATAAATTGATTGATTGAATACCCTTCCTTTCGAAACTACTTTACACGATAGTATATATATATATATAAATGTGTGTTAGATGAACTTTATTTGCTTCTGTTCCATGTGTTTTTAGTGAATTATATATTTAATATGCTTTGAACTGATAATGTAATTTTAAACTTCCTGAAATAACCGACGCCCTTTTCTGTCATGGAAAATACGTGTCAGTAGCAAAATTTCTACGGGTAATGCGCCGTTTCCGCGAAATCCGCCTCGCGAACGAGATCCGTACTGAGTTTTTTCACATGTTTAAAATTTTCGTATAAAAAAAAATTTTGGGAAAACGTTTCTCTCTTGACAAGTGTATCACTTCTTCATCAACTACGAAGTTATCCACTCTTCAATTGAACAATTAACAATCCAAAAATGTCTGCTCCAGCTGTCAACTACAAGGTCGCTGATATCTCCCTTGCTGCCTTCGGTAGAAAAGATATCGAATTGTCTGAAAATGAAATGCCAGGTTTGATGGAAATCAGAAGATTATACGGTGAAGAACAAACATTGAAAGGTGCCAGAATCGCCGGTTGTTTACACATGACCATCCAAACTGCTGTTTTGATTGAAACCTTAGTTGCTTTAGGTGCTGAAGTCACCTGGTCATCATGTAACATTTTCTCTACCCAAGATCATGCTGCTGCTGCCATTGCCGCTGCTGGTGTTCCAGTTTTCGCTTGGAAAGGTGAAACCGATGAAGAATATTTGTGGTGTATTGAACAACAATTATTCTCATTCAAAGATGGTAAGAAATTGAACTTGATCTTGGATGATGGTGGTGATTTAACCTCATTGGTTCATGAAAAATACCCAGAAATGTTGGAAGACTGTTTCGGTTTATCTGAAGAAACCACTACCGGTGTTCATCATTTATACAAGATGGTTAGAGATCAAACTTTGAAAGTTCCAGCCATCAATGTTAACGATTCCGTTACCAAATCAAAATTCGACAACTTGTACGGTTGTAGAGAATCTTTGATTGATGGTATTAAACGTGCCACTGATGTTATGTTGGCTGGTAAAGTCGCTGTTGTTGCCGGTTTCGGTGATGTTGGTAAAGGTTGTGCCATGGCTTTAAGAGGTATGGGTGCCCGTGTTATTGTTTCAGAAATTGATCCAATCAATGCCTTACAAGCTGCCGTTGAAGGTTACCAAGTTGCTCCATTGGATGACGTTGCTTCAATTGGTCAAGTCTTTGTTACTACCACTGGTTGTAGAGATATTATTACTCAAAAACATTTCGATCAAATGCCAGAAGATGCTATTGTTTCAAACATTGGTCATTTCGATATCGAAATTGATGTTGCTTCATTAAAAGCCAGCGCTGTTGATGTTGTTAACATTAAACCACAAGTTGATCGTTATTTATTAAAGAATGGTCGTCATGTCATCTTATTAGCTGAAGGTAGATTAGTTAACTTGGGTTGTGCCACTGGTCATTCATCATTCGTTATGTCATGTTCATTCTCTAACCAAGTCTTGGCTCAAATTGCTTTATTCAAAGCTAATGATGAAGCTTTCAGATCAAAACATGTTGAATTTGGTAAATCTGGTCCATTCGCTAAAGGTACCGTTGCCGTTTTACCAAAAGTTTTGGATGAAGCTGTTGCTAAATATCATTTGAAACATTTAGGTGTTAAATTAACCACCTTGACCGATGTTCAATCTGAATACTTGGGTGTCCCAGTCTATGGTCCATTCAAAGCTGATCACTACCGTTATTAAGCGCATTTATTTCTCCATTTTTCTATTCTACCCTTGATTGGACTCTTGAATAGAGAAAGGGCGAATTTTGTGTCTTATTTTCAATTCATTAATGTCCATAACGTTTTAATCAATCTCATTTAATAACTTATACAAAGAATATTGCATCAACTGCATATTCAATCACAATAATCAATCATTCCATATTTTTTTATCAAGTTCCAGAGATTACATATACATATGTCATACTTTTTTACATTGCAATTTTATTGGGGTTAATGATTTTATACTCTACTTTTTTTATATTTATAACATCTTAACGATTTTGGGTTTCACAAAAATTTTATACAAAGGTTATGGTCATCATATTTAGAATCACAATATATAATAATGTCCTCAACGGATTTTCATGAGTTAAAAAGGTTTCCTCCGCATGGCTTTGTAGTTACTTCCAGATTATCATATTGATCATGATATATTGAATTTTGTTAAAAAAATTGAGAGACCTTCGGAATTCTTCTTATTTATATATTGTTATTTAATACCGCTATCTACAAAACATTTCCAATATTATTATTAATATAATGCATTATGATTCTCTATATATAAATCAAAAGAAGCGCTCTATAACCAGCTTCTTTATAGCTTATGATTTCACAATTTATTCTGTTATCAAATTGTTATCAATTGTTAGATCTTATCATGAAGCTTATTCAGTTTTAGATATTCCGCAATTTCTTCACCGAAAAACTCATCTAAAATACCATCATCATTTTCATAATTACTAATCTTTGAAATGACTTGTAATAGTTCATAATTGATCAATTCATTTACTTTTGAATCTTGTTTATATTCTGAATGTTTCAAGACAAAATTTCTGATGAATTTTGCAGCTGTTGATAATTCACCTGACGCTCTCTTAGAAATTAATTCTAGATAATAATATAATCTTGAGGTTTCTGGGTCATCTTTGGTTGGTGTGATACCAAAATGAGTTTTCAAATGTTGCTTAACTAATGG
Organism: Hansenula sp. yHMH451; assembly: GCA_030571095.1. NCBI lineage: Eukaryota > Fungi > Ascomycota > Saccharomycetes > Phaffomycetales > Wickerhamomycetaceae > Hansenula > Hansenula sp. yHMH451. The sequence continues at coordinate 108,562 of JAJLXE010000010.1, forward strand.
AACAAGACCGATGAATCCATCATCTTGATCATCACCATTAATAATTCTATTAATTGAATAAGTGTCATAAGCTTCAGTTTGTAAGTTTTTCTTGAAATAGAAGTTTTCATTAATAACAGAATCTCTATGATGAGCTAATTCCATGTTTTGTTCAACTTTAGAGATTGGCAAATATAAATTATAAAGATCCGAATTATTCAAAAAAGCAGATCCGATTAATGAAATAAAAGTTGCAAATGCAGCATTTTCAAAATCTGTAATTTGAATCTCCATTGATCTAAATTCGATTCTCCATCCCGGCGTGGATAAATTATCTGGAGTGGCAGCTTGGGTTGGTGGTTTGAATCTAATAGTTTGCCAATTTGTTGATTGAATATTTTCAAAATGATCGGTATCTTTGGTATTATCTTGATTAATGCGTTCGTTGAAAATTACTAATGGATCACGAATGTATAAATGGGCAAAATGTTGTGCTAAAGGTTTATCAAAATGCTTTTCAGGATCAGATAATAATTGTTTCAAAACCAATTCATTAATTGGTGGATTATTATCATTTAATGAATCATTGAAAAACCTATATTTTGGTTTTTCGTTATCTTCATTTGAGCTTCTCAAATCACCTAAATAAGAATCAATAGAATCGTATCTTGATTTTGGTATTCTTTGGACTATCCCCTTATGATCTTCTCTTATATTACCATATTCATTACCAGATCTTAATGGGTCAACGCCTCTTTCAATAGGGGTACGATCATCGACAGCACCTGAAATAACGTTCCATCTAACATCTTGATCAGCCAAATAACCTTTGAAAATAGGAGCTGCAGCTGTCAAAGAGAGGAAAATAGGACCCAAATTAGCCCAGGAATCATACAAGTATCTGGCTTTATTGACGTTTGGAGCTTGCACGGTGACCTGTAAACAAGAACAACCCATTCCGAACCCCATTGAGTCCAAATAGATATGACCTGGTAATGCAGCACCAAGTGAAGGTTCCTCATCTTCTGGGAATAGGCCTCTATTAGTTGGAATTGACTCATCATATTTGGAAGTGTTGACATCCTTATATAAAGGAATATTGATAGCAACTTTTTCACCTCTTCTCTTTCTAATGTTTGCAGTTAAAGTAGGAAATCTAACATGTCTATTGATGATTTCATCTGGAAGGAAAAGAGATCTTGAAGCATCACCGTTTGGAACTGAATCCGGAGTGGTAAAATGACCCACCCCCATCAAAGGATATGAAGTGATTGTTAATGGCCTGATTTCAGGGTCATCGATGGCTATTTCTGCAATGATTCTTCTCAGCTTCATATTATGCTCCACATATAAATAATCTTTTATAGATTCACCATTATATGGCACCACAGGGGTAGCTTCAATCATAAATCTACCGTATTCTGGATGGAAATTGGTATTATTCTTCACAGCTAGATCAAACACTGCATTCCCATCTTTGTTTAAATCTTCAAGGATATAATCTTTATCTATGCTAATCTTAGCAGTTTGAGATTGTTTGTTGAATTGGACAAGAATATACTCGACTTCATCACCCCAAAGATAAGAATCATCTGATCTTCTTGCAGCAGCATTAAACATGTTGTTGAGCTGGGCCAGTCCATTCTTACGGATGTGTTCAGAGTACTGTCTTGACTCTTCCCAGGGCAAGGGAGTTCCTAAAGATAATAGCCCCATAGTATATGGTTCGTTGTTTCTTGATTCTTTTGGTTAATGTTGTGATTTATGGACGTTGATAAGACACAAAGAGCAAACAAAAAAAGTATATACAACCACAAGAGCTATTCTCCTTTTTTTTCACTCGCTATATGTAATACTATCCCCTGAATAAAGCCAATCGAGTTACTTTTGGTATCAGCTTTAGTGTAACGCAAGTTCTTCAGAACTTCTAAGCGACGTGATAAATTTTCACTCGAGTCCTCTTTGGGCTTTATTGTGGATAGAAACGAGGCAGCCAGAGAACCACAATTGAGTCCAGAGCTCGTAGGGTCAGCAAAGTGTTGAAGGTTGATGGGAAGTTGTTGATCAAGATCAAGATGCTCCAGTGTTCAATCTTATCACGCTGAGTAATTGATTTACAAGCAGTTGTTGGAATTTGAGCTTTGATAAAACAATTTGTAATCTTTGTGAAGATTATTACCACTGCTCACGTGACCGGAACGATAGAGTCTCTAAGTAGAAGCAAGGCAATAGATGGGGTAGTTTAAAATAGGTTTAAGAATAATAAGTCACTGCGCAGGATAATAATTGGCGAATGAACAAGATTGTCAATTCGAAATAACTCTTCTTTGACCAGCTTATCTTGTCTTTACATTTGACACACCCTTTTGTACCCAGCCGTTAGACGTTGAAGTCTCGGAGATATTGAACGAAAAGAGTATAACGACGCTGAAACCAGTGGGATTTGCTAATGTTGAGTGTTGTTTGAAATCTTTGAGCTATTGATGACATGGAGTATGCCTATTGGAGTGTGTTGCACGTAATCTTGTATATTATCCCTGTACTGTACGAATTAGGATTAAAGTTGTGCTGTTATTGGTCTTAGACATCGCAGTGATATAGAGAACGGCTTAAATATCCTTTCTCGATGGTTTTAACTACTGTGTGACTATCTTGATGGATTCACAACATATAACAATGGGATTGATGCTACAGCTACTTATAACATAAACCATTAAAGCCAATTTGCATAAACTATAGATCATGATATCATTGCTTCTTCTTCCCATAAACGACCTTACCATTAGGTAATATCAATTTCTCACCTCTAGGTTTTTTCTTCTTTTTACTTGCCTGATCTTCGAAATTGTCTTCAGCTGTGGTAGAAATTTCTTGTTCTTTGATCTCGTACTTTAATGATGGTACAATTCTCCCAAACGACTGATTCCAAAGACCAACTGGGATTTTCACTAGGTATGAATCCACTATTCTAGGATCTTGAATCACATCTGTAGTAATTCTACTCAATTCCATGGTATTTTCATCTTCAATAACGAAAACACCATCAATTCTGACCAGGAATGGTTTTTCAAATTGTTCTAGTTTATATTTCCTCTGTTCTGTGATGACACCACCAGCACTTTGTTGAATTGCATAACCTTTTATTTGATCAATCAATCCTTGAATTCTCTTACGATCTTGTGTTGCTGATATTTTTAAAATAACATAATGGCCGACACCAATGATCAAATATAAAAATACTATAGTAAAGATGAAACTTGGTTTGAAACGATCATAAAGGAATCTATTGTTCTTGTATTTTGGAAATCCAGTCTTCAAGAAGAAATCGTACCTATCCTTGGTGGAACTCTTCAAAATATTATTGATCAAACTTAATCTTTCGAAATTTCTTTGTGCCAGCTTAATAGCCTTTTTACCACCTTTCTTTCTTATAACTTTATCAGGATGATATTTGATACTTAACTTTCTGTATTGTTTAGAGATTTCTTTCAATGTGGATTTAGGACCTCGAGGTAAGTGAAGGAAATCATAGAACGATTGACCGGGATAGTCTTGTTGAAGTTCATAATTAACTTGTAGAATCTCCTGGTCTTCCACAGACCACGCGACAACGAGCGACGCAAGGAACAAGCAGTACAACCAACCGAGCAGCTTCATCGCAAAGAAAACCACCAACTAAGAAATTCAACGAAAAACAGCCAATTAGACAAGAAAATGCTCAAAATTCAGCTTTAAATCTTCTCAAAAATTCGGTAAAAATTCGTTAAAATTTCATTGAAATTTCTTGGAAATAAAACCGCGAAATTTTTACGTGTCAAATAAATCAACTTTTCAGTCTTTTAAATCAACTTTTGAATCATTTCTCTTTACATAAAGCAGCCCATTGAAAGACCATTAGAAGATGCCACAAAGAGTTAACTTGAGAGAGTCCCCGACGATTTACAAGCTGCTAAAGTCTTATAACATCATTGCAGTGTTCATGCACTGTGCAGTCTTGTTGAGATTATTCATCCTCTTACCACTAGTTGGTAGAAAGTTCCTAAGTGGAGGAATTGGTAATTTCTTCAATAAAATAACATTTTCTTTATCGATTGTGGAGTTCTTGCTGAGTATTGTTAAGCTACTACCATTATCACCATCATTTGTTGTTCTACAGAATTGGATCAAGGTGTTTATCGTTGTTTCGATTCTTTCACATGATAATGTTTTATTAAATCATAGTTGTTATTCACTTTTGATATTTACTTGGTCCTCATATGGATTCATTGGATATCTTTATTGGTTTTGGAAATTGAAAAACATAGGCCAAGTCCCACGTTGGTTATTCTCATTATTTCAAAATACTCAATTGATTTTATTCCCAATCATTGCCTCTGTGGAATTCATAATTTTATTTTTAAGTTTGAAATATATCGATGGTGAATATGCTAAAGAATTGAAAATCTTCACTCAGGTGACCTTATTATTCTATATTCCAACCAAATTCTATTTATACAAAAGATTGGTGTTCAAAATCTTTCAGATTGATTCAAGAAAATTGGATTAAACAATACCATCAACTTTTATTACAACACAGAAAAAACACCCTTCGTACATATTACAAGTCCAAACTATCAATGACCTCCAGGGCATACGCATGCCTTTGAGACTCATCCATCCCGGAAATTTTCTCCTTTGCAATATTCAACTTATTCAATAATGAGTCCAGATCAACATCTTTCCCAGTTAACAAATTCACATTTTTTGCATCTTGATCTTGATCTTCTTCCTCTTTAGTAGTATTTATGGGCGTTGGTAGCGTTTCATCAAATTCGACATCTTGCCACTCGTAACATTCAATAACTTCTTTAACTCTTTCCACTCCTCTTGTTTCACCATATTCGTTCTTTCCTTTCTCATCCCATTTGATCATCTCAATCCCATTTCCTATGAATATATCCTCGACTTCTTCTCTTTCTAGATCCTCAACATCTCCATGACCAACACCAATGACCAACCCATCCCAGCCATTGTTACTTTCGAAAACATCATTTCTAAAGACCTCAATTAATGAATTCAGTTCCTCAATATCATTCCTTATAGCTTCAACATCACCAAATTTAAACATGAACAAAATCCCACTTATAACCTCTCTGACCTCTTTTGCCTCCTCCCCTTTGAATTCCTTACACCATTCTCCCAGATCGTCCATCTCATCTATCCATATATCTATTGCTGTCTTGTAGTACTTTGTTTCTATTTGAACTCTATGAATCAACCCACTATGTGGTGCGTTTTCAGATATTGAGGGAAGCGAATTGAATATGGTCTTGACAAGAGTCAACTTGCCAGATTTTGGAGGGCCTATTACCAAAAGGCGATCTTTAACTGACATTCTATTAATGAATTGAGAACCTAACGAGGGTTGATGTTGGATTTGGTTTGATTCCTGGGGATTTAATATAGATTTTTAATAAAGTGGAAGCCCGCGAATTTTTTCAACTCTTCAACATCTCTACAATTATAACATCGATACTAAAACAAATGAATATCAAATTATATATATATACTTAATTACTACTATGAACACCCGATTTTTTAACCTCATGACTTGACATCAACTTTTGCACCTTTGCTCAACGTGCTACTACCACCTTCTTCATTCAAGCTTTGATCGCTCAATTCATGAACTTCTTCATCAACTCCTTCAAGGTAAGTAGCATCTTCTTCTGGTTCTTCTTCTGGGATGAATAAGTTCATAAAGACACCAACGAACCCAGCAATGGCAAACCCAGTTTCCAAAACAAGAACAATGGCATCATAGAACCCTTGTAGAGATTTGTTGTCACCTGAGTAGGTGAAGACATTTTCAAACCATGTAGAGACTAAAGTAGCACCAAACCCAAGAACAAGGGAAGTTGTCAAGATGAATCTATTTCTTCTAGTGAATGGGACAGTTGAGATAATGGCAAGACCTGAGACAGCGACTGAAGTGAATAAGAAAGTGGTCATCCCACCCAATACGGCTTTTGGAATGGATATTAAAGCAGCTGCAAATTTGGCAAAGATACCCATAATGATCAAGAAGAAACAACACCAGTAACCCACCATTCTGTTGGCACATTTGGTAATTGAAATGACACCGTTATTTTGAGCAAAGGTAGACATTGGGGTCATTGTACCCAAACAACTTAAAAGACCATTAAATCCATCAGCCAAAATACCACCTTGAATACGAGATTCATAAATTTCTCCTTCAACTTCTAATCTTGAGACATCACAAGTAGCTGTGATATCACCAATAGCTTCCATCATAAGAACAATATAAGTTGCCAACATTGGTAAAACTGCTGGACCATAAACTGATAGTTTAAAAGTATGGACCCAAAGGAAAGTACCAACTGGTGCAGCATCAATAGAGGATCTATCAAAATAATTACAAGCAGCTGCAACAATACAACCGACTAATAAACCCACAATAACTGCACAACTCTTCATTATTGGTGCACCCCATTTTTCACAAATTATAATAACAACAAACACCAGGAATCCCAATCCAACGAATTCTGCAGAACCATAGGCAAGAGCATGTGGTGCATTATCAGAAGGACATAAGGTCTTACCAGAGGAACAACCACTCCCACCTAACCAATCTTCAAATCCTGAAGAGATCAAGGAAACACCAATTAAAAGCACAACTGGACCTGTAACAATTGGAGGGAATAATCTTTGTAAAATTTTAGGAGGCATGAATGATAAAAGGATTTCCAGTAATGCACAAACACATCCAGTACCCAATATGGCACCATATCCATCAGGACAAGGTAGTTTATTACCTGCAGCATCAGTTGGACATGCACCATTAGCATACATCATTGGAATTGCCTTTTCCACAATGGTGATGGTAGCGAATGATGTCCCGACAACAGAGACCAGTCCAGTACCCAAATAATATTTGGTCTTGTAAATATGGAATCTTGTGATTTGGATCAATGATAATAAACCAGAAATCAATAATGAAGCACTAACTAAATATTGAGAATCAGCAGTATTTAAATTGACAGTTGAAGCAATGATGATAGGAGGAGCAACAACACCAGCCAACATTGATAAGGCATGTTGTAAACCTAGTAGAAACCCTAAGAACAATGGCATTTCAGAGTTCAGTCCGAAAAAGGGTTGAACATTACCCTTGGCCTTCTTTACAAATGGAATTTTTGGAGTGAAGAGATGCTTATAGTCATAGTCACCTAGTAATCCATGTTTAGTGGTGCATTTTGCAACAAATTTGCGGGCAGAGACCTTAACTGATTCCATCGTACCACGTAGTCCACAATATGTAACAAATAACCCACTGATTTGAATAGATATTAAGATCACTTTCTGTTTAAATTGGTTTCAATCGTGGTGATGTTTGTCCTTTTATACTTGCGAGTCTCTTATCAGGCCGGAGATTTCCAGAACGGCTTTAAACTTATCATACAATACAACCAGTGAAAAATATTGGAAAATACATCAAAATTATACAATTATACAACAGTTAGCGGATCAACATCGACTGAACTGATGAGGATATTGTCGCTGATTTCCTTGGAGAGGTTCTGTTTGATGATCTCGAGATACCCACGCTCACTGTTGCTATGGTTTACAGTGATGACACTTGATCCACTCTCTTTCAAAGCCAAAACTTCATGATGGCTTAATTCTCCAGTTAAATACAAATCAGCAGGCTGCTTCAGCTTACTAAACACCCCAGATCCACTTCCTGCACAAACTGCAATAGAGCTGATCTTGTGACTGTGTTCGTAATGTGTTGATAATTGTAGATGTTGTAGCTTGAGTGCCTTTTTCACATTGGATACAATTTCTTGGATGCTAATTGCCTCTTGTAATTTGATGACACGACCCATTCCAACATTGGAGTCTTCTTCATTAGGGATGATCACTTTCTTCTCCTTGATGTTTCCAAGAGAGGTGGTTGTCTCGACTAACCAATCATTGACACCTCCTTCAGCAGCATCGACTGCAGTATGTGGACTATAGACACTGACACCATTTTGGATCAGTTTTACAAGAGATTCATGCTGAGGATTGGCAATTGGCTCAATCTTCTTTATTCCTCTAAAGATGAAAGGATGATATGCAATGATCAGCTTGACATCATTGGCCAAAGCCTCTTCGACGACTGATTTGGTGAGATCAATTGTTAATAATATCGATATCTTTGCGCTTGTGGTGTTTAGGGAATCCACTAATAACCCGGTGTTATCCCAGCTGGATTCGGCGTATTTTGTAGGATAATACTTTTGTAGCGCAGTGATGGCTCTTTTGATAGACATTTCTTATTCCAATGAAGCTTCAAAGTCTTGGTGATGACTGCTTAATGATCTTTACCAAGTTGTCTTTATTGATTTTGGCTGTCTTTTTCTCGGAGTAAAATTTTCACTGGATTTGACCGGTTAGATAACGAGCTTATAAGGAGAAAGAGAAAGAATTACAGATGATTGAACGCTACTAGCACGACCAATGAGAGTATAGTATGCCATAGTGAATAGTAGATACATTGGGTTTTGGTGGGGTCCCATTTATCCCTCTTTGGGGAAGCGTCGTTGAGACAGTGGGCCAGAGTTAATCTGATGCTAACAGTATCAAAGAACAATTAAGATTAGATCAAGAAATCTGATTGATAGACAATTTGGAGCTTAACAGTCATCTCGCTAATCAGAAGTTGTATTTTTTATTTCTTTTGTGGTCATTTTCGATCAGTTTTCATTTATCCAGAATATAATAATTTTATCAGTAAGCTTCTTGCTGCAATTTGATAAGAGTTTCTTTTACCGGCGAACATTAGAAAGACGCTAAGAACCCTGAGATTATGCGATGCCGACTATTTATGACAATGCTCGTTCTTCGTACACATCAAAGTGTCAATCAGCATTAAACAGTGAATGAGCTCAAGGATCCACTTCGTTTGTTACGCCTTGGAATACAATTGAAAGGCAACGCCGTACATGTAATTACTTGATTGCATGAGATTCTCATTTCTCATTGTATCCGTAAATCTTACTATAGCCATAGTGTGTGTTCCATTATACGGTTATCCATACATTTGATATATATATCACCAATGCAAAGCTCGTAAGCCATGGGTCTGTGGGCAAATGTAGTCTAATGGCTCTTAGTATCCATTCAAGATAACAAAAGGGGTGGTTTGATTAGCTATTTCATGGAGTCCTTATCATCACAACCGCAAAAGTTATCAGTATAACTTCCACCGCAGTTGGTTCATAGAAGCTGGACCAATTCGGTGGAAGTGGAAGGTCTACATTGTGATGAGAATCTTCAGAGGATCCTGATATTGCGCCAATAAGGCTAAGACTACTTGAATCTTGATCTCATTTGAATCTGCACTGATCTAGATCACATCGCAAACGGCAATGGGGTCAATGAAGTCCTCCCATTTAATCAAATAATCCAAAGAACTGGGGTTGAGATGCTATTCATTACAGACTAAGAACTGCTACATGGTAAAACTCCTCAAATGTATAGTTTGTGAAAGGCATATGTTTGTTAATTGAATCAAGAACTATATTGTTAAATGAAAGGTGGATTCTGAAGAGCTAAGCTCATACGAAGGTCACAATAAAGATGAACTATCAACCAATAAAACATTTCAAAAGCTTAACAGTATTCATGACCACCACAACCAATTTTCTCCCCAGATGCCTTTCTTGCTTTTTCACATTGGTCTTTGTTTTTAATTTCAGAACACCAGAATGTACAATGAGCATGAGCGTGCTGTTGTGCGTCACTGAGACATTTAATTTGAGCGTTACCTTTCTTAGTGAAACATTCGCTTTGGAATTGTAAACCTTTTGCTTGAATACATTTACCATGACTACCACCATCACAGTTGTTCGATTCAGCAGAGCCGAAACATAGTTTGGCCTTAGCATCAATCACACCCATGAGTGCTAATCCAATAGTTGTCAAGTTTAAGATTGAGAATTGCATAGTTGAAACTGTAATGATATTGATAGTACCAATGATGATTCAAAAAAAATGGTGCCTTGATCCAATTGATTGGGGGTTTCTGTCTCTTTAAATACACATTCTCGTCCAATATCAAGACCCCTTCCCTATTCATTCTAGAAATCCAGCCAGGCTTCTACAATTATAGACATTTGATTAATTTTAATCATCTAAATGGCTGTATAGCTGTATTCGACAATATTGCCGTCTTTCAATCTATTCATTTGGTATGATCTTCTCGATACTATAATCGCATCCAAATTGATGAAAGAGATGCACAGAAACCAAACCACCGTGGGGTCTTGCAAATCACAACAAAAGACCCCCCTGGAACCATAATCAGAACGATCTATATAATCGCTTGATTCAGTATATAAATAACAAGTCTTGGAAATCGGCATGAGTTTATAAAGTGTTTGATGATTTGCAGGGTCCTTGCCAATTTGATCTTCACACGCCCACTTTATCAAGTTTGATCTAGTTCTTTAAAGCTAATAGATTTTCTTTTAACCTTTATAACTAGATGCACCCTCCTGATTGATTGTCTGGTACTGTATCGGATTGCTAAATAATTGCTAAATGATTGTTAAAGGTGTCAAAGGCGGAATCAGTGAATCAGTGATGTATTTGAAGAGTATGTGTAATCGGAGAAGTTAGACAATTAATGATACCTTGGCCAAGTAAGCATTTGATTCGAGGTCCAGAATCCCAACAAGACTGATTTTTCTTGAGTGAATATCTAGCGATGATATCATTGTTGGAACCATTGAGGTAATTGAATAAAGCAAGTGACGTAGTCTAATTTGACAGATCCAGAAGCTGGTATTTATACTAGTTTATGATTACAATGGCATTTCAAGCTGAAATCCATCACTCAACCAGGTATATAACTACAAATGATTCAATATCACGCATAATATGTTATACTATAATCTATACAGCTCTTTCACACTCCCTTATGAGCCACCACTGTATCGCATCCACTGGCAATGACCAAGTTTAAAATGGTAATTCAGAACCATCATAGGAAAGGAATTTCCCATTTTGTTCCTTGGTTAACTTATAAAAAACATTATTGACTTGATCTGAAGCACTTTGTTCCGGAGTAATGGTTTGAGTGTTAAAGAAATCTTCAACTTCTTTACCATGTTGTGGGATTAATAAATCCTTTGCATAATTACCCATATCTGTTGAAACAGAACCTGGATGAACAGCAACAACGGTGAACCCATCTGGACCTAGTTCATGACTTAATGATAGGACAGTATGGTTCAAAGCAGCTTTTGATTGACCATATGCAGCAGTGGATAATGGGAAGAATCCGGATAAAGAACCAGCAACGGTGGAAACAAAGGCTAATTGTCTAGTTTCCTTCTTCAACAAGTATTTCTTCAACACTTTAACAACTTCAATTGGACCAACAACATTAGTGATATAAGTTTGAATCCAATCTTCTCTTTTGGCATCCAACACAGGTTGGAAAGTAGTAGCAATAGCAGCATTTGAAATAAAGAAATCTATACCATCTTTAGCAACAGATTTGGACAATTGAGAATCCAATTGATCAATAGATTCTTGAGAAGAGATATCTAAAGTGATCAAATGAACATTTGCACGTTTTTTAGCCAATTGGGTTAATTCGTGAGATTTTGATAAATCACGAGTAGTACCAATAACAGTGTTTGAAGCATCATCTGATAAAAGTTTGGCAATACGAAGACCAATACCACGATTGGCACCTGTTAAAAAGTAAATTTTCCCTGACATTTCGAAATAAGTTGAGTTGAGTCTTTTGATTATTTGATTGAGTTGATTGTATAATTGTTATACTGATGATTCCAATGAAAGATGGTTGAACAATAAAGACGCAACAACCTCTTTAAATACTTTTAATGAGTGCTATTGAATCAACTTGGACCTGCTAATCCTGTTGATATTATTTGTAATCGTTCACTTTATCCATTGTTCTTCCCAGTCTACAATCAACCTTCATCCAACACAGTTCTCCCTATGTCACACTAAACATCAACACATTTCTGAAAGTGCATTTCTAATGTGAATAATGGATCAGTAATTCTAACAATACCTGTAACAGTTATTTGTCATCCTCGCACGCAAACAACACTAAATTATAGTTTGGATGGGTCCCATTGGAAAGTTGGTGATGTTTCCCTTTTGGTGTGTTGATGATAAATGGGTGAATTATTAATCAGGATCCGTCAGCCAATGGAAAGACAAAGAACTGAGCTATCAACAAACAGTCAAAGTGTATTGGGGCTAGTAGAAGGTATTAGAACAGTGGAGAGTACCGTTATCAACTAATGTCCTCTGGATATGAAGGAATTGTCCAATTGTTCAAAGCTCTCCAGTTTGTGTCAGTAATGGTTCATTTGTTAGCTATACAGTATCTTATAATAGAGGAACGCTAGTTGAGACAAAAAAAATCACCGAATTGATTGAATCCAGTATAAACAAATAACAGGCTCCATCCAATGATTGTACACTTCACATTTGAATAATATCAGAACTTTTATCTAACGATAATTCTTATAATAGACAGTTTTGTTAGCATTCATAGCATTTCTCTATTCTTACATAATACACATTTTTTTTTTATCGAAAAGATCAAAAAGCTGAACATTAAAACAAAGCTGAACATTGATTCCCAACACAACAGACACTACACATTCAGGTATTCGCACTGGAAAGATGGACACAGACCTTTTGAAGCAAGTGATCCAACAGCGTCTAAACCCGACCGAGGTGTATGTCGAGGACATGTCCGGTGGTTGTGGACAAGCGTTTGCAGTTATAATCGTATCGAATGAATTCCAAGGGAAGAATAAATTGATGAGATCACGATTGGTTAATAAGGAATTAAAAGAGATCATTGCATCCATACACGCCTTCACTCAAAAAACATTTACGCCTGAAGAATTTGAGGCACAAAGAGCTAATTTCAATCTGTGAACAGGTTAGATGAAAAATTAACAAATGTCTTGAACATATTGAAGGGAAAGCTGCTGATTAAGAGTCATGGGTTCGTTTATTAGCTGGTAGATTCCAGGTCTTATCAAGCACGAGTCAATTCTTTAGCTAAGACAAGTCAATACTGGTAATCCGTGAGAGAGACTAAGTTGAAGAATATCACACAGCTGAATAGAGATTTTTATTTATACTACATTTTGATAATAAATTGTAGCAACGAATAACTTTTATTGAATATCTAGAGGGATTAATAGTCATATCTATAATGGCACAGTTTTGGTACCAAGATCCATACAACAGAATACCCAATGATCATTATACTGATCAATATAGGTAAATATACCAAACTTGTAGCATGAGTTATAAGACCCACTAAAATGGTAAAATAGCTGCACCTGAACCACCAAGACTTGTCATTATCCCCACTGCGCTAACATGTAAGCTCGCTGGCAATATTTTCATCAATGTAACACTTGATGTTGGGAATAATGGACCGATGAACACCCCATCAATAAACACCAAGATGTTTGTAACTAATGTGAAATGTTTAAAACTTTCTCCAACAAACATTGTGAACATTGCATAGATCAAATAAAACATTAATGAAAGTAATGCATATGTTAAATTAGCTCTATATTCATTCTTAAAATATTTCGTAACAAATCCCAAAAGAATTCTCCCCACGGTTAGACCTATCCAGAACCATGAAACAATATAAGAAGCACTAATTTGGTCTAGATTTTTCACCTTCATCAAATAACTCAATAACCATGATCCAATAGAAACCTCCGCACCGATATACAAGAACAGATAAACAGCAAACACAAGGACTGTTCTATTCTTGAAAACAGCACCAATACCAGTTTCTTCATCATCCCCACTTTCCTTCCTGTGGCATGTTTGATCGTATTCATATTTCACAGTGTTTTCATTTCTAAACAAGTAGGCATTCAACGATGTCATTATGATACTGAGTAAAGTTAAGAATATATAATGAAATCTAAAATCACCATTAAACCATTTCAAAATATGACTTATGAAAGGTGGTGCAATAACAGACCCTATCCCATAGAACCCGTGTAATAACCCCATTAATTCATTATGATCCACTAATGAACTCAACCATACCGTCATACAACTATCCAATAGCCCCACAGCTAGTCCTGTAAAGTAATAAACCATAATGAAGAGCCATACTGGGGGAGCGAATGAATTGAGACTATATGGAATCACCAAGAATGCGCCACTCATTGTCATAACACCTCTTCTTCCAAATTTCGTATGCAAGAATTCATTACTCAGGGCACTAGTCGCATAACCAACGAATTGTAAGGCAAAGATCAAGGAAACACTAGTTTGGGTAACTTGATACCTTCTGGTCAATGTTGGAATCAACGTACCCACCGTTTGATCATTTATCCCAATTATAACCATACAAAAGAAACATGTGAGCACTTGAAAGCTTAACAATGTAGATTTCCTCCAATCCTTCGACTGGATCGTCAACTGGTGTCCTTTAAAATGTACTGTTCTCGGATACACACCGTCATCTTGGTACTCAATCTCATCTCTTTGTAATTGATCCACTTGATCAGTGGTGGAGTCGTCTCCCAAGAGGAAGTCACTCAATTCGACATCGTGGTCCTTGGACATCTTCTCAAACTAGGCCCGTTCTATTAATATGAGCCCTTTCCTCTATAAATTTATTGAATAACTTTGAATAAAAAGTCTCAAGCGAAAAGTTTCAGAGCTCTTTTTAAATGTGTTGAGATTTAATTAAATTTCACGAAAATCTCCGCGGGCATCGCTCATGATTGTGACGGACTTGGTAAGCAATTGCGCGAAGGGCTACTGAAGCGTGAAGCAAGTATACAAGAGGAGATGGACTTGGTGAGAGTATATAGTAAACGGATACTTAAATGGTTTTTAGTTGGGCGTGCTGGCACGTCTTCTGATGTTGCTGCTACAGAGTTATTACCGGCCTCAAGCGGCCCCCATTCTACCCCAGATTTGTCTACAACTGAAATGTGAAATAAGTGATTGTTTCAAATCTTCAAGTCTTTAGTGTATATATACATGCATAATAACATGCACTTTTCCTTCAAGAGAAATTGTGGCAGAAAAACTAATGAAAAAAATTGATATAAAACAATGTATATATGAAATACCCAGTGTATAGATGTGCGCTCCTAAAATTGAAAAAAGCAAAATGTGGTATAGATTTATAGAGAAAAAAATTGTATCATAAATAGCATAAAAACATCATTGTCATTAAAAAGGGAATGTGAAAGTGTACATGTCTGTTTGTCGTGAGTAAATGGATTCAATGATGGTATGGTGGTGGTGGAGCATCTAAAAATCCATAATTATTCATTCCAATACCAACATTTAATAAATAAGATTGTGATTTTCTAGGAGAATGTGAACAATAATTGAAAACATCTGTTGAATTTGGGTGATGATGTGAAGATTGGGAGTGAATTGGGTTTAATGAAGGTCTTTTCAAAATTGGATTAGCTAAATTGATTGGTGATGGCATATCAATTGAACGACGTCCAAAACCTGATTTCTCATAATCATGTGTTGAAATTCCTTGAGCTTTATTCTCTTGTATTTGTATATCCTCTTGTCCCTTTTCTTGTTGTTCAACTTCTTCATTGACCAAAGTAGCTTCAGTATTCATAGAAACTGATCTTGGTTCCACTTGTTTTGATTCTAGAATTGTGGCAGAATCAGTATCACTAGATGAAATAGATGTTGTAGGTGTAGCCTTCTTCTTCTTTGAGTTCATCTTTATACTTCTTCTCTTCACTTTACTGTTGTTCTTTTCATTTGAATAGTACTTCATTTGAATCTTTGAAATTGTGGTCAATGTATTCTTAATATGAAATCCATCAGAGGAATTCGTTAATAATTCAATAGGAATATTCTTTGTGTTCAAGGCAAAATTATTTTCAAATGATGATTTAGTCATTTCGAATTTGAAAAGATTTGGACGTTCAATAACATCTTGTAGTGCGGGCACGGATAATCTAAAAGATTGTCTTGAAGTAGTCAAAGTTGATAACTTCAACATATTAGTTGGTGATAATTCAGGTTCTGATGGGTTGATTTCGAAAATGGATACTCTTTCTTTGCTTAGTACACCTTCACCATTGTTGTTTTGTTCATTGACTTTTGAATGCAATTGATTAATGATGTTATTTGTAGTCCATTTTTGAGAAACCTTGTGCAAAACACTTGGCAAGATATCTCTAAACAGGTCTCTAATTTGATTTTCAATTTGTTTTTGTAAGAAATTCTCAATAACTGGAACGTTATCAAAAGTTGAACTAACCTTGATGTTTTCCAAAGGATCATTCTTAAACACTAAGGTTAACCCCTTTGATTTGGAGAAAACAACAACTATGATACCACTTAATTTGATATTGGATAATGTTACGTTTAAAGGTAATGAAAACGGTTGAGATGCTAATTTGAAATTTGGTAAAGCAAATTCAGCAGGTTGGAATTCTTGTGAGTTTTTTTCATAAATATTTAACAGATTTGCCTGTATATTGGTGTTCAACGTTATATTGGCATCACCATCATATTTGAGCTTAAAGATACCCCTGAATCTATCGTTTGCTAGGTCACCAATCTCTAATATCTCAAAGCTAGGGGATTGTTTCCCAAACGTTAGTTCTTTGATTTTGATTTCTGATGATAA
Organism: Hansenula sp. yHMH451; assembly: GCA_030571095.1. Classification (NCBI taxonomy): domain Eukaryota; kingdom Fungi; phylum Ascomycota; class Saccharomycetes; order Phaffomycetales; family Wickerhamomycetaceae; genus Hansenula; species Hansenula sp. yHMH451. Next base: position 125,249 of record JAJLXE010000010.1, read on the forward strand.
GATATGAGGACGCTTTCCTGAATTTAAAGCATCATATAACAGCTCTTTTGACCATGCCAGAAACGAGCCCTCTTCAAACGAGTCCCAGCTGATATTACAAGACATGCTGGATCATGAATCTTCTTATAGGTAGGTTGATTTTGTTCGCTGCGGGTTTTCCTAGTATGACTCTGGATGATAACGGATCTGGGGAATGTAGGATGGCGCTTGCTTTGCTAAGGACTGGGAGGCTAGAGTCTTTAAGACGTAGTTTTTCTCTATGGACTATGATAGAGGTGTGTGAATATTGAGTCGTATGTGCGCTGAGGATGTCCTTTTGCCCTTCTATGAACGCTTTTTGTGGATTTGGAGTGAATTTCCAAGTTCTTTTCTGTTGTTTGAAGAGTATTTTTGATGCTTTTTTGAGTATTTTTGATTTTTTTCATCAAACGATTTTGTATTTCCCAATCGGGACTGGTTTCTTGATTAGGAATCTGGAATAAAGCGAGGGCCGTCCCGATCCGGCAACTTGTGTAAACATTGAAACATTCTTTGAAATCTTTATCGTTCTTTGTCAAAATTCACAAGAGGAAAGCTAATAAGAGTGGTTGATAATGGGACTGCTGTATGGGACTGGTATGATGCTATGTGGTGCTGTGTGTCTTTTTTAGGCTGGATTTGGTGAGATATTGAGGTTTTATGCGTATGGTCGCTTGGTTAATTGTGAACATTATGACATGAAAGACGAAAAGAAGCTGATAAGATCAAATGAATTGAGGGATCGACGATTAACATGCTACATGCTGATTTCTATACTTAGTGTGTTTTGGGCGTTTAGGTTTCAATTGTGACCACCGTATCCATGGCTATCTACTTTTTACACAAAAACCAATAAAGCCAAACCTTTCCAACAATTGTTCTGAAATTCAAGCGATACCCACAACTGCAGTTAAACCCGCTACATAACTCGTCTGATATTCACAAACATTTTAGCTAGTCGTCATTCATCCAAAACTTTCTCTAACTGTTCCAAGTTTATTGCTGCAATATCTCTTCATACTGAGAAAAACATTCATTATTCACTAGTACAAAGAAAACTACCCAAAAATTACAAACAGACCAGTACTTAAATTATCACCACACATTGATGATTATTCTCAACAACTTCCTCTTTTCTTGTGAGGTATGTCTTTTTAGGAATCAAGGCCAAAGCTGTACACATTATGGTTGCGGAAACTTGTTCTCAATAGAGAAAGCTAGTGTTGTTCTTAAAAATTCTAGAGGTCTGAAACAGACAAGTATCGCTGAAAAGTATCGCCTTGTTATTTCAGATACTCCACTTCCTAAAAGATTCCATACAGCAAACCTAAACGATGAAGAAATCTTATTTCACAAACATTTGAATGTTGATGTTACTAAGTCGGTTGGTCTTAACATTATTGAATTAGACGATGAAACAAAAACTAAAATTATGACTGATCAAGGTTATCTAGATGATGCAAAAAGCAGTCATAGCTCAATGAATCGTGTTATTCCTTTTGAATGTCAATCATTTGTTGAACATTATGGAATAAACTACAGAGTTGGGGCTTTGGCCCCACCTATTATAAAGAGACCATTGTCCGAAAAATCAAGAAGATCCATCGAGCTGCAAAGAGAGCTGCACGGGATTGCGCTTGAAAGGAGTCTCACGCGCTGTGCTTCAAGAAGCAATTGTCAAGTTGGTAAAAGTGTCTGTCTGCAAAACAGCTCCCTAACTTCGCTACAGCATTACAAACAAGGTCTGCAACGGATTGTACCAGAAGATGTATCCAGTTCTCCCAGTGATCTTAATTCTGATTCTCCTATGACCTCCTTGGAGAGTTTTGACAGAAAAGTTGATGATAGTGAGGCAGCTTATGATTTTGATCCAGATAATTTCCCTTTCCCTTGGGATATTATAGACAAATATTCAGATAGATCATCACTTGCTTCAACACGGATTCATCAACACGAGCATCAAGGCCAACCGCAAGAGCAACTTTCAACCCCAAAAGACCCCGACAAGCAAGAGAGAAAAGAGGAAACAAACAAAGAAAATAGATCAGGAGGACGTCATAAAAAAGTCCCTAGCCCATTATTAGATACTGACTCTAAACCTTCAGAATTCTTCGATAGGACGGAGGTTGAAAAGTGCGTTGAATCTGCATATCAAAGAATTGTGACCGGATTTACATCAGAACAACGACCCTTGGATTATACATTTGATGAGGAAAAGTGTAAACTGTTTTTACAAGATTTTGCATATGACATCAAAGCTAAATTGGGAGATGATAATAACATCAAGTTGAAGAGAGAGTAAAGAAACCCTTAGCACTTCATGAGTGCATGGATCTTGTTCAAGTTCACAATCAACCAACTCGTTTTCTGGGTTGTCTCTTTTATCTCAATACTTAAAATCTGATTCATCAATACTTACGTCTTGAAAGGATATTGACTAGTGTAGCTTCGAAGACTTCATGTTTTTGAGATGATCTTGTAATGCCCCTCGACCTTCTGAAAGATGAATTCTATACTATGCCATTACTTTGAAACTTAAAAAGGCCAGAAGCATATTAACAGGTCTGGAAGTGAAGTATTTACCACAATAAGTATAATATTTCTCACTTTTCTTTGAATTTCCATGGCTTGTATACTCTTGAATTTACAGAAGCGTGTATGTTTTAAATTTCTCCCGCGAAAAGGAAAATGTTGAAGATTATGCAGGTACTCTTAACCATACAGGACTCTTTCTTCTTTTACAGAAAAGATGAATAAGGTTTGTTGGTTCTTAGTGAGTCCCAGGAATAAAATTGTTTTCTGTTAATATTGAAATTTACAAGACAGTGGTAGTTGACATTTGTTTATGATAGGGCCGCTAGTGAGCTCTCAGTTGCTGAGGCTCATGTAGTTTGAGATTTGAGATATAAACCAGCCCAACTGCCACAAACCCAACTTGGGTTATCAGATGAGAGAATACATAGATTACACAATCAATATGAGAATTATAAAGATCACTCCAGCATATTTACTCTGTGTTTTCCTCTGCCACAAAGGCAAACTTACTATAAGTTCACAAGAATTCCCAGCTTTCTGAATTTTCTTCCTTTCTTTCTTCTCTTCTATTGTAATTATATCGCAATTGCACCATATACAACCACAGCTAATCAACAACTACCAAAAACAAAAATGATTTACAGTGAACACATTGCCATGTCATGCAAGAATTGCCACAGGGGACATAGAGACCCAACGTGCTCCCATCTCTTCAACAAAGGCAATGAAGAATTTGTTGTTATCAGGAAAAGAGGAACTCCTTCTACTGAAAATAGGGAAGCTGATGATAGAGAAAGATTGTACTATGTTAACCGTTGTAATTTGAAATTAGTACCAGAACTCAATGCCCTCTGCCCAATGAATACAAGTGTACTCAGGGCTTGTTGCAAAGAGGAATGCTGCAGCGAGATCTTAAATAAACACAACCAAATAGTTGTTGGCAGAAGAATCTTTGTTGAGCTAGTTGGCACTCAATCGCTTCATCTTAGATGTCAGCATAAATCAAATGGAACTCATTATCCCTGTGTACCTCTTGTGTCATTACCAAGTACAGTTTTCACTCCAAACGTAAATTATCATGAACGCTCGCTTCTTCATCCACGTTATGAACGGGAAATTGAAAAGCCTAGGGCTCCTAGAAAGAAAAGAAGTCTTCAAGCTGAGAAAACTCCAGAGCCTGAAGAGCAGCAAAATATTGATATTGAGAATTTTTCCAGCATAAACTATGGCACTGCTTTAGCAGATGATTTTGGCGATCTACAATTTTTGAATGATTTTTTCAATTTTGATGATGTACTGGAATCATCTATGCATACAAAACGACCACTAGAGAAGTTATCTCAACCTGAACAAGATGTGGTTCAGGTTGTTGGTTTATATAACCAAACTTGTCAATCAGACGATAATTCTGTTGTTGAGGGACATGACCCTTTTTGCCAATCAATGTTTGAAGATGATGACACTCAGGTGAATCAATATGATGAACCCACTGTTGAAGTAACAGATCCGCCAGTGAATAAAGAAATTACTGGTCCTCAAATTGAGAATCAAGAAGAAATTTTTTCCACTGATCAATCTGTTCCAATACCTGATAAATCACTCAGTCAGTTGGAAAAAACTGAGCTGGAACTACAAGCTACGCTCAAAGAAATTCAGAGCTTAATTGATATTGCTAAATCTCAGTGAATCTTGAAGTTATAGGAGCCTATTGAACATTTATGATGTGAATGTGGAGAACCAAATTCCATCAAAAAACACATTACTTAGAAAGCTTCTGAAATCCATAGTCCAGTAATTGAAGCACTTGTTTCGCTACAATTTACGTGGTTTTTAGTTCAATTAAAAAATATATATTTAATTATCATTTAATCATGAAAAGGATCAAAAGATCTGAGATCGAGAAGATTAATTCTGAAACAACTGAATTTTATATCTTTTGAGATGTGGGTGTAGTGCATTCTTATCTTGTATCGTGTATCTTGTATGTGCAGTTCTTGATGAGCTTTATGTTTTCCACTTTTCCCTCATCGTAGGTTTTTTATAGGATGGCTGAAAGCTATAGTGAGATGATACCATAGTTTACTGAAATTACATGCGTGGCTATTAGACTTCCTTCATGTTTTCTTTTGCTTAAGTCTGAGAGATTTCAATGAGAAACTTAGTGAGAGAGAACTTTTTATGGGATCGAAGTTAGAACTCACTATAGAGCTCACTATCGAGCTCACGATACAACTCACCATATAACTCATCTTACAACTCATCTTACATCTCAACTTACATCTCACCTCACATATTGCATTTCATGGAATAAATATTTCCTCTTGGAAACTTTCTTCTCTCTTTTCTATCTCTAGTTTGTGGCTATAAGTTGAAGCCCAAAGTCAACACTGTGATATAATTGTTTTCAGATATAATCAACAGCGAAATGATCTTTGGAGAACAAATCATGATGGCATGTACTTCATGCTCGAGAGGTCATCGAACCAACACTTGTATCCACTATGAAAGAATCTTTGATGATTAAGATCTTGAAAGAAACCAGTTAAAGAAGGCAAAACCAAGAAAGAAGAAGAAGAAGAAAAATGGAGAAGAAAGGGAAGAAGATAGGGTCAAATTGATTAAGAAAAGAGGTAGACCATCTGATGAAGCCAAAGAAGCACATAACAGAGATATTTATGTTGTGACTTACATTAGACTTGATGATGAGCATTCTGAAAAATGTAAAATAAGCAACAAGTACAGATATGAATGCAGAAGAAAGTGCTGCCGTCATATTCCAAGACCAGACTCTGTCTTTGTTGGTGATGAAACCATCATTTGTGACTTGTATCATTATGACCAATTGGTGCAGAGAGGACTAAGATATAAAGATCTTCCTGATTCTGTCATCACATACGGTGCAGATCATAAAGAAGATGAAAGACAGAGGGTTATTGAGGAATTAGAGAGAGAAAAAGAAGAGAAAGAGAAAGAAGAGAAGGAGAAGGCAAAGAAGGAGAAAGAAGCTCAAGAAGGTCATGGGGATGATGGCTCTGAAGGTGATTTTGAAGAAGACGAGGAAGATATCGGAACAGACATTAATTCTGATTATGGTGTTGAGGTTGGAGTTGATGACGAGAGTGAAAGTGAAAGTGATCGTGAGAGTGAGAGTGACTTTAGTAGTGAAAGTGAGTCAGATGAATGTGATTACGTTGGTAAATCACAGCCTGCTAAAGAGAATCTGATTCGTCTCAAAAGGAAACAGCTTGAACAGTTGGCTTCTTCAAAGTTGAAGAGAGCATGTTTGGGATCGGTTAAGAAACAAAAGACAGCAAAACCCTCAGTTTCTGGGAAGAGTAAACCATCAACTTCTGGTAAGACGGGACCTTCTGATAGGCGATCAAAATCTGGAAAGAGTGGGTCCTCAACTTCTAATGCAAATTGTCTTCAACAGAAAAGCTCTGAAAAACAAGCCAAGTCAAAAAGTTCAAATAAAAATCACCAAAAAACATCTAAAAGGACAGTTTCTACATCTCAAAAAACTTCACCTATATTGAAAAAATCAAAATCTTCCTCAAATGCACAAAAGAAGCGCAGATCACGCAAATTTGTTATTGAAGACAGTGATTCAGATGAGGATGAAGTAACTTATCATGATTATGATGATGAGACTGAAGAGGAAGATGACGATGACGATGGTGATTTCGTTGATGATAATAATGATTCAGATGGCGAAGGTGAGGATCAAAATGAAGAGGATGATGATACAGGAATTCCGCAAAATGGACTCAGTACTGTTTATAAAGTGGCAGAATGTGAGTTCACGGAAAGTGAAGATAGCTGTGAATCTGATGATGATGAAGAGTTGAACCTTTATGCTCAAGAACAAGATACAATGTGTGAGAATAACGGTATGTCTTATCCTGATTCTGATGTTGACGATGACGGTATAGTCTCTGTTGACATGAATAGAGATTATTTTTGCTTTTCTGGTATCGAAGACGAAATTCATTGTTTAAGAGATCAAGATGACCCAGCGGATTTGCATTTCGAAGATATCGAGAGTACTCATATTTCTTCATATGAGTTATTTGATGATTGTGGGAATATTGACCACACTGGGGTTCAATCATCTGAACTGTTTCATCAACAAGATACTTGTACTCATGATACTGGTATTCAAAACATTGCACTACCATCTAGTATTTATCCAGGTTCAAACGTTTCTAATAGTGATGAATTTTTCCATAATGATGGGGTTCAAGAGCTTGTTAATCGTGAATATGAAATGAGTTCTAGTCTTGATTGTATTGATCCAAAATTACTAACAGTTCGTGATGGTGAAGATTCTTTCAAGAAGATTCAAGACCTTATGATTCAACAGTTTACATCTAGACAAAATCAATCAAATAACCTTGTTGGAGGTACTTCAGTGAATTACTCAAAAATGGGACCACCAGAGCCTGGTGTTTTCACTTTTAGAAATGGACTTGAAACGCTACGTTATGAGGAATCAGTTCAATCTGAGGATTCAGATTCCAACAATCCAGAAGACCAGTGCAGTTTAGACGAATTGATTGATTTCACTAAGCTTGATGATTCTAATGTGGTTGACTGAGGTTGGTCACCTGTTGTTATTTGAGAATATTACCGACATGTGCCTTACTGTTTAGTATCTAACAGTTGTTAGATCTAATCAACTATTGTGACAATTTTTTTTAACCATTTTTTTATATTTACTTTAATTATTTAGTTGTATTACATATTTGAAACTTAGTTGAAGGTTTTGTAGTAATTTGATTGTTTACCGGGATTTAGTAGGTTAATGCATAGATATATTCCGATTCACATATATATAATTGACTAATTTTAAAGACTTGATCGCACAATTGAAAGAAGTAGTTTGTATCAAGTTTAAGTGATTTAGAAGACTTCACACGAACAGTGCCTCTGACAAATTAGATCTAATTAGCCTTCAAAAGTAGAGTTTGGGACTTTGCCTTTCATAACTTGTCTTTGTGTCAAAAAATTTAATCAGATTAAATCATGAACACGATACAAAGGTCAATGTTCGTCTTTAATTTATGATGAGCGTTTATTAGCTGTTGCCTAAAATTTGTGAAATATACACGGTTTTTTTTTCATATGGAAGATGTTCGATTGGGGTGCATTTGCTTATCCCAATGCACGATTAGATGGTGATAATGAATACGCGGATCATGAGTTTTCTAACGGTTTTGTTGATGAAAATGATGTTGATGCTTTGCATTTTTTTAATGAACCCAAAGTGAACAGTTCAAGGATTATCGAAGTACCGGACCAGTCATTTTGTGTACTTGATCCTGTTGATGATGCTCTTGATACGAATCTAATTAACAGCCAACGTGAGAGCAATAAAATCCATGAGGTCGAGCCTTCTTCACATCTCGATGATAGATGCTATATAACTAATCACCTTAAAGTTGAATGTGTTTGTTCTCATTGTCAGATCCTTCAAGTGGAAGATTTTGAACAAGATATTCCTTTGAATTCAGAAGGTATAAGTAACAATTTAAGTGACACAGTTCAAGACAATATTGAAGAGAATGGTTACGATTATGAAATTTCTGCAGATGAAACAAATGATGATGAAACATTCAGTGATGAAAATGGAGATGACAACGATAGTGGTGAAACGAATGATAGTAGTGAGGATGAGAGATATAAAAATCCAGCAATAACTAAAGATGCTACAGATTTCCGATTAGATTTACCAGCTTCATTTGAGATTGGATCTGACAATTATTGGCGTTATATTCATAAAACGAGAAATGAAAAATTACCAGGAAACATTTTCTCAAGAGATGATAATGGTTTTTTAACAGATGAGTTGAATTATTACAGATATAAACCTAGAAGGAAATCTGGAGTTGCTAAGCTTGGAAAGTTGAGAAATGTTCGAGCAAGATCTAAGGAAGCATTAGTGAGAATTAGACGGATCTCACCATCTGAGTTTCAAGTTTCTGAAGAAGCATTGAGCGATAGGAGGGAATTATTAGAGGAATTTTATTATAATGTTGATATAATTTTGTGAAGATCTACACTTTATCAAAGCTGTATTATTATTGAATGTGTATATCTTAATTAACCAATAAACAAAACTAACAAAACAAAACTAGCGTTATAGGTAACAAACAAGAACAAAATGCAAAAATGTTAACTTCATTTCTATTGTGGATGAAGAAATCAATGTTGAAATATTTCAAACTATAATACAATTTTTTTTGTCATCTTTAGTTCCATTATTATAAGCATCTGTAACTTCTTGTTGATTGTGATGATTTTGCACCGTTGGAGTTACATCTCCATCATCAACTTGATTATAAACAGGGATTTGTTGACCATGAGGTATTGGATATCTATCTTGAGGTTGATTATTTTCTTGATCTCTAACTGGATACTGAGCCAACTCTTCATCATTAAAGTCTCTTCCAGTTTCTCTATAAGCCAAATTTGGATCTGAATTTTGTTGAACTAAAGTATCTGCATTTTCATTTGATTGATGTAATTCTTCATTACCAGCTGTTTTGGTATAAGGGTGAGTTTCATCTGTTGGATTTGAACCAAAGCGATTGGTATACATGTAATAATCATATTTTTCAACATTTTTGATATATGGATAATTTTTATGATGATGCTTAGCAGCTGGGAATAAATCGTATGCAAAGATGAAGAATATGACAACGTACCAAAATGCTAAAGTCCATTCAAAGGCACTTGATGTACTATCATTAGAAACACCACCAAAGCAAATTGCAAAGATAATAGCGGCAACAAAGAAGAAAACTTTCAAATAAAATGAAATTGTAAATTTGTTCCAGTATTTATGATTCACATGAATATTTCTATAATGTAACCCCATTAACAAATATTGTGCACACAGACAAATACCTGAAAGACAAATAAATGCTAAAAACACACCAAGCATAGCATGATGAACATGATCATATTTCTTGATACTAAAGATCGAAACAAACAAGATCCCCAATTCACCAATAGCTGCTAAAACAGTAGCGGCCCATAATAAATTACGTTCATTCTTCTTAAACCAAAATTGTAATTTCCCGGTTCTTCTCAAGTTATATTCAATTAGTAATGTACCAACATATAATAAACCTTGCCATCCGGCACAACTAATGAATAAAGGTTGTAGATTTGTAGCACCAATGTATGAGATATAAGGAGGATGTTGACCTGCGGTAGCGAACCAATAAAGCGGATGTCCTTGTAATGACCAGGCCGACAACAGGGCAATAAGCATCCCAATCCACGGGATCATCCCAATGATAGGCACTAGGAACCAATAGTTCTTCAAATGGAAGAATCTTGTGAGAATATTGGCCATTGTGTTTATTGAAAATTGTTGTGTGTTTACTGTCTTGAATATACAAATAAAGTGCTCTCCAGTGCAATGTTGTTTTTATATATATGGCTTTGACTCTTTTGATGGCTATGCAGTGGAATTTCTGACAGCTTTTTTATAACCGTACTAAATTTTTCAAAATGACGTAAATTTCAGATGAATAATTTATAGTCAGACGATCTTTAAAAGATTTCAACGGCTAAAAATGAAAAAAATAGTTGCAAATTGAACTCGAATTTGATGATTTTGATGGTGAGATTGTTTGTTGAAAGTGGCTATCGTTTTTAAGTGAGTTATGGTTGGCATGTAAGTGGTAACTGGTGGGTCCATTACTTTATATAGAGCTGGGATCTTGGTATTTGTTGTATAGTTGAAGTACTTTTCCTTGCTTGCTTTCGAAGCTTTCGAACAATTTCAGAGCAAATAAAATGCTAAATTTGTTTAATTACTTCACCTACGTCAGTAAAGTTTCGGTCCGAGAATAATACATCATGGAGTACATATATACAATAGATTGATACACTAGTACAAATATGGTATTTCTTTAGTTTTTGAACCGGTTAAATTGAGAGAAAGTAAAGTCTATATAGACAGTCCCGAAAGGGTATATTCCGACTATTATGTATCACGTGATAAAACACTGTTCCCCCATCGGAACTCATAGTTTATTTGTTTACGCGTTAAAATGAAAACATTATAAACTGAAAGAATGTGTTGATTTAAGATCTGGTTGTCAAGGGACTGCTTTGTGTTGGTGATGTCTCATAAGTATTCAACAGCGGGTGCTGGCTCAGCTGGTAACAGAAGAAAGTCCATGTTTACCCCGAATATCAACAATACAAATCTGAATGAATCCTCAGCTCAAGCGATTGAATTGGAAAGATTAGAACAAGAGATAACCTTGACTTTACAAACAATTGATAAATCATTCGCCAAATCACACAAGATCATCAATGACAGATTAATTCCAATAGTGAAGAAATATCACACTAGTTCCCAAAAAATATGGCAAGGTGTCAGCTTTTGGAAGAATTTCCTAGAGACAAGTGCAAATGTTGAGTTAAGAGGTTATGAAGAAGCTGTTCAAGATCAAGACGAATATAGTGAACAACAGCACCATCTTCAGCAAGAACAACCAATACCGTCTTCTTCAAATGATAATCAACAGAGTTCGAATGATACGGTACATTTGAATGAACAGTTTAGCCCCGTCAAGACTGATGGAGGGGATCATGATGTGCTAATGGAAAGTACAAATCATACTGTACAACAAAGATATAACAATAATTTTAGTGATCAGGCGCAGGGTGATTCATCTTCATTGTTTAAAAGCTCTACACCAAATAGATTAAAGGAAAACCCAATAATGCCACAAGTTCAAAAGCAAAATAATTTAGGATTTGACACAACTGATAGTATATTACCTGCTATCCCTGTTAGTGCCAATTTATCCAATACAAATGGTACTGATGTGAATCAAACAACACCAACTTTACAACGTTCAACTACAGATATCCCACAACCTGGCTCCAAAACATATATTCTTCATAATAATTTAGATACGAATTATAAAGTTGAAATATCACCAAGAAGGAAACATTCTCATCAATCACCAGTGGTTAATCAATATACTCCTAAAAAACCACCACAAAAGAAAAGAAAATCCATATATGCTGAAAAATATGATTCATCACCTTTTGAAATTGAAACTCCAAAATTACAATCAGATGTTCAATTTAGTCCAATAAGGCAAAGGCAAACATCTCCATTACGTAAATCAAACACACATCAACAAGAGGAATCAACAGTATATCAAGACGATAATCAAACTCAAAGATTCCCACATACGCCAAGATATGGAGCAGGAGGCCAACTATTACATACTCCAGGCCAAGTCTCTCGAACTGCAAACAGATATAGTAATCATGGATTTGATAAAGATGATGCTAATAATAATAACACTCAAATCGGTTTACAATTGGATGATTCAGAACAAACTCCACAAATTTCACCACCGGTTACTTTAAATTTCACAACTAATCAAAACTTACGTAAAACTCCCGCAAGAGAAGCTGCACAAAATATAGTGAAAGATATTTTGAATAACGTTAGTGGTGTAAACGATTCTGGATTGAGTGGATTTGAAGAATTTGGTAATCCAACTACAATTGCTAAACAGGGGAATAATTTTGATGATACAACAGATCCACAAGATTCATTATTTAATGAAATTGAACATCAAGGTAAACCTCGAGATGACCCGATCCAAGAGTTTGATGAATTCTTGGACCAAGCTCAAAGAGAGCATCAGGCCAAGGGGAACAATCCAGATTGGAGTGATGATGATAATTAGATAATTTTAATGTGAATTGTTCAGTTTATATAGGTATAAAAATGGGTTAGAGCACTACTTTTATCGATGTTTTTTTTTTTGGCTTATAACCGTAATGAAAATTCAAGAAGTTTCAATTTCAACAATTAATAATGAAACAATACCTTTTCAAAATTTCTTTATTATAACTTTTCTTTTGGATATCGGACATGGGTAATGCAATGAGTTCTAGTTTCGCCCCAGAATGTACAGCTGCCAAAAAGGAATACGATGATTGCTTCAACAATTGGTATAGTGAAAGTGAGTATAAAAGAATAATTTCCCCTTCTTAATAGTGACTAACCTCTACATGTTCAAGAGTTTTTAAAGGGGAAAAGTTTATACAATGAATGTGAAGATTTATGGTATGATTATAAAAGTTGTGTTGATGTGAGTATATTTGATTGTTCCCGTTCCCGGAATCTCAAGTATTAATATATATGAATTGAAATAGTTGGCATTAGCTAAACAGGGGATCTTACCAATGTTGGAAGAGGCAAGAGAAGAAGCACCTTTCGAGAATGGTGGTGTCATACAGGAGAATAAAGATGAGAAGAAATAAGGTGGTTTGGTTGTGAATTAGTTGAAGAATGGAATCTGTATATATTTAAAGGTATGAAAGTTTAACGATGGATTATCTTGGCTTTGTATAAACGATGTTTTATAAAAATTGCATTATGTTTTAGCATCGGCTCAGTAGAATCATGACCGATAGAATAGCTCACTACAAGGACTAACTTGTATCTCTTAATTCTTGTCATATTTGTCAATATTTGACTTTTGTTTTAATAGATTCAAGATTCAGTATATTGCAACAACCAAAAATATCAGGCTATTCACACCAATTACATCTTTCCCAATAATCTTGGAAATATATCCACTGTCTAAAATTCAACTAATTTCATTAAATCTGATTAGATCTGTCAAATATCAACTAAACGCACATTCACGGCCCGCAATCACACTTCCGGCCGGGCCGCAGCTCTTAAAAACAACAACGTAATAAACTCTTCAAAATTAAACATTACTGAATCAACATCAACAATCAAAAGGTGTTGAATTGTAGATCAAATAGTTGTTGAGCTAATTGTTCAATTTTGGTGCAAAATCTCAAGGTTCTCATACTGTCAATTTGTTATTTCCTGTTGTTATTGATATTGTTTCGATCTATCAAGGGAAGCTTTAAATACTTACAATAGAAGTTATTCCAACACAATTTCATCAATTTATAACCTGTAAGTGGAAGAAAACTGATACATTATCATGAATAACCAAGACCAAGGAAGGATCCAACTTCCACCTTTCGCACCAATGATTATGGATCGAAATACAACATATTCTGCAAGCTCTTCACCAACGGATCCTCCAACAAGACAATCCAAACGAAGAGGTAGTAATGGAGCCGGTGGTGGTGGTAATGGCCGATTAAGAGTCAAGAAGGCCTGTGATCGATGCAAAAGACAAAAGACCAAATGTGATGGAGAACAACCATGTCTTACATGTTCCAGACATGGACATAAATGTGAATTTACGACTGTTGTACCAGTGACAACTATTATTGATAAGAATAAAGATAATAAGCACAATTTAAGAGTTCATGGAGGGAATGATGATGATGGATATATCCAATTCTTGGAGAATCGTGTCCATGAATTAGAACATCAGATTAAAAATGGCATTGGGATTAATTCAAATGGGTTCAAAAATAATGATGAAATATTTGATAGAAATTTTTATACATTTTCAAGAGATAAATATAGAGTTATGAGACGATATCAAAACATTTTACCTCATGAATTAGGCTCAGTTATATTTGAATCATTAGATGAAGATGATAAAAGGGGATTGATTGTTCCTCGGATACAATTTTATGGATGGAATATGAATGGATCACATTATTTAAAACAAAGAAAATTACCAAATTTTGCTAAATTAATTGATTTCCAACAAGTTGAACAATTAGAAATGTCGAATTGGTTATTAAATTTTTTTTTCAATCAAATTAATCCATTATTTGGAATTTTACATGAGAGTGTATTTAGAGATCAATATGAAAATTATTTGAATACATTATCTAGTGATGCACATGATCAATCAACAAGATTATTCACATCTATTCTTTATCTTGTCTTTGCCATTTCATTAAGATTTTCAGAACATCATCCTTCATTACCTATATCGATTAAAAATTTAAATTATCCCACATTAGAGGAAAAATTATTTGATTCATCATATGAAGTTATATCCAAATTAAGTTTTGAATGGGAATCATTTGAATTAATTCAATCATGGATCTTGATTACATTATATTTAAGAACATGTCATCGACAAATTTCTTCATATACTTCATTAGGAATTGCCATTAGAATGTGTAAAGGAATGGGGATGAATTTAAATAGAATCCCTGCAGTTTTCCATAAAAAAATTTATGAACATGTCAAGATTAAAAGAATCTTTTGGGTTGTTTATACATGGGATCGAATATTTGGATTTCAAAGTGGTAAACATTTTGAAATGATTGATGAAATTATTAATATGGAATTACCATCGTTGGATGAAAATTTAGGAGATGGATGGTTAACAAAACCAAGTCTTGCAATGATTCATTTAGCCAAGATTTGTGGAGATATTCAACAATTGATGAGTAGGGGACAGTTAACTGATGAAAATATTGAAGTTATTGGTAAACAATTGGAAATTTGGAAAAAATGGGTTGATGAAAATATTTATTTGGATGAAGATATTGAAAAATTAGTTGTTGATCAAATTTATTTAACATATCATGATATTTTATTAAATTTACATAACAAGGTATTATTTAAATTATTAGATAAAGATATTCAAATGAATAGTACCACACAGATTCAAATTTTAATAATTAATTCCAATGAAATCTTGAAAATATTCCAATCAATTCATGAACGTCAATTATTCTTAGTACCTTGGTGGATGAATTTAGTCTTATTGTTTAATATATCATTAATTGATATAATGTTGATAAATTCAGGACTTTATTTATTTCAATCTTATGAAAATTTCAATAAATCGATGGAATTATTCAATTATTTAAAAGATAAGACAGGAATGGCAAAAGAATGTGTTTGGGCTTTGAAAATGTTGAATCATATTGTTATTAAAAGATTCAACAAGAGTATCAAATCATTAGAAAAAATTGGGATTGATCATGGTAGTGAAAATGTAAATAAGATTAAATTCTTACAATTTGGTAAAGTCGAAGAGATTAAAAAAAATCAACAAAAATCTAATAATAGTAATAATAATGATCAAATGGTTAATGATCAAGTTATTGATGAATTAAGTGGGTTATATAATAGTGATTCTAGTGTTCTAAGTACTGATGATTTGATGAGTAATTTGAAATGGTTTGATCAATGGGTCAGTGAGTTTAGTAATTGATTTATATTTACTAGTACTATATATTAGTTTAATTAACTTTCAATTCTTTGGCATTTTCTTTATCCTTTTGAGATTGTCTCATTCTATCAAAATATAAATTTGGATGAACAACTAATTCATCAACACCACTTTTCAATTCTAAAACTTTTGTACAAGCCCCAGTATATTCTCCCTTTTGAGAAATCTCCACAACATCCATTACATCTTTTGAATTCAAGCCCATATTCATCAATTTATTCGACAAAATCTCCGAGGATAAATCTCTATATGGACATCCATGGAATTCATTTTTGGAAGGTCTTGGCTTTGAAAGAATTGTTCTACAATCCCAAGGTTTATAATTGACTCTTGAACCTTCCTTACCATAAGAATGTCTAATGTTGTAAGAATACTCTTTTTGGAATTTATCCAATGAGATTGATTTGGTAAATTCATTTGACCAAAATTCTAAAGCTTGATCTAATGATAGTCCAACACCTTTTAGAAATAAAGTAAACTGTTGTCTTGCAACATATTTCAAATGATGAGTAGATGTCAATCCATCCATTAGTTGAGATCCACAGAGGGGGAAATTTGACATGATTTCCTTTGAATGGATTGATTTTGAAGTTATATCAGAAGATGATTCAAATTCAGGTTGATAAGAAACATTTGAATTTGTTGATAAATGATTTAGAATTGGTAAGATACGATCATCTTCATCCAATGAAGGGAATGCATGTGCTGTTGTTAATAAAGAGTTTGATAAATGAAGTGAGTATTCATTCATTAATAAATTTAATTGTTGAAATTGAGGAATATAACCAAATCCCTTATATAAATAAATTGATCTTTGAGAGACTAAATCCAAGACATTTTCAAATGGTAATTTTATGAATTGTTCGTTATTAAAGAATGATCTTTTAGATGATTCATCGGTTAATTGTAATTGGAATTGTAAAGATGGGGAAATAGCTTTGAATAAATTTTCAGAATGTTTCGATTTTTCATCATCTGATATAAAGACCCAAGGTAAATTTAATGATTTAACGAAGGATTGTTGATCTTTTGTTGATAATTGATTGAATCTAATTTTAAATAGAATAGATTCGTTTTTAATAAATTTATCTCTTAATTCCTTAGAACGAGCAAAGCATAATCTAAGGATGAAATGAGAATAATAATCCTTTTGTCTATCTTGAGTTAATTTTTCTGGATTTGAAGAGTTCAAAGGGAGGTATTGGTTGATTAGTGGGGTGACCGAAGACTCAATGTCTTTGAAAGGTTTGTTTCTAACGATTGCTGATTCTATTTCATTCAATATCTTGATACGATCTATAGCCCAAGTTTCAAATTGATCTAGAGTAATCTCACCAATTGGTGGTTGTTGATAGAACGATAGCTTGCTATAAAGGGTGTTGATGTAGTTGTCATCGTGTGTGTTGGTTTCGAAGTTCTTTCTTCCAGCTGTTCTTCTCTTTGCAGACCTGAACATGATGGTGATGGTGATGGTGTAATGGTATGAAGTAGAATAGAATAATAGTTTAATACCGATTATTTATCTAATTTTGACGCGTTTTGGAATATTTTGAATCGCGATATCGCGACTTGGTTACGTAACACATTATGTAATAGTAAATGATTACCTAATCCATTACTTAATCACTTACTAATGTATTACTAATCTGTTACCCTCTATTACCCTCCTCATTGACATAAGCACTTAGTCAGCAGTACTAATATTTCAAATTAATTTCTCACCAATTAAAAAGATTTAAACATTAAAAGAAGAACTAATAAAACTAGTTGGATCGTACAAATTAGTTGAATAAGATAGAGGAAGATTGTACAATCCAGTACAAGGCACGAGATTCCAACACACACACTTCACCAACACAGCTCTCGTCCAAAGACGTCCCACTACTCAAATCCAATTGAACACCCACTGCTGCCCCTATCCCTGCAGCCAGAGATCCAACGTTGAATTTTTAAGCACTTACAGTCACATAAACATCAACAACACCAACATCAACAACACCTTCCAGCCTTTCAACAACCATGTCCCTCCCTCCAGTCAAGATCGATCCAGTCGCGTCCCCTTCGTCAACAGGAGCCGGTGCCACTGGTGCCACTTCCACCACGCCTAACCAGGCCAATCAAGGTGCTACTTCCACAGC
Organism: Hansenula sp. yHMH451; assembly: GCA_030571095.1. Taxonomy (NCBI): domain Eukaryota; kingdom Fungi; phylum Ascomycota; class Saccharomycetes; order Phaffomycetales; family Wickerhamomycetaceae; genus Hansenula; species Hansenula sp. yHMH451. The sequence continues at coordinate 143,127 of JAJLXE010000010.1, forward strand.
TACTAATCCATCAATTGTTAATCAAACTAATAATAATCAACAAAGTTCAACAGATCCTCATGATGATCATTATAGATATCAATCGCAATCTCAACAAGCTGGTCCTCAACAATCACAATACCCGTACTACTACCAACAACCGGTCTATAATTCCCAATTCCAATCGACTTATCCCTATTATCAACAAGGTTCAACAACTTCAAATGGTTCAAATAACCAGTTGAATTCTTATCCTGATTTTAATAATTATCAAAGATATGGATATGTTCAAAACTATGGTCAACAACCAACTGCTCAAGGTTATTATCAACAACCTTCCGCTGGTACTTCATTATCCACTCCTGGTCAAATTAATCCTTCTACAAATGGTTCTAATTCTGCACCAACTACTACTGCAACTACCTCAACTACTACTGCTCCTGCTCCTACTACTACTTCAACAGGTGCCCCACCTCAAGCTCAGACAACTTCAAGTTCTACACCAGTTCCTCAACAAATCAATGCTGGAACAACTACAACAAATGGATCTTATCCAACTGGTTCCACTGCAAGTTCTATTCCAACTGGTTCAACAACCTCAACAGTTGGACAAATCCAACCAGTTGGTTCTAGACCAAGAGTCACTACAACAATGTGGGAAGATGAGAAAACATTATGTTATCAAGTTGATGCGAATGGAGTTTCTGTTGTTAGAAGAGCTGATAATAATATGATTAATGGTACAAAATTATTAAACGTTGCCCATATGACTAGAGGTCGTCGTGATGGGATTTTAAAATCTGAAAAAATAAGAGATGTTGTCAAGATTGGTTCAATGCATTTAAAAGGTGTTTGGATTCCATTTGATCGTGCATTAGCAATGGCTCAAAGAGAAGGAATTGTTGATGTTTTATATCCTCTTTTCGTTCGTGATATCAAACAAGTTATTCAACAAGGTTCAACAACTCAACCAAATACAAATCCTCAATGGAGTTATCCTCCTCAACCTGTTGCATATTCTCAACCTCAACAACAATCTCAATCTCAACAAAATTATCCATCATCAGCACCTCAACAATCACAATCGAAAATATCTCCATATTTAACTCCAACATCATTATCAAACACATCCTTACCAACGGATCCAAAACAACAACCACAACAACAACAACCTCAGCAACAACATCAACAACATCAACAACAACATCAACAACAACAACCTAATCAAGGCCAAAATTTTTATAATGTTCAATCTTATCCATATTATCCATCCTATCAATACCAACAACAACCTCAACAGCAACAGCAACAACCTCAACAACAACCTCAACAACAACAGCAACCAGTCAATTCTTTACCGTATCAATATAATTATGGGAATGGATATGGTTATTTACCTCAATATCAAGGATCAGAAGAAAAATGAATTAATTTTACAAAAAATAACTAATTGAATTAAAAATTGATTTTTTTATTGAAATTTATAGAGCATATTAAACTTTGTTTTGTTTTGAAATTTTGTTGTATTGTTTTTTATTGCATTTTTATATAATTGTATTATAACTTGAATAAATGCGTGTGCATTAATTATCCTATATAAGCTCTATACAAAATGTAAACATTAAGGCATACCAAGCATAAAGTTTGAATCTCATCTAATTAATGATACATTCCGCAACATATGATTAACATTTAAAACATTTGAATTTATCTTGTGTTTAGCAATACGTCAATTAATTTGCAGTTTTTAAAACATTTGTTGCTTTGTTTAAATCTCAAATTAATGCACAGCCTGGAACACTGGGCGCGCCAGGCGCGCCAGGCGGGGGGCTCCGTCTGGCGTCTGTCTGGCGTCTGTCTAACTTTTTAGGCAGGAGTTTAGACAGAGAATCTACAAGTAATTTAATCATAACGTCATTTTATTCATAAAGAAGGTAAATCTAAACTTTTCAAACTTGGTAAGCAAACATTTTCCTGTGCATTTAATTTTGGACTTTGTAAAGGAGTACTTAATGGAGTTTCATTCAAATGGAAAATTGTTGGACTGTTTGGTCTTGATTTTTTCCTTATTGGTTCAATTTCATCAATGGAATTACTTTGATGATTATTTCTTGCCGTGAAATTTGTAGAGATTGGTGTCATTCTTTTCAAAGTGGATAATGCATTCAATGGGTTTGTATTAGGTAATTGTTGATTCAATGACATTAATGAAGTTGAAGAATTTGATTTTGATGAAAGTGCACTCAAATTCGTTGAAGAATTATTATTTGAAGAAAATAATGATGAAGTTTGGAAAGATGATGACGAATTTGATTTCAAAATCTTTGGAGGCGATTGAATATTTGGTAAGAAGATTTGCTTTGATTGGAATAATGATGGTTGTTGTGGTAATGTTGGTGGTGATGATTGTTGTGATGATGATTGTAAGATTGTTGATTGGGTTTGAATAGGTTGAGGTGTTATTATTTGATGTTGTTGTATTGGAATTGGTACTGGGACTTGTTGAATATAAAATTGTGGTATTGAATTTGATGGTAATATTTGCGGTGCCACTTGTGGAACTTGTGAAACTTGTGAAACTTGTGAAACCTGTTGAGGTGGTTGGACATAATAAGTTATTGGTTGATTAATATTTTCAAATGATGAATTTTTGCCATTCTTCTTCAATCTTGTATTCGAATGAATTCTTGTATGTCTTGTTAATTCATCTGATCTACTAAACTTTTTGGAACAAAAATTACATTGAAATGGTTTTTCACCTGTATGAATCCTCATATGTCTTGTTTGATGCTCTAATCTATGAAATGCCTTTGAACAAACAGAGCAAACATAAGGTCTTGTAGGATCTTGTGGTTGACCTGCGGCTGGTGTATTGCTGGTCATAATAATTTATAACTTGTCTCTTCTTATAGCTTGTATATATTATTCTTTATTGTTTTCTTCTTATTCTTTATGTCTTGTAATCTAATGGAGGATAATCAAATCCTTTTATCACGGAAAAACTTTTTCAGCAGTGTTCTCGGTCCGGACACCTATGCACCACGGAAAAACCCAAAAAGAAAAGACTCGCTCAATTTGGAATGACAGCCAACGAATTGTGGGAAATGGCTTTGAAATTTGAATGGTGGTTTAGTTGAAGTGTGTTTGTATATTTAGTGTTTGAATATGTTTATGTTGAAGTTGATCAAGTTGGATGGATTTGTGGCGATATATATACCTTGACATTAAGTCATGGCACATTATGGGCTGGTTGTGGATCTGGATCTCCATTTTTTGGTTCATTTCATTTTTATTCTCAGTTCCTCAGTCTTAGGACTATCAATTGACAAGGGATTGACGATTAGACAGGTCTTGGAACAAACGTTAAAGCTTGCACACTACATACAACACCATTACAGCTTTACAATACACATTGCAATAATATATCCTGTTTTCTTTCCAATATGATAATAGTTTAATCAGTTGTTCGAGTGTTAGTTGTTCAGTTATTAGTTGCCAGTTATCAACTTCTCTATAGTCTAATTGAAAGTCCCCAGACCCCCCGGACGCAACCCGCAATTTAAGCTCAAGGCCCGCAGCACTAGCTGAAAAAGAAAAGAAAAAGGTTTTGCCCCTCGGATCAAATGCCCCGTGTCCTAGTCTCGTACCCCAGACTGAGGTAAAACCCAGTGGAGGTGGGACTAGTGGGATGATTTATATATAAATAATTTGTTTAAATCTACTGCAAAAATTTTCTAAAGAGGAATGACCTCAAGTTCAGTATGATCATTACTGTATAAGATCTAATCATTTATTCCATGGTACTTCCAGTGGATCATTCCATAAAATTCTACTGTTACAGCTCCTTGATTCTAGAAATAGGAGATCTTATTTCATTTAAACAATATACATCAACAGTATAACGTCATAGACTGGAGAGCATATCCATAAAGTCGATCAATATCTCATATCCGGTTCCAACTTCGAACTTTCAAGTTCCCATAGTTCGTAAACTATTCAAACGGCAATAAAGAATAAATTAACACTATACGTACACAAACATCAAAATATCAACTTAATTATAAATTTTTAATTCCACATACTGGTTTAAAAGCTTGACAATCTCGGCAACACTGCGAAAAATAGCCTAAAATTTCAAACCCTTTAAAATTATCCATTGGGGCTAAAAAAAAAAGTTCATCCTATTTTTTCCTATTTTTCATAACCGATTTAAATTATGCTTAATTAAATCATGGTCTAGATTAATATTTTTATATATTAGTCCATTACGAACATCAAATCCTTCAAAGATTATACAATTGCTGGGGTACTTTAATAAACTATTGAAACAATCTTCATGTTGGAATATGTATTACTCCATGGGGTTAGACTCTTGTATAGACTTTGTGGGTTGAATCATATATATATGAATTATTAATAAGGAAAGTCTCGGATGAATGAATGAAAAAACAAGTGGTTATACATTAAATGAGGTGGAAACTATTGGATCTCTAGTACTTGGAAATAGTTATGATTTACAATATTGAAAGGGGATTTTGCACCGAGTATAATTGTTTGTGCAATATTAATTTATTGGATTAATTGCTGATATACATATTCCAAAAATCGGTGGAAAATGTATATCGTACTGCAATATATTACAAAAGGTCAAAATTTGAAAAAACACTCATTAATTCATTGTCAAAGCTTATATGTTCATCAACGTTCATTAATTAATAATATTTATCTTTTTCTCATTTGCTCTAATCAACTGTGCTAATCTTGTCGAGGCAAATGTAAATCCATTTTCAACTTCACAAAATGTATCATTTAATAATTCTTGAGCAGTTGGTCTCTTATTAGCATCAATGGCAAAACAACTATCCAAAAAATTCCGACCATTCATAGACACTTCTGGTAAAATATCTTCAGGAATTGGTGGTGCAGCTTTGGATTTACCTATTTTGAACATTGCAGTAATAGCCTCCAGGTTAGACCACGGTCTACGTCCTGCAAACATTTCAAGAACAACACAACCAAGTGACCAAATATCAACTTTTGCACTATATCCTGCTCTGCTATCAACAACTTCAGGTGCCATCCAAAAAATTGTCCCTTGCATTGACATGGCAGCATCATTGGCATAAATATCATTAGATTTCTTGGAAATACCAAAATCAGAAATTTTACAAACACCATCAAGGTCTAATAATAAATTATCAGCCTTCATATCTCTATGCAAAATACCTTGTGAATGTAAATAGGATAACCCATCAAGAACTTGTGAGGTTAAGAATTTAATCAATGGTTCTTCAAATTTACCATAGAGTCTTAAACATGAGGCAATAGAACCCCCGGCAACATATTCTAAAAACAAATTGTATTCACGATCTGTTTTCTCAAACCCCAAATATTGAACAATATTTAAATGATCTAAATCTTTTAATGTTTCCACTTCTGATCTTAGCGCTTCAATAACTTCTGGAACTTTATTGGCTTGTGGATTATTATTACTAGTATTATTAAGTCCAATAGCTGGTGCTAAAACTTGTTTAACAGCAATCATTTCACCAGTGGTAACATTCAAAGCCAAAAATACATTACCAAAAGTCCCTTTACCAATCAAATCACCCCTAATCCAAGAAAATTGTTTAATTTCACCTTTGGAACTTCTTAATTTACTTAAATATTGTGTTTGATTAGGTTTAACCTCAACCACTTTTTTCCCCCACATCTTTGTACTTTGTCTTCTTACTAGTTGTGAATTGTTCACAGAGACTCCTGATACAGCCCTCGTACGATTATTATTGACAGCTGTCTTTGCCAATGGATTCTTATCATTAACCGTTCTTCTCACGGATTCCCTCTTTCTCGCCTCACTAGCTTCTCTTGCAACTGCTCTAATTGTTTTGACCCTATGAGGCTTCGATAATTTTTCCATTCCAGAACTTTCATCAAAAGATGTACTGCTTACAACAGTTTTTTGAATATTCGAAGCTATATCCTTCTTACCCTTTTTGTCATTCATGGGAGATGCAGGAGGTGTAACATCAACAACTGGTTGATCCAAGTTTGCATTAGGGAAAAACTTTTCTAAATTATCATAAAGAACTTCAGGGGCAGGTCTAACAACCATCTTAGATATTTCTTGTGAAACACCGTCATCAACAACAGATTGTTGCTGTTCTTCCTGATCTTTACTGAGATCTGTTGGCGTCTTTGCCCAAAAGTCATCATCCGATTCATCATCACTGGTTTCATCCTCTAAAGTTGGTGCATCATCAAAAGATATGACATTTTCTTGAAACTTATCAGCAGAATTAGCAGAATTTTTAGAAAATTTCCTAGTTATTGATCTCTTGATAGCATTACTTCTGCTTCGTGCAATACTTGTTGTTCTGGAGGAACTTGAGGATTCTTCACCATCATTATCTTCATTATTCAAATCGAATGCCTTTCTTGAAACTGGTGAAACACTGCCACTGCTTCCCTTGTAAGGTTCTGGAACAAGCGTGTTACTTGAACCTGGTGTATATGAAGCAATGTAAGTTCCCTCATTACTGACAGACTCTTTCACAGGAGTTAATAATGGTTTTTCAGAATATCTTGAGGATTGCTTTCTTAACAAGGGTGGAGGCGGCGCACTTCTTTTGGCAACAAAACTTGAAGTTGAAGATTCACGAGCAAATGGTGATTCCCTTCTTTTGTCAAAATTGATTTCAGGCCTTTCTTTTGGCCTAATAACTCTGAATGAACTTTTCCTATTTTCACCAGTGTTGTTCTTTGAAGCAGGGTGAACAGGAGGAGGTGGATGAATGATTATAGGTGGCGATCTTGCTTTAGCAGGTGCCGTAGATGATGTTGTTGAAGAAGAGGACGAAGTTTTGGTACCAGTGATCGTAGGGATTGGAGGCGGTGGGGCTGGTGATTGAGCGCCAGTAAAACTCTTGAAATTTAAATAATCAACTTCAGTAGATTTTGATATCGTTGAATCATCATAAAAGTGCTGAGGCGTGTTAGGGTATAGCTTATCACCATCCCCTTTGGTTTCGAACGATTGCGAATCTGACAAACTAGTTATAGAAGAACTTGTAGTGACTGATGCTGAAAGAGTATTTGGAAGTGAGACCAAAAATTTCCCTGAAAAATTTGCAAATGAAGTCTTCAGTAAACCATCTAGCGTTGAATCATCAAGTGCTTCACCACTGGAACAGCCAAAGTCTGTCAAATGAATGGCAGCGTCTATAATGTTTGGAAACAAGGAATCGATCAAAGTCGATTTCAACGTTGAAAGAGAGTTAGCCTGACCTATGTTAACAGAGCGGAAAGTTTCATTATCTTTAGTCACTAAAACATATTTATCGCTATTTTGAGAAGTTGGGATTGGTAAATACTTCCTATCAATGATGAACGGTTTCAGCAAATCTTCATTTGGTGCCCTTGTCTCAATTTTCTTTTCAGGAACAGTCTTCTTCTGTGACGGAGGTGGAAATTGTTGAAAATTGTCCAGTGTATTTTGAGAGACAGGACTAACTGGCGACTGAGAGCCATTTCTATGAGGCTCCCTACTTTTAGAGCGATCGTTCCTTAGTCTGAATTTACTCAATAAACCTTTTGATTCATTATTTTCAATTTTTGATATGACGCTTGATCTTTTATCTTGATACGATTGATTTTGCGACTGTTGAGATTGGCTTTGATGTTGATGAGAAGACGAAGAGCCACCATTAGGGAATATTGTACTGAATAAGGAAGATTCAGATGAGCTGGATTTTTGATGTCTTCTGAAAAACCCATGATTATTGTGATGTAGGGAATGATTTGAAACAGCTGGTGAAATTGGTGAGTTGGCCCACATATTCTTGGAAGAATTTTCATAAGTAGATACTGGTCTTCTCTTGGAATTAACTCTTGTTAGCCTCTGCTGTGGATGTAATGGAGGTGGAGGAGGTTGATTAAGAACAGCGCTATTGAAAGGCGGGCTTGAAGTTGGGTTATCATTATGGGGTATCACTAGTTGAGGGGCCGAGATTGTAGGAGCAAGGGCACTTTTGTTATCACTGGAATCAACTTCGTTCTGATCCTTGAGGTTGACATCCTCTGAGTTTGCAGGGCTTGATTCTAAACTATCAAAAGAAGCGTTTGGTGAGCTGTGAACTGGATACTGCGAAAATGCACTTGCTGCACTAGCACTGATTGTTGTCCCTGATGATGGCTTATCCAGTGTTTTCCTCAATAAGTGAATGAATCTCGATTGGGTTGAATCATCCACAGTGGACAACTCTTGTTTATAATTCTTCAAATTTTGATAATTCGTCATTGATAAGAAATTTTGACCAAAGAGATTATGCTTTATGAAAACATTAGCCCAAGTTTCATTGAATTGATGTAGTTCTAACCAGTAAACCACTCGTTCTATGGTCCATTCATCTGGGTTATTAACAGCCCATGATATTGAGCTGTTTCGGCTATGGGGTGATTCCCTGGGTATAATTGAAGCTCTTTTGTTTAAAGTGGTTTTGATATTTGCAGATGGACTTTCTGGGTGGAAAGCAGGACTGGTATTGAAGAAACTGAATTGATTGTTGGAACTATCATTGGTGGAGTCGTAATAATCTGACGATGAATGATTATGGCTGTTGTTGAGGTTGTGATTATGACTATGATCACGCTCGTTTGGAGTTGATGTTTGTATGGACAAGGGGACTTTTGGAGAATTTGATCTTGAAGATGGGGGTAAGGCAATTTGTGAAGGGGTCAGTTCATTGAAAGTTGAACTATTAGCGGTGATGAAACCGGAAGAGTTGGCACTGGTGTTGAAAGAATTGTTATTGGGATAAGCATCAGCATGGACATGCCCATGGCCAAGGTTGTGATGGCTGTTGTTAGAATTGTTGCTTGGGGCAACTTGAGGCATCTGCTGCAGCATAGGCTGATGATGGGGTTGATGCTGTGGGTGGTGATTGGCTTGAGGTTGGTAAACCGTAGAGGGTTCTGAGTTTGTCGATAAAACTCTCTGACCATTGGGATTCTTATTTATAGGGCTTGGACCACCAGAAAGAGGTTCGAAACTGAATTTTGAGGCATCACCTTCACTATTAAACGATCTCTCCACATTATTCAAGGACTCAATTGATTTCACACTGGATGAAGAAAGCTTTCTAGCCTTTTCAGCGGGAAGATAAGGATTTATTTTATCCTTTGATAGCTGAGAGTTTATATGTCTTGTGTTGTTGATATAAGGAACTGAGTCTATGAGGAAGTCAGGGATGTTGTCACTTCCCTCCTGTGTATCCTTACTATATTTGTCGTTAGCCATGGTGGCATTGGGCAGACTAGAGGTTGTGTTTAGATTGTGACTCTGTTTTGTTTAATAGTAGCAAGTTGTTGTTTATGTGTTGATGTTTGGGTATTTATTTTTCGTGATAATCCAAATGCCAACTAGCAGATTTTACAAATATTGGACTTTTAGCCAGCCAACTAAAAGGAAACAGAGATGAAAGAAGCTTTTGTTCGTTGAGAGATAGACATGTGAGTTATGAGGAGGAACAAGGACATTTTGTCCCACCACCCATTGTTCTATTTAGTCAAGCTACAACCACAAGTCCAACTTATTTACATGATCATTTGAAGCTCTATACAATTTACAATGTAATAAACTCGACTCCAGTTCAATGGAGTTTGATTTCAGTGACTCTTATCATTGTCTTATGAGGTTTAGAAATGGTGTGACGGATTCTTCTTTGTCTTCTTTTGGTCTTCTCTTGAATTCTCATAGCGAATTTAGTCTTCTCTATGATGGTACCCTTGACAGAGAATAATTCAGGAGATATAGGGTCATTAGCCAATGTGAAGTTTCTGTTACCAATGACACCAACATCATGGAAATTCAATGTGTCCCCAATTTCAGCATCTTTCAAATGGTACGGTAAAGTCATGATATCACCTTCGGTGACCAAGTATGGGTTATTATGCACACGTACAACAGCATATAATTCATGTGAGAGTTTCAATGGCCATAGCTCTCCTTGTGCAACTGCTGGTGTATTATTTGTAGTATCTTGGTTGAATATTGGGGTTTCTGATGTTGTTGATGACGGCTTTGAGTTGAATGCTATAGATGATACGCTGAATGGACGAGCCAACAAGGTGGATGTGGATGGTCTAAGAGCAGACAGCACTGGCTGTCTGATCGCACTTCTAGCAGCAGATCTAAATAAAGAATTCATAGTAAAATCTCCAAGTTCTGTCTTACTTTGAGATTTTTTCAAACTTGTTCAAAGCTTTCATCGCTTTTCGATTTAAATTTTGGTGATTTTCAACTTTTTTTCTGTGAAAATTCGCGGAGCACAAAAAAAAGTATAAATGGCCAGAAAAGGCAATTACCATTTACAGAAGTGGAATATAATAGTTCCACTGATTTTATCGATTTTTATTGGCTTCAATTATTAAAAGTAAATACAAATATTGCTGTAATTAGTTCTTCTTTTTAGCATCTTTTGGCTCACTTAATGATCTCAAGGCTCTTTTTCTTTGTTTCAACATGTGGGTGAACAATGTGTAGAATCCAGGGACATAAACACCAATGATAACAATTAACAACCATTTGTACCAAGCACCCACAACAGTTTCAGCTTCGTTCAATGACAATACAATCATGGAGATTTCACTGGCAACACCACTTGGGTATAGGACAAAGAACAAGTTGTATCTCAACAAAGTCAAGATCTTGGATGGGGAACCACCAGTGGAGATGTTTTGAGCATAGTACAAATATCTGATGATTTCAGTGATTGACCATGATAATGACAACGTAATATAGGCCCAGTGTGAATTTGCTGGTGAGTTTGGTAAGACCTGGAAGATACCATAAACAACGAGCAATCTTGATGAGACTTGTGACACTGTTGTCAAGACTGGGGATTTAACAATACCAACAGCAGAATTATAAACTTCAACAAGGGCCAATGTTTGAATGATTGTAGTGATTCTGTTTGTGGTATCGAATAATTTTGGCTGACCAACCAAGATTGAAAGGAAAACTGTGTTGAATAGGACAATCGACCATAAAGAAGCAGAAGCCTGGTTATATAGGACCAACCATCCTTTAGTTTTCTGCTCTTTTGAAGCAACTGCTTTTGAAGATTCCTTGACAGTGGACATTATATTCAACAATGAAGCAACCAAATGACCTGAAAGATTCTTGACTGAAGGTTAGAACTAGTGATTCCGATGAGAATTGTGAATCAAAACGGATTATTTATTAAATATTCAACATTTGATGCAATTTTCCAACAATTTTAGCCTGTATTTTTCGCGAATTTTTAGGTATATACGGAATTTGGAGGAGCTACAATCTCAGTTTAATGTTAATGTATGCGTTAATTTGTTTATGAATATATCATCTTATCCAAAATTTTATGATTAAATAACGAGGTGATCTGAAAACGGCAATGACAATTAAACAGCCTCTCCAATTGTAAGATTAGAAAATGTTAAAAAAAAACACAGATAGGAACCGATATATAGAAATGGGTTGTGTGACAATGATGGGAGCTATTAACGATAAAGAGGAAATTGAAATATTTGATTAAAAACAGTAATGGTAAAAACATGGGTAAAGACAAAAAGTTAAAAAAAGACAAGCAACAGAGGATCCAATGAAATGTAATTGCGAATGAAGTTAAATTGATCTATGAAGGTAAAATTCTTTTTTTCATAACGTCATTAAAGTGTATTCAATGGTAATGAAGATGGAATGGATAATAAGTGAGAACAGGCTTATTGATTATTTTTCATATAAGTTGCCACATTAATCAATCTATCTTGTTCTTCCTCATCCCAACTTAATTCTCCCTTACTTCTACTTCTGGTTAATCCATAACCTTCTTCACCTTCATCCTTTGCCACATCATCATCTTCATCAAAATCTTCATCAAAATTTCCTTCACCTTCTTCATCATCATCAACAAATTGTGGTCTTTCATTTCCTGGTGACATCAGCATCTTGGAATATAATGGATGATCTTTCTTAGTATATGATTGTCCGTCATCATTTGGATCCTCATAATCATCATCATCATCCATATGCATTTGATGTGTATTCATGACTTGTTGATTATTCCACCCAACCAAATCATCGTCTTCTTCATCCTCATCTGACGATCCAAATTTATCAGGTAAATCATTGGTTAGTTGCTGCGACATATAACGAGAAAACTGGTCTCCTTCATTATCTTCTTCACCATCTTTTTTGTCACTATGTTCATCATCTTCATCATCATCATCTTCTTCCAATACATTGGAATTATCTTGTGATTTATTGATCTGATAATCGTCATCAACTTCACCAGGAGTGATATTATCCTCAGTTGTTTGATTTGCAGCATCGTCATCGACATTACCACCCAATAATGCATTATATTTTTCTCTCGTGTCGACTAATGTCTCTGTAACATAAACTGTCCATTCTTGAGTGGAGACTGCATCATAAACAATTTGATGAATACTATTTGGAGGATATAATGCAGTAAATTTAACAACTTCTTCAGCAATTAAAGTCAAATGACCCATATAACCCAGTCTTAATCCATTGGTAACTTCATATTCTTCACATTTTTCTTGTCCTTCAATAATTGCCTTATTGATTTCACCTCTTCCGAATAAATCAATGGCTAAATATTTGTTATAACCAATATCCATCGATCCATTCAGTATTTGTTGAACAATATCGAAAACAACATTATGCAGGAAATTATTCCAAGGGAATTTGAAAAACATATTCAAAATGGTTAAAATGACATGATTATCTGCTAGGGCAATTTTCAATTGGTCACCAACAACCGAATCTTTACGAATTGTTAATTCGTTTTCATCATATTGAACCTCTAGAGTGGTATCAGCATCTGAATCTGGCTCAGATTGAATTTCTAAACTTGGTTTCTTTGTGATGGTTTCCTTTGATTGTGAAAGTGATTCTTTTTCCTCTTCATCATCCTTATCTTCATCTTTCACCTTATCGTCCTCAGACTTGTTATCATGATCACCCTTTTCTTCATCATCGTCATCATGACTTGTTTTATCTTCGCCTTCAAGAGGATCTTTTTCATTATTGTTCCCTTCTAAAGACGATATACTCAATCTATCCATAACTTTTGAAGCCTCATGATCAGAATCTTCTTCATCATTATCCATTTCATCATCTTGCGATTTCTCCAATGCAATCACACGTTCTCTTTCTAGGTCTCTTTCACGGACGATTTCTTCACCTTTTTCATCATTTAATAGTCCCATATTAGAACAATGCAATAATTCTGCAATCAATTCACAAACTTTGAATCTTTCAAAACCTAAAGGTTCGATTGACCCAAATGGAGTGTCCATGTCAGGTAATTTTGTGTCTTTTAAAATTTTAGCAAAATTTGGAATATTCTTGGAGAAAACCTTAATCAAATGACCTAAATAGATGGAATCTCTTGAAGTTGGAGGATGTGATTCAATGGTGATGAATAGAACAGGAACAAAGTCATAATCCGAATTATTCTTTCTGATTATTTCAATGATAATACCAACACCATTTGCTAAGCTTGTACCACCTTTCAACATTAAGTCACATAGTCTATTCATGACTTTTTCAGAAACTAACTCTCTTGTTAGTTCGTTTGGGCCAATTGTAGAATTATCAGTATTCGAATTAGCACTTATTGTAACAAATGCCTTGATGAAATCCCCAGCAGCGCTTTGAACAGATGCATTAACCTCTGGACTCAAGAATGAAATCAATTTTGAAATTAAGTTTTGTTGTTTTAACAAATCAATTATACCAGTTGGTGTATCTGGTTTATCTGTGCTAATGACTTTTAATAAGAAATCCATTAATGGTGGATTATCTATATGTTTCAAAAACCTATCAACAAGTGAAGTTTGATGCAATAAGAAATTCAACATTTCATCAATTTTCATATCTAATAAACGTTCGTTAATCTTCATAAAGTAAGTGGATAGAATCATTGGTAATGGACATTGTTTATCTAAAACACTCCATAATTTCGCCAGCAAATCAGAGTTATCAATAAATGAATCGATTAAAGACCATGCTTCGGCACTCAATATTTCAGCAGCCACATGCGCTCTTCTAGAATGAATTTCTTGTATAGTTTCAGGTTGATCATAATTTTGAATATCATCAGAATCAGAATCAGAATTGTATGATTTTCTTCTTTTATATTGACTTCCACTATTACTGCCATTATTTTCACTTTTATTGTCATCATCGTCATCATTGTCATCATCATCATTCCCCTTTGGAGAATCATCAACCAATTCACTTTCCTCAGTTATTATATATTGAATCAACTGATCAAGAACTTCTCGTTGTCTTAAGTATTCTATCAATTTAATGTTTGACTGTGATAATTCTTCCATGATTTCAGGTTCATCTAATAAATCACCCAAGATTTCCAAGTTTGCAGCGAAATTGTCCTCTTCATTCCCGGTATAATCATCATAACCGTTTGGATCTGAAGAATCCCTGGAATCATCTGAAGACTCTGAGTTCCTCCTCTGTGATGAAGATGAAGGTACTCTTTCCACAAAACCATTATCCAATAGGTTATTTATGGTTGATACTTCATTGTATCCGTTATTGAATTTCCAAAAAGAACCAGACATTTTTTTTCTTTTGATATTATTATGAATGGGAAATTAATAAATTGCTATGAGATGTGGTCAAAGTATATATGTGGGGTATTAATGGTATTAGTCTATTTGTAAATATTATAATTCGTTGATATTAGTTTTCTTTGAATCAATCAGTGTGTAAAATAAAGCTCTCTTTGAATTATAGGTGTAATGTGAGGTTCAACATTCAAATTGAACTATGCAACAGTTTAGGTTGGAAATGTGAAAATCAATAGCTATTAAAACAACAGTAGACAGAGCAATTTGATCAATATAGAAATGAGAAAAAGACTTCTTTCAGATTGATATAGCCTCCTGGTTTCTTTTTGAGCTCAATTGATCAAGTAAATTCTCTCTTTGATAAATATAATCTAGGATGGCCAAAATGACTAATGGTAATAAGTTTCAACAAAACTTGTTCAAATTCACCGTTCAAAAGCACAACCAGTATCGTAAGCTTATAAAATAAGCTATAATCTTTCAGTGACTTTAATATTCAAACAATCTTAATGAGGCGAGAGTTTTAATCTTGATGGTTGTATTGCCAATCCGGTATAACAATAGGGACAACAGCAAATTTATATTATCGCCAACTTCTTGTGTTCTTTCTCCTTGCGAAAACGAGTTGTTCAGCGCAGATGCTGTGATGTCTTATTGAATCTAAGGAATCTAGTGGACTAATTCAATTATATCACAACTGACCCTTCACCCAATTTGCTTTAAATCGATGAGATTCTCTTGAACCAAATTTTGCTGTATTTGGTATTTTGTCGACTGGCTTTTTTTTTTTTTGATTTGAGACTGAGAAAAAAGTCAGATGCGGTGCGAACCGAAAAGTGAGAGAATGGCGGTAAGGGACACATTATTATAACGGTTGGGCTGTTTGATCTGCCATAATCACTACATTTTGTATAGACGAGAGACTGATTATACTAGTTATATAGGTCCGGGGAGAACGCTTGGATATCAGAGACGAGCGAGTCGAAAGGAGGGATCACACCGGCGTTTCTGTAGTCCTTGTTGTCATTTTCAAACAGCACTTGAATCTTATTCTTTATGAAATCAACATCATATCTTGTCAAGAACTTCTTTAAGAACAATAGGATCTCCAATTCAAACTCGTTGAAGAATCTAATGTTATAACTGATGGATTTCACAAGAACATCCAAGATATTATCCAATACAATATCAAACTCACCATATTTGTTAATCTTGTTTCCAATTTTGAATTCCCGACTCGTATTTCTCTTCTCCCATAGGTTTAATAGTTTATAAGCAGATATGATATCAAATTTGGCACTTAGTGTAGTTCTTAGAGCTGCAACAGAGTTCTTGTAGTGATGTGTTCTATAAGATGCTAACCCAATTAATTGCCATTCTAATCCACTATGTTTCAGTTGGTTCTCATTTTGTAATTCATTCTCCACAATAAGCACAACTCTCAAATCTTCATACAGTACCAGGAATAAGTTGTCAAGCCATCTTTCACAAAGTCTTTTGCTCGTGATATCGGTTTGTTGCTTCAACTGTGAGCTTAAACTTGAGCTTGATAAGTTTTGTTTATATTCGTCATCCATAATGAACACTTCAGACCTCGCCTTTAGCAATTTATCCCAGCCAATTTTGTTAATAATCAATATCAACAATTCGTATGCTCCTTGATATGTCCCCTTTAGAACTTGAGAGTTGACTCTTATCAAAGCTGGATCACAGGCTTCCACCTCGAAACGAGGAGAAAATCTTAGTGAGTTATCACTTGAAGGGCCATGAACTTGAGAAATGTTTTCCCAAACGGATTTAATCTTACCTTCAGTTGGGAATGGTAGTGATAGTGTATCTTTGTTTTCGATATAGATTAGATCTTTCCCTCTAACACCATACATTGGTGCCGAATTTAATGCAACTAAAGCCATTGGGATATTATCACTCAATATGTGAAGTTTAGTAAGATTGAACCAAGCTTCAAAGTTTACAGGGTTCCCATTAACAGCAGCTAGTGCTGGATTCAAAGCTAATTTGAAATGTTCCCTTGAAATTAGAAATCTAACTTGCTCATTCAATAATAATGAATCTCTTGGATCAATTTTCAATGATTCATTCAATAGTTTTATAGCATTAACCTCTTTATCTTGCAGGAATAGCACTTTCACAATCAAAAGTGTGACGTCTCTCTTTTTTCTCTTCAAATCTTCCAACAGTTCAACAGTGTAATCATATAAACTTGTTAACTCCACAATTTTCAATAATGCATCAACCAAAAAATTTTGTACGATTGTAGGTTTTTGCACCGTAGATGAGCAACCTAAGAATGGTCCCTTTTCGATAAAGCTGATTAGTTTCGATATGATGTTTTTAGAATGTTGGATTGATTTTGTCAATGGTTTTTCGACTAATGATGGAATTTTACGTTCGAAGTCAAGATTTATAAGGACTGATCTAACAACAGCGCTGACAAACAATTCGTCCCAAACGTCTTGGGAGACCTCATTCAATGTTTTGTTGCTTCTATCACTTGGTATTTGTTGTAATTGGAAGGAGTTTGGATTTGAATTAGGGAATTCTGTTCTAATTCTGACATCACATCTAGAGAATGAATTATAGGAACAATATGTATAAATATTAGGATGTTTTGTTGAAGATGAGGTGGCATTCAAGTTTAGGGTGGTTAGGTAGGCCAATGGTGCCACTGCAGATGAGACGTCTAATCCTGTGATGTAGTGATAATCCCCTTCTTCCTTTTGTGATTGTTTGTTATATGTGGATACGTGAACGAGATCTGGTGGTCCAAGTTCTTTGAAGTTTGGTAGGTTGGCAGTTCTTGTGCCAATTGAGCTCCCAAAGGACGCCTCAGAGACACTGTTAAGCAGTCAGTAAGAGTAGTTGCCTGGTAGAGTCGATAAATACTCACGATGGTATGATCACCACTGGTTTCTGGATGGAGTGCTGGCTTCGATGCTCTTTCTTCTTTCTAGGGGAAGAACTCCCGTTCCCACCTTCTGAAATTGACGGGGCGAGCGATTGGCTCCTGGAGTGACTAGGTTCCCTGCTGGATATGCTCAGGTTGGACATTTGCAAACAGGTAAGGAATAATTGTAGTTTTTTACTGTTTTTTTCTTTCAACTGTTTAGCTTATAAAGAACCCTTAGTATTTCTTCTTTAACGTGTCATAATTGATTCTCGAGCTCTATTGAGATGGCGGTTGGGGCAACAACGCAGACTTTGTGGTTTCAAAAATTAAATCAAACAATTGTAAACTTTTGTTCTCTCTTTGAATCTCTTTCGAAAACGGCCAGAGAAAACACCCAGAGAGAAGAAGCGAATACAGGGCTCTTCAATTTGAAAGAGGTGATATCAAGAAGAATACATCCCGGAAAATCCTGCAGCCTATTGCTGTTTGTATAGTTTTTTATACCCTCTTTTTGTATAGATAGATACCTACCCAATGCAATCCAGTGAGTCAAAGCCAGTGTTGACTGAGCTAGATGCTAAGAGACAGGCCGTGTTGGCATCAATGAGACTGAAGAAAGGGAGCCAGAACGTTTCTAGATCGCAAACGCCAGTGCCGGATCCAGCACTTCCAGCGAAGAAGCATGAAATACCAACGCAATATCAACACCAATCCCAAGAGCTGCTAAAGTCAACACTTCACGAGGCCGTTTTGGACCTGAGGTCTCTTGGTTACTCTTTCGATGATATAGTGGAGAAGTCTGGTGTCAGCAGGCAGTTCTTGGCTACTTGTTATACGGAATGGAAGTTTATTGTCCCTGAGGAAAATAATCCACCGGTTAACAATCCCCTTTCTCATTCATCTAGTATCAACAATCTCACCTGGACCAATAGTCAAAGATCACATTCGAATAGCCCATTAATTCATCAAAGACCGTTGTTTAATAATAGCAAGTACCATAGAGCACAGTCTGAAGAACGTCCTGAGTGGTTGAAGGATCTTGTTATAGATTTGAATGAAACATCTGATGAAGAAGAATCCGACTCGGAATCTTCTGATGAAGCTATCGCTGAAGAGGATCCTGTGTCGGACGACCTGAATGAACTTATTGTTGACGATAAAATCAATGAGAAGAAGAGAAAAATTGAAGATGATAATGTATCAACAAACAGGAAGAATGAGTTACAAAGAGATATCAATCGTTTGAGTGAAAATATCAAGAAGAGTGGAGCGAAATCTAACAAACTCGCTCCACAGTTGGACAAGTTGATATTAGAGTTAAAAGAGAAAGAATCTCAGTTGAATAAAATGAAGAAGCAAGTTTTACAAATGGAACTCGATGTTTCCAAAGTTAATAAAATGGTAAGTCTACATAAGGATGATTCTGCTCAACTTCTAAGATGGAAAAGTGATCTTGCAGAAAAATTAGTTGAGCTTGACATATTTGAGAAAGGAGAGGCCAAAAAAGTTGAAGCTGAACGGAAAAGAATTCTTTTGAAGCAAAGATTACAGCATCAACTTGACTTGAAAAAAGAGCGTGAAGATAAGGAGAAAAAAGAGAGTGAGTCAGCTCCTCAAAATGAAAAAAACGTTACAGTAGTCGATTCTGAAGACGAAGAGGAAGATCAGGGACACAGTTCAGAACATCAGAATCACACAATGGAAGATCAGGACACCACATTGGATGGAATGGTTTCTTCAAATACAATTCATAAGATTCCAAAGGTAATTAATATTTCTAATCTTGAGAGAACCAAGTTGTGTTACTGAGCTAAGAATAAATTCTCAGCTTTTTGAACATCACTTTTGACTTTCTTCAAGTGTATATAAACCGTTTTCAGCACTTGTTTTTACACACTACAGTTTTTTTTCTCTTCAGATTTGGAGCATACTAACACTCTTTTATAGACACAAGCTGACCACTTCACGCCCTATCATTCGTATGGCTTTAAAAAACAAAAACCTGCCCCAGTGGATGAAAGTAAACAATTGTGCCCAATGGAGTTGATTAATGGCAACTGTTCAGAGAAGAGTTGCAAATTTCAACATCTTAATTCAAAATAATTGTTTATTTCCTTTTATAATGACCTTATGACATTCATCATTAATATAGATTTAATAGATACTGCATACCCCAATTCAAATTTGATCTCGTAAATTTCTTTCAATAAAATTAATTAATCACTACGCATGTTGAAAATACATCCTTGAACTATGATTCAATTAAAAAGTTATACTATACATGATCATTGATGAATATTAAAGGAGTCCTTTAGCAACTTATAATTCACCTGGAACTGGATATTGTGAAACCCAATCGGCAACTTCTTTACCTAAAGCCTTTACATCATCAGATTCATCAGCCAATTGTTTGAAACTAGCCAACAAAGCTCTAGCATCATCACCTTGAGCTTTTTCTTTCAAATTCAATGCAATTTTAACAGCACGATCAATATAATCGGCAACTTGATTAAATTCTTTATTTTCAAACCCACGAGTAGTCATGGCTGGAGTACCAACTCTTAAACCGGATGGGAAAAGTGCAGATTTATCACCTGGAATTGTGTTCTTGTTAGCAGCAATGTTTATTCTTTCCAATACGGCTTCTAATCTTGCACCATCAATGTTTTTACTACGTAGGTCAATCAAGATCAAATGGGTATCAGTACCATTTGAAACTAAGTTGAAACCTTTTGATAATAATACATCAGCGAAATGACTGGCGTTATCAACAACATTTTGTTGATAAGTTTTATATTCTGGAGATTGAGCTTGTTTCAAGGCAACTGCTAAGGCTGAAATTGTATGATTATGTGGACCACCTTGATGAGCTGGGAAAACTGAGAAATTAATTTTTTTCTCTAAATCGTAGAAAATTTCTTTACCCTTTTTAGTGGTTTTTCTTAAACCTTTTCTGAAAAAAATCATTGCACCTCTTGGACCTCTTAAAGATTTATGAGTAGTTGTGGTGACAATATCAGAATATGGGAATGGAGATGGTGAAACACCTGCAGAGACTAAACCTGAAATATGAGCCATATCTGAAAGAACATAAGCACCAACTTTATCAGCGATTTTTTTAATTCTTGCATAGTCAATGATTCTCGAATATGCAGAAGCACCTGCAACAATTATTTTTGGTCTGAATAATTCAGCTGATTTTTCTAAAGCATCATAATCAATAACACCAGTTTCTTCATTCAATCTATATGGCATTGTTTGGAAATATTTAGAAATATATGAAATCTTGGTGGTCGGGGTTTGATAGCCATGAGATAAATGACCCCCATGAGGTAAATCAAGACCCATGATTCTATCACCAACATTCAAGACAGCTGAATAAGCATACAAGTTGGCTGGAGCACCAGATAAAGATTGAACATTAACACCCCATAATGAAGGATCTAAATCAAAAGCTTCAAGTGCTCTTTTTTGACATAAACTTTCAGCTTTATCAATGAATTCATTACCACCATAATAACGTTCACCTGGATAACCTTCAGAATATTTATTTTGCATTTCAGAACCTAATAAATCCATAACGGCTTTTGAAGTAAAGTTTTCTGATGGAATTAAAGTGATTGAAGATTTTTGACGTAAACGTTCAGATTTCAAAATCTCAGCCATTTCTGGGTCGATTTCTTGAACATTCTTGGAGATTAACTATAATGTTCTGGTTAGCAGTTGTAACCGTTTTCCTCAATGGATTAAAACTTACTTCTTGGGCTTTGGCAGAAACTGCATAAGATCTCTAAGGGAAGAAGGATGTTAGTTATCTTGATGATCTAAAGATTATATTGACAGTGTTTCTTACAGTTAACAAGCTAGAGCATTGAGCAGTTCTGGTGATAGAGCGTAGTTGAGTGCGAAGCATTGTAACAACAGGGAAATTGAGCCTTACTAGTTGGTTGTAGTAAACCAGGATTCCTACTTTGTGTCTACGAGATCATCAACACTCTTTATACTTTTTTCTTAGTGGAAGAAAAATGGGTTTTGTCGGTAAACACACTCTATGATAATTCACGTGACGAGCCCGGAGTCAGATTTCAGATTCCTTCCAAGACAGCCAATGTTAGCGACCGGAGTCACGAGCCAGTGTTAAACTTGAACCTGTTTGCACAGATTCTCAGAGTTTTAGCGTGTTTCTTTGGGGGACAATGGGTATGTACAGGAACAGAGTCAGTTGAGTCTAGTTGGTTGATTATCGTGGTGGTATTGATTCGAAGGGAAGGTTCGACTTGTAGAATTTGTGCAACAGTTGGCCAGAGTTCCTGAGGGTATTTGTCCTTCACTATGTCTTGATCCGATATGAAGAGCTTGAAGTCCGGATCTGATAATCTAGCTGCTTTCCATGGGAAGCTCAAGTTCAGCATACTGTACAGCACAATCCCCAATGCCCACACATCACTCAGTTCTCCATCGTACTCCAGTTTGGACAATGCCTCTGGGGAAATAAGACCTTCTGTACCAACAGCCCCGACTGCAGCTCTCTTATCTTGGCTATAGTAATAGGCAGTCCCGAAATCTATGAGCTTGATCGTTCCTGTTTTATCCATTTGAATGTTTTCCAGTTTGAGATCCCTATGAGCAATGAAGTTCCTGTGTAAATAATCAACTCCTTCACATATCTGTCTGAAGAAACATAAAATTTCCGATTCAGATGGTGTTGCAAATTGTAGTACTTTTAACAAGGGATATGGGGTAAACTCCATCACCAATTGGTTCCCGGAGAGAGCAGAAAAAAAGGCATAGGTCTTTGCCAGGTTCTTATGGTTCAGATTCTTGGATATCTCATACTCCATATTACATCTTTGTCTATATTCATCCTTCGATTCATAATTTTCACGACCTCGAAACACCTTCACAGCGAAATATTCATCACTTTGCTTCCTATAATATAGATCAACCTTTGAGGAGATTCCCGAGCCCAAATTATCTATTTTCTTCCCATACTTAGATAGAGACCCTCCCAAAGAGACTGCTGAACTAGTTCTAGAAATTGGTGCTTGTATGGAACCTGAAGGTGATCCTTCTCTTGAATTTCTTGTGGAGCTTCTAGACCTGGATGAAGGCGATCTCAACTTTCCGAAGAACTGTCTCAAGCTCACCTGGGAAGTGGAGGTTTCGTTCATGGTCCTGCGATTTCGATTGAAACTAGATTATTGACGGTCTGTAACACAACCTATACCATTTCTGCCTCTGTATGGAGCCTTATGAAGATAATAAACGGTGAGAATTGTACTAAATATTTATCCGTCAAAATCCTCCATAGTAACTAAAATCGCACATTTCCGAGGTACCTGAAATACCGGATATCCGTTTCGGGGAAAGAGTAAACACAGTATGATCAACAATCTCTGAGCTTTTGCTAGGAAAAAATAAAAACAATACTGAAATTCAGATTCCATCGATCGAAGATTCGGTTCAGAGCTCATCTGTTTCTCATCCTTGATCTTAGACACGACGCTTTCCGCCTATTTCAACACCAGTGGATACCTCTTCAACACTAACTAAAGTCATTCCTTTAATCAGACAATTACTATTGTTTTCATTTCTAAGCTGGATCAGGATCAAGGACACTCAGAGACCGCTTCGCAAATTTTTAAGATTCGGTGCTCCTCAATACCCATCACCAATCTTCTACATTGCGCGAGAAGTTAAGATCAAAGCCAGTTATCATCTTTCATTAACTAAACACTGTTGATTGTTTGTTTACATCGTCCCATATTTTCCAAGAGTATCTGCAATCCCATCGTTCCAGATACATAATCCAATGATGGTTAAGCGACCTTCAGGTCGAATCTCATCACAGATCATACATCTTATATCCATCACTCTTTCAATAGCAACCGGGATCATTGCAATCTTCAACTTGATACAGAACAATGGACTGAACAGACCAAGTTTGTTGGTATTGATTATTGGTGAACTGATCTCTGTTCTTTCTTTGCCATGCCTGTTGTTGCTCTCACATTCCTCAAGATCCACCATATGGGTCCTAACAATAAACTCAACCATTTCATCAATACTTTCATTGGGAGCTGGCCTCTCATTGATTAAGTTTATGATCTCGTCTTCATATTCCAATATGGATTCATCACAGCTATTAATATCATTAATCACTTTAATCGTTGCATCTCAATTCTTTCATGGACTCTCATTAAGCACTCATATTCATACATTACAAGTATATCAACACGTAACACTCATAGAACAAAAACAATCAGACATAGAAAACATTAAAGATAAGGTTGTTTCATTGAAAGCATCGGCTGCAACACTGGTCGAAAGTCGAAAGGCATCTGGGAACCAAGATTCAACCTACGTGAGTGAAAATCATTCGCTGTTCCAGTCGGCGAAACCTAGATTCAGTTCAAGACAAAGTTTAACATCAACCTCTTCAGAGTTGGGAAGTGTACGGAAAAGTAATAATGCAGCTGCCCAATTATATTCCATAAAGAAGTTGTCAGTTATCAATCAGTCAAGCTCAACTGCAGATATAACAATACCACACTCTCAAACAGAAACCAATACACAACCGATCACAGAGGAAACAACAACAATGACACCTTTAGAAACATTTACAAAAGATGCGATGACTGCGAAAAACATCAGTTTGGAAAGAGATGCATTGAGAAGAATACCCAGTGCTTTACTGCCTCCTCATTTAAAGCCTCATACTGAAAAAGAACAAGAAAGTCAATTTCAACAACCAGGTATGTCTGGAGTTCAACTGAGAACATCCAAAAGTCAATCACAGTTGGATCAATACAACATGGCAAGAGAAGATGTTCCAGAAGCCATACCGCGTGCTGCCACAATACAAGATATCTTCTCAACTTCACACACTGACCATGGAAACGGTATAAAAACAATAACACCAACAGATTTTGAGAAAGGTTTCGATCAATTCAAGTTTAACCAGTTGAAATCTCCCCTTGAAATTGAAAAACCAGTATTGAAATCAGCACATTTCGATACAATGTCTCCTCCTAGTGATGAAGAAGAACCATTTGCGAGTACTGGAGGGTTCAGTCTAAGTGATGAAGAAGGTGGACAACCGAATGATATTGATGTTGAATCAAACAATTCAAGCAGTTCAACAGAAGAAGCTTTGAAGATGGTTGAGGATGCACAAGAAAAGGGATCGAATGAGTTCATGAGATCAGTGATAGATCAATCCGCATCGTCGCTACATTTGGAAAGGGTTACCACACCAACCAATTTGACCAAGAGTAAGAGTTATTCTCCACATAAGTCCATCTTTAGAGGTCATGGACGTAAAGATTCTTCAGTTAGCTTTAAGAATTTCAGTGTATCAATGCCATCATCACCAAGAAGAAAATCCATATATCACTCCCCAAAGAAATTGAGACTCCATAAGAATTTGTCACTTTCTAGTATAGTTTTCAAAGATACAGAAGATGAGATACCAAACCTCTCATATGTTCATGAGCTTCAAAGTTCTCCCAGCAAAAGACGTAAACCATCCATGACACCAAGTATCGCTCCCCAGAAGCAACCATCCACCCCAACAAAGAGCAAGCAGTTTGATAATGTTCTCTCTGATAAATCCAATACCCCTGAGTCCAATTGGTCTGATAATTCTCACAAGAGTGTCTTCCCTTCAGATGTCATTGGAGAATACGATAAGGAAAAATGGAAAACAATGCAACGGTTGCAGCTAGTCAACGATTCCGAACAGTGAAAAGAGGCATCACCACACAGGTTGACCACTGTCGCTCCCACCTATATATATATATATATATATAATAACCAGTAATGGAACTTTTAATTCATCTTTAATCAAAGCATTATTTTATTCCTCCAGATTCCGACAGTTTCTTATCTTATGTAAGGCTAAAAAATTCGCGAAAAGCTGTCGTTCATAAAATTTCAACGATGGTTAAAATTGCCACGATTAGAACCAAGATCAACTTTCTTGCAACAACTGAAATAACAATCAATTTGTCCTCTTACAATGGGTGTTAGTTTGGTTGAGAATTCGGCTGTCAAGTCGTCTCAGTTACTGAAACCGAGAAACATCTTGCATCGCCCTTATATCTTGCCGTTCACGGTGCTATATCCATACTTCTTCCACATCTATTATGGATACTATGACGAATATATCAAAGGGTCTGAATGGACTTTTGTTTTCCTAGGTTCCATCATTTCCCTTCAATTGTTATTGTTATTGATGCCAAACTGGAATATCAACATCGATGCTCTGTTCAACTACTCAAAGACTGATAACTTGGATGAAGCTACTCATATTTTAATTCTTGCCGCTCCAAATCATGGTCTTGGATCAATCACTGAAATCAATCGTGATAGATATCCTGATGAAATCCAAACTTCATTCTCATTCCAGAAAAGACGTTTCATCTATCACACTGAAGACAATAAATTCACTCCTCCAAAGTTTCTTGTTGATGAAAAACCAACTTTAGCCCAATTTCAACAATCGAAAGGTATCACTGGTGACTTATCTAAATTAGAACGTTCATTTGGGAAAAACACTTTTGATATTCCAATCCCATCATTCTGGGAGCTATTCAAAGAACATGCCACTGCTCCATTCTTTGTCTTCCAAGTTTTCTGTGTTGGTTTATGGTTATTAGATGAGTTTTGGTATTATTCTTTATTCACTTTGTTCATGTTGGTCAGTTTTGAATGTACTACTGTCTTCCAACGTCGTACTACCATGGGTGAATTTAGAACCATGGGTGTCAAACCTTTCCAAATCTATACCTACAGAAATACCAAATGGGAAGAAATCTCCACTCTTGATTTACTGCCAGGTGATGTTGTTTCCATTACTCGTACCGGCGATGATTCAGCTATTCCATGTGATTTGATCTTAACTGATGGATCTGCTATTGTTAATGAAGCTATGCTTTCTGGTGAGTCTACTCCATTGTTGAAAGAGTCTATCAAACTACGTCCAAGTGCAGATGACTTGGAATTGGAAGGCTTGGATAAAAATTCTGTTTTGCATGGTGGTACAAAGGCTTTGCAAGTCACTACTCCAACCGATCCAATCATTCCGTTAGCTCCAGATGAAGGTGCTTTAGCAATTGTCACTAAAACTGGGTTTGAAACTTCTCAAGGTTCTCTTGTCCGTGTTATGATCTTTTCTGCTGAAAGAATTTCTGTCGGTAACTACGAATCTCTATTTTTCATCTTATTCTTGTTGATATTTGCCATTGCTGCCTCTTGGTATGTTTGGGTTGAAGGTACTAGAATGGGCCGTATTCAAAACAAGTTGATCTTGGATTGTATCTTGATTGTTACCTCTGTTGTCCCTCCTGAATTACCAATGGAATTGACCATGGCTGTTAACACTTCATTGGCTTCATTGAGTAAATTTTACATTTATTGTACCGAACCATTCCGTATTCCATTAGCTGGTAGAATTGATGTCTGTGCTTTTGATAAAACCGGTACTTTAACTGGTGAAGATTTGGTCTTTGAAGGTTTAGCTGGATTTGGTGATTCCATTCGTCATTTGTCTAAAGCAGATGAAGTTCCAGAAATCACAAACTATGTTCTAGGTTCTGCTCATGCTTTGGTTAAGCTTGATGATGGTGAAGTTGTTGGCGATCCAATGGAAAAGGCTACATTAGAAGCTGTTGGTTGGAAGATTGGTGAAAAGGATGTCACTTTCAGAGAAAATGCTAAGACCAAAAAGACTGAAAAGATTAGAATCTTACGTCGTTTCCAATTCTCTTCTGCTTTAAAACGTTCCTCTTCCATCTCAACTTTTGGCGCAAAGACTCTTGTGTCTACCAAAGGTGCTCCAGAAACTATCCGTGAAAGACTGACCAATGTTCCAAAAGACTACGAAGAAATTTATAAATCATTTACTCGTTCCGGTTCTCGTGTCTTGGCTCTTGCTTATAAACATTTGGAAGATAACATTTCACCTGCTAAAGTTACCAAGTTGAATCGTAAAGACGTTGAAACAGGTTTAATTTTTGGTGGGTTCATTGTTTTCCACTGTCCATTGAAAGAAGATGCTATTGAATCCATTGAAATGTTGAATGAATCTAGCCATCGTTGTATTATGATTACTGGTGATAATCCATTGACTGCTGTCCATGTTGCTAAGGAAGTTAAGATCGTTGAAAGAGAAGTTTTGATTTTAGATGCACCAGAACAACATCACGGTGATCATGAATTGGTTTGGAGAAGTGTTGATGAATCCAAAATTTTCCCATTCTCAAGTACTGATAAAATTGATGAAAAATTGTATGCTATCAATGATATTGCTATTACTGGTTATGCCTTGGCTAAGTTGTTAGATCATCCTCAATTAAATGATTTAATCAAACATACTTGGGTTTATTCTCGTGTCTCTCCATCTCAAAAGGAATTTATCTTGACTACTTTAAAACATTTGGGTTATAACACTTTGATGTGTGGTGATGGTACTAATGATGTTGGTGCTTTGAAGCAAGCTCATGTTGGTGTTGCTTTATTGAACGGTACTGAAGACGGTATGAAAAAAATTGCTGAAGCTAGAAAGATTGATGCCTTGCAAAAAGTCTATACTAAACAATGTGATATTATGAGTAAATGGGGTAAAATCAATCCACCAGTGCCTTTGCCAATTGCTCATTTGTATCCTCCAGGTCCAACCAATCCACATTATTTGAAAGCTATTGAAAAACAAGGTATAACTGTTACTGATGAAATGAGAAAATTAGCTCAAGAAAGTGCTAATGTTGCTGCTACTTCCACTGGTAAACCAAACCAAGCTCAATCTGAATTGGCTGATAAATTATTAGGTTCTCTAAATGAAATGGAAGACCAAAATGAAGCACCAACTCTTAAATTGGGTGATGCTTCTGTTGCTGCTCCATTCACCTCTAAGTTGGCCAATGTCTCCACTGTTACTAATATCATTCGTCAAGGTCGTTGTGCTCTTGTTTCAACCATTCAAATGTATAAAATCTTGGCTTTGAACTGTTTGATTAGTGCCTACTCTTTATCTGTCATCTATTTAGCTGGTGTTAAGTTTGGTGATGGCCAAGCTACTGTTTCTGGTTTATTGATTTCTGTTTGTTTCTTGAGTATCTCCAGAGGTAAACCAGTTCAAAAATTATCAAAAGAAAGACCACAACCTGGTATTTTCAACATCTACATTATGGGTTCTATCTTGGGTCAGTTTGCTGTCCATATTGCCACTTTGGTTTATATTACTGCTGAAATCTATAAATTAGAACCAAGAGAGCCAAAACCAGATCTTGAGAAGGAATTTGCTCCTTCATTATTAAACACTGGTATCTTTTTGATTCAATTGGCCCAACAAGTTTCTACCTTTGCCGTCAATTACCAAGGTTTACCATTTAGAGAAAGTATCAAAGATAACAAAGGTATGTACTATGGTCTATTGGGTGTTGCAGCATTGGCCTTGGCTGGTTCAACTGAATTCATCCCAGAATTAAATGAAGCCATGAAATTTGTCCCAATGTCTGTTGACTTCAAAACCAAATTGAGTACCACCATTATTTTGGACTTGGGTGTTTCATGGGCTATTGAATTAGTTTTGAAACATTTTTTCATGGACTCCAAGGCTGCTGATATTGCACAACGTGACTAGATACATCAAGGCATACGAGACGAATTATCGAAGTCGAATTAGATCGTGATCATATTGTTCTGATCAACCACATAAACGGCATGTATTTGCCATTATCCTTATAAGTAAGGGAAAATCATCTTGTACATTATATATTACACTAATAAATCCTGAACTTGGTTATTTATCTAAAGTTTTCAGTAGTTCTTCTCTATCCAATTCCGACCATTTAATGATTTTTGAATCTTTGGTTTCAACAAGCTGGAATAAATGTGGGTACTTTTTGGGCAAGTAGAGAACAGAATCCAATGCTTCCTTTTCGCCAACGGGATTTTTCGTTAAACTGTTTTGAATAGTCTCTGCCAATTTACCAACGGTATAAGGTGTATCGAATCTTAAGGATAATATGATTTCCAAAACATATCTTAGTTTTCCTTCAAGGAAGTTTTCGTATCTGGTTTCCGGAGATTCATGATTCTCAGCAGCTTCACGTTCTTTGAGTTTGATACGTTCTAGTAATGATAGCCCTTTTTGTTCAGTTTCGGGTTTCGGTTTAGCTATGAACCTTTCCTTGGAATTTTGAATGATTTCTCTTTTAGCTCTTTTCTTTTCAGAAACTTCTTTAAAGAGCTCTATATGGTGTGTTGGAAACAAAGGTACATCATCTTTATTTTTATTCTTCTCCAGCCACATGTAAGATTTTTCTTTAAATAATGTTGCTCTTTGGGATAGCTGTTTAATTCCCAACTCATTCTTGATCTTATCTGAATCGATTAATATGTCCCCATATCCGTTTGTTAAAAGACAAAGAGATCCAGGCCATATGTAGGAAACTTGGAGAAGATTTTTTTCAGATACAGTGAACCCAGCCAAATGTTTCATTTGAGCCATTGCTTCAGAAGCCTTCATATTCGAAGTTCTGTTCCTAACTAATAATGGAACAGTCTTATCAAATGCAAAGAAAACTTTGTTTAGTCTCTTGACAATGATTTCTAAATCACTGAATCTTGTAGTTCTCTTCATATTGTGTGAGCCATCTGAGGTATCTAAGTCTGCCAATAGTTCTGGATAGTGTAATTCAGATACATTTCTGTACTTCCTTACCCTTTCATAAAGCAATATTTGTCCTAAGCAATACGATGAAGTGTCTAGGATCTGAGCTCTTTGTCTATTGGGTATTATGCCTCTTTCACTTTTCTCATCCAGCAAGCTTTCAGCAACCTTCAAAGGAGCCAACTGTGAATCCAAGTTGAAAAATGGAGTATAAGAAACGGAAAGTGGATTTTGACTAGCCGTATGTTTGAGTTTGTATTTACCAGAGAGGAAGACACCTGCACTTATAATCTCCATCAGGTTTCCAACGCAAACAGCGATATGATCAGGTCTGGAAGGCGAATCGATCCAGGTACCATACACATCCTGCACCTCTAAAGCTGCTGGTTGAAAGATTAATGTAAAAAATGTTGAAAAATCACCATGGTGAACACTTGAACGTCTACCAGAATTCAATGTTGATGGATTTGGTTCACAACTTATTGTCATTTCGCTAAATTCAGGGCTCGTGGTGGTGTTTGATGAGACTTCATCGTTGGTGAGGATTTCTTGGGTCATTTCCCAGAGTTTCATAACAACAGCATCTAAACCAGTAGTAATCTGTTCCACAGATTTTTCCAACAGGAGTGGTTTAGTTGGAATTTGATTTGGACCAAACAGTGATTTATACTTTGAACTTTTAGCCCCTTCAGCCACTGTAGTTGGAAAATGAAGATGTAGTCTATTATCTATGAATCCGGAGAAACACTTGGAATTTTCAATTGCAAGCTCTGTCCTATTTGGCTTCGTGAAAATATCCTTAGACTGCTCATAGACAAGGCTGATAATGTTCTCATCCAATATGGAGTCAAAGTTTTTCAAGTAAAAAAACCCCAGCTCGAGGCCTTCTTTCAATCCATCTCTTAGGCTATATTTATCATCATCGTTGAGATCCAGCTCTGGAATTGAGCTTATGGGCATACTGTGGACAGAATCAATCACAGGTCTTTATCTCTTCATGTTAATTTACAAGTTGTTAGCCTTATAAAGGATCTCAATCTGTGTGGTGTATGGATGTTCATGATCAGATCAAAGCTAGATAGATTCAATTCCATCAGACGTTTCACAGAACCGTTTAAGGATTCGATAAACAATTCATACAACGAGATACAATAATTCAACTTGATCAAAGACTTACACCCATGGGATCTCGGAGAGAGATGTAAAATTGTAATTGTATATAATATATACTAATTATTTCGAGTTCTATAACAGTTGAGAATGGAGCTAACGAATTAAAATTAAATAATTGGCTCATCTATAAGACAATCACCACGATTTTCTTGAGAAACGCAAACAGAACTACAATAACGAACACATAATTGCTTCGTGAACATGATTAACTTGCCCAAAGTTCATTAACAACTTCTCTAATTGCTGACCCTCACGTTCTGGCAGACTGTCAGCTGTGAGTTCCGACCTTACCCTGACTCCGACTGATCGAGAACCGAGGGGCGACGTCCGGTTTTTTTTTCATCATCGAAAAAAAAAAACCTTCGAAACAATTCTCCCACATTTGCCAGTGACTGACTATATATATAGCCTTTGGTTTTCATTCAATTCCATTTTTTTAGGTATTGAACCATTACAGATAGCATATATTCAAAGCACATATCCAAAATGCTTGCTAACAGTTTTATGCGTAACTCTTTACGTAACGTAAGTTGAGATTGAGACTTCCGTGATTTGTGCCAGGGTTGATCCAGTTTTGGGAGAGGTTGTTGCTTTGAAACAAGTGAAAAATATCATCAATTCAAAGATCCAATCAGTTCCAAGACTAATGAATAGATCAACGAGGATATCATATCAAACCATGATACATTACAGAGTACTAACATTGTTTTCCATTAGAACGCTCGTCGTTTACCAACTTTATCCCGTTTCAACTCAAATGGTAAAGTCCAAGGTCAAGTTATCGGTATCGATTTAGGTACCACCAACTCTGCCGTTGCTTTGATGGAAGGTAAAGTTCCAAAGATCATTGAAAACGCTGAAGGTGCCAGAACTACCCCATCTGTCGTTGCCTTCACCAAGGAAGGTGAACGTTTAGTTGGTATCCCAGCCAAACGTCAAGCTGTTGTTAACCCAGAAAACACTTTGTTCGCCACCAAACGTTTGATTGGTCGTCGTTTCGAAGATGCTGAAGTCCAAAGAGATATCAAACAAGTTCCATACAAGATCGTCAAGCACAGTAATGGTGATGCTTGGTTAGAAGCTAGAGGTGAAACTTATTCCCCAGCCCAAATTGGTGGTTTCGTTTTAAACAAGATGAAAGAAACTGCTGAAGCATACTTGGGTAAATCAATCAAAAACGCTGTTGTTACTGTCCCAGCTTACTTCAACGATTCCCAAAGACAAGCCACCAAAGATGCCGGTCAAATTGTTGGTTTGAACGTTTTACGTGTTGTTAACGAACCAACTGCTGCTGCTTTAGCTTATGGTTTAGAAAAATCTGAATCAAAAGTTGTCGCTGTTTTCGATTTAGGTGGTGGTACTTTCGATATTTCTATCTTGGATATTGATAACGGTGTTTTCGAAGTTAAATCTACCAATGGTGATACTCATTTAGGTGGTGAAGATTTCGATATCGTTTTAGTTCGTCACATTGTTGAACAATTCAAGAAAGAAAACGGTTTAGATTTATCTAATGACCGTATGGCCATCCAAAGAATCAGAGAAGCTTCAGAAAAAGCCAAGATTGAATTGTCTTCCACTGTTGCTACTGAAGTTAACTTACCTTTCATTACTGCTGATGCCTCAGGTCCAAAACATATCAACTTGAAAATCTCAAGATCCCAATTTGAAGGTTTAGTTGATAGTTTAATCAAGAGAACTGTTGACCCAGTCAAGAAAGCCTTGAAAGATGCTGAATTATCTACTTCAGATGTTGGTGAAGTTCTTTTAGTTGGTGGTATGACCCGTATGCCAAAGGTTGTTGAAACTGTTAAATCATTATTCAACAAGGACCCATCTAAAGCTGTTAACCCAGATGAAGCTGTTGCCATTGGTGCTGCTGTCCAAGGTGCTGTCTTGGCCGGTGAAGTTACCGATGTCTTATTATTAGATGTTACTCCATTATCCTTAGGTATTGAAACTTTAGGTGGTGTTTTCACTAGATTGATTCCAAGAAACACTACTATCCCAACCAAAAAATCACAAATCTTTTCAACTGCTGCTGAAGGTCAAACTTCTGTTGAAATCAGAGTTTTCCAAGGTGAACGTGAATTGGTTCGTGACAACAAATTGATTGGTAACTTTACTTTGTCTGGTATTCCACCAGCTCCAAAGGGTGTTCCACAAATCGAAGTTTCCTTCGATATTGATGCTGATGGTATCATCAACGTTTCTGCTAGAGATAAAGCTTCCAACAAGGATGCTTCTATCCAAGTTGCTGGTTCATCTGGTTTGTCAGACTCTGAAATCGAAAAGATGGTTAACGATGCTGAAAAATACGCTGAACAAGATAAAGCTAGAAGAGAAGCTGTTGAAAATGCCAACAGAGCTGACCAAACCGTTGCTGGTACTGAAAAATCCATGCAAGAATTTGCTGGTAAATTAGACCAAACTAAATCTGATGAAGTTACCAAACAAATCAACGAATTGAAAGAATTGATTGCTAGAACTCAAGCTGGTGAAGAAGTCAGTGCTGAAGAATTAAAGACTAAGACTGATGAATTAAGCAAGAGCTCAATCAAACTTTTCGAAGATGTTTACAAAAACCAATCTCAAGAAGGTGAATCCAAACCTGAAGACAAAAAAGAATAGATGATTCAATATAATCTGTTTCTGATGTTATGTTTGGTTTTCGTTTTCTCAAAGTTTCAAAAAAAAAATATATTTGTTAACACTCCTCACGAGTTGGACCATTTCACCTTTTGTATTTTCAAATGACTTTGTTCTTCTATCTTGTACATAGGTTCATGATCATAGTAGAGGGAATAGTTTGACATTCTGAGGGTAATGGAATCAAGGAATTGTATATAGGTTAATTATATTTTGTCATAAGTTAATAATCTTCACTAGTAGCTAATAGAAATACACTGTGCTTGAAAGTTTCTGTTTGAAAAAAAAAACATCTCGAGCTTATAATGTTTCTGTCCTTACCAAAAAATCAAAGCTCCAAGTCGCAAAAATCACAAAGCGTATGAAGTAGTGGATCAAGTCCAAAACAGCCAAAAGACACCAACAATCCTGTTCTATCTCACTATCCATTCACTAATTGTACAATGCAGGTCACACCATTGACAAAGATAATATCCCTTTCAGGATTCCTAGCTGCCGGGTTTCTTTTAATCATATTGAGTTGTGCCCTATGGAACAACTGGTACCCCTTATATGTTGGTGAGTAATCTCTTCTCTAGAGTTGGAATAGGTGTCAAAACTATTAACACAATTGAATAACAGTTGGTATTTTCTTAGCAGCTCCAATTCCAAATGCTATTTTCAGTCGTACAGAATTTGATGATTTCATGAGTGATTCTTCAAGGTAAGTTTCAAGATTCAGTGAAAAAGATGTTAAATATACTAACGTATTCTCAAACAGTGCTACCAATGATCTAGCGAAATTTCTCACGGGTTCACTTGTGCTAAGTGGACTGGCTTTACCAATAGTGTTTTATCATGTTAGATTAGTTGTATTACCTGCAACTGTAATGAGTATGACTGGTGGTCTTATTGTTTATATCTCGATTATTGTTTTTGGAATGTTCTTCCATGAAAATGAAGAAGAATATTGATTAGGTTGATCTCTAATGGCCTCCTTTGACCTTTCACGCACTTCCTAATAACGTCCATCAGCTCTCAACAGCTCATTGCTTAATGGTTTTCAAGTTCCCACTCATTACTTCCGTTTTGGTCGCATACTTTTGGTATCTTTGAGGTCACTAAAGAGAAATGTATAATTAAAGCAGGTTTTCTTCAGTTACAACGCTTGTCAATATAAAGTTCTTATGTCTTAAATGCCCAATCTTCTTTGTAGAATGACCAATATCTGGGGGTTTACACCAAAATTTAACCATCTTATCATGTTTATTCATACGTTACGTAAGCACTACCAAAAATTGGATTTTTCATGATTATATTGGTCATCGGTAACTTCAAATGGCTTTGAACTTTTACAATTATACGAGAATCAACTGGAATTTTTTGGAATAACCATGGCTGAGACTATTGCTAAGGAAGCACGTAGTGCTTCTACTATACTGAAGACATTATCAAACGAAGAAAGAAGCTCTGCATTACAAGCTGTTCATGATGCTTTGAAAGCTTCTAAATCATCAATTTTAGAAGCTAATGTTAAAGACATGGAAGCTGCAGAATCCCAAAACTTGTCGTCATCTTTGATCAAACGTCTGGACTTGAGTAAAGGCGATAAATTCGATGTCATGCTGCAAGGTGTTTTGGATGTTGCAGCCCTAGAAGATCCAGTGGGTAAAGTAACATTAGCTACTAAACTAGATGATGGTTTAGATTTGTTCAGACTTACTGCCCCAGTTGGTGTTTTATTGATCATTTTCGAATCAAGACCAGAGGTCATTGCTAATATCACTGCTTTGGCCATCAAATCAGGTAATACTGCTATTCTGAAAGGTGGTAAAGAATCCCTCTACACATTCACTGCAATGGCTGATGTTGTTAATGCTGCATTGTCAAAGACTGCAGTTCCAGAAAAAGCTGTTCAATTGATCGCTTCAAGAGAAGATGTCGCAGCCTTGCTTGATCAAGACAAATACATTGATTTAGTCATCCCAAGAGGTTCCAATGAGTTGGTCCGCAATATCAAAAGCAACACCAAAATCCCAGTTTTGGGTCATGCTGATGGTATTTGCTCAATATATGTTGACAAAGATGCTGATTTAGAAATGGCCTCCAAAATTGTCTTTGATGCTAAGACTAATTACCCAGCCGGATGTAATGCTGTTGAAACACTATTGATACATAAAGACTTGAAAGACAAAGTCTCACAAATTGTTGACCGTCTAATAGAAGGTGGAGTGACGCTTCACCCAACCAAAGATGTCGAGGCTGTACTCCCATCAAACGCTAAAGTTGTCTCCGCTGTTGAAGGTGACTTCGACAAGGAATTCCTTTCTTTCGATATTGCTGTAAAATTTGCCGATTCTTTAGAAGACGCCATCTCACATATAAATTTACATTCATCGAAACATACTGAATCCATCATAACAGGAAATAAAGAAGCTGCTGAAAAATTCTTAAAAGCTATTGATTCTGCTGGTGTTTACTGGAATGCTTCAACAAGATTTGCTGACGGTTTTAGATATGGTTTCGGTACCGAAGTTGGTATCTCAACCAACAAAATACATGCTAGAGGTCCAGTTGGTCTTGAAGGTTTAGTGATCTATCAATACCAAATCAGAGGACATGGTCAAGTTGTTGGTGACTACTTAGGTGGTGGTGGCTCAAGACCTTTCATTCATCAAAATATTGATGTTAAAGATATCAAATTTTGAGTGCAATTATTATAGATTTGAAAAGTACACTGTCACATATTATTAATTGCAACTACGTAGATTAACTGTTCATACTCTGAAACTCATGCATTAATTTTCTTCTGCTTCTCTCATCTCACCGTATTGGCCTCTAGACTTTGTGGTATCGTACATTCTGATCAATCTTTCTTGACCTTCTTCAACTTGAGAGAAGGCAAAACCTCTTTGTTTTCTCATTCTTGAAACTTGTCTAACTTTTCTAATAGCCTTTTGGAATTGCTCAATTCTTGGTCTATAATTTGCTGTGTTGAATTTTTGAATCTCTTGAACATAGTGGTAACTTTCTGGATAGTACATTCTCTTGTAATATTTCCATGCGAAATCTCTCAACAAACATAGCGTTGGTAGCACAAGAACCATGGCCCAAAAAGTGGCACTTGGATATGTATGAGCCAAAACACCTCTGTATTCTTTTGAAACATTAACTAATGGAGCAACACTAGCATAAACTGGGAAGAAGATCAACCAAAAAGCGAAAGAACCTGGAATTGCAAATAGTGTGAATTTGGTCCACGAATTTGTAATTAAGGCAGCTTTTCCCAAGACAGTCAATACCGAAGCAGTATAGACAGCAGTACCCCAGGTCCAATGATCCGCAGTTTCTCCACCATGCAATGCGTTATCGAATCTATAGAACAAGATACTTCCCACAAAGATGACAGCTGAATGAAAGAATCCATTAACAACCCAACCCCAGAAAATACTAACATTGAAAAATGTTCCCTTTTGGCCCAATTGATATAATTGTGGATATTGGTCCAACAATCTAGCAGAAACAAATTGATCGAAAACACCAATAACAAATGGAGGTAAAACAGTAAAGAACACATTGTAGAACGTTAAAGTCCAAGACTCCATAATTGATTGACCAGAGAAACAGTTCATAAAGACAAACCAAAATTGAGTCATGTAAAGAGCAATGTTTTTATAAAAAGAATATAAGATAGCTTGACTAATTCTTTGATAACTCCAAGCACCATGGACCAATAGCAATTTTCTTAAATATTTGAATTGACCAATGGCAAAATCAGCACTTCTTGCAGCTTGCATACCTTCCATACCACTAATACCAACACCGACATGCGCAGCTTGAATCATACTGACATCATTAGCACCATCGCCGATAGCCAACAATAGAGCTTTCTTCTTCTTTTTAACCATCTTGACAACAAGTGCCTTTTGTAACGGTGATACTCTGCAACATATAACAGCTTTACAAAGACAACCTAATTCCAATAATAGGTCATCACATTCATCAAGGGCAAACCCTAATGACTTACCATCAATGATAAGAGCTAGTGTATCAATTTCATGTTTGGAGATCTTGTATTCTCTAATGGCTCTTAATTTCGACGTTAGGTTCTGTCTAGTAGCTTCAACACTATCTTCATTAACAATTAGCAAGTTCATATCTTCACTCAATAATTTGCAACTCATACCAATATTTATAGCAGTTTCTTGACGATCACCAGTCAAGACCCAGATTTTAATACCAGCGTCTTGTAAAGTGTGAATAGTTTCTGGAACACCATCTTGTAATTTATCTTCAATAGCAGTAGCACCTAACAAAAACAACTCTTTTTCAATCTTTTCAGCTGCATCGTCTAATTTTTGAGCTCTATCATCTAGGTCTGTTGCAGCAGCTTCATAAATCTTGGACCAAGCTTCATATTCTTCTTGTGGAACGACTCTTGTGGCCAAACATAGGGTTCTTAACCCTTCTGCTGCATAATCTTCTAAATGACGAGTTGTGGCCGCGACATATGGATTATCTTCTTGTAATCTTTCTAAAATTACAGTATCAGCACCTTTACAGAACAATCTGATGGATCCATCCGGGAATCTGAAAATAGCAGACATTCTTTTTCTTGTAGAGTTGAACTCACAAACATGCAATAGTTGATATTCTTTGGTTTGACCATTGACTTCAACAGCAACTGATTTCGGCTTACGAACAACAAATTTATAACCCAAGTCGGCACCACCTTGAACTAAAGCACCTTCGTCTGGTGAAGCAGCTTGGTATTTGATAGAACCGTCGGCTTGAGTTTCAGGAATAACAGTATGGCAAGTAGCAAGTAATGTTAGAAAATCATCAATTATGTTAGCATCTTCACCAGTTGATAAATTAGATTGAAGTTTGTTGAAAGTATGGAACCCAATCTCGACACCATCAATGATCTTAGCATGTTTATCTTCTGGAATTTCATCAATATAACAATGCCCTGCAATTGAACAGGATTTGAATTCCATGATATTTCTGGTCAAGGTACCAGTCTTATCACTGAATATGTATTCGATTTGTCCCAATTCTTCAACCAAACTTGATGTTCTCACAGCAGTAGGTGTATCGCTTGCCTCATCATATAGGTCAAGATCAGAAGCAATCATATATGCCTGGTAATATTTGATAACTTCCACTGTAACGAATAATGAGATTGGAACCAAATTAGAAAACAAAATCCAATACGTTAACAAATCTTTAAAGAATAATCCAATTTTACTATGGCCTTCCAAGTACAAATATTTTAAATGATCAGCATTAACGGATATAGTGATGACGTTACCAATAGATGAAATCAAGGAGAAAAGAATCAACATACCAAACAATGCAATGATTTGAAGATTTATGATTCTCTCCACTGCAGTTCTTTTAATTGGAGTAGCAGTTGCATTTCTCATCAATTTAGTTTCATGACCAGTGAATACAACAAGACCATGAATCCAACCTGTGTTTCTTAAAGTGGCACCTCTAAGTAACATTTGTTCGGGTGATAATGGATATTCCTTGTTGTATAAGTTCAAATTACCTTCGTATGTGTAAAGACTTGAATTTGGTTGTTCTGAAAATACCTTCCCTCTCATTGCAATCAAATCAGTTGGAGAAACTAAATGACAAGTTTCAGGTCTTGCTTGTTTGATTTTCAAATTGGTTTCACCATCCAAGTTCGCAGTTTCAATATAACATAAGCCCTCTGGTTCAGAAGAAGTCAGTAAGATCAAATCTGCAGGTAATGCCTCTTCAGATTTCACGCTGACAATATCACCCACGGAGACATTGATCCATTTCTTAGTAACAAATTCGCCATGATCAGGGGAAAGAACTTCAACTTTTGATGAATTCAGTTCCTTATCCGAATTAGCTCTTTTTAAATCTTCAAATATTTCTTTAATTGCAGAGACTAATAACACAACTAGTAAAGTACCAATTGTGGTATATCTATTTGTTGGAGAAACATTTGGAACTTGTTGAATAATTGATGTGAATAAGAAAAACAAATTTGCATATTTGGAAAACTCTTGGAATAGAAACTTTGGAAGGAACGTGGCAATATTATATTTTGTTGTGGAAACATGATTATCACCATAACCAAATGCATGATTTGAGGTTTTATCATTCAAGTGAATTATTCTTGGTCCTTTATTAACATTCAAGGCACGTTTACGGCCACGTATTTTATCATATATTCTGCGAATATCAAACATGTTTCTTTCATCTTCATTCAAATCCCTATCCGGTGGTGGTCTTTCATCCCTTTGACTAGTTGTTGGATCTCTAAATGGATCATCATTACTTGGGTAATCAGTAAGCGGTATTCCAACATCTTGATATTCATTTGTCAGTCCTAGTCTTTGTTTCACATTGGAGAATATCCCATTGTTTCTGTTGTTACCAGATGAAGATCCTGGGTCCCTAAAGGGATCTGTAGCATCTAAATCGTTTTCTATGAACTTATCATTGAATGGGTCATTTAAATTAACAGTTTCTTGTGGTATTATCCCATTCCTTAAATTCTCGAACTGACGATCATTGATATTTGAATATGCGCTCTCAATGTTGACCGAGTCTTCTAGTAGATCTGCCTCTGGTTGGTCAGCTGAGCTTTGGGTCCTTTGTTGCGGTGGTGAATGTGATAACAGATCAATATCAAATAGTGTGTTGTCCTGTTGTTGTTGGCGATTTCTCTTATTATTACTATTATTATTATCCCCAAATGGGTCATCTGACGGAAGAAGCGACATAGTCTAAGCCAGCACCAACGACTTCTCGATGTATATATACAGATAGATTGTTGAATTAGTCAATTGAATTGGTGGAGTCTCGACTTTTGTTTATGAATGTGCTGCTCTTTAAACGATGTTTTGGTGAAACTTTTGGCGGTATTTTCATTTTGGTGTTCCTAAAAAACCACCTGTCCGAACCGAAAAGATATAACCACTCAGCCTGAATATTAATGACGGTTTCGTCTTTTAACAGGTGGAAACTACAATTTTACAAGTGGAAGTTCGATATTTTTAATATGCCTGTTTTGAGATTATATCATCTAGTATACATGTGTCTTTTTCTGAGAGGAAATCTCCCTCTTTGGACTCCTTTCGAACAATATATAAACCAAAATATTCAACAATGAAAACTAATAATGTAACTGTATGTCAAAAATGTTCTAATGTACAGATGAGCAAGGCTCGTTCCTAATGTGTTATGAAAATGCAATATAAAGATGTGAATTTTATCAGAATTGTGTCTATGCTTAAGTGGACAATGCTTGTTGTTGAGCAGGTTCTTCTTCGTATTCAACCTCAACTCTAGCACGTCTTCTCTTAGCCTTTTCATCTTTAGTGTGTTGTCTTCTTTTACGTTTCTTTTCAGCTTCTTCATCGCTTGAATCATCATCGCTAGAATCAGAGTTCTCAGATGCTTGGGCTTCACTATCACTACCATCTAACCATCTTTCTAAGTCTTCAACATCAACCAATTCTTCATCACCATCATCTTCAACGTACTCAATTTCACCAACATCACTGTCATCTTCTTCTTCCATTTCACTGTCATAATCCTCTTCTTCTTCTTGTTCAACACCTTCTTCGTCTTCAACGTGACCAAGAACTTTCTTCCATATTTTCTCATCAACATTCAATGGTTTATCACCATAAGCACCACTCTTTAATCTTTCCAACAATTCTTTTTCAATTGCCTTTTCGATCTTAGCGGCGGCTAGAGCCTTTCTTTCTCTGTTTTCTTCTCTTCTCTTCACTTTATGTTTGACACCGACATAATGTCTTTCTTCTTCTCTTAATGCTAAACGACGTTCTGTGATTGCAACTTGAGTCAATCTGGTCAATCTTTGTTTACACTTGTGTATTAAGAACTTTTTCCAGTATAACAAATGATTATCAACCTGTTCCAATGCTTTGGTATAATTCTTGGATAGTTTAATTCTTTCCCATAACTTGGCTGGAGTATGAGCTCTTTCTGCAGTTTTCATATAAAGATACAACTTCCCATCGACGTTCTTCACAGTGGCGTATCTGGCATTGGCAAGAGGACAAGATTGTCTTGAGCATAAACCACTGACGTTGTACTCATTTCTACAAAAATTTTGTTCTTTTGTTGTTTTCAACTTGAAGGAACAAAATTGCTGGTTAATGACTTGCCAAATAATCTGTTACAAGACTTGTTAGTACACCATTTCTCCAGGAAAAAACCACGCTGAATTGACACTCACTTCATCAGACATCTTTGCTTTATTATGCTATCTTTATTGACTTGAACAACTGGCTTACCACACAAGATCAATGCAGAAAGATCCAGTTAAAACTTTTACTCTTTATTTAACATTTCCTTTTTTCAGTATGCAGGCAAAAAAAAATTTTAATATCCGGTACGAACACTAATCATCGCAGCGTCACCCGGCAATTCAGTAACTGTCTGTTGAAAGGTCAGCAGCATGGGCTCACAACCATTCCAGCGATAGAGGTTATGGCTAAATCGCTTGAATATTGTACAATCGAAGCGTTCGGCAATACTTTGTGGTATGTTAAGCGTACACTGTTCAAAGTATCACCAGTGTACTTTTTATGTCTTTGTTTGGTGTTTCGAGATTGATGAAAAATCAATTGTACTCGCTTTGGAGAGGTCGGGGATTCGCGGAGATACATTAGCAAAAAAATAACTATT
Organism: Hansenula sp. yHMH451; assembly: GCA_030571095.1. NCBI lineage: Eukaryota > Fungi > Ascomycota > Saccharomycetes > Phaffomycetales > Wickerhamomycetaceae > Hansenula > Hansenula sp. yHMH451. Next base: position 185,855 of record JAJLXE010000010.1, read on the forward strand.
AACTTCTTTCTCGAACTCCAGATTCCAGATCAAAGAGAACCAACTCGAATCATGTCCTACCAATCAATCGCATTCCAATTGTTCAACCTCAACGACTATGGGATCAAGTTGTTCCCAGCTTTCAAAGTGGACACTCTTTATCTAGCAAAGTTGGAAATCGTGGAAAAATTTCCTGAACAACATGCTGATATTGATGAAGGTAGTTCTCAAAGATCTGATAAATTGTTGTTAGTACCATCAAAGAACAGTTCATTACTTAAAAATTTCCCATTCAGTGCTTTGCTAAGGGATGAATTGTTCCATATCAAAACTACAAAGCAAAATCTACACAACGCTATCCCATTATTCAACGAAGAATACAATTATATCTTGATACTATACTTTGACACCCAAGAAACCGTTGAAAAGCTACTGACATATTTGAAAACCTCAGGATTGAAAACAGTGGAAACTGAAAGTATCCACAAATTCATAAAAGATAAAGAAGATGAAATTGATGAGAAACTTTACAAAGAATCATTAGGCAAAGATAGACTACAAAAGAAAGTCAACCCTAAGCATTCGAAGGAGATTCCTTTATTATCTAATCACGTCAAGATCCTTGAAGATGATGAGCATTTTAAAGACACATATCTCCAATTGATCCAACAATTTGATAATGAATTCTTGCATTCTGAAAATGCCAATTTCGAATATGATTCAACTACCCAAAAGAACACAGTTTGAAAAGGCTTAAAACTTATGACCCAATTCCAAAAAAAATGTACGTACTCCTATAAATACAATATTCTCAACTGAAATACTTCTCGTACTTCAAATATTGGGCTTTATCGAGTAACAACTGGTCATATTCGACACCATCTTTACTAAGGCGTAGCCAGATCTGACTTCTCTAAATCCTTGCTAATCTTGAATGATTCGTCTACATGCAAATTAAAATCAGACTTAAACATTTATTGAAAGAAAATATCAACTAAGCAGCTCAATTGTAAGTCTCGTCGAATTGATCTTTCTCCCCATCCTTTGAAGTGATCCCACCAGCAGCAGCGAATTTAACATCATCCGCAAAATCAGACCCATCTTGAGTGACTGCAAGGACATAGATACCAACATCACCTTCAACTTTTTCAACGTCAAAGGATTTAGTTATAGCTGTGGTTCCATCTGGATAACCATCAATTGAATTATAATCAAGATTTGGAGAAGCTCCAACTTTGACAACTTGAACATTATCAGATCCGAGGAATTTCCCTCTAATATCTAACTTGTCAGCATTTTGAGGAATTATGTCATCTCCAAATTTTAATGTATAATTAGCCTTTGGTCCATTAAGAGTTTTGATAAACTTTGGAGCTGAATCAGCCAAAGCTGCAGAGATTGATAAAAATGAAACGATAATGATTTCTGATTTGAATAGCATTGTAAGATTACTAGAATAGATGACTATAGTAGTTCACTATGGATTTGATGGATCAAAAAAAATAGAACCAAACAGATGGAATCATACATATTTATATATCCAAATGATTCACACATGATCCAAGTCTAGTTCATTTATGTTTACCATTCTTAATCATCGCATTCTTGAAGCTGGGCGATTAAATTCCTATGGGACCCTTGAATTCACTAGACCTTACTCGATAGTTCTATTCTTATATTGTTGAAACAATTCGCAAATCTTGCAATGTTCCAATTTTGGTAACCTTGCCTTATGCGATTTGGGGATCTGCAGCCCCAGATTCCACATTTCAAGATCTCGAGGAGAAATATATTCAAAATATACATCACGCCAGGTGACATATAGTATGGGGAAGTCTATCAATGTGTTTAAAAGTGATTCAAATAACTACAAATAGAAATCATAGCCAAAAAGCAAAGCATCTAGTTTTGCACAATTGCTTAGTCCTTTAGTATTGATCTATTCATGACCACAACAACGTGAGCCACTGTAATCCTTTGAGTGGCGGTTCTGGATCCTCTGGATTCTCTTCGATATCTTGGAATAAAGCATCCAATTCAACTTCATGAGCTCTATAGTACCTTGTACCTTTGAAGAACTTCCAAAATAAAAATAGAACCAATGTCAATGGAATGATAAAATAAGAACTGAACAGGCTACTTATGCTGAAATGACCTTTAACAAAATTTGTGAACCCACCAGTCAATAGTAATAACAGAGAAGCACCACCTGATATCCAAGCTGCTTGGGGGCCAAATTTAAATTTATGAGGAAGTTTATCTCTTGATATACCTTGAGCTTTCATTGCTCTTGTCATATGGATATGATTAGCAGAGATGAATATCCAACCAACTAATAGATTAGCGGATCCTAAAGTTTGAAACTAGCTAAAAATATTGGCAGCATTACTAGAGACGTTCATATATGCCAATGGGAAAAAAATGGCAACAAACAAGGAACCAACCCAAGGTAGACCTCGTTTATTAGTCTTTAAAAAGATCTTTGGTGCCTGATGTTTTACAGCCAGAGCGAAAAGGGTTCTTGAGCCGCCAACAATAGCAGTATTTGCAACACTGAACGCAGAGGTCAAGACTGCAGCATTGATAATGTGAGGAAGGACTTTTATATTTGCATTCTTAATTGCAACAACGAAAGGCGACGATTTGGCATTTCCTGTGGAGTTGGCAATTGAGGGATCATCTGAAGAAACAATCAAAGTTAAACAGAAAATTGTAACCATCATCAATATTGTCACTCTGTAAAATATTCTCTTACAAGCTGTAAACACCGTTCTTCTTGGATTTTTAACCTCTGCTGCCAATGAAGGAACAGACTGAACACCACCAAAAGAATAGACGACACCAGATAACGTTTTCCAAAAAGCTGCAAATTTACCTAAACTCCCAGTAGTCAAATATTCCTTAAATGGTCCGGGATGTTTCCAAAACCTGAATCCAATACTCTCATGAGTTGGACCACCCCCAGAGGTTATAACGATAGAGACAATGATCAGTCCAACAAGTAGCGTGATCTTAATCATAGCAAATGTGAATTCAACTTCACCGTAAAACCTAACGCTATAGGAATTAATGGCAATGATGAAAACAATAATAATAGAAATCCAGACAGCTTGAGATATATCAGTCCAATAAGAAATAATCACAGCAGCAGCTGAGATTTCACCAGGTAAAATTGAAGCCCAAACAGAAATCCAACCATAAGCGAATCCCCAGGCAGGATCAATAAAATGCTCCAAATGACGTAAAGTAGCTGAAGTCACTGGCATTAATGTTGCCACCTCTGCCAGTGCAACTTGATTTAAACCAACAATTACTGCAACAGCACCATACGCTATAAAAGCACCAGCGGGTCCAGTAGTAGATAAAACACCACCACTCGATAAAAAAATACCAGTACCGAAAACACCAACTAAGGCCAGCATTTGAATATGGCGCTGTTCCAAAACGCTTTTCAATCGGTAACGATCATGCCCAAAGATGGAGGAGCTGGCTGACTCCTCACCAACGAGAGCCTCTTCTATCTGGATTTCATGTTCCTCTTTACCGGTTCCTTTTTCATCACCCAAGATGATTGTATAATGCTCAACATTTTCCTCAACTGAACCTGATTTTGAAGATTTCTCTTCAAGTCTTAAAGCCATGGCTATCCTGTGAGCTGATCAGTACGCTTCATGAAACTATAGGCTGGCAATATCACCAAAATATATAAAAGTCCATTTTTATAAGCATTAACTCTATGAGGAAATACGAACAAGAATGAGTTTATGAGATAAACTGTGGTTTCAAAGACAGCCAAGCCTTCGAGCAGCTGGACCTTCGTTCTTATCATGCATAATATCAGTCAGGAATCTGGTATCTGCTGAAAAAGTCGCCTCTCGGGCATATAAAAAACATGAATACTGTGGTTCAAAGTTGTTGATCCAAATTCACCATTTCAAAACAACCAATAATCAGCAGGACCATGATAATCAAGAGCAGCGGCTTCAGAGCTGGAAATAGTAATATGGCTCATGTATCTACAAGATTCGACGTTGAAGCATGGTCAAAAATTCAATTATAGATAGCGTGCTAATTTTGGAATTCGAATCGCTTTGTCTGTGTTTGGCCTTTCTGATAGATAGTTGAGCGCGAAAAATTACGAGCCTCAGTCAATGAATTCAACTGTTTCCGATTTAAAGCGAAGATATGACTTTGATGAGGATAGTGAGGGTGGTGCTTTTATGAATTTGAAGTCACTGGAGCCTATTTAGTACTCCTCGGTTAAAAGGTTGCTTTTCTCTAAGGTTTTGGCGCGAGTTGTTGTTGATGTATACTAGCTTACAAAAGTATTGGAAGGTAAAAGGGAAATCGAATCTAGGAATATTTATCACCAAGCATGCGAGACCATAAGCTGACCATCTCTCTCTTCCTGCGCTAGCTATATCTTAAGCTTATAGCTCAATCAAAACACTCCATGATTTATGAACACTATAAATCGTCACAAAGCAAAATGTTCATATTATATGCAAACAACCAGAAAAAGGACTCACTGGGGTGGTGGACATGAAAGAGCAGAAACTGCTTGGATAGGATATATTTTACCGTCAGTGTATTGTCTGAAGGACCCGCAAAACTTGACTGTGCTTCCCCCAGAAGAAGCAGTATTCGATGTTGCATTCACCACTACTGAAGCCATTGCATTCCCATTGACTGGTCCATTATACAACCATTCACCGGTGAAGGATTCGGGCGTGTCGTTTTCTGGATAGAGCTTCAGTGAAACTAGAGATAGCGTCTCGGTAAAAGCTAGGCCATTGGCGTATTGTTTGTTGGTAGTGATGGTGGCTTCGGTGTTTGATTCAATAAGACAACTTAAATATAGCTTCCCCGGGCCTGGTAGATCCCCTTCTCGGAATTTGAGGATATACTGGACATGCTGACCATCGACTATGTTGAGAACATCGGGGGATATCTGATCCACTGTGAGATCCCAGAGAGTGGAAAGAAGTAGTACACTTTGGAGGTTCATATAGTGAGTTATAATTTAATAATTCAGAATGAGAAACCTAGCATATTTGCCAGAATAGCTAATGCTTTTATACCTGTACCTGCATGTAGCACGACCTCATCACTAGGAGACCAAATCAAGGATTATCATAGTATTGAATATGTTGTTTGTCACTAAATAAAAGGAGTGCGTATCTATAATAAGATTTGATAGATAGAAACGCTGTCAGTCAATTGGCTTGTATTTTGTATAGTAGATGAAATAAACAATTGTCCTCCGATTAGTCAGGCTGAAACAAAAGTTACAAGTTCTCTTCTTTGCATTACGTGTTCAGCTTCGAGAGAGTTCATAGGTTATTTGAAATAGGGTCTTTTGTCTTAAAGGTTGCAATGCTTGATATTATCGCGTCCTAAGCATTGTGCTTCCTAGAGCAAGTTTGGGTTATAAACTTGTAGCCTTAATTCAACACTGATCCCACAAGTGACAAGCACTGATTCAAAGGCTTCCAGAAACATCTTGAACAATTAGAGTTTCAATCGATCCCCCAAGTTTATATAATCGGCGATTCTGAATGGCTTGAAACTCTGCTATGCTCATGTGAAATTAAAGATCTTTTATTATTCGGCGATCAAAGACTATTTATCTTTGGTGGAGAGAACTTTGCTGTTAAAAAAACGTTATAGGGTGAGCTTTACCCCAACATACATCAGATGGAAATAGAAAAAGTCTAATTAGACAGCTTTCTTTGATTTAGTGGTATTCTATTGGCTCAACAATAATAGAATGATTACCTCGCTTTTTGGTCCGATTAGTAACTATTAGACGTGACAACACGGGCCGTAAAATTAAAGAAATGAGATCTACAGGATTTTCTGTTCTGTGGTCGGTCTCAAGATATGTAGTGAATACATATCTACAGTCAGAGTTAAGGGTAATCGAAGAATCCATTAAAAATATTAAAAACGTCTGAAAGAATTTCACAAGGATCAAACAAGATGCTTTTACCTTAAGAAAGGAATCATTAATAACGTGGTGAAATGAAACATGAAAAGGTTTCATAACAATTAGAAAGTTGAAAATATACTAAACCGATAAATCACACGTCCCCAAATAAATTTGAGTGAGGAGGGAAATTTTAACCTTGGATATCATGAAAAAGTCATGTCTAATAAAACAGTATTAAATAAATAAATTAAAGAAATGAACCATTTGGAAATGAGTTCTTTTAATTGTTGGAAGCGATAGAATTAAAAATTTGGTTGAAATCTAACAATTTTGTATGATGATCTTACCCGAGACCTTGATATGAATGTTCGAAGAGTAGTTCAAAAACTCCTTAGAAGAAGAAAACAACAGCTGGTAACAATAAGCCTAAACCTGTTGCGACTCTGTTAGCAGCACCTTCAAAGGCTGAGACAGAAGCAGTTGTTGATCCTGAACCTGAACCTGGAGCACCTGGAGCACCTGATTGAGTAGCAACAGTGGTAGCACCTGGGGCAACTGGAGCACCTGATTGAGTAGCAGCGGTGGTAGCACCTGGGGCACCTGGAGAAACAGTACTCTTGTAGATGACAATCACAGTAGAACCTTCTTCATTAGTGGTAACTTCAGCTTCACCGCCTCCTGGAACAGAGTGAGTAGCAGAAGTTTCTTTACCTGGTGTGATAGTGGTGATAGGGGTCTTAGATCCACCATGACCACCTGAAGTAGTAACAGTAGCACCAGTAGTTTCACCTCCACCTGGTTTGTGAGTTTCGGTAGAAATTGGACAGTAGGTGGTCACAACAGTGACAATGTTGTTGGTGGTGATTGTGGTGACAGTAGTACCCCAAATGGTGGTTTCACCAGAACCAGATGTTTCTGATGGGTTAGCAGTACTGGATTCAACGACAGAAGAGGCACCATCTGGAATGGTGATGGTGTTTGAGAATTCAAAAGTGGTAACAGCTCTCTTGACTAATTTAACACCATCTGGGGTGGTAATGGTTAGGATAGCATTAGTGGTGAATTGTCTAGCGTTGGTTAATCTTTCAGCAATGTATTCAAATGTTAACCATTCATCATCGTCAGCATTTTCACCAGTTGTAGCAGTGATGTCAGCACCAGAGGTTGAGACATCGGCTTGTTTGTCTTCGCCGTCAACTTCAACATCAACTTCTTCAATTTCGTAGCCAGAACCAGAAGCGGTGATACTAACTGAGGTCCATGGACCATAGGATCCTGGAACAAAGATAGTCCATTTCAATAAACCGTCTTCAAAGAGACCAACAATGTATGGAGTAGCAGTTGGAGATGATGATTGAGAAGATGTTGGTAATGATGAAGTTGGAGCTTCTGATGAAGAGCTACCAAAAGAGGATGAGGAAGAGATTGGCTCAGAAGATGATAAATTACCAACAGATGAGAAAGCGGAACTTGAACTGTTGAAGTATTGAGCAGAAGCCAATGAGGCAGATAACAAAGAGGTGACTAATAAGCGAGCGGAAACCATTTTGTATAAAGCTGTTTTGCGATAATTCGAAAAGAACGCAACAATCTACTTCGCAGCTTTCTAAGGGACTTAGAGACCCTTTATATATTCCATATTCCAATATTCAACTTCCCATGAATCTTTCGAAAGGCTCAAAGAGATTTCCATATTCCACCTATTCCACTTTCATCCATGACCCCATCCTTGGAACATTAGCAACATCCACCACATTGTCTTCCCAATTGAGAATATGCTGTGTTGAACCTTAAGCCCCTGAGTGTGGTAAGTTGGTTTCCGACAACCTCTCAACCAAACTCTGTTTTCAATGATGTTGAATTTCTGTATGTTTATGATAAATTTTGGCTCACAATTTGTTGATTCACTTGCCAAAACTTCCAAATACGATACATCTCCCCAAAGCAGTAATACCATATGCACCCTATGATGCAGGATAACTCTAACTTGTCTTAACTATGGGGGATTAATGCAGCTGCCAGTGGTCTCCTGTTCTACTTGCAATCTAAAGTTTGGTGCAATTCACGGGAGAAATTCAACTTTTGGCGCTATTTTGACTCAAAAACGTCCACTTTTTGCAACTTTTTAACTGTGTGTTTCTTGTGAGCTTGAGGAATTCTTGGGTCTCAATTTCATCGAGATGTTACGCATTGTAATTCCTTCTTGGGCCACTGAGCTTTCAGTTTCGAGGATTTCTGTGTATGAATCTTACTGCTTACTGCCAGGTATTGGCCCGTTGGAATCTCTGATAAAGAGAGAGATCGAGATCCCTGTTGCTAACCGTACTTAAGGGGACGGATCTGTTCTTTTGCCTCTTGTTCAAAAGATGTATTGTGGAGTGTCTAAGCTACTTGGGAGGATCGTCAATATTTTCTGGAACAGAGTGATGATCTTTGAGCTTGGATTGTTGCGCATGCTGTTTTGGGGAAGTGTTAAGTACATAAATCTCCAGAAAGCGTACAAGAATTGGGATAGGAATAGTAATAACGTGCGTCCCATCACATCATTCCCAGAGTTGATTGCTGATGAGGTTCTCACCTCTGCGTTCTCTGCTAATGCAGGCAGCAAATATAGGGGAAGGTCAACGTCAAAAAGGGTCCCCGGTTGCATTACTAGTTCCAGAATCCTAAGCTTCTAGCTTCTAGCTTCAGCTTTGAGTTCAACACAATTGAAAACGGAAAAGTTTTGGAACATGACAGACCGGAAAGAGTTTAAGGTTACAGACTGGATGTCATCTTCCTGGCTTCGGATTGTTGTTGTTAGATCTTGTTATTGTCTGTGTTTTGTTGATCAGCTTTCTTCTTTTGCGGCTCCAAGAGATTCGAAGTTATATGCCCCATTTCAGATACCCCCAAATTCAAATATACCTAAGACACATGTATAGACACTTCGTAAGAGATATTCCAACTAGCAAATAACTGGCCATAGGCGTTTCCTCACATTCTGCCTATCATCCTTCAGTTTCATATCATCTCCAAGTTAAGGGTGTGTGGTAAGAAGTGATACGGTCCAACTTTTGGCACCTCTGTGTGTGGCTTCAACTCGATTCTTCGGGATAGCTCAAGATATTCTACATTTGGAATATAAAGATCACCGTGAAATAAACAGAACCCCTAAAAAGCTCAACAATATCAAAATGGTCTCAGTTGCACGAGCTGTAATCGCTGTGAGCAAAATCTTGTTTCCCTATCAAGTTCTTCCTCTCAAACTCCTCAATTCAGTAATCCGTTTCCTGCTTGGAATTTTGTTTACCAGCTTTAAACTTCCTTAATACGGCTCCTCTCAAAGTATAAAGCGGTGATAAACATTTACATATAGAATTTAAAAATCCTAAATCAGAAAGGACTCAATTCACTATCTGGCCAGATTTGTGTCCCTTTTGGGTTGAAGAGTCTCTTCCAATGTTGTAACCATATTTCACTAATCCTTGACCACTATACATACAATATTCCACAAGAGATGAACAAAAATCCAAAAGAAACTGGCTTGGAACTGTCGATCAATCCATCAATGTCCTAGAGTCCCACTGCTGAATTTCATTGAGTGACGACGGACTATAAGTTGCTAAATCTGATCCTAGAACCCAATCGATTGGTTTAAACTGGATGTCAACCTAGAGATGAGAAAGCCGGATGGTTAAAGTACGTTGTCTCTTTTTTGTGAAACAATCTATTATTTAGTCGTCTGTTGATGGGCCTACGATTAACTGTAAATTTGGTATGTATTATTATCACTCAATTATCGCCTTGATACCTTGAGCGTTGTTTAAGATTAATGTATTAGTAAAGTTGAACTGTAATGGTTAAAAATCTATAGTGTCCCTTCAATGTCTTTTAGACATTCATTCATTTCGTCCTCATCTAAAGCCTTGATATAAAGGCACTTGCTCAACACCTCGTCAACAAGGTCCAGCTTGTAAAGCGTGCTCCACTGAACACATTGAATTAAAGATTTGACAATCTTAGCATCTGTTCTGAACTTGTTGAAGTTGATTGATTCACCTTTGATAGAGCTCTTTTCCTTATTAAAAATCAAATCAGATAAATATAGCCCTAAAAATGGAACACATCCTTTTGATGGCTTAATGTTATTCAACTCCGTTCTTAAATTAGCAAAATTTCTAAAAGGTGAAGAGATCTTTTCCAAATTTTTATAAATTAAAATGTCACCAGGCTCAATGATTCTCCATGTGCTTTTCAATTTCAAAACTTTATCAGACCCCAATGCCAATAAAATTTCCATTGCTGTTGAATAATTTTGTAATTGATAACAATTTTGTGCAATGTGAATGAACCTTTGTATTGTCAATTTTCTCAACGTGATATCCTTAGTGAGTAAAATCTCAGAAATTATCCAATTCACCGTCAAATTAAACCTTGAGATACAAAGATCAATACCTTGAATAGTTTGATTTTGAATCAATAGTTCCAACCAACTATTGATCGAAACGATGTTGTTAAATTCCCATTTTAATTCAATCAGCTCTTTCCAATCAATCTCCAGCAAACAGTCTTTTTCAATTAATGTAAATTGTTGTGCCAATGTCTTCGAATCGAAATTCAATATGAAAGAAATATGATTGACATTATTTGCAATTGAAAGGACATCACTTGTAATTTTATGATTCACTAACAACTCCAACAAAAGTTTGGAACTAGACTGGATTGAAATCGGTTTTTGCTTCACTGGAGTCAATGAAAACATTCGAGTTTTTCTTCTTTGATCAATGAAAATTGAATTTCTAACACTTTTAGCACTCTTCACTTCTAAATCTTCAACCTGTCTTTGTAATTCTTTAGAATCAAGACTTGAATCAGCAGCCTTGGTGATAGTAGTAGCTGTTATAGTAGCACTACTATTACCAGCACCTTTACGATAATTTCCTTCCAGTTTCAGCAAGGCAGCATTAATTGGATCACTTTGGAAAGAGTCATCAGAAATAGCAGCCAGTTCAGCGATCGCATCATTATCCACACCAGGGTATGGAACAGCAAAATCTTCTGATTCAACAAGTCTCAAACTTGCCTCTTCTTGTGTCATCATTAATTTTTGCTTCACACCTGCCAGACCGGTGCCATCCTCAATGCTTTCATTCTCACCTTGGACCAATACAACTTGATGATGTCTTTTAGCATTACTGAAAATCGAGTTTGCAGAAACATCAGACAGTTGTGGTTTTGACTTCGTGGAATCATAAGAAATATAAGACTTATTGGAGCGCTTAGAAAGATATGAATGATGCTTTTCTTGATTTGAAACTTGTTGGAAAGAAGGAACTCGATTCAAATCTAATATATCTGATCTGTTCGGATTGTTTATCGAGATTGATTTTGTCTTCAATGGCGAGTGTAAAGAATCTTCAGCAATGGATTTGATTGGAGAAGTATGTGGTGTAGAGGAAATAATGCCATCGACAGTAGGTGGTGTTGTTGGTTCACTTGCATTGATTTCACTGGTCTCAGCTGGTATGTCATCATCACCTTCAACGGCTTCTATGTCCTCATAAGTCGAGACAAAAGATTCAATCTCATCGTAGTCCGAATCTGTATTATGAGAGTCGGAAGATAAAGGTCTTGGACTGTATTCTTCCTCTTGTGACGCTTGAGCTGGACTCAATTCGCTTTGACTGGATGGTGGTTCATCAATTGTTTCCTGTGAGTCAATGACTTCATTGGTAGTGTTCCCAGAATTTGCCCCAACGTGAGCGTTATCTTCAGCTTCATCTTCAGTATTGTGAGCAGCTGCTTCGTCAGTAATGGATCCATTTTCCGGTGTGCGTGATTCGTCAGCCTGTGTCACCACTTCTTGTGAACTAGAAGCCTCTTGTCCTATCTTTTCTATATGTGTGTCATTTGGCTCCGCCTCGGACACAGCACAGTTATCGTTGACGTTTGAGTGTTCAATGGGTATAGTGCTTTCAGAGATTATCGAAGCTGGTCTAGTTAAACTATCTTTGCTTTGTTCCTTCTTTTCAAAATTGAATTCTCTCAAATTGTCAATTCTATTTTTCTTCTTAATCAGTACACTTTCGGCGTCATCATTATCCGCTAATTCGCCAACTTTTTTCGATATTGTAGAATCATATGATATGTATGATTTATCATCACCATCACTGATTTTGTGTTGAAACGAAAGTACACTCTTGTTAATGTTTGTAATACATTCACAAATATTCATGTTATCAATATTTGATAATGCATTATAGTTAACATTCTCCTTGGAGTTTCCATTTTCATCAACAGTAAAACTAAAAGAATCATTAACAGGGCTGAAGTTATCACCATGCTTATTCAATAATTCATTATGAAATTTAACCAAATATTCCAATTGGTCAATTGTTCTAGCGCTCAATATATCAAATTTATCAGTGGTTAGTTTTAAAAGAGATTCATTATCAGGCTTAGCAACGGAGACAACACTTCTCATGAATTTTTCGACGTGATCGTTGTCACTTTTAGACTTGTGTTTTGTGTTATGCAGATGGAAAGTTTTTAACCAGTTTTCAATTAATGGCTTTAATCCCTTAGTAGTTTGATGGGGTCTAGCAGTTTGAGGTAACTGTACTTTGACCTCCATTTTCTTCACTGGAGTTGGGGGTATGAACTTTGTGAGTTTTGAATCTTTTGGGAAATCAGTAGCACCACGTATTGTATTGAAAATTGAATTAGTTGGAGAGGTTAATGGAACATATAGTTCATTGCTATTATGTTTTATCATTATGGCTCTGCTTAATCTAAGGTTGGAATTCTTCGGATTAAGGAACGTCTTCGGGGCAGGTTTTATTTGTTTGTTGGGTATAGGGATTGGTAACTTATGTATAGCTTTTTGATCGAATGTTGATAATATTATGCTGTTTCTAGTGACAGGGTCCCTCTGTTGATTTATAGCAAATGCTGAAAGTCTTTTGTTCTTCGTTGAAGTCTTTTGAGGACCAATCTTCAAGTCAAAAGTCATGTAATCTTGTGGATTGATATCTTCATTCCAAGATTTATTACAACAATAAGTCCAGTGTCTCTTCAACGTTGATATTATTCTTCGCACAAATATATCTGAACTCTTGATGGAATTGATGAAGGTTATGAATTTAACACGAACCTCACTGAAAGGTATGAAGTCATCAGCAAAATAATTTAGTAACCAATGCCTTATCACAACAAATGTCCTCACAAGCGATAATTTCCCAATATTTTGCTTATGTTCATGAGCTTGATCCTCGATTTGAATCAAAGACCACTTCAGTTTCAATACCAGTATCTGTAGCAACGAGTCTTGTGAGATGAATGATCTATAAGTAAGAAAAAAATCTGACACAATTTGGTAATCAATCTCTGATGGTGAAGTCAAGATGTTGATCAGTGTTATTATATCCACGTAGTGATTTGGAGAAATATTTCTGGCACTATCTTGCTTTTGATCCGTTTGTTGTTGTTGTGAGGTATCATTTATTATGGCATCAAATTTTGCAATATCCAAGGATTCCACTTGATAGTTAATGAGATCAGTCATAACTTCAGACTTTGGTAAGCTCTCCTTATTTGTTTCAAAGATGAACTCCTGACTCTTTGATGACTTTTGAGCTATTCCAGTACTTTATAATATGTTCATCAACTAACCACAGCTGCTTCAGAATGTAAACAATTGTTTCTCTGCGACTATGGACAAGGAAACAATCAATATGCGTGAAAGGAATGTAGGGAATGGAATGTTTATGACCCAAGAACGTGATGGAAGCCAACTTTGGGTTGTTATGATACAGTAGCAGTGTTGTATATTGGGGTTGGTTGTGATCCGCCAGTATCCTAATATTGGTCGAGTTTAATAGGACGGTGATAGAAGCCTTTGCCCAAGTGCTTTCCTAACCTTTGTTTTCATTAACCTTGATGAGTTCTGCACATTGATTTTTTCTACGGCCCTTTCGCTAAAATCGATGCGCGTTTCGAGAATTTTCAAAACATTGATTGGGAAAGTACTGAGATCTTGGACAAAAGCGCGACAATCTAGCTATAATTACTATTACTATAAGCCAGATATAATTTTGAATGCAATGGTCTCTCATTTGTCGATTTTTCTGATTCAATTCTTAATTTTGAAAGGGTTATTGGGTTTTGAAGGCAACTATCACGTGACTTTTATATTATCTAATAAATTAGGTAAGCATGCGTTTGTCAGGCTGTTTCCCACTTTTCATCTTCAACAACAAGCGCAAGTGGTTTAGCGGTAAAATTCAAAGTTGCCATCTTTGAGCCCCCGGTTCGACTCCGGGCTTGCGCATTTTTTTGCCAATTAAATTTTTTGCCGGCGGCTCAAAACCATCGTTTCAGAATACGTAGACTGAATAGTCTAATGTCAGGGATTCTGTAATGGACTCTAGAGTTCCACCCTAATCCCAAAATAAATAACAACCATGTCTGCTCAATCAGGGATATCTGCCAGTGAGGCATTGACTGATGCATTTAAAACTTTTGTCGATAAGAAGCAGTCGATTCTTATGGCTCATATTAGCAATGAAACGGTTCAATTAACAGATATAATTGAAGGATCATCTTCATTGAAGGAAGACTTCACCACTTTGAAAGCCAAACTCGATGATTCGAAGGCTGAGTATCTCATAATTAAACATGACTACAATGAAAAGCTATACTCTTTCGTTTCTTTTGTGCCCGATTACGCAGCTGTTAAGGATAAAATGTTATATGCCTCTTCTAAAAACACTACAATTAGAGCTTTAGGATTGGAGTTTTTCACAAATATCCTTTTTTGGAACTCAATTGATGAAGTTGATTATGACAGTTGGAAGCATTCTGTTGTTGAAGACTCTACTAAAGGTGCTTTATCGTCAAAGGAAAAAGAACTGCAAGAAATTAAAGATTTAGAACTGCAAACTGCAATCAATACTTCAACTAAGAAACAATTGGTTGATCATAAACATGATTTTTCGTTTAAATTCAACTCAAATACATCGATTGATCTTGAAGCAAACACATTATACTCTTTCAATATTGATATCCCAAAGGAAGAAATCTTTTTATCGGGTACTTCAAAAGTCACTACTCCAAAGGATATATTGGCAAACATTTCTTCAGAATCTCCCCAATTCAATATCGTCAAACTTCAAAACAAGACTTATTTCATCTATACTTGTCCTTCTGGCTCAAAGGTCAAAGAACGCATGATCTATGCTTCTAATAAACAGGGTGTTGCCAACCAGTTCAAAAAGTCATTCACTATCGATAAGAACTTGGAGGCTGGTGATGCTATCGAACTGGAATTATCAGAATTTGAATCAGGAAATGATGAGCAAGACTCTGGAACTTCTTCAAAACCAAAATTCAATAGGCCAACCAGACCAGGTCGTAGAAGATAAACATTGCTACAAGAATATAAGTGAACCCAATAAATACTAAAATATACTTTAAACCAACTAAACTCCTTCCACGTTATATAATCCAACCTAGCCTGTAAGATGTAGTAAACATTTCATAACTTCGTAACTTCCTGATTGACATGGTATTCTGCCAATTGCTGACAATCATAAACTTCATTCCCTTTCAAACATGCTTCATACAATATATGACTAACCTTTTTATTTATACTAGTGTATTGATCAAAATCTATTGAGCCATCTTTATAAATAGGCCTTAGTCTATCTCTCACCATCTCTTGTAGTCTGTTCTTTTGAAATAGCGACAAAGTGGGCTGCTGAGAACTAAAATTATCTGACATCATAGGTACACTTTTCCAAATCGACTTATTAGATAGGGGTATGTTCGATCCTTTTTCTGGTGTTGTGCACAATGAAGCATTATTTGGTCTCGGTGAAGATCCGGATGATGATTGACCTGAAGACGATGGTGATAACGGTAATGCCATAGAAGAAGAAGATGCTGATGATGATGCAAAAGACCCCAATGGTTGTAGCATAGCAAAAGTCTCCTTGGATCTCTTGTCTTTCATTTGACACAAGATAGTCTCAACAACAGATTTGTTGGTCATGGTTGTGTCTTGAGTAGCAGGGTGAGTTGTTAAGTCGAGAGTATGTGGTGATGGTTTATTGGTGCACCTCCTCCTTATACCTCTTCTTGAGGGTTGTTTCAACTTCCTTATTGAAGAAGTGGAATCATCATTATCCTTCGATTGGTTAGGCCCTGGTCCAACCGTTTGCTCTATCTCTTGTTTCTTAGCAGCTTCAAAAATTTCCCATGACTGTTGTTCCTCCACGGTCATTGGCTTACTCCTTTCCTGAACATCCACAGTGACAGGTGTAGTCACCAGTGATTCCCTGAAAGAGTTATAAACACGATTTGTCACAGCACTATTTCTTGACCTTCTGAATATGCTCGGTCTTTCAAAATTAAACTGCTCAGCGTCACACATGGGACAGTACCAGCTCGTCAAATTTGACGCCCCCAGACATGATAAATGGAATGTTGAAGAGCAGGTATTACAGGAAGTAACATTGCCTCTTCTTGAATCACATAAAATACAAATATTTGATCTTGCGATCATGTTGCTTATTCTTCTCTCTAGTATATCGTCCTCATCGTACTGCATGATCTCATCATCGCTATAAAAAAATTCTTCATCATGTTCGATAACTTTTTTTTGTGCTCTTTGACTTGTCAAAACTGTTCCACTCTGAGTGATTGTTTCCAAGATCTCAAAATCTCGACGACAAGTAGGGCAGCTATTTGATTTAGTTGTCCATAAGTTAATACATTCGGTGTGGTAATAATGGCCACATGGTTGTAAGCTTGTTATGACTTCTGATTTAGAAGGCTGGAAAAGCTGATCCAAGCAAATTGTGCATGCTTCCTCCTCACACATGTTCAAAGGATTTTTTGTATCGTTCTTTTTTCAAAACTCTCTATTTTTTGAGCAGCTTTGAACACTCTTCAGACAATGAACAAATATATATTGTTTTTCCAGCGCTCTAAATCTCATAATTTGGGTAAATGAAGGATAGAGAAAGGAAAGATTCCAAATTTTAGATGTCAAAATTTATAGGTGGGTCAAAATCGCCTGGCCTTACCGTCTTTTCACGTGAGTTGGTTTGGGCACTTGTCTGTCATTTCCAAATTGTTCAACAAATCTTTATACTACAGATTTCAACAATAACCACGAGCATCCTGACCTTCCTTTCCAAGGTTTTATAAAGAGTCAAGCGCAAAATGTCCCGTCATCAACTTGATCTAGTGATGTGTTTGAAGCAGCCAGGAACTTCCATCGGTAAAGTTTGCGACAAATGCGATGGCCGTTGTCCTATTTGTGATTCATTTGTCAGACCAACGGCAAAGGTGAGAATTTGCGAGGAATGCTCATTTGGTAAAAGCGGTGGAAAATGTGTCATGTGTGGTAACAAGGGTGTCAGTGATGCATATTACTGTTATGAATGTGTGGTTTTGGAGAAAGATAGGGATGGTTGCCCAAAGATCATCAACATTGGTTCAAGTAGGATGGACATCTTCTATGAAAAGAAGAAACAAAAAAATATTCAGTCGTGAGCTGAAGAAAGTTTGGTGGGCGTGTCATATGTCCACTACAAAAGACAAGATTGTAATACAGATATGCGTTATGACTAAAGGAGTTTTAACTAGGGCCCTCGCTGAAGTCAGGGACGAGTTTAAGGACTGTTGGTCTCAAGTCCCGAGGTGTAGCTAGGCAAGATTTGGCCACTTTTGTAATACAACCAAAATGAGATCAGAGAGCTAGCACGGTGACTACAAGAAGAACTCATGAAGCTTGAATATATAGTATGAAAAAACTTTTGTATTTTGCCTTAAATCAAATAACCATGTGTGTCTATAAGCTTCTGAAATGTAGTGATGGTAATAATAATAATCATAAAAAAAGATAGATTTGGTGGCATTTACAATAAGAATAATAATAATATTGATAGAGCTAGCCTGTAGCGTCAACAAAATCTTCTTCAGAGTCATCATTATCCTCAAGAACACCATCAAGAGAATCACTTATCAATCTCAGAGGTTGTCTTCTCGAGGCTTCACCACTAGTTGATTTCTTGTAATAGTCATTGATGAAAGATTCCTCTAAGAAGGACTCCTCGTCATTAGTTCTCATTGAAAATGTATCCTCAATTGCCAGTTCATGACGAAGAATATCAGTGTAAACTAGATTTCTTTCAATCTCATACCATAACCAATCTATTTTGATTCCCAATGATTTGTAATGATTGACTAAGTTCTCTCTTGTCCTATGAGAGAAAGGTGTTAGTGTTTTAATATGTTGTATGATTTGTAAATAATTATTGATCTTGATAATTGAAGCATCCTTATTGGTCTCCAACTTCAGTATTTTGTCCTCTATTGGTGTAGTTCTTAATGGGAACACTTCATGATTATTTTCTGGACTTTTATCAATAAAACATGAATCCAATGCAGCAACATAATTGATAGCAGTAACCCATGATATGAGATCTTCTGTGGTATTCACTGAAAACACCTCCTTTTTGTTTGTACTGTAAAGATTGAAGGTTCTAGTATCTTCATCTGTTGTTGGATAAGCAAATAGTCCATTGATTGAATATTTCGAGCAGTTCCTCAATATAAAGTCCAGTAATATTTCAATAACAAGCGGTTCTCCATCCATTTCAAATTCACCTTGATATATCTTTTGTCTTTCAGAAATGGAAAGGAAATTCAATGTATCAAACATGAAAAACCCACATGTAGTCAAGAACCCCCAATACTTTTTCCAGATAACGCGGCTTGTTGAACCAATTGTGAAAAATTTATTATTGGTTACAGTCTCCTCTCTATAAATTTCCGCAACTTTTACCACTTTTAGAAGAACTCTTTTCCCATACTCAATCTCTTCAGAATTTTTAAAATTGATCTCAGTCTTGGATGTAAGCCAGTTACAATCCTTATTATATCTGATGTAAAGACCATGATGATTTAAAACGTTCTGGCGATAATTCGCAACCTCTTGTAAGCTGAAAGGATCTTGCGAAGAGTTAGTGAAAGGGTTCTCAAAATTAATAGAAGTTGTATCTATTCTCAATAGTTTTAACTGATCTGAAAGTATAACTTGGTACGGATCAATCACAGGGGCAGAACTAAAGATTTGTGAAGTCGTGGAGGAAAATGATTGTGATCTAACATTTGGATTTGAGTAAGCGGCATTTGTTGACTGATTCATCGCGTCAAGGTTATTTGATGATGTTGAAGAAAATAATCTCTTTGGTAAAGAATATAATGGTTGGGGCGATTGCTGCGGGTTGACTTGATATCTTTTTACAAACTTCGTATAGATAACGTTATCATAAAGGTACTCAAGAATTTCCTTTGTCAAAAAGGAATTAGATATTGAATCACCGTTATCAACTCTGGTATTCTTAACGAAATCCTCCCTAGTCATTTTTTTCTTATTATTTGCGTTGTAATAGTCGGTATGTAGCATCACAAGTGAAAAAGTGATGAAATACACTTGATCTGAATTTTCCCATAATTCAGTGTTGCATTGATGGTACCTTTGACTAAAACTTTCCAAAACTCTATCAATCTGTTGTGCTTCTTTTGGTAGCTCACAAAACATCAGAAACATCCGTAGCGCAATGTCTAAGGGAATTTCAGTGAAATCGAATCGTTCAGAAAGATATGTGCTCAAACATTTCTTCCCAAAATCAGAATCTGATGTTGATAGAATTGACGTTATTTCAAACTCAAAGCCTTCATCCTTCAATATCTGTATATAACTCTCTGGGGTATCATCATCTTGTATTGGTGGAGGTGTGGTTGGAGCAGTGTTTATTGGAGTATCCGATTCCAATGATGTTTGGCTAACAGATGTGCTTGAGTCGTAACTTGAAGGCTTGGGTTTCAGCATCATCATACTTCCTATTGTTTTGACTATGGATCCATTTCTCTTGTGGTACAGATCATTTTCAACGGATCCCATGGTTTTGGATCTTTTTCTGGTCAAGTCCTGTTGTAATCTCACTGTATTTGTAGTACATAGAGGGTCTATATCTTCAAGCTGATTACCGTTTTGATTATCAGAGTAAGACTTGGACAACTTTGGGCGTTGTCTATATTGTTCTTGTTGAAAGTCTGGCGAGTTCGGATCATTTATCGGTGTAAAAGGTGTTAATGGTGTCAGTGTATTAGAATGCTGATCAAAAAACATCGACAGTGTTTTCTTTCGAAGTCTCCCAAATTTTGAATTTAGTGTCGGACTTGGAGCGTTTAATAGCTGTGGACGTGGAGGAGAATGAGGTTCAGTAATGTCTATTTTTGGCAAAATAACAGGAGAAGCGTGAGGTTGTAGCAATGGTGACAAATTTTCTGAAATGTCATTTGATATAATTGATTTAGAAGGTGAACTGAAATTTGACACGTTATCAATCTCTGGTGTCTCTTCGATGCTATTGTTTTGGATATGGCTCAATGTGAACTTTTGGGGACTTGCTGGTCTGGATCTTGGCTTTGATATGTCTAAGTTCCCTGTCTCGAATATAACCTCATCAACGGACTTCTGTCTCCTGTGCAAATTCATAATTGAGGGTTTGGTGAAGAAATTCATACTTCTTCTGGGAGGTTCCTCGAAACTTGAAGGATATTTCTTCGTTAACGATGGGGTACTTTTCTCGAGTCTCAATCTTAGCTTGTTGAATCCTGACGACGAGTTCGAAGTCCGCAAAGGTATCTGTTCCTGGTCACCCATCACGAGCATGCCGTTCATTTCAAGTATTTTCTATCACTCAGCAGTGCTAATCTTGACTTTTGAGCATAGAGGACAATAACAGCTCAGTTTGTGGATTGATAGCTTGTATTTGTGGAGGTGAGTCCTTTGGCCAATGAGATAGGGCAAATGGATTTCGATAGTCAAGCGCAGATAAAGCCCTTGGCAACACTGGTGTATCTTATCCCTCTGCAATATGAACCGGTGTTCTATTAAACCCTTCTTTAACAACCCTTGAGAAATCAGCGCTAAATTAAGACCCATTTCATGTGTCAATCTATCAATTCAATTTTCGTGTACACTTTGAAATCACCAAACGGCCAATTCGCGAATTCTTGCTTGTGCGTGCTGAGGTAAGCATCGAGGCCCCCCCTCATAAAAAGCATCAAATATAAAATTATTTGAGCTCTGTATGGCCAGAACCTGTAAAAGTTATTCTGATAGAAGATTGAATAGATTCTATTGTGTTACAAGTTCAAGGATTATATTCATGGACAATCTGGAGCATACTGGGGCCGGAGCTTTCGAGGTGGTTCAGTTGTGCAATAGAGCGGAGTTGCACAAACCAAGAAAAGGTCTGACCCTTGTCCACAGCGACTCACACTTCCAAGCAGATGAGTGAATACAAATCAAGCTAAAACAGGTTATCTGTGTAGAGAAGTTTGATATCTACAACAATATTGTTGTCTAAATTTGTAAGTTTTTTCATTGGATGTCGTTATATGTAAATAGAGAATGCTAATAGAAACATGCGGAAGATGCTAGTAATGAGTGAAATGCAGTAATGTTCATAAGCTCGTTTGAAAAAAAAAGTTCATTGAAGTCGTAAGGATGCCAGTGGATGAGTGAACCAACATGTTGGTAATTTAGCTCAAAGGATTCTTCAATGCCTTGGTAAATGCTAAGGCAAGTAAAAAAAGCTGATGATCTGGATTGGATAACTGACAATGTAAGATCATCGCTGATCCATGAAATGAAAGATCCTATGGTGTTTTGCCAGAATTGGAAATGTAATCCATATTTTGTTGGGAGGTTGAATATAAAATATGGTAGCTGCTTAAATGTAATGGGTCTCTTGAACAACTTGAGTGTATGTAGCGGTGGCAGTTTCAACAACTTCAATTGTATTATATTTTGTGACGTAAATGTTGACTGGTCCAGCAGCTAAAGTAGTGGCTAATGTGAAAGTGAAAGCTAAGACCGTTGAGAATTTCATTGCGTTGTGTTATAATTGGTTGATATAATGTAAATTGATTGTTCAGTAATGAATGCTATTGAAAAAGGAGTGAATCTTCTTTAATTGAAGAGAACGCTCTACCCTTATATAGATTTTCAAACTTCAAAGGCCTTGAAGCAAAAACATCCACATTTCTTTCCATACTCCAGGATCACCTTAGAATATCGATCAATTAAGCACCAATATGTTGGTGGTTAAAGGCACCTTGCCTTTTGTTCTTTGGTAACGAGATTAATTTTTAGCTATGCAATCTAGAGCAAAAAGCGCCAAACTTCGACTTCCAACAAGAAGCCTTGCAGTTAAGACTGTTGATTTATTCACATAGAACTGCGTAAGCGACAGGGCCCTTAGCATGAAAAATTGCTTTTTGTCCTCATTTGTTCCAGCTCTGAAGGAAACAAACAGTGCCTTAAAATGAAACTAACGTCGATTTATTTTACAGATTCGAAATCTGCACAAAGCGTACTTGTACTGCGCGGTTGGAGATTTGTATACCCTGACAACCAGTGCGTATTATATGCAGGTGTATGTGAAGTGTTTTCACAGGCGACCCACCGTGCATGGGGAAAAAAGCTGGAGTAACCCAGGAGATGAAAATGAATATCGTAGGCTCCTGAATTAAGCTAAAGCGAGTACCTGTACTACCTATGCCCGAAGTAATGAACTTGTACTCTTCAAAAACATGTTGCTTCTTTCAGATCAAAGGGATAGAGAATTGAAAAAGAATGATATATATATGTTATTTTTTAACGGCCTTTCTAAACAGTGTACAATTAGAGCACCTACTTTATTTATTAAGTTAACAACCTTATTATTAACCTATAATCTCATTCATGACATTTATGAGTTTGGCATACGTTGAAATTTTTATTAATTTTCTATTTTGACGCAAGGAATACTGACCGTTGAGGTAAGTCTACTTTTCTTTACTGCTTTATACAGATCTGGCAGAATTATGCATAAGAGAAGAAGTGCGGATTACCTAAGCTATACTGTCTATTTCAAGATTTTGATGTAAGAAAACATCAATTCGCATCGACAGATAACTGGCGAGGATCGACGAGAACTAAACCAGGCCCAAAGGGAGATTTCTCTAACGAACCCTGGTGTGGAAAACCTTTTGATCCGACGGTCTTTCGTAGGTGGAGTTCTCACGGAGGTAGAGGCCAAAATTCTCTTATTCACCCGAATCGACCATAATTTTTTAAATCTCTCAAGGCGCGCTAGAAGTTGCAAGGAAGTTAATTTGACTCCTGAGTAGATACGCGTTACTTTAATTTAAAAGTATATTACCGTCTTAGGAAGGTGATTGTTTTCTTTCTAGACGTGACAGTTAATCTATCCCTCAACGTCAATACATATTTTCTCTCCTAGTGCCTAGTCACGCTGATACTCTTAAAACCTTTCTGTAGTGAATAAGGTATGTAATTAATCATTTCCTATTTAGGTCCCACATAAGGCTGCAAAACATTAGTAAGTCGTAACAGTAAGGCTTATAGCTTCAGGATAAGTAAGGACTTAGACTGCTGTGTAGGAATATACAGGCTGCAAACATGTATGCCTTTAGCAAATTTTACAAGGACATTGGTGATTATAGCCTCAAGCTTCTTTGCCAGCTGTTTCTATTCTTGTCCTTGCTTGTGATGTAACAAAATGAAACTGTTGAATGTACGTACTACGGATGCTATTTTACTTATCAAGCTGGAGACTAGCGTAGTAAGGAATCACTTTTTTGCCTTGATCTCTTAATGTGTGTCTGTTGATCCTGAAGCAAAAAAATTAAGCAATTAGCAAATGATCAAATTTTTAGGGTGTACACTGTACAGCATCAATGAAGTTGAATGGTTATTGAAGTTGCGATGTACGTACTAAACTATGTCTCAACAGCTGTATCCAATTAAGGAGAAGTCCTATAAATTATCTACATAAAAAGGTTAAAGGACGCCTCGATAAGTAGGTAGGGGCTCGGGAGCCTTCGAATACATGGTGATCTATACCTTAGAACCTTAGACTCCCAGAGATCTCCTGATCTGATCCGAGCCCTTGTATGAATCTGCAGCGAGTCGTTGAATATCCTTGACTTCAGCAGGCACGGTAGCTATTATACAGTCTTCTACTAGTGTGAGTAACCTATCACAATCTGCTACCGTAATGTCGAATCCAGCGTTTAGTAATCTCAATATTGAAATTATCCGTTAAATCTCCAGTGGTGGCAAAGTTATATGCCGAGACCACGCAATTTGAACAGTTTAATGTAAAAGCTGTACTTATGAACGTTGAAATTGAAAAAATTTCATTGTCAGATGATAATAGACGCGAAACTTAAGAACTGCCATAATATGTTAGATAGATCAAAGTTTCTTTCCTAATGCGGAAGGTTTGGGATGTGGTTGAATTTTTCACTAGGGCTAAACTTCCATGCTTCTTCTCGAACATGCATAAAATGCATAACCGTAAACAGGCTACTGCAAGTTATGTCGGAAATAAAATAAATCTACTTCAGGCATACAAA
The DNA here is from genome assembly GCA_030571095.1 of Hansenula sp. yHMH451. Taxonomy (NCBI): domain Eukaryota; kingdom Fungi; phylum Ascomycota; class Saccharomycetes; order Phaffomycetales; family Wickerhamomycetaceae; genus Hansenula; species Hansenula sp. yHMH451. The sequence goes on from JAJLXE010000010.1 coordinate 210,255, forward strand.
TCTCCTGACGATCTTTTATAAATTATTAGTGGTTTTAAATACGTGTATTGCTTTTCTGCTGTTCAACCACTCAAAGTGGTCTTAGTGAGCAAATTTGAATTACATTAACTTGAGCATACATAATAATTTGTTACCGGGAAAACCAATTTGAACGGGCGTCGTGAAATACATCACATAACAGGAAAATCTGAAGGTTCAATGAACAGACAGATTATATCCCTTGTTTATATACACACGTCTCTTCTTCCTTGTAATTGATTCCTAAAGGTGTCTATTCATTGTTGGCCGGTGTAAGCAACCCTCACGGAATAACCTCTTCATCTCTTTCTTAACAACTTGATAGAAGTACCCAATATATAGTAATAAGACAACATCTAGAAGATCAACTGGCATATAGGTTATATTATGTTATTAAACTACATTGATATACACAGTTCTTTGCTTCAAAGTTTTGAAAAAGTTTCTCATCTATTGAAATTGTCTTGTGTTTTTAGCTTGTCCTCACTGAACCCTTGAAATTCAGCAATTCTATGACAGCGGCTAACCTTATACAAGTTTCTATAAAAAAATCACAATCTAAATGGAATTTGCCATCATGAACAACTCTTACTCAATTCATTATAATTTGTTGTCATCTGAATCAACTTATTACCACACAGCGCTTTATTAAGGATGTTTTTCAGAGTCTTGATGACATTATGTGTTGCCATTATGGTGGTCCAATCAATTGATTCTTCCAAGATTTTATCAAGTTACAAAGGATTTTCAGAATCAATTCATTACAAGCTTGAGGAAACCAATATTTTACCAGATTATTTAAGTAATTGGGATCCTTTGGGTTCATTCATTATCAAATATGAAGACACTGGGAATCTTGAATTTGGTAATTATTTATCACCATCTCAAACTCAAAATCCACCAATTGAATTCACTTTAAAAACTTTTTTCACTATAACAAAACAGTTTAAAACAGATCTATATTCAATTGCAATGACTGATCTTGATCCAACTGATCAAAAAGCACATGCAATTTGGGAAAATATTCCATTCAATGATCAAGATTTCACAATCATCAATAATCAGAAGGATAAAGATTCTTTTGATACTACATTTAATCTTACCAATTCAAGAACACTTTTGGAATATCTGGGACCTGCTCCAAAACCAGATACTGGTACTCATCGTTATGTGTTCATTTTGTTTAGACAACCATATGGAAGTTTACCAAATCATAAGTTAAAGTTTAGAGAGAGATGGGGTTCTAAATATCAAGGTCATGGTGTTCAAGATTGGGCTAATTATTATGGGTTAGAGCCATTAGCTGTTAACTTTTTCAACTCAACAAATGAAGAATAATCGATCCGTTTTCACTCTCAACTAATTCTTCGACCACTCGATTTGCTTAGCTTATGAAATTAATGATATTATGAATTATCACCAGGGAACTTTGTAGCCTCGTTCAATAAAAGCATTCATAGCCTCTTCATGGTAAACAATACACTGACCTGTTTGATACTTTATCTTGTTCCCGATTAAAGCCCTCTCCATTCTTATATCCAGAAACTCCAAGCTAAGCTCTCATGTTTTTATGGATTTAACGTCAATAGACAATTTTAGGGGGGCCCAGTAAAACCGAAGCCGAAAATGTGATTTTCAAGCCTTGATACTCGGCCGAGGAAGTGACTGGAAGGAAAACAAACCCGAAGCTCCGAATTGAATTAATTAATTAGTTAAATTAATTAAACAAAGAAAATTAATTGAGCAATCTAGTAATTTTATTATATAGATTTAATTTTAAAAGGCTGATTTGTATGAACAAGTGGATTCAAATATGATATAATGGTATTTTTCCAAAAATATTGTTGTTTTTAACACAATTTTCAAGTTTAAAACAATTTTACCACTTTGTTATTTAATCCAATAAAATTTAATCCATAATAAAAAAATTATTTAATTATATGGCAAAGTCAAACGATTTTGTATGCTCTTCACAACTTACTAGTATTACCAACTAAGTTAAATCCTCAAATCAAGTAAGCACTACATTTTAATTAGTTTATATACCAAGTATTATAGACTAGTTTCGCGCTTCAATTGGGGTATAATCATGGGGTACATTGTGCTGCGCAAACCGGAATAATTTTCGACTTCTCACCCGAAGGTGTAAAAACTAAATTTTATAAGATGTTTTCAACTTACTTTATGTATTCTTTTAAATATGTGATCTATTAGATGTAATGTTATTAATGCTAGAAATTTATTATTTTTTCACTTAAACAAATTGGAAGTGGTTGAAACACCAAGATTTATGACAAAAATCTTCCAGAATATCACGTGATAAAACCACTTTTAAAAAATATACCATGGTGCCCATTGTGGTTGTAGAGTTTTTTTGCAATAATTCCATCAAAAAACAAGAGTATTTTCGCGGAGGGCCTGATTGCAACCAGAAAGAAATACTTCAAAGAGATGAGAGGTAAGATAAAAGTGAAACCACACACCCCATTTGCTTCATTGCTATGCTTCGAGTACGCATGGTCAACTATGATATTCACTATCAAGCTGATTTAAGTTCCAGCCGTTAGGATGCAACTTCCGTGGGTTGGGTGGAAAGCATATCGGAATAAGCGCATGACGGTTTGTGAGTGGTTAAACTTCTTTCGGGAATATAAAAGGATAACTTGGGTCGGAGATGAGACGAGGGAATTCGTGCGAGATGATTTAAGAGGAAAACATTTGAGGCTAGTTATTAGGCGAGATTTTTCTTGGGTTATAGAGAAATCATCTAGCTAACCGATTGCTATTTTATTTTTTGATGATGTTGATACTGAGGCCCCTTTAATAACTAGGTCATACCGTTTGGAATTTGGGATTAGGAATTTAAAGAGCAGTAGGAGAGCCTTGTATCAATCATGATCTTTCTAGCTGGCTCTGAGGGTTTTCATTCAAGATGTACCAGCCATTTCCGATCGGTTAATTAGTGCCCTACCAATGATATGTTCCTAATTAAGTCAATTGGATGCTTTTGAACCAGTAAGAAAAAAATGGGCATATGTACCTTTAAATACTTATATGTCAGTTGAGCTGTTCATTTATTACCAAATTCATATAATTTTTCGCTTGTGTATTATTATTTATTTTCCCTAGACAGGATAATTACTTCAACTTTCTAGTTTTGAACTATAATGCAATACAAGATTCAAACCCCACCAGTTGCTATATATGCAGTATATGTCGGGTCTTCTTCACTTACGTTTGAAAGTACGATTGTCGAAGACCTCAAAGATGCTTGTATATTATTTTGACAATGTATGTTGATGCCCCACCAGATGCCCCACACCAGGACTAAGGTATACCTGTCCACTTGTTTCAAAATAATAGGTCACTCGCAGTGAATATTATGGTTGATTATTTACCATAGTTTATAGATATGGATGAGCAATTATTCGATTTCAAGCCTTAATGGAAAAAATCTTGGTTTTAGACCAAAGAATAAGCTTGTAAAATTATGCTTGTAGCCTTGCACATGGCTAAGAACATTTTCTAGAACAGTGTATATGAAGAGCAACAATATATAAATATTGCAATATTTCCTGTGGAATTAAAGATATCGAACTATTGTAATGAATCTCAGATCATATGTTAAAATAGAAACATACACAAGATTGAACACCTTTGGGAATCACCGCGCGTGTGCAATTTCCTAAAACTGCACAACCGTTGAAGACTTTTCAGCATATTTCAAGCTTTTGACAGCCGCACCTTCATCCGGTTACATAAGAAACTTTCTTTTTCTTTCCGTTGTCGCAGAACGCGGTCGCGAAGTCGCGGATAGATAATAAAATTTATGAGCAATTATAAATTTCAACACTAAATTTTAGAGCAATAACAAGGATTTGCTTGCTTTATAGGCTGTAAATATCTATAGATTTAGGGGAAACACACTTTTATGGTATGAACTAGTTTGATAGATCTTTACCTAAAGTTTAATGAATCTTCCGGAGTTGTAATGGTGTAAAGTAATAAGAGTCCTTTCTAGCCGTTTGATTAGTCGATTATGGATAGAGTATGTTAATTAAAGGACTAAACGGTATATTTAAAAGTGACATATAAAGTAATACCGTATGGACCGTACGATATAGTAGTGAAAAGGTAAGCTCCATCAAGCCCGCAAAACCCTTCATTAATTCTTCTTAGTTCCTTAAAGGCCTTTTTTCATCGGGCTTCGGACGTGTAAAGTGTTATTTAACTAGCCACTACTTGTGGATGAAAAACTTTTCCAGGACCGGCCGTAACGATTTTAAAGTACCTAGGAAATTAACTAAGCGGGAATATGTCCAGCAATAAAGGTTATGGAATTAATGGGTTATATGATTAATGAGTTTCTTCGAATTGATTGACGTTGGATTTTTAGGTCAAGACATTTGACCAATAGTACGATAAGGGAGATAGGAGGTACTGGATTATAGGAGGATATATATACCTTCCAACCTTGTATCCTTTTAGCAAACGAAAGGGGTACATTCATCATCTCTTAATCGCTAGATTTAGATCCATGAATCATCCATCTACGGAGTGTGTGTACTTCGATGGTTATTCGGTGCTTATTCCCAAACCAGTTAATGTTCGGTACGGTGTAAAAAGATGGGTTCCACCTCGGCCGAGGGCTGGGGCTCTTAGAGTGAAGAAAAAGCGGACCGAGCTGGAAGAAGATTCTTTGTAGAATGATTTTGTTAATGAGTTATAGAATGTTCTAATAATGTTTAAATCATTTGAATAAATCCCTTTGTATCCTTTTTATTTCTGAACTCTTTTGTATTGTTTATCCTTTATTTCCAAATCAGCGCAATGTTTTCTCTTTTCCGGAGGCTTTTATGGGTTTTAGAAATTCAATTTTCATCACCGCGTGAAATTTGAATTTGTAATTCCGTAAGCGTTTTTTAAAGACAAAAGTCAAGAATTTTAAGCGGGAGTGGTGATGATTATGAATCACTTGTCAAAAATGATGATTAATGAAATGACAAGTTATAAATACAATTGGAATCCCCTTAAATCTTGATGATAAGTTACTTTTATGACAAATAGATAGATTACAAATAGTATCAACTACTACAACTATTATATAAAGAGGTGTTTGTCACATACATAGACAAATACCACTTACACTTATACTATATATCAACAAACAATTACCAAATTGATACGACACAACTATTATTACAATGTCCATTGCAGAAACCTATTTGATGGCTTCTAAAGTTAGAGCTAAACTTGATCAAGAAGCTGCTAAAAGTGATCCAAACATTAGAATCCTAATATCTCATGCCAATGTCCTTGATCATTTATTGGCGACCATTGAAGAACATAAACAACGTCAACGTGAATTAAGATATAAACAATCAACTGAATCTGTTGTGAAATTTCAAGATGTTCCATCATATGCTTATAACACTGAAATAACAACAACAACAACAACATATGTTGAAGATGATGATTCCAGTGATGATGACTCAGATTCTGATTTCTCAGATGATGAAGATGATATTAGTGAAGAAGATACTCAAGTTTCAGGAATAAGTTATACCACTGATGAAGATGAAGAAGAAGATGAAGAATATATTTATAACAACACTATACATACAAAACAACCTACAACTTCCACTCCAAGCTTCTTCTCTTCAAATTTCAGAACATTACCAACAATAGATGAATTAAGTGAAGAAGAATTACAAACGATAGAAGATGATTTAACAGATTCTGAAAGTGAAAGTGATTCAGAGGATACCGCTGAGATTGAAGAAGCTGATATAGTGGATATGGTTCGTACTACTTCACCACCTCAATTATCCTATTCTTCAACAGATGATTCAGAGAGTGAATCTGAATCAGAAGAAGATGATTTTGTTCATCAAGGTGAGAATCATTATAATTCTGAACATGATTTATTCAACAACAAACCAGTGCTTAATGATACAATTATAAGTGTTTCCACCGCTACAATTGAATAAAATATGAAACACATAATATATAATGATGCTACGACTTTTATACACTTTTCATGATCACCACACAATTCTATTTATTCAGTTCAATTCAATAATGTTTTTTATCTTTTTTTTTCTTCCCCTAATGAGTTTTGATTTTAATGGTTTACGGATATTAAGGAAGATGATATGTTACGATACAATTTTATACAGGCTTATACATAGTTTCCAATTAATGAATGATACAAGTTCATATCTTAGACATTTCTCAGTAGTTGAACTTATACGTCACTTCCATCATACGATTTAATCATCCTATTATTTATTGTTGCCGTCTCTTGGTTTCCGTTATCTAAATTGACAAGAAAATGGTCATCAATATTCTGTCAAGTTGCACAGAACACATTCGCGGTACGCACTGCGTCGCGTATCAATTGAGATTTTAATTTCCACTTGATAGCAAAATTTCAGCTTTTAGTTTCATCATCGTTTAGGTTTAGTCATTAAGAAAACTTACAGATGACATGAAGCAAGCTGAATAATTGATTTTTTTAATTATAGTATAATTCAAACCGTTTACCGGTATAGGGGATGTCTTTTGCGTTAAAGGTATTTGACATTGTAGCCGTTTCCTATTTGGTAATCTACTCCGAGATAAGTTTCAAGTGCTTGGAGATTTTCAGGTAACAGGTGTCAAGTCAAGTTGCACTATATATATTTATATATATATATATATAACACATATACAGTGTACTACACAGCTGGCTGATAAGGGATGATGCCTATATTTTAATCCTACACGATAAAGGTAATAGTGATTGAGTTGGCTATCATTGAGTTTATTCAACCGGGAAGCATATTTGTGGAAGGGCTGGAGTTACTTGGAAAAGGTATTGAAGATCAAGCAGCACCATAAACATTTTTTGATAGCTGATGGAAATTAGATAAAGGATATCCCGAAAAGATTAAATCAGGGGAATATTCCTAAATAGTGATTATTAACACTGGGGGGATTAGAAAGATGATTCGAAGGGTCTGATGCAACAAGGGCAAACAACCGAAGCAACCCTATTATATTCTCTTTTACAGTGACTAATTTGTCTTGAGGGTAGTTCGTATATTATAAAAATTCAATTATGCCAATCACATACTCGATTTGGTAGAATTTTGATCCTGGGTCAGAGATAAGTGATAAGGAGAAGTTCTTTATGCCTCGGAGTTGAAAACTACATATATATATAATAAGTTCTACATATCTATTAATTTCATGACACTGATTCATTTTAAAAAGAACAATAGAGTGATTAATAACATGTCAGAGGAAAAGAACGAACAACTCACAGAAGTTATCTCCACTTCTGTAGGTTCTTTAGAACAAAAAGATATAGATATAAGACCAAAAGATGGTAAAGATGCTGCTTTCAATTTAGCTTTAAAAGCTAATGAAATTGAATTAACTGATGAATTAAACAAGAAATTACTTTGGAAAATTGATTGTTTCATTCAACCTGTTATGTGGTGTATTTATACTTTACAATATATGGATAAAGTTACAAACAGTTATGCAGGAGTTATGGATATTCAAGAGGATTTAAATCTTGTTGGGAATCAATTTTCTTGGTTAGGTACAGGTTTTTATTTGGCTTATTTATGTGCTGAATTCCCAATGTCACAAGCTTTACAAAGATTACCATTCATTAAAACATTATCCGGGTGTATTGTCATCTGGGGGATAGTCCTATGTGCTCATGCTGGTGCTCATAATAGTTCCCAAATTATCACTGCTCGTGTGTTTTTAGGTATATTTGAAAGTAGTGTCACACCAGGGTTTGTAATGTTGAGTTCTCAATGGTATAAAAAAGAGGAACAATTTTCAAGAATTGCCTATTGGTTTAGTTGTAACGGTGCAGGTGCATTATTAGGTGGATCAATTGCATATGGTCTTGCTACTCATGCCGATTCATTAGGTATTGAACCATGGAGAGTATTGTTCATTGTTACTGGATTGATTACAGTTTTATTTGGTGTCATTTTTTTCTTTTATGTGCCTGAAAATCCTTCAAAAGCTTGGTTCTTAACAGAAGAAGAAAAATTACTTCAAATTCAAAGAATCAGATCAAACCAACAAGGTTATGGTACTAGAAAATTCAAAGGATATCAATTATTAGAAGCTTTGAAAGATCCAAGAACTTGGTTTTATGTACTTTATGGCCTCACTGCTAATATTCCAAATGGTGGTCTTGGATCTTTTGGTAATATTCTATTGAACAAAACCCTTGGATACTCTAAAACTGAATCCTTGTTAATGGGGTTACCTCAAGGTGGGATTCAAGTTGCTTCTGGGATAATCACAGGTTATATTTCAATCAAGACAGGTAAACGAGTGATGATTGGGGCATCTTGTTGCTTATTAGCCCTATTAGGAGCATGTCTCTTGGCTTTCACGACTAACCCTCATGCCCAATTAGGTGGTTACTATTTGTTCCCGTTTTATGCAATAGGAATGGTTACAATTCTTAGTAATATCTCTTCAGATGCTTTAGGCTCGTCAAAAAAATATTCAGTGTCAGCTATCTTCTTAGTGTCATATTGTGTGGGTAATCTTATTGGACCCCAGTGCTTCAGAGAATCGGATGCTCCATTATATCAACCTGCTAGAATCACAATGGCTGCTTGTCTTGCAATTTGTTCTCTCACTTTCTTCCTTATTCTGTTTACAAATATGTATGAAAACAGGAAAAGAGACAGAAAATTCAAGGAAAATCCTGAGTGGTATGTTGCTCCTGAGAACTCAGAGTTCTTAGATTTGACTGATTTCCAGAATAAGAACTTTAGATACTCAACCTGATGGTGCTGGTCATCGTTTATAGGTTGAAATAAATATTGATGTTGATCTAAATTAACTTTGCAGTAGATCATTTTCGTGTAGCACCGGTAGTTTTTCAAGTTGTTAAATTTCTACATCAAAGGCCAGAACTAAGGAATCAAAGTCCAAGGCACCAAGGTTGATTCAGCTTGAAAAGGGTCTTTTGTAACAATGCAGGGGGATTTCATTAGCGATAGAAATCTCGTAAATGTGTACTAATCGCATTGTCTGGTTTGAATCAAATTTCCGTCCATTGAAGCCACATCCACAACCACACTATTGAAAGAATCTCAACGACAATAACGTTATACAACCCATTTGGCAATAAGTGTATCACAACGGTTTTAGGGACAACTCATATATAAGGAAATCATAATCCAAACTCAACTGCTTCTTTGAATCATGTTTGAGGGTGGTGTTAAGAACATCTCATAATGACAGACACAGAGAAAGCTCACGATATAAGAGAGGATACCCATTCCTTGTCAGTCTCGAATAAGAGTGAAGTCGATGAAGCTTTTGATCTGGCCTTACAGGCGCAAAATATCGAGATTACAGAGGAGGAAAACAAAAGGTTATTATGGAAAATTGACCTCTATATCCAACCAATCATGTGGATCGTTTATACACTACAGTATATGGATAAAGTTACCAACTCATTTAGTGGTGTTATGGGGATTCAAAAAGATCTGGGTCTTGTGGGAAACCAGTTTGCATGGCTAGGGACTGGGTTCTATTTGGCTTATCTTATTGCAGAGTTCCCTGTGTCACAATCATTACAAAGATTACCATTCGTCAAGACGCTTTCTGCATTCATCATCATTTGGGGGATAACGCTATGTGCCCATGCTGGTGCTCACAATAGTGCTCAGATAATAACAGCTCGTGTGTTCTTAGGAATTTTTGAGAGTAGTGTTACTCCAGGTTTTGTTATCTTAAGTTCGCAATGGTATAAGAAAGAGGAACAGTTTGCTAGAATCGCATATTGGTTCAGCTGTAATGGTGCTGGTCAATTATTGGGTGGCTCTATCGCGTATGGGTTATTGCATCATGCAGACTCCTTAGCTATTGAGTCTTGGAGAGTTCTGTTCATAGTAACTGGGTTAATAACCATTGCGTTTGGAATTGTATTTTATTTCTATGTTCCTGAAAACCCTTCCAAAGCTTGGTTCTTGACAGAAGAAGAAAAATTATTACAAGTTCAGAGAATTAGATCTAACCAACAGGGGTTTGGAAACAAAAAATTCAAATGGTATCAGGTCAGAGAAGCTTTTTTAGATATCAGAACTTACATTTACATAATTTGGGGTATTGTTGCACAGATCCCAAATGGTGGTCTTGGTACTTTTAGTTCCATCCTTTTGAATAAAACCTTGGGATTCTCCACTGAGAAGGCATTGTTAATGGGTTTACCATCTGGTGCCGTTCAAATCGCAAGTGGTATTATTACAGGTTATATCGCTACCAGGACTGGTAAGAGAGTATTGGTTGGTACCATTTGTTGTTCAATCACATTTATTGGTTTATGTTTACTAGCATTTTCACATCATTCGAAAACACAGTTGGGTGGGTATTATATTATTCCCTTTTTTGCTATAGGTATTGTAACAATTTTATCTTCAATTACATCTGACGCTGCAGGTCATACAAAGAAGGTTACAGTCTCCGCTGCATTTTTGGTTTCATATGCAGTTGGAAATATCATAGGACCTTTCCTGTTTTTTGAAAAAGATGCACCCTCTTACCAACCAGTAAGAGTTACAATGGCTGCTTGTCTTGCAGTTGGTACCGTGGATTTATTCATTTTGCTTCTTGTCAACATATATGAGAACAGGAAAAGGGATAAAAGATTTAGAGAAGATCCAAATTATTACGTTGCCCCAGAGAATGCTGAATTCTTGGACCTTACAGACTTTGAAAACAAGAACTTTAGATATTGTAATTGATCATTATAGAGTGTAATATATGATGATTCTGTTCATCAGCAGACCAGTCTAGACTGTTCAATCATCTGTAGCTTCATCTGCATTCAAGATGAACTCATATGTGAATGCAATCAAATGAATATGGTCATCGATCAAAACATGTTCATCAACACTGTGCGTTCCAACGTTCTCAACATTACTCAATGTATTGAACTTGTATCTATAAATATTTTTTGTCAAATCCCAATACTTACTAGTATCAGTATTGGCAGCATCAAGCGCACCAGCTACAACTGAAGGAGCAGAAAGATTTGGAAAGACATAATCATCAAGAATATGTCTTATTGAACCAGCCAAAACTTCCCAGCTCTTTGTGTCAAGTGGAGATACAGGCGACGGCTTCAATCCTCTTCCGGTCAATTTGAAATAGCCATTTTTAGTCTTTGGTAGGATTTTTTCATCGTCATGATAAACTCCTAGATCAAATTTTTTGGCAATGGTCTTGATGTTGCTGATTATCTTGTCAAAAGTCTCTTCCAAAGATGAGTCAACTGATGTACGGTGATTCACAACAATGGTCGAATATTCAGGAAGAGCATTGGCCTTAACACCCCCATGAACGATATCCACTGCTTGTGATGTTTGAATTAAGTATTTGTACTTATTGACACTGGTTAAATACTGAACAACTTTTGAGTTAGCAGCCTTATCATAAGCAGCTTTGAATATTGATTTTTTCAAGTCTTGATCAAACTCATCAGAATATTTCGCAACACATTGAACAAAGTTCAGGGTTGGGTTCTTTGGACTTAATGAGGGTTTGAAAGGCGATGATTCTATTTCATTAACCAATTGAGAAATGATTCCTATGTTAGTGTGATCAGGAGGGACGCTCGAATGACCACCAGGTGTTGTTAATGCAATGTTTAACGTAAGCGGACCTTTCTCAGCAATTGCTGGCAATCCAAAGGCAACATTATCAATAACGCTAACACCGTTACCACCTTCATCTATTAAAGAGAAGAAAGAATCTTTTCCATACTTGTCGATCAGATACTCGTTTATTTTGAGAGCACCCCATTTACCTCCAATTTCCTCATCAAAACCAAACCCAAGAACAACCGTTCTTTTTGGATTGAATCCATCATTAATTAATCTTTCAACAGCCTGCAAAGTAGAGACCAATAAAGTCTTCGTGTCCGAAGAGCCTCTTCCCCAAACATACTTTCCGTCAGATACACCATCCCAAGGTGGATATTTCCATTTGTAGATAGTTTCCTGCTCCACAGGAACAGTATCTTGATGAGCAGCAAGTAATATTGGCTTCAGCTTAGGATTTGAACCTTTCCATTCAAACACCAAGCCATGGACATTCAATTTTGTGACTTCCAAAGACTGATACACAGTTGGGAACTGGCTTTCTAGAAACCAATGGAACTTGGTAAAGTTCTGCCACTGTTGGGGATTAATCAGTGGATCCTCATAATAGTCAAAAGTGACAGTTGGGATACGTACTGCACCGACAAGTTTCTTAATGGATTCTTCACGAAAGCTTTTGTCTTTAACAATATATTCCACTGATGAATTATCCTTCTGAAATGAAGATGGACGAAGCACTTTCCCCTGAGGACATAAGTTACTGGAAAGCTCACTCAATGGCTGATTATCAAAGAACTTGGTGAATAATTGTATTGAAATAAAACCCAGAGCAAGGATGAAAGAAAAGACAACTCCAAGCCTTTTCTTGATAGAAAAGGTCGACTTCTCTCTCTCTTCACCCAATTGAATAGCCATTTCTGCGATTGGGATTGAAAGGAGTTCTAATTATGAGGTATTTGGAATGGGAAGTTAGAGCTTAAATATGTTTATGATTACAATTGTGGATTGTGGATATCGCTTCGGAGTTATCTTCGAAATATAGACGAATTTGTTGATAAAGCCGAGGCAGTCAAAAGTTATAACTACATAAATATTATAAAACATAGCTAATTCATTAAAAAGTATTATATATACAGGGGTAATAAAAAAGATTAAATTAATTTAACATGACTCGTAACGAATGTGAATGAAAAGGGTAGAGAAAATATATTCTTCTCCTTGTAGATCATAAAGTGGGATTTGTCTATATCCCTGGTTCAAATTATCCAGTTTGAAACAATAGACTGCAAATGGGGTCTCACCTGTTTTCACAAGAAGTCTTATGAAGTTCAAGCCATTAATGTCCTTCATCTTTGCCTCGAACCTTGTGTTCCAAATTGGATTGAATCCGTTTGATGTAATTGGTTTGGTTGCGAAGACGCCTGACGATGAACTAAATTCATCTTGGGTATCAAGGTCTGTAATTTTCATATCTGTAGTCAAAACAGGGTCTATTATTTCAAATACCACATATGGGTTTAGGCTTTCATCAGGTTTCAGATCCGTCGGTCTTGGTAAAAGCTGCGCTGATAAAATATCAATTGAAAACTTGATAAAAGCATCACTTTGTTTCAATAACTTGAACTTCTGATTTTGGCTAGTATTTCTAAATTGAGGAGGCTTTAGTTTATATCCCGTCTTTGATCCAACATTGAACATAGACTCATTTAGCTGCTGTCCAAGATCATAAGTTTGCCAATTTGTAGCTACCATTTGCGACCCAAGATTCCAAAACTTAATTGGGTTGAAGTTGGTGGAGTTGTATCTCATAGCTGATGGGTATACTCTCATTAAGTACTTTCTGTTATGTTTTTGAATCAAGTACTTCTTATCTGCATCTTTAGCCATAGAGTTCACGGTATTTTCATTGAACGAAAATATATGATTGATTGTTTTAGATTCTGGTAATGAAAAATTTGTGAACTTTAAACCTAAGGCATAAACACCCAACACACTCAACTCAGGGATGACCTTATAATGACTTTTCTTTCTAGTTGGGGCCTTTGATTTCTTTTCAGCTTCTTCACCACTTGTAGTCTCATCGTAAGCGGTTGAACTTGAGGTGAATGAACTGCTGGTATTGCTGCCCTCCGAGGAAAGCTCATTTATTGATCTTTTAACTTTCACCAAAATCTTATGTTTCAATTCCTTTGGGCTTGGTAAGTTGAAAGAGTTTGTCATGAAAGGTTTGGTGACTAGAGACTCCCCAAATTTTCCATGTAATAGCTCTACCACTTTCAACTGATATTCTGGCTTACAATGCACTTCAAGTGATAGAACTAAGGGAAAGGGTGAGACAATAAATGCGTATTTTCTAATCGTTTCAAAAACATCTGCAAGTCCTATTGACGATGTGAAAGTATGACCATGAGATACTATTGGACCCTTATCACCATCCCAAATATCAACTTCAATGGACCGACAACCACGTTGTAAAGCCTTTGTGTAACCTTCGATAGATGAAGAGCCGCCCACTTGACGACCTAATAGATATGTATTATGAGAGGAAGAGATGAAATATTCATTTAATGGCCTGCTGTAGTCTTCAGGTATTTGCTTTGTAGGTGAAAGATATGATGATGTTATGTAGCTAGTGAACTCATCAATTTCAAGAAATCCTTTCTCATTGGAAAACTTCAGGAACATCTTCTTGATGCTGTCATCAGACTCAACTTGAAGCTGCACTTCCTTAACGAACTTGTGAAAATCTTTGAAGCACATCTTATCTTGCCCTTCAGTAGCGTTTTGGAATATTCTTAGAACCTCAGGCCGAAGCTTTAAACATTTGACAAATTTTTGGAATTCTTCGAAATTCAAGGCCCCTTTCCTGTCTTTGTCATTATCCTCAAAAATTTTATGTAAATGACTTTCATCACAGTTTATATGAAGTCTCCTTGTTAATTTCAAAACATCATCAAAAGATAGTAAATGTTTTTCATTATTATCTTCTTTAGAAACGTAATTCTTCCAATGAATATTCGCAAAGTTCTCACCGGGTATGGATAAATGTTTCATTAATTCCCTTCGTCTTGATACTAGCTTGGCTAGTGTAGTCACGAAAAGCTTCAAATCTTTTGAGTTAGGTGCCAGGATATGCAATGCTTTCAACTTGTTTGTGGTACTATCAGTGTAAATCACCGTAGCCCATCTATCAGTGAATTCTTTCGATACTTTATACTCTTCCCTATAATTCTTTGCATCTTCTGCAACTCTGATTTGCTTAATTTTATCAAGGCTCATTTTTGAAGTAGTTTTGTTATTCCATAAAACCATTGCTGTATCTAGATCAATTCTGAAGGTTCTTTGGACTTTCTTCTTATGCGTGATCTTAAGAAGAGGCAATCCCGTTACAAGAACTTCTGGAATCTGTGGACTTTCTAATACAATCTCATCACTTGCATTAGTGTAAAGGTCCAGTTCATCCAGATTCAGATCATCATCACTTCCATGCCTTGACATGGCGGCTATATCATCAAAGTTCTTTGTCAAAGGACCATCAGTAGGTTCGACCTTAGGCTCACTATAAAGGCCCAATTTGATATTTGTTTTCTTAATCAAGTTTTTCAAGCCGTCACTCGACGTGATGTTCGAGCTCAATTTCTTCACAGGCGACAACACGGGGGATAAAGATGTAGATATTTTATTTGACAAAGGTACAAGTTCTGGTTGCTTTTCACTGGGTATGGACAACGAATTGCTCCGTAGCATTGAGTAGTGGTTGGTCAACGAAATTGAGCTTGAGCGCTCCAATTGAGAGCTGAATACACTTTCATATTCATCAGAGCCTGTGGACTTGGTATCAAGAGGAGGATTTGATGTTGTAGCTTTGAGCTTAGACATCACAAATCCTGTAGTCTTCGCTTTTCGTTTCTATTTTATTCCAGAAGACTTCAAAATAACACCTTGAACCTTATCATTTGCAGAATCAATTTCTTCAATACCAACTGACAGTTTTCAACAACTCTTTATACCTTTGAAGGGGTTCCGTAGATTTGAATTTGCCGTTGTGTCTTCAAATTTTCAGAAAGTTTCTATGGAGAAGATCGACACGCCAAATTTTGACAGAAAATCGAATCCACAGAACGAAAATAATAATGATGAAAGATATTTGCAACACCGGAATAGCATTTTAAGAAGTAAATCGTCGAAATGTCCACTCCTGGATCTCCTGTAATACCCCAGAATAGTATTAATAACCAAAATAGAACACCATCCACCGCGTCATCAGCTAGTGAGAATCACTTGTCATACAAAAAACCCGTCAAGATTAAAAATGAACTGAATGAAAAGAGAAGGAATGCATTAAAAGAATATTACAAGTTGAAGAAACAACAAAAAGAATTGGAGGAGAAACAGAATGTTGGTCTAAAAAACTCTAACAAGAACAATGATGACGGTTCAGACACAGAGGACATAATTGAAAGCCAACCAGTGGAGGATATTGACTTGATCAATATAGAATTCAAAGACCTCGTTAAAGATACGAACAAACTGACCTCGAGTATAAATTTGATCAATTCATCCATTAAAAACATCATATATAACAACTACTACGAGTTGATCAAACTGAATGACTTCCTGAAGGATTTAAATGAGCTAGATTTGTCCAAATTGATTGTTGAAGAGCACAATGAAAAGAGGAACAAATCGGATGCTATAAATTTACTAAACGATGCCCCTTTACCAAGTGCTACTAGTGCGAGATCATTAAGCATTAATAATTTTGAGGGTGATGGCTTCACCAAGCTAAAATCATTGATGAGAGAAATTGATGAATTGGATAAACAAGATGGGTCAAAGAAATCATCCGATGTTAAGGATAATAAGGTGGCTACAAGCATTACATCAGTGCTACAAATAAAGAATAAGGACGAGCTGACTGTGGATCTAAGAAATGAGATCAAAAAATCGCTTGATGAACTAATATCCAAAGTGAAATTGGAGAAGGATAAAGAAACACTTCTTCGCCAGCTTGAGGAGATTCAAAGAAAATTGAATTGAATTGCATGATAAAACTTACGACATATAATCCAGATAGTTAGCTAAACAGTATGTTTTGATATAATATACACAGTTCTAATCTCTCTTTAAGTCAAAGTATTCTGTTCTGACACCATCTTTTGTAACAATCAATATTTCCAATCCATCACCTACATGGATATGTCTTTCAGTGGCAGAACTGAAGGCATCTCTAACCAATTGAATAACTTCCTCTATCTTCAAATATTTGACTTCTTTTTTCACAGTACCATCTGTACCTGGTTCGTATTGATTTTTGAAATTGACTTGGTTATCCAAGAAAGGCATGATCAAACTGGCAGCAGCACCACCAGCTCTACATTGTTCTCTTTCATAGGAACCAACTGGATCGAATGAAAACACAGCTCCTTTCCCTTCTTCATCTAAACCAGCAATGATAGTATGGACGTAGTATGGAAAGAATCTCTTACCGTATAGCATGTGTTGTATGAATCTAGCAGCAGATTTTAAAGTCAATTTTTTGTTATTGTTGAAATGGTACCATTTTAAATGATTCTTAAATCTTGCGACTAATGCATTCCCATCAGCAGAGAACCCATTGGCAGATACCACAATGTTATCACCAGCATCAAATACTTTAGGCTCATAACGAGAATTGATAGAATATCCCACAGTATGTCTTGTATCACCAGCTAACACGGCGAAATCTTCACCAGCGATACCCAGGATGGTACCACCGTTATCTGAGTATGGGTTGAATCTATGTTCAATTGGGACGGAATGGTTCTCAGACTGATAGCCAGAATTCACTGTGGCAGTACTCATGACGTATTAATGATGGATTGAGGTTAGAGCTGGTTGTAAACCCTTTGTCTTCAAGTATCAAGATTCAAAGCTAAGTTGCCACTAGCTGAGTTCAGTTCAAATGTTCACGATCAGAATCCAAATTCGCGAAAAAACAAACTTACAGAACACATTCGTGAGATAATTTATATATATTATATATTCGCGATTCTTTACCCGGTATGTGTAGACGAGTCTATAATGTAAACTATGAGTGTATCAGAAGGGCTTTGAATGGTTGAAAAGCTGATAAACGTACTTATATGATACCTGATATTTCAAAGATCTAACTTTTTTGTCAACTAAGTGTACGACTAGAGAAAGCTGCGATCTTTCGGCCTGCATCCACAGTTTCGGCTTTATCTACAGATGCGTCGAGCCATATCACAGAAATTTGACACTTTTGAATCTTGAGCTCTTGAACTGTTTATATAAGAATTGATTATCTTTCAATTGACCCTAAGGAGCTTTCGTGAAATACCGTTCACTAATCAAGATGGCTATTCAACTATCAGAAAAGCAAGTGAAGTCGCCATCGCCACCATTGGCGAAGAGGCTTTTCTTTTCAATCACTTCCATGTTCGTAATAGCAGTACTGGGTACTCACCTTTACTCAAACCTTTCATTTGGGCCCTCCGCTATTGAATTGGCTCAATCTCAATGTCCTCAAGGAGATACATTACGTCCAGCTGCTTTTTTAAAAGACAATTCCTCTGTTGAATACATAGTCAAGGATGCGCAATTCCGTGAGCAATCCATCAAGAGAATCTCAGGAGCTGTGAAAGTTAACACAGTTACTTATGATTATTATGAAGACCCATTAGTTAACCCAGATCAATGGAGAGGATTTACTCAATTCCATTGGTTCCTAGAGAGTCAATTCCCAAGCGTTTATTCAAAACTCAAAGTCACCAAGCCAAATGTTTATAGTCTTATCTTCGAATGGGAAGGTTCAGATCCTAATCTGAAGCCCCTACTATTAACAGCACACCAAGACACTGTCCCAGTTGATGATGACACATTATCTAGGTGGAAATACCCACCATTTGAAGGTGTCTCTGATGGTAAATATGTTTGGGGTAGAGGCTCTTCAGACTCCAAAACTTTGTTGATCGCTGATCTTCAGGCAGTTGAACGTTTAATCAAAGATGGCTTTACTCCAAAGAGAACTGTTGTGTTAGCTTTTGGATTCGATGAGGAGATTGGTGGTAAATGGGGTGCCTCATCAATATATAAATATCTGCATGAAAAATATGGAGACGACTCCTTTTTTGCTTTGGTTGATGAAGGTGGTAGTTCCATCAGCATTATTGATGATGTTGCATTTGCTTTGCCATCAATCGGTGAAAAGGGTACCACAAATTTAAAGATAACTTTGAACACACCTGGTGGTCACTCTAGTGTCCCACCTGAACATACCAATATTGGTATAATCTCTCAGCTGGTGAACGAAATTGAAGCCACTCCATTCGAGCCAATATTGACCACTAAGAATCCAACTTTGAACTTCTTGCAATGTGTTGCCAAATATTCAGATGAATTTGATGAAACTTTAAAAAAGAACATCTTTAAAGCTGCATATGACAAGATCTCCAACTCCGAAGTTCTTAAATATCTATCTGGAATTAGAGGGTACAAATATACAGTTCGTACCACACAAGCTGCTGATATTATACAAGGTGGTGTCAAATCGAATGCACTACCAGAGTATACAACACTGGTGCTGAACCATAGAATTGCTGTGGAATCCTCAATTGAGGAAACTACTGATAAAATTCTTGATAACTTGAAGAGTATTGCAAAGAAATTTGATCTGGGCATCTATTTGAATGAGAAGGAAATCATCGCAACCACTCCAAATGGTCATTTCACTTTATTCACTAGTGCAGGACTTGCACCTTCTCCTGTATCTCCATTGGATAATAAGAGTTGGGAAGTCTTTTCAGGCTCAATAAAACATATCATAGAAGACTACGTTTACCCAAACCTCACCGCTGGAGCGGTGGTTGCTGGTAATTTGGGTACAGGTAATACTGATACCAACAAGTACTGGAACTTAACAAAGAACATATATAGATACAAATTCAGTACTCTTAACGGTATATTGGAGGCACACACACATAGTGTTAATGAACATGTTTTGATTGATGACCACATTCATCTAATTGCTTTCACATATGAATATATCTTGAATGCAGATGCTACTGAGGAGAATTGAATCTCGGAGAGGGAGAAATAAACAAAAAACTTTTGCAGGTGTTTTTGTAGTGAAGTGGTCTTCGAAAGTTTCAAGTATATCTGATCTATCATAGATTAGAAGAAATGAAACATGAATAAGCAAGTACCAGTGACACATCTAATAGTTACCATCGAGTCTAAACTACCCATGTGTCAAAAGAAAAAGTAAAGTCCATGTCATTAGAGTGAATAAAGATGCAACGATTTCAGTGATCTTCAATATCAAACAAGTGAGAGGACAGTAGTATAAACACAAACAAGTTGCATGTACACCATGAAGGAATTCAAAGATCTTGAAAGCTTTGCTCAGGAACATCTTGTAATTAAAATGATCATAGATTACCCAGGCCGTTTCAAAATGATCACCTAAGTCCTTCAACTCTTATCCACTAGGTTGGTAAATGGGATTTAACAATTATACTCACTTTATACTTAACATCTATCTTTCCCCACCAACCTGAGGTCTATCAAAAATACCAATGGAGAGCATCAGTGGACAAGAGGTTTGAACCCAATTGACACCCTCCATTGGCTTGGTAGCGCCGCAATTCGGTGTATTGTGTTCAACAATACACCGAATACTAACATGTAAAAAGTGTGAAGTTAAATACTTTGGATGGCCGTTTTTATTTTTATCTCAGTTCTTGAAAGGAGTGTGTTTACAGATTGTCGGGGATAACAACCGAAGAGGATTTCCGACGAGTAGTTATGGTACTCAATCTGTATACAGTAAGCTCATCAATTGATGGTAACGTGTAGATTTTATTATGTATAAGAAATGTGTTTTTGAAAAACTCTTATGTTTTTATTGTGTAAGCTTTAGGATCCAGAGAAATGGTTTCATTTGACTGTGATTTCTATCACGTCTACGTCTACTTGAGATCGAGTACCTCACGATAGTAGTGCATCAGAGTATACATAATAATGATAGCATTTAGTTATAAGACGGATTAGTTTGATTTGGTATTTATAGTTTCAGTTGCACTGTTTGCATAGAGAAAGTCATACATGGTTGTTCAGTTAAGATTGTTACAAGTGGTATAACGTTCTAATTTGTCAATTATTTAAGGGCACCGGATCTGCTTCTGTTCAATTGAAGGAAACTTGAAAAGCATAGGTTTTGTACAGTGTTGGACCAAAGCTGTGTTAGAGCTTAATTTTAATTTTCATTAAATAAAACTGGAAATACACAGATTCCTATATAACAAGATGTGAATTTTTTCATTACAGCGGTTTTACCAGCATTTATTCAGCATCCTCATACTTATCCTCTCTTTTTTCAGCATCTTCATCAGATAGTTTAATACCACCACTAACTGAAAACTGACCCCCAGCACCAGCCAAGAGGATATCATGATCTTGGGTGGCTGTATTTTTGATTCTGGTTGGGATTTCAGCATCCTCACCAGCTGGACCAAGCCCAATGGCATATGTTTCACCAAAACCCCATGAGAAGACAACACCGTCTTCAGTAATAGCTAGGGAATGATGAGAACCAACAGCAACGGTTCTTATTTTAGGAAGATTTGGAATTTTGGTTGGGACTGGAACTGATCTTGCGTTACCTTTTGCATCTCTAAATGTATTTTCTGGTAGATTATTCTTAGCTAAACCAACTTCAAACATATCAATTCTACCAAAAGTATAAACTGAACCATCCTCAGATAGGGCCAATGAATGATGTTCACCAGCTGAAATTTGAACGATTTTTTTATCGGCCAAATCCTCAACTTCAGTTGGAGTTGGAATAACAGAACCATCTTCTAGATCCGATGACACACCACATTGTCCATACTGATTAAGACCCCATGTTAAGACTTTCCCATCTTTTGTGATGGCAAAACAATGGAATTCACCAGATGCAATAAACACAACATCGGTTAAACCAAATGCTCTTGGTTCTAAGGTTCTTAATCTGTTACGTTCCAAAATTCTTCTACCCAATTGAAATTCTTGTCCATTACCCCATGCATAGACAACACCTTTAACATCGAGACCCAAAATATGATCTTTACCAGCCGCCAGTTGTGTAATTTCTTTGAATTCGTCGATTTTTAGAGGTGTAGCTTGTTTCAATATATCATGCTTGAAACCCAAAATACCTTCGTTACATCTGAAAGTACCCCATGCGTAAACATCACCATTTTCATATAGTACAGCAGATAAGTTATCAGTGGCGGCTAATTGAACAATTTTCAAGTCGGTTGGTAAATCTTCGACTTTTCCAGGTGTGGATTCAGCTTCATTTAAATCACCATCTTCATCATCACTTTCTGCGGCATCTATATCTTTCAAATTCTCTTTTGCCTTCGAAGTGTTTCTACCCAAAACAAGGTTATCATTACTACCCCAAGACCAAACTTGATTTTTATGATCTAGAGCAATTGTATGCATACCACCAACGGCGAAATCAACAATACCTTTATCTTGTAAGTGTGGATTCAATCTTGGTCTTTTAACTTCTTTGGTTTTAGCAGCTGGACCTAAACCAAGCTCACACATGGATCCTGTACCGAAGACAAAAATATCCAACTTCGTAGTCCTTTGTTTTGGAAATTCATTGATATTTGGTAAATTTTTGAATGAGTTGAAAGATCTCCCCGTATGTTTTACTCTTTTGACACTTTTACCATTTTCTGGTTCCAAGGAACGCTTTCTATCCAGTCTAGCCATTTGAAACGAATGTTGATTGACTTTCTAGCAATTCACTGAATTACAGATCTTTTGGACAATAATAAGGGATCTATTTCAAATTGACATAAAGTTGTTTACAAATTGGCAGAGAAAAAATCCTCCAGATCAAGTGGCGCTCAAAAAGGGAATTCCGAATAATCATCACGTGATTTTAACGACCGGAGATGCTTCCCTTACCGCGATGAGGTAGTAATAAAAAATTTTAAGGTATAAGCATTAACTATGAAAAAAGCATTCAGTGGTTATCTACAAAGACTTGTACTACAGCTCCACAACCAATCAGTCAAGATGGGCAAAGTGAATTCTTCGAGACAAAAGCAACGCCATGATCCTTTGTATAAGGATTTGACCACTCAAGGAGGTAATTTGAGAACTAAGGCCAGAGGAGCCAAAAAGGTTGACCGTGAGGAGGATGGTGAAGAATTTATTGATAGTACAAGTTCTAGAAAGATTTTGCAGTTAGCTAGAGAACAACAAGAAGAAGTAGAAAAGGAAGAAAAGAAGGCAAGCAGGGACCAAAGTAGTTTTTCTTTTGGTTCCAGATATGTTGAAGAGGAAGAGGAAGAAGATGAAGGCAATGAAGATTATGGAGATGTGTCTGATTTTGGCTCAGAAGGTGACTTCGAAGAAGAGATAGAGGAAATCAATGAAGAGGACGCTGCTATGTTCGAGGAGTATTTAAAGCAATCGCAACCATCCAAAAACTTTGGACAAGAAGGTAGTTATAATCTTGCTGATAAGATCTTGGCCTCCATTAGAGAGAAGGAACAAGAACAAAAGCAAAAAGAAGAACAAGTTGAACGCCCAAGAGATGCTGTTCTACTTCCTCCAAAAGTTATTGCCGCATATACCCAAATAGGTCAAGTGCTATCTACGTGGACTCATGGTAAGCTACCAAAACTATTTAAAGTTATCCCGTCATTGAATAACTGGCAAGATGTTCTTTATGTAACACAACCTGAAAACTGGACACCTCATGTTGTCTATGAAGCTACCAAACTATTTGTGTCCAACTTGCAATCCAAGCAAGCTGAAAAGTTTATCGAAAATGTTCTCTTAGAGAGATTCAGAACAGATATTGAGACAAATGAAGATCACTCATTGAACTACCATGTTTATCGTGCCTTGAAAAAATCATTATATAAACCAGGTGCCTTCTTCAAAGGTTTCTTATTCCCATTGGTTCAAGGTGGTGTCAGTGTCAGAGAAGCTACCATTGCTGGTTCTGTTTTATCCAAAATTTCTATCCCATCCACCCATTCAGCTGCTGCTTTATGCTACTTAGTGAGTCTTGATTTTTCACCTGCCAACACAGTTTTCATCAGAATTTTAATAGAGAAGAAATATGCACTACCATACAGAGTTATTGATGACTTAGTTTTCTATTTTATGAGATTTAGAATTGTGAATGATAACAGCATGATTGATGATGAAGAGGAGAAAAAATCAAAGAAGCAAGCACCAATGTTGCCTGTTGTATGGCATAAAGCTTTCTTGGCTTTTGCTCAAACTTACAAAAATGATATTACAGAAGATCAAAGAGATTTCTTACTTGAGACCACTCGTCAAAGACCACATAGAGATATAAGTCCTGAAATCAGAAGAGAGTTGTTAGCTGGTGTTGCCCGTGAACCTGAAGTTCAAGAAGAAGAAGTTATGGCAGATGCATTTTAGAAAGGGAAAAGATATAAAGGATGTTTTATGAGCTGTACAGTACTAATTTAATAATCTATTGCATAGAAAGAAAGTGTTACGCCATTTTTCAGAATTTTGTAGCAAGACTTTAAAATCGCCTCATTATTGCTTAATGAGTGAATTGCTTACCATTATACGACTTTGAGCGTCTCCCACAAGGGAATTTTAACGAATTAACAATTCGTGCAATTCTCTCAATTTTCTCTGAGAGATATTTATCACGAGTAAATAAAACAATATTTAGTACCTCTGCGAATAATTATTTGAAATTTTCCGTTGAAGGTCCTGCCTGATATATAATGCATATTATTTCAGTTAAAGATGGTCTTTCATTTTTCATCATAGAATCTCAAGAAGTGTCGTTATAAGGGTGCTTAATGAAAATGTTTGTTTTTAGAATTCTCTTCCAGTTGCTTCAGCTTAATGCCAGTGTCAAGGCGCTCCCACAGTCTCACTTGGATGAGCCCATCAATGCTTCAGGGACTCACTCTATATCTAACCCCAAAGCTGAAATACCTCAAGACTACAAAGAACAAGCTCTTGATCTGAGTTATGGTGAAGCTTCAAAGCCGGATGTTGTAATTCTTAGTGATGCGCTTGCAGAAACCCCAAAAACTAAAGAACTGAACAATGTTCTCAACGAGTTGTTGAAGGAACCAGAGGGTTTGAGTGGTTTGAAACCTAAATGGATGTTTGAAGCTTTTAAAAACTTCCCAAAAGTTTTTGAAGGTGCTTTAGAATATAGCCCCAGAAGATATGAATTATCTCAAGAAGATTTGAGCAGGTTCTCAAAACGTTTCCCACCAATCGAAGTCGAAGTCATTCGTGAATTGGTCAAAAGAGGTGTCACAATCGATGAAGAGGAGGAAGAGGTAGATTGGGTAACCGAACATCAAGGATATATGGCTGCTTCTTCCATCTCACTAGGGTTCGTCAGCATGGTCAAATCTCCTATTGCTTCAAAAGTCTGCAGTAGTACTGTTGCTTCTATGTTTGTGACTAACGGTGGGACTATTCCAATTGTTGGACCCACCACAGCTTCTGCATGTGGAGC
Source organism: Hansenula sp. yHMH451 (assembly GCA_030571095.1). Lineage (NCBI taxonomy): Eukaryota > Fungi > Ascomycota > Saccharomycetes > Phaffomycetales > Wickerhamomycetaceae > Hansenula > Hansenula sp. yHMH451. Next base: position 235,452 of record JAJLXE010000010.1, read on the forward strand.
ATTATCAAGCCTTATTACAATTGCAACCCTAAGTGCCTCAGTAGCTGGTCATTATTTCTTTATTAATGATGATGATGAAGATCCTCTATGGTCAGAAAAGCACCGTAATAAGCTTCTGGGTGGTCGTGAATCGATATCTAATGATGATGTCTATAACGAGGTATTGAAAGATATAGCTGTTTCGGAAGGGTTTAAGGCAGAGATTATTACTAGTCTTGATAAGACTGACTATCAGGATGATGACTCGCCAATAAATGACTTGATTAAGAGAGAGAGTTCAGAAAATATATTTGTCAATGGTGTTTCAAAGACAGATATTGTGGATGGGTCTCTTCAGTTTTTCCAGATGGACCCCAAATGTCTACTTTTCCGTCACTGTGGTGGTTCAAAAGTTTCTTTAACCTCTGTTGTCTTTGAAAGATCGAATGGGGATCATGTCATTGCTGTCAATTTGATTCCAGGTCAAAGTAGAATGGATTTTGCTAAAAAGATATTTACTGCAATTCCAAATGAAGAGAATTGGGAAGGTGTTTTCAAAATTCCAACCAAAGGGAAAGATGATAAGAAACATAGTTTGAGAAAGATTCCACATAATACAAAAGAAAGGGCTAGTAATTTCAAAGATTTGGGATTCGTTAGTTTTAGCTTTAAAGAAGATGTTTTACACAACTTGAAATCACTCAGAAACCATAACATGACATTGGCAAGTGTACATGATGAACCAGAGAAGCTATGGAGACAGACAAAGCCATTCCTTGTGAGATTAAGTTATTGTGGGTTTGAAGGAGGGCCTGCTGACCCACATGAGGACAATTTCTGGAGAAAGGCTTTCTCATTCTTGAGAGGTAATATTGCATTCAACACGTACAATGATGTTGAAACAGATTGCATGTCACGTAGGAGAAGAATTAAAAATAAAGTGAAAGGTGGTGTGAAGAATGTTTTTGAGGTTGGTCATGGTTTGTTCAGTTCTGATTTTTCAGGTGAGATGACAATCTTGAATATCACAAATAATCTCGATATAGATCATCAAGAGCTTGAGTAAGCCCAAGTCTTTTAAATTTCCATTTAGATATTCATGTTCAAAGAATACACCAAGTAGCATTTTATTATACATGTAATGGGGGTTAATCTCTATGAACTTTTCTATATACTTTATAATGTTTCATCATCCAATCTAGCTTGTAAGCCAGATTCCTTCAAATGAACCTTGACTTGTTTAACAGTGTATTCATCCCTATGGAACATACCAGCACCCAGGGCAGCATCTGTCTTTGTGTTTCTGAAAACTTCAGCGAAATGTTCTGGTTTACCAGCACCACTTGATGCAATGACAGGGATTGATACTGCTGATTTGATATGATTAATTAATTCCAAGTCAAACCCAGAATTGGAACCATCTTTATCGATACAGTTTAATAAGACTTCACCAGCACCTAAAGCTTCACAAGCTTGAACTAATTCATAAGCACCTAAATCAGTAGTTTCACGACCACCTTTGATAGTAGTTGGATACCAAACGTATTCTTCACCATTTGGACCTAAGAATTGGGTCTTAATAGTCTTATTCTTGGTATCGGATGGTGACTTAACATATTTTCTTTTTGGATCAACCGATATCACAACAGCTTGTACACCATAAGCTTTTGAGATGGTTTCAATAGGAGTTGTTCCATCACCTTTTGAACCATTGGCATAATATTTTTGAGCTGCAATAACAGCATCTGTACCAATGGAAACTTTATCAGCACCGGATCTGAAATATAGCCCTGCAACTTGTAAAGCTGGGACTTTAGTTCCATCAGGATCAATACAATCTTTGATACCACCACCAACGGTTAATGGGACGAAAATTGTCTTTGCAGCTAATTTCAAGACATCTAACATTGGTTGATCTGCCACTGGAGAATTTCTGAAAGAAGTGATATTCAAGAAAGTAATTTCATCTGCACCTTGTTTATAATATTTTTCAGCTAAAGAAACTGGTTTACCTAAATTTTTAACATCACCACCTTGAGCATCTTTTTCACGAACATCGTATTGATCACCTTTAGTGACAACCAAATCACCTTGATCATTGGTTCTAACATCCAAGCATGCTATCACTCTTCTTGTAAGTCCATTATTGGAATAATCATTTGGTGCAGTGATTTTTGGTAATGAAGAATGTGTCTTTTGTTCTAAAAATGCTCTGATAATTTTTAGACCAGCTATACCAGATTTTTCAGGATGGAATTGAGTAGCAAAGATATTTCCCTTTGAAATTGCAGCAACATATTCTTCTTCACCATATTTAGCAACAGCTGTTTCCCATTGATTTTCTTTCAAATAATTTTTAAACTTATCATTTAAAATGGCTGCATAGGAATGAACGAAATAATAACGACTATTTGGGTCGATATTATAAAGCATCTTATCATCGTTGGTAGCTGCAGAGTTCCAACCAATTGAAGGGACAGCTTTATCTTTGGAATCGAATTTCGTCAATGAAAAATCAATATAATCAAGACCTAAAACATCAGGACTTTCTTGAGACCCTTTGAAAAAAGATTGTAATCCTACACAAATCCCCATAATTGGTCTACCACTTCCAATGTAATCTTTGATTGGTTTCACAAATCCCTTTGTGTTGACCTGATGCATGAAATGGCCATAGTTCCCGACACCAGGTAATAATAAGATGGAAGCTTTTGATAATTCAGGATCTGATGAATCTTTGATTAATTTTGTTTCATAACCTAAATATTCAATTGCATTTTGCAAAGAACGTAAATTCCCACTTTCAACATCGATGATGTGAACTATTTTTGACATTGTGAATATTTGACGGGATTGAATTCAGCACAAGACTTTCCCTTGAATTTGAAAGATGCAATATATGAACTTAGTTGAAAGGAAAGAATACATTGAAAGATTAACTATGTATTCATCACTATCAAGATCATGTACGATTTTGACTGAGTCAGACTTTCGCGGCGCAGAAAAAAAAAAAAAGTTATGAGCCAATGTCTTGAGATTAATGGCTACAATTATAATTTAGTTAAAACATAAACATCCTCTTTCACAAACAAATAAACAATATAGATACAAATTCAGCAATAGATGGATGAAACGGACAAAAAAAATAATAATAATTTCTAAAACATTTTTCAAGTTGAGGTCATATAAAGGAATTGAACAGATTGATTCATAAAGAGCTTAGTTCTTTAGAGCTCTTCTTGATTTCACAGCAGAAGCTAATTCTCTCAACATATCAACAGTAGTATCCCAACCGACACAACCATCAGTAACAGAAACACCGTATTTCAAGCCGGCTTTACCTTCTTTTGGAATGGATTGTTTACCTTCATTAATGTGGGATTCAATCATGACACCAATGATTTTGTCTTCACCATTGGCAACTTGTCTAGCAACTTCTTTAGAAACAATTGGTTGATTTCTGTAATCCTTGTTAGAGTTACCATGAGAACAATCAACCATTAAAACACCTTTTGGTGGCAATCTTTCTCTAGCTTCTTTGACTGATTTTTCATCATAATTAGTACCTTTTTTACCACCTCTTAAGATGACAAAGCAATTTTCATTACCTCTAGTTGTGGTGATAGCAGCGATACCATGTTTAGTAACACCCATGAAATGATGGGAAGCAGCAGCGGCTTGAACAGCATCTAGGGCAACATCTAAAGTACCATCGGTACCATTTTTGAAACCAATTGGGAATGATAAACCGGAGGCTAATTCTCTGTGTAATTGAGATTCAGTAGTTCTAGCACCAATAGCACCAAAAGAGATCAAATCAGCCAAGAATTGAGGGGAAATGGTATCCAACATTTCAGAACCAATTGGAATACCTTGATTAGTTAAATCACAGAATAATTGTCTTGAAACTTTCAAACCTTTATTTATATTATAGGTTGAATCTAATTCTGGATCATTGATCAAACCTTTCCAACCAACAGTAGTTCTTGGTTTTTCTAAATAAGCTCTCATGATAATGACTAATTCATCAGTTAATTCTTCAGATAATTTTTTCAATCTTTGAGCATAATCCAAGGCAGCTTGAGAGTCATGGATTGAACAAGGACCAACGACAACCAAAAGACGGTCATCTTGTTGTTGTATAATCTTAGCACCTTCTCTTCTACCTTTAATAGCGGTTTGTAAAGCGAATTTTGAGGCTGGGACTTCAGATTGTAAAAGAGCTGGGGACATTAATGGGTCGTAACCGATAATGTTCAAATCTTCCAGTTCTTCTGGGATTGGGGTAGATGATGGCTTATTTGGCTATAACGGTTGTTAGTTTAATGATACTTTCCCCAAAAGTTTTGTAGATTCTAGAATCAGGGGTCCAAGTTCCAACTCCAAGGTGGGTTGAAGAACAACTAATCAAAAATCATCAATTTACTTACTAAATCAGACATTGTGTTTGCTTTTGATATCTTTCTTTTTTTATAGGTGTTGAGTAAAACTTCAAAGAACTAATGTGAGTAACAGGACAAAATCCAAAGATGTTATTTTGAAGAAGTTTTCACAAAGAAACGTCAAGACTTTTTATATATTGGAAATGAATCATTTTAATCATAAGAGAATGAGCTTTTTGTGATTTTTTCAGAGTGTCGATGAAAATGCCCATCGCTCGGCATTATTGACACGACCAAATTATGGCAGAGATGAGTTGTTAAAACAGTTTAAAAAGACACTTAAACCTGTTGGAATTTTTCCAAAATTTATATGGAAGTGTGGAATGGATACTCTATTTCAATAATATTTTTTAAAAAACAAAGTGTTCACCTCATTTATACCTTTTAAAACAGTCAAATGTATGATTCTATGGAAAAGTCTTTTTCTCCATCAAGAATTGACAGCCGCAAAAATGGGCCAACTGGCGCTTTTGAAAAAATTTTCCATTCTCGACAACGTGGAAATTAGTCATATAAAATTTGCTAGCTAAACGACTGGGATATCGCTAAGGGTTCATAAGTATTGATCTTGGTGTTGGTTGATTGAAAGGGTCTTTAAATAGTGGACAATATACGAAATAAAGGCATAAAAGGTGTCAAATGTACCTAAAACTCGGTTAATAGAGATTCTCTGCTTAATTTAGTGTCATTATTTGCCCAAAAGTGAAGTAAGAATGGCCTTTCATAGCCGTTGATTGCCGAGGCTTAGGTAATGGATTAGTAAAACCGACTCATACCGTCTATTAGAGATAAATATTATAAAAGGATGCTTTTATGTATATATTTATATATATATATATATTGTTTGATATCTTTATGGAACGCTATCACCTTTCCCATTTGTTCTCTTCCCACTGGGTATCGATATTGAATCGTCAATTGTTCTCTTCAATGGGGATTTAGCACTCGTTGTATTATTAGTGGTATTACCAGAGTTCCGAACTTGTTGTAAGGAAGGATGTTGTTTTCTCTTACTAGTAAGGTTCTTCATATGTTCATTATATGCCTTCATCAATTGAGAAATTAGCTTATAAAACACTTCATCAGGTAATGTATCTGGTTCAGTCTTGATCAGGTTTCTATTTTCAAATTGTCTTTGAGCTTGTGTGAATACTTGTTCATCCATGATATAAACATAATGTTTTGGAATTTCATTATCATCTATTTGAATTTCTTTACCAACCAGGGCAATCATTTTTTTATAATAAAGATCTAGGACATTATAACCGGCTCTCCTATCATTAGGATCAATTTCTCCCGTATTATTACCATTATTCTCATCTAAATTAGTGTCACTTCCAGAAGTATTGTTATTTAATTGATCTTGTTGCTGTTGATCTTGTGATTTCAAACCACCTTCCAGTTGATCAATTGATTTCTTTCTTTCAGAAGCACTAACAATTCTATTATCATTTGCACATCTTTCGATATTGAAATCTCTGGGTAGAATTCTATAATTAACTTTTGCTAAAAATTCTCTTTCTAATATATCCAATTCATTAGCTTGAATACCACCAACTTTTGCATAATGACTATTTGTACAAAAAGAATCACAAAGTCCCTTTGAACCAACAGTAGTAGCTGTTAATAAAAATCTATGAACAGTTAATGAATTTAAAGTAAATGAATTGTAAACTGCAGATAGTAAATCAATGTAATAAACTGCAGCAAGTAAAACAGCATTCTCTAGAGAAGAATATCTAGCCAATCTGGCAAGATAACTGAAAACTGAAATGGCAGGAGGTGTTCTTGAATGGAATCTCGTCAGATTTGAAGGTGATATGTTTGAATCGTTGAAGTTATCATTAATTGATATCAATGAATTGAGCATTCTTGCTATAAGTATTATTAGATCATCTCTTGAACAATGAACAAAATTGGCTGGCAATACCTTAGTAGTGGTATCATTTATTCCCTCTGGATGATTTGTGTCTGATGGATCCATGCTTTCTGTGTTGTATAAATTAAGTGTTTTAAATTCAAACGAATTTTATAATTTCGTAGCTGTAATTTGAATTGAATTGAAGAAATGAAACTTCTTGATTTTTTTCCTCAGATTCTTTAGAGCTTAGTACGAAGTTGATTGATTGATTTGTTTGGAAATTTCAATAACAGGTATTGGTATCATTGTATGATCAATGAAAGAACTGAAATGGAAGAAGTAGACAGTTCGACTGGGTAGAGTAAAGCCTTTTGATGTTTTTACTTTGTAATCTAGAGGTGTTAGTCAAGTTTCATAAGTGGTCACAGTCATGAATCTGTTTTGCGTTTGTGTGTTTGTTTTTTGTTTTTGTATTTGTTGTTGTTGTTGTGGTTGTTGTTGTTGTATGGGTTATCTTATTTTCCTAATATGTAAAGTTTCACACTGGGTTCTGTGTCTTTTGATCTCTCCAAGATAAACTGGTAAAGCAATCACACCTCTATAGTTCTCTATTATATAGGCCACGTTTATGACAACTTTTATGACGATAGCAAGGGTTCAAACACAATAAATCCCACTTTTACTTGAATTTCTTCACTCTCAATTCACCAGCAATATCGTTTATAATTTCAATGCTGATTCAATTTTTAAAACTTTTGCAGCGAATAAATGAAAAAAACAACAGCGGTGCGCAAGAACACATTCGCGAAGCACGTGAAGAGAGCACCACTAAAAGCACTCGCAATCTTGAGTCTTCTACAAAAAGAATGTGTAAAATGACATAAAAACACTATTAATTAAGTAATGGATCGTAAACTGAGAAATAGAAATGAGGATGTGAGTAATGGAAAGAGGTTATTCAACAGGCACAGTTGTTGTTTTCACTATCCAACTGAATATTGATTGCATCGTTAAATTCATCATTGAATTCATCATTCTCCTCTTGTTGAAGTGCATTTCTGGCAATAACATCAAATGCTTGATCAATATTGACAGCCTCTTTGGCACTTGTTTGGAATAATGGTAAATTACCCAAGTTATTGGCAAATTGTTGAGCTTTTTTATTATTTATCACCTTTTTACCTTCATCGACATCAACTTTGTTACCAATGATAACAAATGGGAAATTTTCTGGATTTTTAACATTAGCTTGAATTAAGAATTCATCTTTCCATAATGATATATTTTCAAATGATTTTTGATTTGTAACATCATAAACTAATACACAACAATCAGCACCTCTATAAAATGCAACCCCAAGTGATTGGAAACGTTCTTGACCTGCAGTATCCCATAGTTGCATAGTGACAGACTTATCATCTATTGTCAACTCTTTTGTTAAGAAGTCAGCGCCAATGGTGGCCTTATATTGATGGGAGAATTTACCATTAACAAATTGTTGCATTAATGAAGTCTTACCAACACCTGAATCACCTAAAATGATCACTTTCAATAGAGTTTTCTTCTTGGAGGACATCTTGGAGATCTAATGAATTTGATTTATGTTGGAATGGAAGTTGTTGATAATGGTATCTATGATAAAATATTTGATATATTTGGTATCTATAGTTATATCCTTGCTATGAATGTATTCCCAAACTTTTTAATAATATACTAATAATAACACTTGATCACAATATATCTAGAGCGTGTCCAGTAGCAATATAATTTAATTCACTTTCTAAGCCAACAGGTATGGTGAAATAATTAACCCAATATCAATACAACAGTTCCAATATTTGATTATCAAAGACTACTTTTTTTTGTGGTTGGCTTCTAACAAATTGCAAAAAATAAAAACACACGACGGTATTTCGCGAATTTGGAAACGCTGCGATGTGGCGCTTACCTGCTGAATTTACCCGGTGACACTCATTGATAAGGTCGAATGCGCTGGGCAAGATAAATTAAATTAAATTAAATTAAATCAAGATTGTACAGTAGTGTGTGCTCGCTTAAATAAAATTCAATTCTACGATTTTAACAGAATTATGTGTATTAGTGAAAATAAAGCAAAATCCATATGAGTAACCTATAACACAAAAAATAATACTAGAAATAATTGAATTGAAAATTAATCAATCAGATTATTTCTTGGTAGCTTTTTGGGCAGCTTTGGTAACTTTACCAGCTTTGTCGGATTTTTCAACAGATTTGATGACACCAACAGCAACGGTTTGTCTCATATCTCTGACGGCGAAACGACCTAATGGTGGGTAGTCAGTGAATGGTTCAACAGACAATGGTTTAGATGGAACCATCTTGACAATAGCAGCATCACCAGATTTGATGAATTTTGGATTTTCTTCCAATTTCTTACCGGTACGTCTGTCAATTTTTTCAATCAAAGTGTCGAATTTACAAGCAATGTGAGCAGTGTGACAATCCAAAACTGGAGAGTAACCAGCTGAAACTTGACCTGGATGGTTCAAGACAATAACTTGAGCATTGAATGATTCAGCACCTTTTGGTGGATCGTTCTTGGAGTCACCAGCAACGTTACCACGACGGATTTCTTTAACAGAAACATTCTTAACGTTGAAACCAACATTGTCACCTGGTAAACCTTCAGTCAATTGTTCGTGATGCATTTCAACGGATTTGACTTCAGTGGTAACACCTGATGGGGCGAAAACAACAACCATACCTGGCTTGATAACACCGGTTTCAACTCTACCGACTGGCACAGTTCCGATACCACCAATCTTGTAAACATCTTGTAATGGTAAACGTAATGGTTTGTCAGTTGGTCTTGAAGGTGGTTCAATAGCATCAATGGCTTCTAATAAAGTTTTACCTTTAGATTCACCAGCTTTGGTTTCCTTTTTCCAACCTTTGTACCATGGACAGTTAGTAGATGGTTCAATCATGTTATCACCATTCCAACCTGAGATTGGAACGAATGGAACAGTCTTTGGGTTGTAACCAACCTTCTTGATAAAGTTAGAGGTTTCCTTGACAATTTCAGTGAAACGAGATTCATCCCATTTAACGGAATCCATCTTGTTGATAGCAACAATCAATTGTCTAACACCTAAGGTGAAAGCCAATAAAGCGTGTTCTCTGGTTTGACCATCTTTGGAGATACCAGCTTCGAATTCACCAACACCACCAGCGATAATTAAGATAGCACAATCAGCTTGGGAAGTACCAGTAATCATGTTCTTGATGAAATCTCTGTGACCTGGAGCATCAATAACGGTAACGTGGTATTTTGGAGTTTCGAATTTCCATAAAGCGATATCAATGGTGATACCTCTTTCACGTTCAGCCTTTAACTTATCTAAGACCCAAGCGTATTTGAAAGAACCTTTACCTAATTCAGCAGCTTCTTTTTCAAACTTTTCGATAGTACGTTTGTCAATACCACCACACTTGAAAATCAAGTGACCAGTGGTGGTTGATTTACCAGAATCGACGTGACCAATAACGACAACGTTAACGTGAGATTTTTCTTTACCCTTTGATATAATGTTAGTATAAGTTCATATAATGGAAGCTTTGCTTGTTGATCGGGAGAATTCCAGGTGATAACCTCTTTGATGAAAATTTGATCCAAAATTTTTTTATTTTTGAATCATGATATACCGCCCAATGTGAAATCAGTTACCATCAATCAAAATGAATCAGATCAAATCTTCAGAGTCTCTCTGTGCTTCCTCTCATCTGTATCTAACATTGTCAAAGCATTTAATGAATCAATTACATACCATTTTGATTTAATAAAATAAGAGATGATGTTCTAAACTAAGAAGAGAAAGAAGGAAGAAAGAATATTGAAAAAAATTTTTATCAGTTGCGATGTGTTCAGTGGAAAAATTTTCGCCCAATGATTGATTGGCGCTTGAATTTTCGCGGTGCCCTTCTTGGAGGAACTGTTGTCAGGGTGACACTGGGCGATGGCCAGTCCAGAACGCGTTCGCGGAGAAGTTAGGGCACAAACGCAAAAAAAAAAAGGCACTTGTTACGGGACACGGGAGCATAATCAGGTGATAATCAGCCCTAAGATTAGTTGTGATATTGTGATATAGTTGAAAGTGATTTATTAGTTTAGCTAAGCTATAGAAATGACGTTGGATTAATCACTGTCCACATCTAGAGAATCTAACAGGTTGTTCTGGTCTTCTATGAATCCAAAGCGATCACTGGAATTCAGATTAATAGCACCTCTTGAGGAGTTTCTTCTTGACCACTAGAAATTACATGTTAAACTTCAATCCTTTAACAAAAATAATAGTATTAATATAAGGAAAATCTTAAAATTGATCTCGTAATCATGTACTTACTCCTCCAGACAACGCTGATGTCACTTTGCTACCGAATCCATAGTTGGGTAGTTGTCTCCAACCACGACGGTTCAAAACAATTCTCTTGTATAAGAACCCACCACTGCAGTAAACTAAAAATGTTGCGAGAAATCTGTTTAATTTGTTAGTAAATCATTGGCTCCTTAATCCTTGACGATAATACTCACATGAATAAGAATATCCATATCAGCGCTAAATTATCAGCTTTTTGAGCTGTTGGACAAGCGTGTACTGTTCTCACTTCAAAGAAATAATCACAGTCATGTAAAACACCAACAAATGACACCGTTGCCTTAGCTAAAATCTCCCTATCACAAATGAACGATAAGATTGTTGATTTCTTATCAACTCCATTAGGACAATAACTCCCATTGTTATAAGTTAACGTTAATTTTTTACCTCTAAATATTGGGGTAGTGTTGAAATTGCCAATACTGAATTTGTCACCAACTTCATCAGTGTAAAAACCACCAACTTCACTTGAATTGATTTGATATTTGGCAAAATGACCATTAAAATTATTGTTCACATCAACATTTGGTTTCAATGGACTTGAACATACCCCTAAGGTGAAATTTTTGTTGTAATCATGACCTCTTGCACTCCAAGCTACTATATTCTCCTTGTTTATTGAACTTAGTTCTCCCAAATCAAAAAACCCATTAGTTAGTGGATGAATTGCAGAGCAGGGGCTCAACTTTGGCACACCCGGCACGGTTGATTCTTTGCTCTCTTGATCTTTAGATTTCGTACTTTCATCATTTTTGAAATAATTTGTTATATCTGAGGTTCCATAGTCAAACGCACGTTTCCCTAAAAGCTCAAGAGACGAGACTTGAAGAGCCAATATACTCGTTATAATGGGTAATGTAATTGTTTTCATCTCTATAAATCTAGTTGTGGCAACCTCCTATTTTCCCTTTACTTTTCAATCGTAAGTGAAAAAAATGGTTTATTTATCGTGGTTGAAAAACAGCGATCGGATATTGAAAGTTCTTGAGCAGTAAAGTATAAGCGTGTACCACTTTTGTTATAAAGTATCTCTATGGGAAATTCCTGATGTGCTGTTGTTTAAGATGAGTTCATTTCTGTAACTTAAAAGAAATTTTGAAAGATCGTTGTCATTTCCGGTTTGTCGATCTAAATCTCTTTCACATAGATAAGAAAAACAAAGGGTTATGAGCCAATCTAAAGAACGGGTTCGCGAATGTATATAGACATGAAAGCTCCGGTAAATTTGAGTTTTTGTGTACATTATTATCGAATTTTCGATTGATTTGGTGAAGTGATCTGATAAGTGTGAGATGGAAATGAATAGTAGTGGGATTTTTTAACAGTCATATATCTTGAAGCGCTGTGATCGTTGATGTGCTGCCGTTATTACATGGATTGGGTGCTGATTGTTTGAATAGGACAGATGAGTTGGGACCTGAAAGGCAGAAGCTTCAGCAATGATGAAATCATAACTCGTATGATTAGTGAAATTAAGGTGGAAAAATCGTTGTTGCAGGTGGCCATTGAAGATACTGTTAGTGAGAATACTATTGATGCCACAGATACTTCACATGTGGGTCAAAACTTATCACAAGATGAAGAAACTGCGCTCTTGAATATCGATCCACAATTATTTTATGATCCGAAATCAGGAAGTTTCAAAAGCTCTAACACTTTAGAAGTGAAGGAAAGTGAATACAAGCTGCTCAATATTCTGTCAGGGCTTGAACCGAAAGGTTCTGAGGAGCTTGGTCGTAGCATGTCTCCAATGAAGCTAGAGGAACAATTTGAACTGGAATTTGGCCAATTGGATAATAAATCAATTTCACATATCTCATGGATGACTTGGGAGTCTGACCTTGGGCTAGATCAGTTTTTGCATAATGGGTCAGTGACGTTTTCACCATTCCTATTTGGGCCTGATACACCAGGCATTGAGTTGAAGCTAGATGAAAATATAGCATCAGGAGAAGAATCAAGATTAGAGGAGCAAGACCCTGACTTTTTCATTTCTCAATTCTTTAAACTTTCTGAGAATGTTCACAATGAGGTGAATTTGGCTAGTATCAATGATTTCAACGCTGGCTTAGAGGAGCTGCCTCTTGATCGAGATATTTCAAATGAATCATTACATCTACCAACTCCAGAACGAGAGCCGGGCACAGAAAAGCGAAAAGATCAATCGGCAAGTACTAAATTAGGGCACAGTTTAGATCAGTTGAGTAAGAATGATGGAAATTCTATTTCCCAATCACTTGACAGCTTGACACTTTATGATAGCCAAAACAATCCAGACAGTTTACTGGAAGCACGTTCTAAAACAGACTTTCCACTGGGCAATCAATCCCTAGACTCGAACCTGTCGAAAGAGGAAACTGAACATACTTCGCCAGAAAAGACTGCTTCAGAGGTATTAGTTGAGCTGAGATCTTGCAAAGCTGCAGATACCTTTCTTACTCCAATAATAAAAGAATCACATGATCAGTTATCATTGTCAGGGAACATTAGCAACGTGCCACCTGCTATGAACAGCAGGCTACTGAACGCTAATGGAGATGAACTCGATCTCATTTCATTCATTGATAGTGTTAACTCCTCACCAAGGGCAAAGGGGCGTTGCTTATCCGACTTACCAACAGCTCATGAAGTTAACTACACTGCAGAAGTTCACGGCTCTATGAATGGGTATGATTACCTCAATACTGAGCCCGACACTGCTTCAATAATGGGAAACTATAAATTGAGTTTGAACTTGAAAGAAGGACATGAAGATTTCGACTATCCTCTTGAGGAGCCTGAAACTAATGACTCAGCTTTGGAAAGAGATGATCAAGCTTTCAAATTAAGATCCTCGTTTGATCTTAACTACGACACAACTGAACCACTCAGGGACGATGATCGTTTAATTCTTAAAGACCACAATGAAACTTTTGGCGTTTTCAATTTTAACACTCAGCAAGAAGAATTGACACCTTTAACAAATAAATATATTGAATCACCCTCTCATGACTTCGCTAGTTACTCTGGACATTCAATGATCAAAATATTAGCTAACTCTTCTGTTACTTCACCGCATGAACATATACCTCTTGACTTGAGCACTAAAGACGACTGGATAAAATCTTTGAATTCGGCGTTTGAACTCGATGATAATATCTCTAGAGAGCTTGAAGGAATGGGGAAACTTGCACCCTCCATAAAATCTTCTGAAAGCTCAGAGGACCAGCCTATTCATGAAAAATCTACCTCATTTGCTCCAATATCTCCAAGCTTTCAAAAATCAATTAAATCTGTATTGGGGCTTAATCAGAAGAGAAAAGTTTCTCAGGTTATCAAGACTTCTCGATTCACCACTGGCACAAGTGATGGAGTCGGCATTATGGTACCGCGTTCTGCATCAAGCTATGGCTCTTTAGATGGAAACGAAAGGAATAGCGGATTCATCTCAAGGCTTTCCTCGAGAGTGAATTCAGCTAAACCTGAATCAAGAGTCCCCTCGGGTAAATGTTTACAAAATGTCACATCTTGCAATAGTGAGGCATTCAGCAGCAACATTTTCTCTGCTCCAGGGACTGTGACAGCCCAGTTATTTGAAGAGCACGGCATCCAGAATCCTGACAAATCCCAAAGCCCTGAGATTAGGAAACATTACGTTGAGCTCATAAAGTCTGCTTCATTACCCCAAAAGTCTGAGAATGGTTCTGGCAAAATATTTGACGAGCGAGGATCTACTAGACATGAGGGTGATACAAGTGCAAATGATTTTTCCAATAAGCGAAATGAAAAATCTGGCAGAAACTCTTGGAAAACGAGTAACCGTTTCATGGATAATAGTGGATCAATTCGTCGAAAAAGGACGGTAAGAAAGATTTTCACTTCAAGATCTATAGAATCTGGAAATATCAAAGAGAAAGCTGCTTGTCTGCAGAATGAGGCAAAAATTAGTGTTATGGATTCAGGCTCTAAGTTGACTTGGAGCAACTCTATCTTCAGAAAGAAGTCAATGTTTAAAAAAAGGCGTCTTGTTTCTCAAAATTTCTCTCTTAATTCGGGTGTTTCATTAGATGGGTATGCTGCCAAGGTATATGCAACGAATGATCTTGCTTTACCAAATGAACATCAAGTATTATCAACAGAGACCACAGATGCAAAAAGAATTATCAAAATGACAAACTTTGAGAATCAAGGCGACACTCATTATAACGTTTCCAATGGGTTTCCTATTTCAAATGGATCGTTCTTTACAGATTCTACAGATTCTTTGTCAACATTCATTGCAGAGAAGTTGACATCACCTAAATCAGTCTCACAATATGTCCCAACTCCGCTACCTGGAGGAAGAAGCTTATCTCTAATGTATAAGAAGAAACATTTGAAAATGTCCTATTTGAAAAGAAATAAAAGTTCTAATAATGTTGATTCAATCAAGGACACCAGGATCACATTTGCAACTTCACCGGTTGAAAAGAGGAAGCGTTTCAAGAGCATTAGAAAAAAGCAGACGGACGAATCTTCAGAAAGGAAAAAGATGTATTCAATTGAAAGCACCTTGAGGAGTAGTACTTCAAAAATTGAAAGCTTTCTATCCAGAGGAAACAAATCTATGAGTACCAATAGAGTGAATTCTCAAGGAGTGCCACATGAATCTGAGAACAGTGCAGCTACTTATAAGTCTAAAGAAGATGTAGAGGAGCACAAAAAAGCTTCATTATTTACATGGCTCAGATCTGCTTATAAAAGATAATAGAGATAATATACTTATTGAAAGACCCCTTGAGATGTAGAGTACGTAGTCTGATGGTTAACTTCATTTGGCAGTGCGCCCTCTTTAAATTGTGATTTCGCTTCGCGAAAAATCTATGTCTAGTGGAAAGAAGTGGAAATGATGTCAAGGAAAACAAAAAGCTGAGAAGACACTATTCAAGATCTTTTGATATTGTTTATATCACAGGACCCCTAGAACAATCGAATCAAGACATGGAAATTGATCCTTGGAGTGCCGTGAAGAACATCTCCACTACATTGACGGGAGTAGACCCCAAGTTAGCGCAATTGGAGGCGGCTAAGAAGGCATTGAAGCTTCTACAATCAACAGGTAACTCGAATCCATTGATCGATATATCTTTGGCAGCATCAGATGGAGACAGTTCCAAATTGATGGAGCTATTAAAAGATCCAAAGACTCATGAATACCTGCAACAAGAAGACAATAGTGGATTATATCCATTGACATATGCTGTTGTGTTCAACAAGGAAGATGCCGCTCAGATAATCCTTTCGAAATCCAAAGAAACATTGAACAAACCAGATGACTTATTTGGATATACTCCTTTGATGTGGGCAGTATGGTTACAACATAAAGGAATTGTGATTGAGTTATTAAATCATGGTGCGGAATTGGATGTGAAGGGAAAGAATGGTGCTACTGTTTTTGATTTGGTCAAGCCAGGTTCTGATATGTATGAATTTTTTGAAGAACATGGATTATTTGAAAATAAAACCATTGATGTGGGGAATGAAGATACTTTTTATAAGTCTGCTGAAATCCCTACTGCTGAGAAAGAAGATGAAATGTTTGATAATATCAGATTGAAGACTGCAGGTTTGAGTGTCACTGATGATACCAATTTATATCAAGATTCAAGTGCGTTCGTTAGCACGAACACATTATTAGGTGATGAATTCAATTTTAGCAAGTTGCTGAAGAACCAGTATATCATTTTCTCTGATTTTGATATCCCATCCATTTTAGATTTGATTCTGGATTTAGAAAAGAAACACGCTCATAAAACCACATATCCTGCGGCAGTCATTTATCAATGTGTTAGATACGCAGACCACATAAAGAAGAGTGATTTATTAGTGGAGAACTTTCTGAATTTGGCATTTACAAATATTAGATCAAACACGGCTTCAAAATCAGGTGTGACCACTGTGCAAAGTCAAGGTGATATTGTGTTACAAAGTTATTGGCTATCTGTTTTGAACTTCTTGTATTACTATCTATGCAGGGATGACGGCTTTTTCAAAAGATATCCTAAAGTCTTGCAGGACTTGATAGTCACTTTACAGTCTTTGATCATTGAATTAACTAACTCTATTAAGTTCAGATTGAATGATTTGATAGATGACTGTTTATTGAATTTCGTCAATATTCCAGTTATCACTGGTACTTTATACAAAAATGACTGGAATTTCTTCAAAAAGAAATCTCAACAAAAGTCTACATTTGATGATATTTATCAAATGTTATATCCCCCATCAGTTAAAGAACAATTAAAACCATCGCCAATCAAAGTTACACAAACCTTAGGTGCTTTGCTTTATGTTTTAGATTTACATAATGTTCATCCTTTGATCACGCAACAGACCTTATCTTCAGTATTCTGCTGGCTATCAACTACACTTTTCAATAGAGTGCTATCTCAAAAAAAATATTTATCAAGGGCCCAAGCTATGCAAATAAGGTTGAATGTTTCTGTTATTGAAGATTGGACAAGATCAAACAATAGGAATCCAGTATTACCAGATATTGATGAATATGTGCTAAAATCCTTCCCATATACATTGATTGAAGAAAACATCACTGAAAATCATCCTCAAGTTTTAACTAAAGTTGCATTTTTCGGAAAAAATGCTAAGGACTCAAATGATTTAGCATTTTATCATTCTTCACTGTTTACAATTTTGAAAGCACATTTCGAAAGTTTTTTCGAATTGTTACAATGGTTGCAAACTTTCACAATATTAAGAGATGAAGACAGTTTAGTTGCTATATCAGGAAACTTACAAAACTTGAATTCTACACAACTACTGAGAACTATAGATAAATATAGGTATGAAGTTAACGAGGAAAAATTCCCAAAGGCATTACGCCAAAAGATTCAATCCAAAATCAAGACCGAATCTCAACAAGTGAATAGCATTCTTTATCAAGGAACTGACTTCATGTATTTGAATCCAAACCAAAACTTCCCAGTCGCCTTACCAACAATTCCAGAACTAGTTAACGAATATGGTGCTGGTCTTGGTGGTATCAATAAATCAAGAGCTATTGAATTTCAACCGTTCTTACCATATGAGATTATCGATTCCATTGATGAGATCCACGAACAAAAGGCAAAACAAAAGATCCAGCAAGAGCAGGATGAGGAAGATCAAAGACTCAATAATGGAACAAATGATGATGACGAAGACGAAGGAAATCAAGATCTAGATAACGAACAAGGTATTAATAACGATAAGCACGATGAGTTGTTCAAGAACTTGCAGGTTCCGAGTTCTCTAGTGCACCGCGACTGGGGCGTTGACGATGAAAACACGCTGAATCCGTGGTGAACAGTTACTTGAATACAGATAGACGTTTAGGAATAAACCTTTATTCAATTTTGTAGATATCTGCTCGTATAAAATCTTCCAGAATGCTATCGAATGTTATCGCGACCCCATAGTGCTTAGTCAGCCACTGTGGTGATTAGGTGGCCGCTTGGAAAAAAAAAACGTCGAGCTGGAATATTTATCAAAAGTACTCGGGTAGACCTTTTTCAATCACTGTGTCAAAGTTTGTTGATTTAACTCTTGTTCAAAAGCCCCATTAATTACACCACTCCAAGATGAATCCAGCTATCACCAACTTGGCCATCATGTTAATCATGATGCAAGTCTCTAAGAAACTAAATTTCGAAGACCCAAATGTCGTTTTTTATGTTAGAGCCGCTTTCGTTACTGCAACCACCTTCACATTAGGTATCTATTTCTACACCAAGAGTGTTATTAACAGAAAGAATGATTTAACCACTTTGAAATTTGTTACTCCTCCAAACGCCATGGCTGGTGAAACTGAAGAAAAATTAGAAGTCACCACTGTTAAGGATTACGATTTAAAACAAGTTCAAGCTGCTATCAAAGGTGTTTACACCAGTTTAGCCATGATGGCTTTTATGCATTTATACATGAAATACACCAACCCATTAGTTATGCAATCCATTTCTCCAGTTAAATCTGCCATCGAGTCAAACATTGTTCAAATCCACTTATTTGGTAAACCAGCCAGTGGTGATTTGAAAAGACCATTCAAAGCTGCTTCCATGTTTGGTGGCTTTGGTGGCCAAGACACTGTCAAGACTGACAAACATTCCATCGAACAAGCTGAAAAAGCTGGTAACGGTGGTGTCAAACAAGAATAGATTCCTTTCGTATCATTACTGATATTAACAAGAATATGATACATTGGATTTTGTGTATATTTGCTTCTTTCATCCTTTCTTTCATATGACTTTGTCATAAGTTGATCTTATAAAATACTAAAAAAAAACAACATGTTCTTTATGGCCTCAAGGTTTTAGAAAAGCAGATCAGGCCTTTTTTAAACTTGATCATAATAATATTTAATACATCAAAGTTCCATTTTCCCCATAGTGGAGCGATCAACGTAGTTTTGTGATTTAATTGCCCGAGACCATTGTTGATAAGCGAATCCGCATCGTTGTATCACCACAAGGACCACACCAACGAGACTATTAAATTTCCAGAAGTAATGGCTTCTGCTCTTTATGAAATATGACAAGATTTGATCACTCTTCACATTGGTTGTAATCGGTGATGTTTCTTCACTGTCCCCAGAGGTTATTAGTCGGTCCACGCACATATTTTTCTAGAAACTGTTTACGTTTAAATCTGTTAAAACGAGGAGCATCACCAACTTTTCACAAAACATTCACCAAGTTGCTCCTTCTTGGACTCAATCAGAACATCAGGTACGGCATTGTCACTGAAGATGTCTGGACAAGGCTATTCAAATGCACAGCAACCGGAGTATACCCTTCCTGGGATCATCCACTATCTTCAAAAGGAAACAACTAGAATAGAAAGAGATAGACTTAGTTGGGAATCTGAAAGAGGTGAACTGAAGGCTAGGGTATCCAAACTAGAAGCTGAAAATCAAGATTTGAAGGCAAGATTGGATGTGCAAGAAGCTGCTTCACAAAGACCGCGCAAGAATTCTTCGAAATCTAACAGGTTGTTGGAACGCAATTTCAGTGAGGTGGATTTGAATCCACTAGCAAGATCCAAAGAGAAACTTCAAAGTCAATTGAAACAGATTATTTATCTACTAAGTAATACGTCTCTTGATAATATTGGACACATGGAATTGAACAAAGAACGGGCGTTCTTCTCATCAAAGTCACCGCCTCATGATAATGGAAGCACTGCGGACTCATCATTAAATGCACCACAAACAACACCTAATGTGAAAATCGATACTCCAAATAAGGAGGGTTCTGATTTGAGCCAAGAGGTCGATAATCAAAACGGGACCGCTTCTAAGGAGTCAATTCTAAATAGTATTTCATCAGAAGGTCAGGAATTCACTACCGAAACAAAAGATGTAGAATCTGATGCTGAGACTGTAACTGAAGGTTTTGATGATGACGATGATAATAATAACAATAATGATAATGACAGGTTCCATCACAAGAACATGGACAAGTTCATATTAGCTGGTCACTTAAGTACTGTCACAACATTAGCTCTGAACTCTAAGGCCGATGTCTTAGCAGGCGCTGAGGATGGCAGTATAAAGCTTTGGTTATTCAATACCATATTAACCGGTGATGGTGAAGTTAAACCAGCAGAGACTTTCCGCGGTGAGACTTCCCCAATAAATCATATCAAGTGGATTGATGATGAGTGGTTTGTCACTGCTTCTGCTAGTCATATCAGGTTTTGGAACAGAAACCAATCAACTCCTAAAACCTCTATGAAGGCCTCTGCAACGTTCATTGATATCAAAGGCAAAACTCTGTTATATGGTGATTATCATAACTTATCTGTTGTTGAGGTCAAAATTAATGGAGATCAATTAAGATACGAACCCACCAAATTGAACAACAAAATTCAATATGATCATGCTCAACTAAATGATGATACTTCAACAATTTTAACATTCCATGAAAACCAATATGAAACTCACTCTTGGAAGAATAATCAAAACAGTTCGATCGTCACTAGTGGGTTGAAAATCAATCCATCCAAAGACAAGATTACAAAATTCATTCTCCATGGGAAACTACTTTTATTGACCGTTAATGAACACCGTGCAATAATCTATAGTGCTGAGGAGAAGAAACAGCTTTTCGATCAAACTTACAAAAGTAGTGTCGTCAGCATAGATTTGAATAAAAAACATATTTCAATCGCCTTGGATAATGGTGAAGTCAAACTTTATCAATCTGGAAAGACAGAAAAGGTACTAACTGATCGGAATTTTTTTTCTTTATTCCCTGGGAATGGATTACTGAAACAAGAGGACCTTGAAACTTTGAAAGGTGGGTTGAAAGCAGCAAAACTACTCTCAGATGATTATGTTATTGGAGCTTGTGAAGATGGTATAATAAGAGGGTTTAAAGCATAAGACTGTACTTACTGTGGCAGAATCGAGTCCCAATGTATGTCATTTACTGGATAGTAAAATATACCATGTAGCATGTAGCGAGTGAATAAGTTGATAGCGATCTTATACAGCATTAAGGGAAAAAGAGTATTATTTATTTTCTTAGGGTTTTATCAATTTGCTTACAAAAAGAAACCTTTCGTTGCTCAAAGCAGTTTCTTTAAATTATGTTTAATAAAACAATAGATATGTGTATTAAAAGAGGTGCAATAAAGAATAATATTTTCAAAATGACTTGAGCTGTAGCTTGAAATAATGGCAGTTCGTGAAAAAAAATGGAGGCACTCTAAAATTGATTGAAATGCTAATACAATATTGGAAAATCAACTGTCTAATATAAATACTTATGCTGTAGCTTCTACGAAGTATCGCCAAACATTGAAAAGCAAAAAGGTCGGGGACAGGGCCTTGATAAATTCTCTTGATTGGCAGCTAAAATAGTAATAAATGATTGGAAAAAAATGGCTGAGGAATATACAATTATAGTACCTCAAAGAATAAATAACAAATGTCATTGTAGTGGATGATCAATAAAACGCTGTGATTGGAATGTCACAGTCTGGATTGATGTAATTAACAACATTTGAAAAAGTAGATGCATCATGACTTTCTGAGCCTTCAGGTCTATCATGATTGGAGACATTTTGATAACTCACATTTGCTTCTTGTGCTTGAACATCAGAAAGATGATCGCATAGAACTTGTGAAGTCTCAATATCCGTAAAGTGAAAAAAAGACTGAGCTTCCTGAGAAGTATTAGATGCATTCACTAATGACAACTTGAGCGGGCTATTGTCAGGCAGGTCATCTAAGCTAATAATTCCAAAATTCTCACGTTCAATTTCTGAAATTGAAGGACCTGAAAAATTTAGATTGTAACTCTGTTGTGGATGTTGGTAATTATAATTACATGTATCCACCATTATGTGTTCAGGATACTGAGGCTGAATATACTGGATTTGTGGCTCATGAGGTGAGTACTGGACCTGTTGACTGACCATATTTCCTTCAACAATAGGAGTTGGATACGGTGCTAAGCCGTCTATATTGTTGAAATCATTGCCAGTATGCCAATAGTTGTCGTTTGAGTTGTTGGGTGTAACCGGTTGATCATCTTTCGCAGTGACAGTAGAATAATGGGACGCATCTGTATTGACCCATCGATTAACAACCTGAGCATTAGTCACTGAAGCAAATTCTAATGGAGGGGATAACGAAGGATTAGGTGAAAGCGGTGCAGCACTGTCATTAGAAGCAGTTCCAGTGTTGATATGTTGTTTATTAGCTGTGGTATTCTGAGAAGTGTGAGATTGCTGAATAGAGTTAAAATTGGAATCTGTTTCTCGGTGCTTTTCATGATTATTTTGCAACTCCACAGGCGTAGCATCGAGACCAGCAGCAGTTAATTTAGCTTTGAACTTAGCTTCAGTCAAAATTGGACCCCCAGTATAATCAATGAAAGTCTTATCTGTGAGACGGCAATATGTTGAAGTTGGAGATGTTTGGCCACTAGTAGTTGTACCAGTGAAAGCTCTGAAACTACTGATGTAGTCAGGGTGATTTTGGACAGGAAGCTCACTGATTTCAAATCCTTTACCAAGTTTTACCTTTACCATAGTCATCACCACAGTAGTTGGATCAATATGGTAACAAAATTTTGTTTTCAGAGGTGGTACAATAGCCTTGCTCACGATTCTGGTCCGAGTGACCAATACAATGACATTGTTACCAGTCTTATTATCTTTCATTTCAACTTCTTCAGTGTACTCCTCTTCAACGTCCTCATATTCTGTTTTCTTTTTTGAGCCACTCTTAGCTTCAATTGGTACATAGGAATATCCCAAGATTCTTGAATTTGGCTCTAACCTCCACCGAATAGATTCATCACTTGATGAGGGACGTCCCCTTCCCTTAATTGAAATCAAATATCTGGCCAAATGAAGACAATCAGCAGCCCGATGTCCTCTGATACAGTTCTCACAGGCTACCCTATCATTATCAAGCAAAATCATTTGTATAATCTAGCAGTGTAATATCTAGCAGTTGAATAGAACAAATGTCCTCTAAATTTGGTTTAAATTATCTCTAGTTTCGACTAAAGAAGCTTGAGAACCTTTTCAGAGGATTTATAGATAAGATATCTAGCTTTAACCTTAGATGAGAGCTCCTAAAATAACTTCTCATCTTGAAAATTGTCAATAGATTATCGAAAATCAGAGATGAGCAAAAATCGCTGAGCTCATTGACACAAAAAGGGAGAGAGAGGCCATTATATTGTTATGTTTGTGTGAACAGGCTCGGATACACGTATCTAATGACAGAAAAGTGTGCCCGTACTATATTCACTTAAACCTGGACATCACCTCCGGCTTTATCTTGAAATCACCCATCAAGCACTTCTTCACAGTTTTGAATCATGAACGAAGTCGTCGTTGAAGTCACTAGCAACCTATCTTTACATTTTGAAAAAACACTATGCCTCCATTAGTTTCCACTGCGCAACGTCGTTTGTTAAAAGAATACCAGCAGCTCACTAAGGAAGGGCCTGAAGGTATAATTGCAGGGCCACTGAGTGAAGAGTGAGTATATTTTACTCAATTCTATTGATGGGCGTTTTGAACACTAACGATCGAGAATCCAGTAACCTTTTTGTTTGGGACTGCTTAATAGAGGGACCAAGAGATACTGCGTATGAAAATGGTGTTTTCCCAGCCGTATTAACATTCCCACAAGATTATCCACTGTCACCACCAAAGCTGAAATTTACACCAGCTATCTTACATCCAAATAT
This sequence comes from Hansenula sp. yHMH451, assembly GCA_030571095.1. Lineage (NCBI taxonomy): Eukaryota > Fungi > Ascomycota > Saccharomycetes > Phaffomycetales > Wickerhamomycetaceae > Hansenula > Hansenula sp. yHMH451. The sequence continues at coordinate 259,378 of JAJLXE010000010.1, forward strand.
TTACGCCAACGGTGAAGTTTGCATTTCGATACTACATGCACCTGGTAATGATCCAAATGAATATGAGAAACCTGAGGAAAGATGGTCCCCTGTACAAAATGTTGAAAAAATATTGTTCAGTGTCATGAGTATGTTGAGTGAACCGAATGTTGAGAGTGGTGCCAATATCGATGCGTGCAAACTTTGGAGAGATGATCGCAAAGAATTTGAAAGGCTAGTTAAACGTGATGTGCGCAGAAGTCTGGGTCTTTGATCAGGAAGTAATACTGATATAACTATTTGTTGCTTCGGAAGATATAGTGCTTGATGCGTGAACAAATTATAGAGTGCTTGTAAAGTGTCATAATGTTAATGTTACAATGGCGAAAATCAATTTTGATTCGCAATTTGTGATGCATTGCCTAGCTAAGCTTAGAGCTTCGTAGCAACCTCTGTGTGGATTACTTCATTTATATGTATTGATGATCGATATCAAAGACATAATTGTCCAGTCTTAAAATAGCACTGTTTGATCATTTGGCACATTTCGAACAGTTATTATGCGCAATCTAAGAGCTAGATCATCTAAAAAAGTACGTAGCAGAACGATGTTCCAGATGTATCAGGTCACAAGATCACCACTAAACATAATAAGTAATAAAGTAAAATTATGGCAAGCGAAATTGTTCCTGCAAAGTGAAAGTATGATTCATCCCACCAACACAGCAACCTTTAAAGAATTTAGACCGACGATTTACCTTTTGCTTGAGTTAAACACCTTTCTCCTGGTGCTTAAGGAATTTGAATAATTGAAAAGTTGATCAAAGTTAGACGGCCATGTCTGTGTGGCCCATTTTAAATCACGTGAAAGTTTTTTACTGGTTTCGGGCTGCGAGTTTCGCGGAATCTGCAATGTCTGAAAAAAAAAAGCCAAAATTTCCACTGTCAACGAAGTTGAAGTTGAACTTTTGAAACTCATTGAATCAGTTATTCTTGAGATTCGTCATTAATTAGAGCGTATCAAGATGTCTGAGGATAAAAATACCCCAGTCAACGGTATGTGTCACAATTTTGGATTTCAGTGAGAGCGCTCTACGCTGTTGAAGCTCTTGGAACAGCATTTCTCCAGACTTTTTGTTACTCATCTTTGTGTCCGAAGTAGCCAGTATCACTAACAGAATACACCATAGATACGTTGTCTATTAGCGTTACTATCAAAGGCGCTAAACCCCTCGAGTTGAGCTTGTTCAAAAGTGAATCTATTAATGAGGTCTTCCAGAGCATTGAGGTAGTTCCCCAAGTTCATCACCATACCAGTTTTGATCTTTTCCATCAATCCAAGGCCTTAAGTCCAGATACCTTACTGACTGATTTGTTGTCAAGCGTTTCCCAAAAATCTCTCCAATTCGAGTTAAGACCAAAGGCTTATACTGCCAAATCGATTTTGGAGCACATTTCTAAAGTGAGAGATATTGTTGGTCTGGTTGAAGCTGAAACTTTTGGTATAAATTCAGGTGTTTCTAAGATCAATGAACTTCATCTATCTAAGATCCCAGAAATTGCTCCAGTTCAAGATGCTGAACAAGAAGGTGATGATAAAGAGAAGCCAAAGCAATTTCCAAAACCAACTGCAGCTGAAGAAACCGAAATCAACGGTGCCGTTGACAACTATTTTGGAAAATTACCAAGTGACTATTTCACCCCAGTTTCTGTCGTGCAACCAGCTGTACGTGCTTTACATTTGAGCTCCTGGAATCCTGTTCCTTTACACTTCAAGGCACAGGGCCATTTGGTCTATATCGTGTTGCAGACCTATGAAAGTGAAACAGTACACATTACTGGTTCCACAACAGGTTTCTTTTTGAACAAATCATCAGGTGCTAGATTTGATCCAACACCTCGTGAAGTTTCGAATTCATCTTTCACTTTATTTGATTTGATTGCTGAAACTTCTAAAAACTTTTTGCACCAAGTGAAATCCAATAATGAAAGATTGGACAAAATTGACCCAATCACTTTCTTAAGACCACAGACTGGGTTTTTATCAAACCCATGGGTCACTAAAGCTGCCAGTCCAATGCCCGACTTTGGCAAAACTCAATTCGAAGACAGTACGCAAAGAGATTTCAATGATGAATACCAATCAATCAAAGATTTCCCAACGAACACTCTAGCTGATCGTATCATTCGTGAACGTTTGCTAACCAAAACTGCATATGAATTCACAACGAATGCTGTCAAAGGCGCATTGGCTGTTTTAACTGGTGCTATAACTCCAATGAACCCAACTGACGCGGCAACTGACCAAATCTTCCTTCACAATGGCATTTTTTACTCATTCGGTGTTGATGCTTCCGGTTTTTTTGAACAAAAAGGTGGGAACATTGCTGCAAGAGCTTCGACTAATCAGGATTTACAAGCCATCAAGTTTTGGAATGCTGTGGATCCAAGGGGTCTCTACACTTTGTTGACAACTATTGTTGATTATGCTGGTAAGAGAGTTGTTTGTCAGACACCAGTTCCAGGACTGTTCACTTCACCGGAACCAAAAGAGGTTAAAAATGAAGAAACGGGTGAAACTGGGCTGATAGATGGCGAGGCGCTGGCCCAGATTGACTATGGTTTTGATGAAAATACATCTGTTTACAAATCGAACCAAGACTTTGTTAAGTCTTTGGAGCCAATCAGAAAAGCTATTCACTACAAGCGTGTTCAAGCAGATAGTGGTGAAGGTGAAACTGTTACGAATGCCGAGATCAAAGGTATGTACGGTACTGACAAACGTAAATATGTCATGGATCTATTCAATACTACACCATTGGATATCGAATTCAAGGAAGAACACTACAACCCTGATGCTGAAGGTTCATATCCTCATAGTCAGTTAGTTACCAGATTGGAAGCTGTTCAAGAGTGGTACAGTACAAAGGCAAAAGAATTGATAGATGCTGAGGCAAAAAAGATAGGTATCGACCTATCTAAGCCATCAGAAAACACAGAAGAAGTCTCAAAGATTAAGATTGATGATGAATCTTTAATGTTTACTCCAGATCGCTGTCAGACTGATGCCAACGTTCGTGCCTTGTCAAAATTCATCAAAAGTGATTTGATCCCTGGTTTCTTGGATCAATTCAACTCTACCAGCAATATCATTCCAACCGATGGTGCATATTTGTCAACTGTTCTTCATAAGTCAGGTATCAATATCAGATACTTGGGTTACATTGCTCAACAAATTGAAGCTAGGATCGAGCAATCTTTGAAAGAAGAAGAAGCCTCGTTTGAGGAAAATGCTAGAGTGAACAGCATCTTTAATGAAAATTTAAAAGCAGAACACAAGAAATTGGAAGAGAAATTGAAAGCCAAAGCTGAGGCACTAAGAAAAGGTGAAGATTTACCAAAGGAAGAAGAGGAAGAAAAAGAAGAGGAAGAAGATGAAGATGTTGAAGCTTATCCAGTCTCAAAATCTAAACAGTTTCAAGGTTTATACGATATCGTAATTCAAGAACTAATTGCTCGTGCTTCGAAGCACATTTTAAGAAACTATGCACTTTCTTTGCCTTTGGCTTTGGTTCCATATTTGGTCTCACACTATCATAATTGTTTGATTGGTGCTTCGTTCAATGAAAGGCCAACCGTTGAAATCGAAGATTCAGAATTCTACTCTGAGGAAAATTTATCTTTCACCAAATTGACCCCAGCATCAGTTCGTGAACTTGTTGCCAAAGAGGTTCTTACCTGGTATAGATATGAGTTACCAACTGAGTGGGATGTAAAATACATCAAGTCTCGTCAATTACAGAGAGAAATTGCCTTGAAATTTGGTATCCAATGGCAACAGCGTGATTATTTCTTCAACAAAGAAGACTATGAGAATGCTACTAAATTGGCCGTTAAGGATAAGAAGAACAAAAAGGCTAAATCATCCTCTCCACAATCAGTTGAGCATGCTAATGTTTTTAATTCAGATGATGTTTCATTGGCCCCAGTGATTAAAGATTCTATTCCTCGTTCAACTGCTGGTGAACAGATTTTCGAAGCCGGTCGTCAATCGCTTGCCAGTGATGATAAGAGTAAGAGGGAAGAAGGCTTAGGCTTGATATCTGAAGCTATTGCGGTTTATGAACAAGTTTATGGTCAGGTCCATCCTGAGGTTGCCAAACTGTATGCCACCCTCTCTCAACTATACCAAGAGCTAGGTCTCAAGCGCGAAGCCACCATGCTGTCACGTAGAGCTGTTTCTGTTAGCGAGAGAACTTTTGGTTTAGACTCACATGACACCTTGGTCGCGCTATTAAACTTGGCCTACCTTGAAGTGGAAAGTGGTAGCGTTGTTAATCTGGTCAAAATTTATGGCCTTTTAACAAAAATCTGGTCTACTATTTATGACAACCAACACGTCTCAATTGTTACTATCATTACAAATGCTACATTATATCTGCAAAATGTTGGGTTGAACAAAACTGCTATCAAATTGTTGACCAAGTTAATTTCCTTGAGTACCGAAACACATGGTGAAAACTCATATGCTACTGGGTTTTTGAAATTCCGTTATTCACACGTTCTTGCTGTTGATGAACAATTCAGTAACTCCTTGACTCAAGCTAAAGAGGCACATAAGATTTTAAGTGAAGTTGTTAGTCACAAACACTATTTGACTAAACAAGCTAAAGTCTTGGTTGAACAGTTGACTGCCTATAGAAAGGTTCAAGAACAAAATGAAAAGATTGAAAAACAGAAACTGAAAGATTTGGCATCTAAAAGAGAAGCCGAAACTCAGGTCAATAGTACCGGGAGTAAGAAATCAATTGTTCCAAAGAAAGAATTTGAATCACAAAGTGTTGATGAGATTCTTGCCTTTGTCAATGGTGCACCAGGTACAGGGAAAAGGAAGAATAAAAAAACCAACAAATAGATCTATTGATCTTCTAGAACATAGTACTACTATATAGTTATAAAATTTGTACATAAATAAAAATCATATTCATTTTGATACAAGTCCTATGTAGCCATGTCTTATTGACCTCATGCATGATGCCCTAATATATATCTATATATATATGCAGATTGTGCTCCATAATATGTCCTCATTATTTTTTGATAACTAATTTTCTAACTGCTTCTGGTAAATGAGAGATATCATCTTCATCATCATCAAATGCATTGACTTTCTTGGTTTTGGCCAATTTTTCTTCATATTTAGCTTGTCTCTTAGCTTCCTCTTCTTCAAATTTTCTTTGTTCTTCTTCTGGATCCCAATCAACCCAAATACCCTTTCTACCATCTTGAGCTTCCTCTTCGGCATCATAAAATTGGTCTTCAAATTTAGTTTTGGAAACAGACCCATCGTGAATTTGAGCATAACCTAATTTCAATAGCTCAATTTGATATGGATGGTTTGTACCTTTCACATATAGATTACCAATGAATCCTCCAACTTTATCAACATCGAATACTTCAATGACAACATCACGTTGTAAAATATGTTTATTTGAATGGTCAATAACTTTTTGACTAATTGGAGATTCTTTTGGAAGTGATAATAATCCACCAAAGACTAAGACCAAACGAATGTTTTCACGTGGTAATAAGATACGAACACGATTTGGACTTATGACAAATTCTACAACACCATTGATTTTCAATTGATTTTGTAAAGTTCTTAAATGAATTTTGGCTCTTTGAGAATTTTCTGAAGCTTCAATAAATTTTTCAGGTTCTGGGATTTTATTTGAATGAATACCCTTTTTCTCCTTTGTAGCGATAGTTTCAGCTTCAATTAATGAATCCCAAAAAGTTGATCTATCTTCATCACCTCTACGATGTTTAATAACAGTGGCATACCCATTCAAAACAACAGTTTCAGCCAAGTTCTTCCCATTTGGTAATGTGATTGTGACCAATGGATTTTCGTTTCTGAAGGCATCTGTTAAGATTGAAATTTTTTTACCAACATATTTACGAACAAATTCTCTTGCTTGTGGTAAAAATGGAGCTGTTGGATCTGTTGATCTTGGAGATCTAATAGAAGATAAATAAACCGTTTGTTGAGTATTGTTTTGTAAGTCAATAACATATGCATCTGGTGAAATTATACGAGCAATATGACCTTCAATAGTGGATCCAATTTTAAAAGTTGAACTTGATTTTGAACCAGTTGATGGAGTGGTTGGTTTGGCTAATGATTTCCATAACCCTTTACCACCTGTCTTAGCTTGCCTCTCGGCATTTCTCAAGATAACCATACCTTCTGATCCTATTAAAGATGATTGCCAATCAGCAACTTCAGCTAACCCAGCAGCGATGATTTTTTCACTAATATTACCAGCTGGATGATAAACTTTAACAATTGGAACATCTGTTGAACTGGTACCAATGAATTGAACAAACACTTTTTGCTTAACCAACCTAGTTTCTAAATATTTCTTAGCTTCATCCCCAAATGGTTCTGCATCGGTACCATTCTTTGGATCTGAAGATCTTGGGGTTCTAAAACCTGCTAATAAAGTAACAAGTTCAGAATCTTCACCATCATCAAAATAGATATGAGAAACGACACGATCCCCACTGATGGCCTTGTCGATGATGGCTTTGTACTTGATATCCTTACGGAATCTCCCTTTGATTAAATCAGTCATAATAGTCAATGATTTCTTATATTTCAACTCTCAATTGATCTGGGGTTAATTGAAAACGTTTAGCTGGCCTTCAATATTGATTGTCCACAGTTTCTCGAGGGTTCTAACTTTTCGGTACACGCCACACAGTCCATGATCGCGCGACTTAAAAAACAACTACAAAAAATTGAAATAAAACTCATTTCAGGATTAATAAATCACATTGCAATTTAGCATAAATGATACCTATAACGTTGATATGGTGAGAGAGTATGATGATTCATTCTCATGGGCATTGACTAGTTTCAGTTGTTTTTTTTCACCTTCATTTTCAAATATTGTTTTTTTTTTTCATTGTGTATGTATGTATGTATGTTGAGAATAAAGAATTTATTCAACTTTTAATAGTTTCAAGTAAAGAATTGATACCTTCAAAAGATTGATTAGCAAAATATTTAACATCAGTGTCGTCATCATTTCTTAGGGTTCTGACGTTTGGTAACACTTTGTCATTTATAAATGCAATAGCTTCAGATATATCTTGCTTTGTTGTTTCATCTTGAGCTAATAAAGCTTTTGTAGTGATCAGATAACTTTTAGCAACGTTAAATCTAATATTTGGAACATGATCACTAACTAAGGATTCAATGAATGGTAAGATTTCATCTATGGTGACTTTTTTATCAACAACTGGAATCAATCTAGTTAAAGTAAATAATGAAGTTATACGATAAACGAAATTGTTTAAAGAATTAGAATCACTTTTCAATATTCTTGAAATAATTTCTTCATCAGCCCATTTAGATCCAAATATTTTAGCCAATTGCTCTAGATTATTCACTGCAGCTTCTCTAATTGAATAAACACTATCCCATAACCAAGATAATACTAAATCACCCAACTCTTCATCGAAAAAGGTAACACCCAATTGTTCAGCCAATAGAGGTATATACTCAATAATTGCCAATCTAACTCTCCATTGTTTATCTTTAGCTAATTCAGAAATAGCAGGCAATAAGGATTGAGCTAATAAATCTATTCCAATAACATCATTGACAATTTTCAATTTAGAAATGATATTTAATTTAACTTCTGGATATTCATCTTTCAACATTGTCAAGAAAATTGGTAACAAATCCTTAATAACAACTTCTTTATCTAATAAAGGTGTTAATCCTGTGATTTCGGAAGCTAAAGAACTTCTAACAATTTCTGATTGATCATTACTTAATTCTTCAACTTGAGGTAAGATTTTTTCTAATAGTATATCTTTACTAATTAATTTCCCAAACCCTGGTAATTGTTTAGCTATAGCTTTTCTAACTTCACCTTCATTATCAGTTAATAAACTTGAAAAAGGTTCTATTAATTGATCAACATCTTTTTGATTATCTTCGAAATTGATTGCAATTTGTTCAAATCTATCAGCAGCCATATAACGAACTCTCCAACTATTGTCTTGAATCAATTTTAATGAACTTTTCAACAATTCTTGATTATGAGAATTATCCTTTCTATCATGGAAGAATTTAGCAATTGAGATCAAGACATCAACAGATAATAATTTAACGGAATCTTGATCATCATTTGATAAAGTTTGGAAAGCTTCACTGATTAGTTCCCAATCTTTTTCATTTGTTAAATCTTGAGCTTTATTTAGGGCATCTATAATGCTTGGTAAATGAGATGCAGCAGGTCTTCTTACCATTGGTGATTCATCTTGAGTCAATTTCAAATAAATGTTTAATAAATCATTTCTTGATTCATCATCAACTCTTGTGATAACTTTTTCAAATAATCCAGTTGCTGCGACTTTTTTAGAAAACCATTGAGCATCTGATAAGGATTCAATTAATGGTAAGAATTTCTCCTTGATTTGTTCCAAAGAGAATTGTGAGGCGATTATATTTAACGAACTAACAGCTTTATCAGTAACTATAGGTTCATCAGTTGAAGCTAAAGTTTCCAATACAGGTAATAAAATTGTTGCATATTCAGCCCCACCAACTAATGGAACGAATTTCCCCAATTGTTCAGCCAAGGTTGCATAAACTTCATCTTCATCATCCTGGGCTGCATCTTGTAAAAATGGTAATAATTCTTCTCTAGTTCTTTCGGGACCTAATGCAAGGGCAATTGTGTCCAATTTTTGCATTGCAACAACACGGTTGGAAACATCGTCATGTTTCAATTCATCCATCAGCAATGCCAACGGATAGACGTCTTGGTTTGACTCTGATGCCATTTTGTTATGTATGTATGATGATATGTTGTAGATTAGTTGTTATTGTTGTTGTTGTTGTTTTGTTTATGTCAAGTCGATTATAATCTCAAGACGCCAGATAAAGTGCCTTGTTGTTCTTCTTCAACCACAATTGGGACCTCTATTCTTGGGTATGAAACTCCTTGTAGTCGCTATATTCTCCTAGATAATGGACCACTTATTAATTGTACAATCTTTTCGATGGGATTTCGTTGATGGGGATTGGGAATTGGGATCAAAAAGGTTGTGTTTTTTTGAAATCCTTTTTTTTTCGTAGTTTTTTGACAAATGGGAGATTTTTAACTTGTTTTGATAGTGAGATTGTGTTTTTGAAAGGCTGGGAGAATCAATATTTGCACTATGAATACCCACTAGTTAATTATTGTTTATCCCACACTGCGAATTTAAACCAATTAAGTAGTAAATGGTATTTTACAAATCTTCACCACTTCAATTCTTTGAATATTCAACTTGGAATTGTTGAAATGTGCTGTCAATTGCGCCAAAAAACGGAAGGCCGGGTGCCTCTCCCATCGCGAATTATTATTATCACTACTACTACTACTATTACTATTTCTACACATAGTAATCAGTTTTATTCGTTATTTCATAATTACATATACGTCACTTGGAAGGCCATTTTCAAAGTGTTTGATAGTCTGAGCCAGAAGTTCCCCAGGAATTGTCTGATCTTGCGATTCAGTATGAGTTTATGATTCTTTGCAAACACCAGTATGGATAAGATTGAGAATATAACAACGAGTACATTAGTGTTTAATAATTTATTTGATAGGAATCTCTTCTTCAAAATCTCCAATATCGATAAATCTTTGTCCGATGTGTCATTTCTCCCTTGACTCTTCTTCTTAATCAACCTATTATTATGGTCTTTTTGTGTTTTGATCAATTCCTTTTTAGCCTTTTCTAATTCTTTGAATCTTTTATACTCCTCTTCTTCCTTTGCTTGTTGTTCTTTACGTTTTTTCAATTCTGCAGCTTTCCTCTCTTCCAATTGTTTCCTTTGTAATTCTCTCTCTTTCAGATCGATCTCGGCTTGTTTCAACTTGACTTTCATCCCATCTTTATCTTGGATGAATGGATTCGAATCAATTAGATATTCACTCTCTTCAAACTCATTCAATTTAGCCAATAGAAAGACATGATAAATCTCCAACAATTCTTGAAATGACTGGACCTTATCATCATTCGCTCCTTTTTCATTAACAAAAGTATAATTCACCAAATATAAATCAATCTCTGATCTTAATTTAGATAAGTCAGTACCTTCATTATTCAACTTGATCAACATCAACAAAACAATCAATTTTGGATGAACCAGTTTTTTCAAATCAGTATATAATATAGTAAAGTATTCATTATCAGTGAATCTAATCATCAATTCATCCTTATCCTGCTTAGATAATGTAATGATGGATTTATTCAAAAAAATATCAATCAGATTAAAATATAACGACCAAATATTATTGAAATCAACTTCTGTTATAACATCATCGTTATATAGCCCAACACTTTCATCCACTAGTCTATTAACAATCCGATAAGATTCGATAAACTTTTTATTTATAAACAATTTAGCACAACGTTTATAAGATGAAGTTATTGAATTGTACTCATCATTGATCAACGAATGAGATAACAACGACGTGATACTATCTTCTAATGATTCCTCTTCATACGAGACATGCTCCTGTTCCTGCGCCTTCTGGAACACCTTACCGTTCCCATTCAAATGAACTTCAGTCATCTTATCCTAATGGAAATATCAACAGTAAAAGAACTAAACTTGTTCAAACTCGGTCAAATTGAAATTTATGGAGAAGTAGAAGTCGGCCGCGAAATAAATCTCATCAATTCGCGATAATTTACCTAGTAAAAACAAAAAAATGCTGCCCTTACCGGTAATTGTGTCATATCACGAAGCCATAGTTGACATTTTATTTGAAAGTTTAGATCTGTTTAATGAGATGGGTATTAAATATATATATGATTTAATTCATATTTAAGAGATTGGTATCACACTGCTGTTCCAGACCATGTCGAACGAGGAGTCAAGGTTAATACCCAATGATGAAGATGAAGAACATCATCAACATCTTGGTGTGTTTGCCTGTATGTCATTAATCATCAACAAGATGATTGGAACTGGTATTTTCAGTACACCTTCTTTAATTCTTTCATTATCAGGGAATATAGGGACTTCATTAATCCTATGGTTTCTCGGTGGGGTTATTACATTTTGTGGATTAAGTGTCTATCTTGAATTTGGATTAGAATTACCTAAATCAGGAGGTGAAAAAAATTATTTACAAAGAGTTTATACAAAACCTTGGAAATTGATTGATTGTATTTATGCTTTTCAAATTGTTTTATTAGGATTCAGTTCGGGGAATTCATATGCCTTTGGGAAATATATTTTATTTGCATTTGGATTTGATCATGTTGATGATTGGGTTTCAAGATTTATCGGTGTTGGAGTGATTACGTTTGCAATTTATTTACATATATATCATTCAAATTCCAGTACAACGATATTCACTTGGTTGGGGTTCATCAAGATTTTGATTCTTGTTTTGATAATCATTTTAGGGATATTAAGTTGGTTTGGAATAATTCAAGTTCCTCAAAATGGAAATTTCCGAAACATTTGGGAAAATTATCCAAATTATTCAGGAAATTCATATAATTTATCAGTTGCCCTATTACAAGTGATTTATTCTTTTAAAGGTTGGGAAAATGCAAACTATGTTCTTTCAGAAATTAAAGATCCTCATCGTACTTTAAAGATTTCTGCACCTTTATCAGTTTTCATAACAACAATTTTATATTTTTTAGTTATATTATCATATTATTTAATCATTCCAAAGGAAGAATTTGCCAATTCAGGAGTGGTCATTGCAGGAATTTTTTTCAACAAGATTCTTGGAGAATCAATAACTTCAAGATTTTTACCAATTTTAATATCATTATCAAATTTTGGAAATGTATTGGCAGTTTCATTTTCTCATTCAAGAATTAATCAGGAATTATCAAAAGAATCACTTTTACCATTCTCAAAATTTTTTTCAATTTTGAAAAATTCATTATATTTACATTGGTTAATTACTGTTATAATTTTAATTGTCCCACCAAATGGGAATATTTATCAATTTGTTGTTAATTTATATTCATATCCAGGAACTTGGATAAACATTTTCGTTACTTTAGGTTTAATTTATTTACATTTCCATAGAGAATCTGAAAAATGGGGGTTGAAAACTCATAAATGGCATTCATTTTGGTTATTTAATTTAATTTTCCTCGGTTCAAATATATTTCTTGCAATTTTCCCATTCATTCCACCTCCTCAACAATATAGAAATAATGGGGACTATCCATTTTGGGTATTCCCAACTACTGGTATTTCAGTTCTTGCCGCTGGTGCTGTTTATTGGTACTTCCGTTATAAATATAACAGGCATTCAGTACTTGCATTTTAACTACATTTTAACTACATTTTAATTTAATAGATACAATACATAATTTGTAGATACAAGTTGTATCACATTCAAGTTTATATATAATTTGTATTCATAATTCGTATATATATTCAAGCAAGATTCAATTCAATAAAGAATCAACACTAAGTCTCTTTGCTTGATTGAAATTATTTATAGGATTGAGATCAAGATTCAGACTATTGAATGTAAATTGTTTAAAAGATGGAGCTTCATTAGTTGTAGATGATGTTTTAGTTGTGGAAGTGGTGGATTTGATGGTGTCGGTTGTTTTAGGGGATGTTGAAGATGTTGCATCTCTGGGTATAACCATATGATAATGTTTGATTGGAGGTAGAGATACTTTAGCAGTTTGGAAATTATAACTATAATCAAATGAATTTTTCCTTGAGTTTGAAGAAGTCGATTGTGAATCACTATCGCTAATAGTCCCAGCTGTTGGGATATTTGCATTGTTATTTGATTGATAATTAACAAAGACAGACCCTTTCATTGGCCATTCACATTTGAGTCCCTTTGACAGACAAAATTTACAACTCGGTTTCAACTCATCACATTTTTTATGTCTTCTTCTACAGCATAGACAACCTGTTCTTGTTCTTTTGGATTTTGGCATATTGACAGTTCGATTCCTTTTCTTAACGGTATAAGATATGATCATCGAAGCAATAATTATCAGATGTGGGATTGTTTATAAATATATAATTTTCCACAAAGAGTTTATAGATATTGCAAGAAAGGCTCCGGATCAAATAAAAGGGCAAGACCATTCTGGGAAACAGGGAAGCTGGACTAGTCTGTGACTCAGGTAGTTGTTTTGTGGAGAAAGTCCCCGGCCCGCTTATCCTGCGCTGGCCCCAAGGGGAAGATATAGGCGACTGGCACTGTTTGTAGGAGGAGCGGACATCAGCCGTGGGAGGGCCTAGTCTCTCTCCCGTCGTAGTCGTAGTCCGCCACTTTGTGACAGAATTAATATCCGTTGACCCAAAAAGATTTCAATTGAAACTTGAAAGCTCATTTTAACCAGTAAGTAATTAATGATTACGCTGTGGTAATGTGGAGTACGATACCTTTTATCCACATCTTTTCCTGTAGAAAGTTGAGTTAATTACTTCTGATCATGTCCTTAACTCCTACCATCAGCCATCTTCCAGTCTAGCGATCACACAACGATTCTTCACTATAGCAGAATTTTTAGCCGAAGGAAACAACAGGATCGCAGTAGCCATGAGAGGCTCTAGGTGGTTCAAACGAAGCTTTAAGCAATAACCGATTACCTGAACGTCTATTCACCTGATGTTTAATACCCAGTGCTACACAATGTACAGTTTCCAAGAGAGATCGTGGGGTATCAACTGATACCATTGTAGGCTACCAATTTTCTCTATTACTCCATATTCCCTATCAACTTTGAACAATTCAAGTCAAAAGAGTCACAATTAAAAGTCATTCGAAATTTTCTCGGGAAAGTTCGTGTGGGAATTTCAACTTGGAAATTATTTTGGAAATATTCGCGAAGGGATCGAATGCAATCATAGTTCACGTTCGCGCAATAAATATTTTTCACATTCCGGTTAAGTCACATGAAAGACACGTGATATAACCGGAAATTCACCTTTATAGTTCGAAAGCAGTTCCTCAAAACAGCTTATGCTGTATATAGAGATATATTTATACTCAGATTTAACAACTATAGTAGTGAGGAAACACTAATTTTTCCAAAAAAATGCAGACGGTTCTTATTTAACCGGATCCAATTATTGAACCAATTTCAAACAGTCAATTGGCTGCCGATTAATGTCAACCTTTAACCGTTAACCGTTTGCAATTTAGAGGTACTTTGCCAATACTAACCTTTGTCCAGCCTATATTCTAAGCTAAAACTAGCCATCGGGCATACAGGCGATTTCAACACATGCGTACATAGTTTATCGACAGCTGAAAACTTCAAATTGAAAAGCTGCATAACGGGAATTAAATCAAATGGGGCTACAACACCGTGGATCTGCAGATATTTTCCATATTTTTCCTTAAGCTTGTTGAGCCTTGCAAGATCACAAAGGTTTTTACCAAATGACACAAAACTGGAACAATCATATCCTTGCTACGCAACATTTCTTTAAATAAGACACTATCATTTATTGGTTGTTTAATAGCTCATAGAACTATTAAGGTGCAAACATCTACCTTTTACGTATATACCAAGATTTTGAAACACACCAGCTAGCGAGCTGAAAATTTTTTCATTTGCTTTGCCACGGATTTTGTAGTTCTGGTAGTGGGAATTGGGCAAAGTTCCATATACCAAGAATTTTCGCTAATTTGGGGCAGATTTGTAAAATATAACTGTTAAGTGAATAAGTCCGATTGTTTATGGACCAATCAATTTAGAAGTTGAGCCTATTCTTATAACCCTAGCATGGGACCGAGTAGGATTGGTTCGTAAAAGAGATACCAATTCCATACTTGAAACCCGTGTCTAATCGGTATGAATTGTAATTGAAACACTAGGTTTATTAGGATTAAAGGTACATACTAGAAAGGGCTCCTCAATAAAAGGAGATTATTTAGATTATTACCTATGACAACCTTGTCTGATCGATCAAATCAGATGTCAGGAAACAGCCAGACGCGGATAGTGCTGAAAAGGGCCAAATATCCTTGAAGAATGTGAATTAAATGTACGATAAATTAGTGCTTCAAATTGCATAAATGCTGAAAAAGTAACCAATGTTTTCATGAATCGGTAAGCTTGATTGGTTATATGAATTAAAGGGAAAGCTTGTATGAAACACCGATGAGAATTCAATGACATTATACAACAGTAGAAATTAAATGGAAGGTACATATTGGGAAACAACACCAATGGATTTCCTCCACTTGATGAGTAGTGACTACTAAAAGGTGTTTTCATATATTATCTTGGTACTGCGGGAATTGAAAGACCAAGTGCTGTTAAGCTTATTCTAAACAACCAATAGTGATTCCTTTACGATCTTCGAAACCTCAGTGGAGTGACGAGAAATGATTCTGGACTGAGACTGATCTTGTTGATAATCAAGATTATTTCCGACATGGATGTAGGGACAAATCGAAACAAATTGGATATACTGGCCACAACACACAAGCGAAGTCAATGTAACTTGCAATGATTGTATTCCCCCCGGAACGACTTCACAAAGTTCAATTCTATGTATTCTTCACGGCTTTTGTATGCCGCAATGGGTGGATTTAAACTCTTCTTTCACTTGAATCACCGCTGTTGCCAATAAAAACTACAAACAGCAGACGTGCAGCACAATATTAATATTCCTCGAAACTGGACATTGGAAAAAGCCTGACAAACCTGAAAGGTTTCTTATTTACCTAGAGATCTAAAATTTGTATGTCCAATTCATCCAATGAAAACTGCCTGAAATACCCATATTGTGTTCATATTAATGCAAGAAAACGCTCATAATCTCCTTCAATTGTAAACGGGTGTTGTTAAAAGAAATACCCACTTCTCGAGATGAGCCAGAATCCTCTTGCAGGCCCGCAGAAATGAATAGTGGGAATACATATCTTGATCATCTTGATAATGCGGTTTACAACATTTGGTCGGTGTAAAACTTACGAGAGCGAGGATCCTTCTCTATTCTTTTCCCATACACAGTTTCATATATAAGGATCATGATATCCCTTCCCAAAGCTAAAACTTATTTACTTTATATACAGTAGATCTACTGAAAAACAACTCACTGTTCAACTAGGTCAACATTCATCAATAATGTCTAAAGAACAAGAAAAAGTTGGTGTTGAACCAACACAATCAATTGATTCAATCTCAAGACCAAACCTTGATGATATCGAATTGAAAGAGGCTCACGGTGATGAAGATACCCAAACAAGTGATGATGTTGTATCAACTCATAAAGTTTATCATTCTCGTGGTGTTAAAAGAGCTGAAAATGTCAAAGTTCTTATGGATACTTCGAAAAAGGGTAATCAATTCAGAATCTTTTTAAGTATTTCACTATTGATTTGTGCTTTTGTCTATGCCTTAGATTCTTCAACAACTTATAACTATGCCCCATATGCTACTTCATCATTTGGTCATCATTCTATGATTTCCACTTTAGGTATTGCTACTTCAATCATGTCTTCAGTTTCCCAACCAATGTTGGCAAAATTTTCTGATATTACTTCAAGACCAACTTGTTTCATCTTATCCCTAGTTCTATATATGTTGGGTTATATCATCGTTGCCTCATCTTCAACAATCTCTGCTTATGTTATTGGTGAAGTCTTCGTCGCCATTGGTGGTTCCGGTATTTCATTAATGACAAATATTATCACTGCTGATTTAACTTCATTGAAATACAGAGGCCTATTGATCGGTATTTTGTCTACACCATACTTGATTACAACTTGGTTCTCTGGGTTAATCGTCGATGCCTTATTGAGTAGAGGCACATGGAGATGGGGTTACGGTATGTTTGCCATCATCATGCCTGTTTCTATTGCTCCAGCCATTGCTATTATGATTTGGTTAGATAACAAGGCAGAAAAATTAGCTAAGGAAAATGCTGTTTTGAACGCTCCTGAAACTTTAGAAATTGCTTCAAATGAATTCACATTCAGATCATTGTCTACGAAGGAAAAATTAGCTTTCATCTGGCAACAAACTTTAGAAATTGATTTATTCGGTTTGATCCTAATGGGTTTCGGTTGGTCATTACTACTATTACCATTCTCACTTTATTCTGGAGCTCAAGGAGGTTGGAAAAATCCTTCAATCATTGCTATGATAGCTGTTGGTGGTATCTTATTGATCATCTACACCATTTATGAATTTTGGTTTGCTCCTTATCCATCGATGCCTAAGCGTGTTTTGTTGAACAGAACTTTCATGACTGCTGTTTCAATTGATTTCTTCTATCAATTCGGTGGTATGCTAAGATTGTTGTATTTCTCCTCATACGTTTACATCATCAAGAACTATACCTATACTGAATGGACCTACTTCAACAATACCATGACCATGGGTTTATGTTTCTTTGGTTTCGTTGTTGGTGTTATTCAAAGATACACTCACCGTACTAAATGGTTACAAGTTTTCGGTTTATCATTACAAGTTGTCTCCATGGGTATTACTTTATGGGCTCGTTACAGCCATGCCTCCACTGCCGCTTTAGTGTGGACTCAATTATTGATTGGTATTGGTGGTGGTTGTTCCGTTGTTGGTTCTCAAGTTGCCTCTCAAGCTTCAGTTCCACATCAAGATACAGCCCTAGTCATTTCTTTGTTATCTCAATGGTCTTCTATTGGTAATGCTATTGGTTCAGCTGTTGCTGCTGCAATCTGGCAAGGTAAGATGCCTGGTAACTTGAGAAAATACTTACCATCCTCAGTCTCTGATGATCAAGTCACCACATTCTTTGGTAGTATCACTGATATTCATGAATATGACTATAACTCTGAAATCAGACAAGGTGCTATCAAGGCTTATTATGAAACTGTTTATTATTTGTTCTTACCAGCCTTGATCCTAACCATTGTTCCATTCTTGACTGCTTTGATTCAAAAGAACTTTTACTTGGGTGATACCCAAAATGCTGTTGAAAACAGAGAACAACAAAAAGCTGCCGAAGAAGCTAACAGTGGTAAACCAAAGAACTTCTTATTCAAAGTCAAAGACTTCTTGGATGAACCATTCAAAAGAAGTTAGGATCTTCACCAGAGCTATTCTCTCAAATTCAACAAAGTTTTATATTATGCATTTTTATTAACGGAATCATTCACTTGCACATGCTTTTTTATAATTAATAACTGACTTAAAATCTTATATGTATAGGCGTACCATTTAACTGTTGATAAAAATATTGGTTTTGATAACTTTTCTTGATTGATTTGTAGAGTTTTATAACTAGCGGACCATAAATTATCTATAACAGTAATATTGAGCCGTTAAAGCTTTACTCCAGTGACTGTTGTCATTTACTGCAGCCACTTCTATTCGTTTGTGTTCATCATTCCTTAGAATTGATTGTAACCTAGATGTTCCTTTAGTGCAAGTGGTACATATTTGGCTTGATAATTCTAGTCTCAGTGGTAACCAGAACTTGTGGTTTGAAATGCTCATGGTTTGATATGACAAGGTGGTAGACAGGGCTTTTGAGCAGTATTGAGAATACTGGGAAAGTAAATGAAGAGCCCCACTAACTCTTCATAGTATAATTTAATATGCTAGCTATATAGATAACAAGAATTCACAGCTAAAGCTAAAGGCTCATAAAAGATCTGGTAGTATGAATGTATCAAGTTTTGCATGAAATTTATCTTATACGAAGGATTTGCAATGACATTTAACCTTGAGTTGTAGTGTATTCTGCAAGCAAAATTCGATAATCGAGGTCTAACATCTGGGATCATCAGCATCATCGGTCTTTGTTATACTCATTGATAAAGACTACAGTTCGAGCTTCAGTAATTGCCAAAGATGCTAGTCTATCTAAACGTAAAACAAACTGTACTCATTGATGCTTATTACCACGCCTATCACGGTTGTATCCAAAAATGACAAATTAAATTTTGTCACGGGTTTAATAGTTGAAGCGCCTGAGAAACTATTCTTTACATAGAAAATAGCCTTAAAGCAATATTAAGAGATTAAAGATCAACTAATCAATATGGCAATACCCTGACCTCTTGCTCTGTCCTCTCAAGTCACAAGAGAAACTGAGCTTTATGGACAAAAACTGATAGCATCAAACATATACTGGAAGCACATTTCCGAAGGACACCCGCTAATTGTCTTGGTTCATTTCTATTGCCAGTGTTTTATAAGTGTATTTCAACTTTTCCGTGGTTCTAACACTTTTCATCTCCATGTTGGTGAAGTTTTGAGAAAAAGATCTTTCGACGGAGAACTCAACCAAACAGGTAATCAGCTCCTTCTGAAAGGGTTTTTGGTTGGATTGGAACACTGTGGCAGTCTAGAAAAGAGCCCGTTGTGCGTCTTCGATGGTTGTATAACGTATTCTCTGCTAGATCTTGAGGTCTTTATTTGCCCAACACCTTCTGCTTGTCCGGGCATCGACATTACACTATTTTAGTCATGGTTCTAACCAGTCAATGATCGATGTCTGGGGCTTGTGCAAGGGCTGAATTGGAAAAATAGGAAGGACAGGGAACAATAGCCATTTGGGTCCACAAATGCGTATGCACTGTGCGGTGCTTAGTGTAACGGATTCCCGTTGGAAGGGCTTGAATTTCATTAGTTGTCAGTGCTCCGTTTTCATTGGTCAAGACTTACTGTAAATGGCTGTCTTGATCAGAGTTATCTGGAAAATCAAGACTCTCTGACAGTGGAAAGTGCTTGTTCAAGACTCTCTTGTAGAAGAGATCAAGGTACCACTGTTCGGTTCTTAACTTCATATTTCAAGGGTCTGTTAGCCACAGCCAGGGTCTTTCGTTGTGGCTTCGCATCGATCTGGAGAAAAACGATCATGATGGTGCATCAACACTGGAGCCTGGACATTTGCCAAATAGAGGACGCTGGAAACCCTTCACCTTAAGCTTACTTGGTGTATTCATTTAACCATATGTCCACTGTTTTGCCTAAGCTTAACCTTCCAAGACTTTATGAAGCTGCAATGCGACAACCATCAAGACTCTGTTACTTAACCTAATTAAGCCTAATAGTTAAACTCCTCCACTCTTGTTCCGCCAATCAAAGCAGAACCATTACTTCGAAACTGTAGCACGGGTGCAAAATTGTGTACCTAATTCTGCAAAAATCTTTGTAGTATTCTAGTTCTGGTTTCATCATGAAAAGAAAAGATATGTACATGCCAAATGTCCAAATCATAATCTACAACCTGCTTCGGGAATTTTTGATATCTTGATGATCTTTTGATTAAGACAGTTGATATCTCCCTATATAAGAACTTGCAAATCCCTCCAAGATGATGAGGAATCTAGTGTCGTATAAAATTAAGATCGATAACCATGGTTGACAAGAATAGTAAATTTGCTGCTGATCCAACATTGGCTTCTTTAGACTCACACGCTGCCAATGAAAAACATACATCAGCTTCAGACTCTGATAACAACGGTAAAGAACAATTAGCTACTGATGAAAAAGCTTTAGGTCAAAGTGATGAAGAATATATTGACAACAGTGATGCTTCATC
Organism: Hansenula sp. yHMH451; assembly: GCA_030571095.1. Lineage (NCBI taxonomy): Eukaryota > Fungi > Ascomycota > Saccharomycetes > Phaffomycetales > Wickerhamomycetaceae > Hansenula > Hansenula sp. yHMH451. The sequence continues at coordinate 279,929 of JAJLXE010000010.1, forward strand.
AACAAAGAAGGTTTATCACTCTCGTGGTGTTCAAAGAGCTGAGAATGTTAAAGTTCTTATGGATTCCTCTAAAAACGGGAACTTGTTTAGAATATTGTTGAGTGTTTCATTATTAGTTTGTGCTTTTGTTTATGATTTAGATTCTTCAACAACTTCAAATTATTCACCATATGCTACCTCATCTTTCAATCATCATTCCATGATTTCAACTTTACAGATTGCAACCTCATTAATGGCTTCAGTTTGTAAACCAATGCTTGCCAAGTTTTCTGATATTACTTCAAGACCAACAACTTATATCCTTGCCTTGACTCTTTATATGATGGGTTATATTATTGTTGCTTCATCATCAACTATCTCAGCTTATGTTATTGGTGAAGTTTTCGTTGCCATTGGTGGTTCAGGTATCTCTCTATTAAATAGTATAACTGCAGCTGATTTAACTCCATTGAAATACAGAGGTTTGTTGATTGGTATCTTAGCTTCTCCATACTTGATCGTTTCATGGTTTGCAGGATTAATCGTGGATGCTGTCTTGGGCCATGGTAATTGGAGATGGGGGTATGGTATGTTTGCCATTATTATGCCTGTCGCTATCGCTCCAAGTATTGCCATTATGCTTTGGTTGGAACATAAAGCGGAAAAATTAGCTAAAGAGAATGCTTCATTACAAGCTCCAGAAACATTGGAAGCTGCTGAAAAACCATTTAGTTTCAGATCGTTAACTACAAGGGAGAAATTTGCCTTCATTGGCCAACAGTGTTTAGAAATTGATTTGTTCGGTTTAATATTGATGGGTTTTGGTTGGTCTTTATTACTATTGCCATTCTCCTTATATAAAACTGCTGACAATCAATGGAAAAATGCCTCTTTAATCGCCATGATGATTGTTGGTGGTTTATGTTTGATCACATATGCTGTTTATGAACTAAACTTTGCACCATACCCATCGATGCCAAAGCGTGTGTTATTTAACAGAACTTTTATGACTGCAGTTACAATTGATTTCTTTTACATGCTTGGTGGTATGCTTAAAACATTATACTTCTCTTCTTATGTTTGGATTATCAAAGATTACTCATACCAAAACTGGACTTATTTTAATAACACTCTGACAATGGGGTTATGCTTTTTCGGTGTTGTTGTTGGTGTTGTTCAAAGATATACTCATCGTACCAAGTGGTTACAAGTTTTCGGTTTAGGTCTACAAATTATTGCCAAAGGTGTTGTGTTTTATGCCCGTTATGATAATGCCTCAACAGGTGCTCTTGTTATGGTCCAAGTCTTGATCGGTATGGGTGGTGCTTGCTCAGTTGTTGGTTCTCAAGTCGCTTCTCAAGCTTCCGTTCCACATCAAGATACTGCCTTAGTCATTTCACTACTATCACAATGGTCTTCAATCGGTAATGCTATTGGTTCCGCTATTGCAGCTGCAATCTGGCAAGGTAAAATGCCTGGTAATTTAAGAAAGAACTTACCTGACAGTGTCACTGATGCACAAGTTAAAACTTTCTTCAGCTCCATTACCAAAATTCATAATTACTCATACGATTCTGAAATTAGACAAGGCGCTATTAAGGCCTATTTTGATACAGCTTATTACTTGTTTGTTCCAGCTTTGGCCATTGCTTTCATTCCATTCATTGTTGCCATGTTTCAAAAGAACTTCTATTTGGGTGATACCCAAAACGCTGTTGAACATAAAAGCGTTGACCCAAGAGAAGGTCAAAAACCAAAAAACATCCTTCAAAAGACTAAAGCTTTCATGGATGAACCTTTCAGAACTTTGCAAAAGAAAGAGTAATCATATATTCTCTCATTCCGTTTTCTCTATGTGCTTCTACTACAACAGTACTCATTAATATAAGAATTAATTTATGATTTAAAAAGTATATGTAGCATCCTCAACCTGAAAAGAAATTCAACCACAAAACATCCTGTCACCTAGACCCTAACCTAAGATGAACGCATAAATTATCAGGAAGGTATCACGAAGAATATTAACGGCCTATTAATGAATCAATGTTTGACATACCTGAATAGAGGTCATCACTTGAAAGATTGAAAGAACTTACTTCAACAAAGATTGGTCTTAGTTAGTCCAGCTCCATTGGATTATAGCGGAACAAAAGTCCAATGGGTAGTAATCACACTACCCCAGGCTAGCAATCATACATAGCTCAGGTGTATGGGCTGGGACATATTCTGATTCTTTGCCTTCTGATATAGTAAAATACTTTTCACAGCCGTCGTTTCTAGTCATGATTCCAAGTGTTAAGAAACAAAGTTTGCCAATCTATAGAGTACCAGCAGCTCACATCAGAGGATCAGAGCAAATTTGACAAGAAACCTGGATGATAAAATGAAGAGACAGGGTACTTTATTTGTCGTCATTATGATTGTTCCAAACAGATATTTGCTGTCTGGGTCGTTCAAGAGAGTTCATCTAGATCTGTAAGAATCAGAACCATTAGATCTGATTGGGCTAGACTCTCTTTCTCTAATACTTATTTTATTATCCTTATCCCTACCACTTCTTTTACTGACCAACTTTACAGGCACATAGGATTTATCAATTGGAGTAAGGTCTCTTTCTTTACCATCATCTTTAGCACCTAATCCCAAATACATAGTTCTTTGAGCAACAGGGATAACAGCTTTAGGTTTCTTGGTATCTTCTTTATCATCCTGTTCCTCGCCAGTCCAACCCATCCCACGAAGCATTGCAGCTCCAAAGCTTTCAACAGGAATTTTCTCATAATCTTCAAGAGTCGTCTCCTCTGGTCTTGAATTGACATCTTCGTTATATGACTGGGCTTCAGCTTCTTCTCCTTTCTCTTGCTCAACTTTCGAGTCATTAGCTATATCATTAGCGTTGTAATTGATTCCATATTGAAGTTTCTTTTTGTTATCATCTCCATTCGTAGTTACTTCTTTCTTAGCATTAGGGTTGAATCTTTCCTTTGCCTTGGTTTTCCAGGTATCATTTCCTTGGTTTCTTATTACAAGCGGTTCGTTAGCTCTTGATGGACCTTCTTCCTTGTTGAAAGCACCATCGCTACTATCGAATGTATCAATTTTTTGTTCCTTAACTTGATCCTCTTCGTCTTTTGTGAAGCCAAATGGTTTTGTTGATTTCTTTGGGGCTCCATTCACATTTTTCCCTAATTTGAAACCTGAAAACCCAGTCTTCTTATCACCATCTTTCTTCTTCAGAGAGAACCCCACCATGATTTGGCAAAGATTGTGAGCTAAGCAAAGTAATTTACAGAGAAGGCCTAGCGATGAGCTACAGATCAAAACATCATACAAAATGCCAATATTCGCGGTCAAAAACATCAAAATACTCGCATTTTTGAACATTTATCTCTAAAAATAATACCAAAATGGTTATCCTTACCAGCTCAATGCCATCAATTTCATAATCTAAAGGTCATAACCCCTTCAAAGCAAACTGATCCAACCATTGTGTATACTATGAGCCGGCAAATAATCATTTTTACCCTGTCGACTGATGCTGACCGCGAACTCGCTCTACAAAACTTGATACCGCGAGCTTCACTTCGCGAATTTCCAATCCATCTTCAACATTTCAAGTTTGGGTGGCCAAAAAGTGACATTTAAATCAACAACACCAGGTTTTAACGACATACGTTGGATCAATTGAAGAATTAACCACACTTATCCATTGGCCAATTAACAATTTACAAACAATGGAAGAACTAGGGATACAACCAACTTCAGTTCCAACTCTTGACAAGTCCAAGATTGAAAATTTATTCATCAACAATACAACACAATCCTCACAAAATGCTGATATATATTTAAAATTGAAAAAATTGGAGAAAGAATACGAATTATTGACATTACAAGAGGATTATATAAAAGATGAACAACGTCATTTAAAAAGGGAACTTGTCAGGGCCCAAGAAGAAGTTAAAAGAATTCAATCTGTTCCATTAGTTATTGGCCAATTCTTGGAACCTATAGATCAAAATGTTGGTATAGTGTCATCCACAACAGGTTCTAATTTTGTTGTTAGAATATTATCCACATTAGATAGAGAATTATTGAAAGCTTCAGCTTCAGTTGCATTACATCGTCATTCAAATGCCTTGGTGGATATTTTACCACCTGAAGCTGATTCAAGTATTGCCATCTTGGGTGATGGTGAAAAACCAGATGTTACTTACGCAGATGTTGGTGGGTTAGATATGCAAAAGCAAGAAATAAGAGAAGCTGTAGAGTTGCCATTGACTCAAGGTGATTTATATAAACAAATTGGTATTGATCCACCAAGAGGTGTCTTGTTATATGGTCCACCAGGTACTGGTAAAACCATGCTTGTCAAGGCCGTTGCAAATAGTTCCACAGCTTCATTTATTAGAGTTAATGGTTCAGAATTTGTTCAAAAATATTTAGGTGAAGGTCCACGTATGGTGCGTGATGTTTTCAGATTAGCAAGAGAAAATTCACCATCCATTATATTTATTGATGAAATCGATGCTATTGCCACAAAACGTTTTGATGCACAAACCGGTGCCGATCGTGAAGTTCAACGTATCTTGTTGGAATTGTTAAATCAAATGGATGGTTTCGATCAAAGTTCAAGTGTTAAAGTTATTATGGCCACAAACAGAGCTGATACTTTAGATCCTGCTCTTTTAAGACCTGGTCGTCTTGATAGAAAAATTGAATTCCCATCATTGAGAGATAGAAGAGAACGTCGTTTAATCTTCTCCACCATTGCTGCTAATATGTCATTATCACCGGAAGTTGATTTAGATTCTTTAATTATTAGAAATGATCCATTATCAGGTGCCATCATTGCAGCCATTATGCAAGAAGCCGGTTTACGTGCCGTTAGAAGAAATAGATATGTCATATTACAAAGTGATTTGGAAGAAGCTTACACTGCACAAATTAAGACAGAAAGTGAAGTCGATAAGTTTGAATTTTACAAATAGGCTGTATAACTTTATGAATCTAATAATATCATACAAACTTATAATTGTAGAGCATTAAACTAAAGCAACTGCTTCACACTATATACACTTATACCTGGGTAAAATGTTCTAATATCACCTAAATCAAAATGATCAAGATCCAAGTGATATTGATAATTCCAAACTTGTTTGATTTCAAATGTTTGATTCAATCTTTCCAAGTAACCTATAGAGGAAATTGGGGTAATTAATATCGTTTCATTAAATTTTTGTAAAACTTGAGTTAATTGAGAAACATCCGCACCCATTAAATCAATTAGATGATTACTTGTATCATTATTGATTTGATCTTTCTCTGAAATGACCAATTTGTTATTACCTAAAATATATGCCGGGGGTTTATAAGTTTTCCACCAAATTTGAACACCATGAAATTGATCCTCTCTTAGATGATTCAATGTTATTAAGACACCTCTTTGATGCAATGTCCCCATTATTATACCAAGGATAAGATTAAACCCAACCCATACTTTCATGGCCAATTCCACAGTACTTGGTTTCAATGAGTTTTTAAAATCAATGCACATACAAATCAATGGGACTAATGGTGTTAAAAATCTTAATTCTTGATGAGGGATCAATGACAAAATTATTAAACCTGAAGCTATTGATAAGAAAGGCGTTGTTGTCAGAAATCTGTTTTTATAAACTAATGGGATCAATGCAGGTCCAACAAGTTGTGGTAAATTGATCAATAAATGTGTATAGTATGGATGTAACCCATGAAGAGCCAAATTTTTTGGATCTTTATTGTATAATAGATTATTCAATGGGGTGATTAACCAGTTTTCAGATTCGAATAAGCTTGTATCTATCCATATTAATAACAATGAAGTCAATATGAACACGGAAATGAATGATATAGCTGATTGTTTAAATCTCCAAAAATGCTTCAATAAAAACACAAATGGTCCCAATAAGAATGCAATGAATGTGATTCTATTGAAAATACCGATACTAATGACAATGGCCAATAATGAGACCAACACATTTGATTTAGATGGGTTTTGTAATTTGAATTGAAGTCTAATTATTTGAATCATTGATAATGCAATTAAAAGTAATTGAGTTTCAATACTATTTGAAAAAGTATGAGATTGATAAGTCCAAGTGATATAAGATGAAAAAATCAAAAAAATTGTCTTTGTACCTTCTTGTTTTGATTGTGTAAGGAATCTTGTTGACCATTCTGCAATGAAAATATATGAAATTGCCAATTGTAATCTTGCAATATATAATAAAGCTAATGGATTGAATCCAAGCAATTTATTGACGAGGAATAAAGGACCATATACCAAGTAAAGAACAGCAAGACTTCTACTTGGAGTTTCACCAAATTCCCAAGGTATATTTGTTTCATAACCAAAGAATCGGCCTTTTCGGTTTGTTAGTTCAATTTAGATCTTTCAATATCTATTGGGTTAACTCACTCGCTAATACTTCAAAACTTTGGAAATGTTCATCTGGATGGATGGATGACGGCTCAAGGGCAAAATAAAACACTAGAACATAGCAGAAGTAATGAAACTTCTTCCAATCAACCATTCTAAGTAGTTTTTGAGAATAATGTTGTTGAAATGTTCACCAAAAACTCTCAATCACTATACATTTTTTTTCATGTTTTGATCTGACACCAAATTTTTTGGCAGAAAGACTAAACTTACAAACATCTACAATACTGAAATTAATGGGAATGACTGGAACCTTCTCAAAAAGTTGCTCGATGAATATGCTCAGATACTTTATAATGCTCTTAATATGAGGTTAATTGAGTTGAAATTCCAAATTTGACGAATGAATTTACTCTAATACTCTCTAATACTCTCTAATGTTCTCTTTGGAAATATTACTATAAAGCTAACTGGACCCCCTGACTATGACTTGGAAACTTATTCATCCTTTCTTCTATATTAAACTATAGTGATAAAAATATTATCTCATATTTCCATAATTTTTCAAGTATTAATCAATCAAGTTAATCAATCAAATTACAATGCATATCTCAAGAGTTGTTACTGAATATCTCCATGCAGATATTGCAGCAAAGGAAGCTACTCAATCAAATCAAGTTGATCATTTAATTAATAATGCAGAAGGATCAAATTTCACCGTTGAACCTGATGAACGAAAGGATGATTATTATTTACAAAATTCATCATCATTATTAAATAATGATTTAATTCAATTACAAAAAAGAGAATTGAATCATATCAAAAGAGAAATTTGGCAAACAAGATACAGTGGATTCGTTTCAGGTGTTACACTTTTCGCTACAATATTTGGAGCTCCAACAACAATCACTGCATCGATTTTCTGTGGGGCATCATTTGCTGCGCTTTTCGCTCCTACACTTCAATGGATTCCATTTATAGGGCTTTCTATTTGTGTATTTTGGGGGGTCATGATGTTTCTATTTACATTTATTGCTGGTTTTATTGGATTAGGTCTCAATAGACGTGAGCTTAGTCATGATGGTGTTAGAGAATCATTAGGGTTCCCAGACGGTAATTCTGGTGATTTTTCCAATGAAGATATCATTAATGAATTATTGAGAGATGCAATACCTGAAAGAAGAAAATATATTCATTATGATGAAAGGGTGAAACGAGATGATTTAGAAGAATTAAATGTTGATATTGTTGATGGATCATTTAATTTTTTCCATTATAATCCAATTTGTGAAATGTTTGGATATTGTCCTGATGGGTTAACTTTCACTTCAGTTTTTTTCAAAAGATTAAATGGTGATAATGTATTTGCATTTTCATTAATTCCTGGAGAACCTGAAATGGATTTAACGAAAAAATTATTCACTGTTATACCAAATGTTGAATATGGTTCCAAAGATGTTGAAACTTGGAATGTATGGTCAAGATTAAATTCCAAATATATTGGGAATCAATTATCATTTATAACATTTAGTTATACCGATAAACTTTATGATGATCTCGATTGGGTTTTCGATGTTAATACAACACTCGCGGATCCTAATTATGAACCTGAACGGTTCAAAGCTGAACAAGAAGGTAAATTGGTTTCCATTGGACCATGTGGAGTTGAAGGTGAAGTCTTGGGACCTGAAGAGTTGAATTTTTGGAATAGGTATTTATCAAGTCTTAAAGGACGTTTTGGTTATAATACTTTTTATGATGCAACAAGTTATTGTTCATCAAATTCAAATGTTAAATCATATAAAGATTACATTAAAAATGGTGTCAAGAAAATCGGTAAGAATGGATTGAAATTGATTCTTGGCAAACCAGAGAATCCAATCTTTGATTTTTTCAAAGTTAAAGAAGCTTTTAAGAATATTCAAGAATGAGTTGATTGTTCAATAAAAATTGTATATCAGCATATGGGTTTATTAAAAAAAAAAAAAAAAAAAAATATAAACTAGAAAAATCAAAAAAAAAAAAAACTTGTTTAATTATTGTTTTGTTTTTATAACGTTTTATACACCTGTTACTTCAATTTTATTAATCTTAAACCCATGTTTTTATATATCTAAATTAACAAATTAATAAAATTGAAATATTTTGTAGACTAGTTGGTGATACTGTTAATCTTATTACGTTCTGTAAAACCTCTCAATTCTTAATTAATATTACATGCACATGACACAATGAATACAAAATTGCTTGCATAATATCAGTTTATTCAATATATAATACATCATATAATAAAAAAATATAAAAAAAGTTAACATGTTTCTTTTAAAATTCCTCTTTAAAGAAACTTTTATGTTTATCATCATTTGAACCTTGAGAAAAACCTGAGAATGTTTTTTTCAATTCTTCACCTTGATTGATTTCAGGTGTAATAACACCAGATTGATCTTGAATTGTTCTTGTTGAAGGGTTACCAGATTGGAAATTTTTAGATAAACTAACCGGACCAGTAGCAGTAATTATTGTTGTATCTTTTGATTCATCTTTTGGTTCATCTTTTGTAACGTCTTTTGAAACGTCTTTTGATGTATCTTTTGATTCGTCTTTTGAGGCTAAATTTGAATCATCTTTACTTTTAGTCTCTTCATTTTTAATAGTTGGAGGTAAAGTTTGAGCAATTTCTTGTTCATCTTGTAAAACTTTAATTTTTTCCTCTTCAACTTGTAATTCTAATTCTAATTTTTCATTTTCCACAATAGCTTGTTCCTTATCTAATTCAGCTTGCTTTAATAAAGCTTTTGCTTCAATTTCATTTGATTTTTTGATGGCAATTTCTGCTTCAACTTGTTTTAATTCAGATTCTTTTGATAATTTTGAAGATTCTGTATTTGAATTTTCAATTTCAATTTTTAATTTTTCAAATTGATTTATTGATTCATTTAATTCATCTTGAGAAATTTCTAATAATTTTTTAGCATTTTCTGTATTTTGAATTTGAGAATTTGTTATATCTTGAATTGCTTGTTTTTCTTCATTTAATACATTTAATTTATCAGTTTCAATTTTTAGATTTGCCAAGATTGGAGCCAATTTCAAATCACGTTCTTCTTCAGCTTTTGTTAATTCTAATTTTCTTTGAGCTAATGCATCAGATTCTTCTTGAGCAATACGTTCTTCTTCAGCTTTTTTCTCTGCAAGAATTTCATTTTTTTTACGTTCTTCTTCCTTTTGCTTTGAAGTTAAAATAGATTGATGTTGTTTTAATTCTTCCTTTTTAGCATTTTCAAGGGCTAATTTAGCATCTTTTTGTTGTTGTTTTTCCAATTCCAATTCCTTTTGACGGTTTAATTTAGCCTCTTGTTTTAATTTTTTTTCTTCTAATTTTTTAGATTGTTGTTCAATTCTAAATTTACGTTCAGCTGCAACTTGTTCATCCTTCTTTTTTTGAATTTCTGCATCACGTTCTCTTTGTAATTTAGCCTTTTTATTAATATCATCCAATACAGGATTAACAATTTTAGAAGCAATAGCATCCAATTCTTGTTGAGACATGAATAATCCACCACCTAGATCAATTTTCCCCTCATGATGAGATCTTTTTTCATATTTTTGTTTAGCTAATTCAATAGCTTTAGCATTAAATTCAGGATTAAAGAATAAATCCTTTTCACCTAAATATTTATCAATACCTGTCAAAGTACGATCTGCATTTAATCTAGCTGCAGCTAAAACTTTTGGATCGACTAAAGAATTTCTATAAATTGAAGTAGCTTCTAAGTTTGGATCAACTGGAGCTTTATAATTTTGAGAGGCAAGGGCACCAACTGCAGCGAATCTTTCCAAATGAGAATCATCTGATTTATTTGATTCTAAACCTAATCTGGAAGCGTCTCTTGTTGGATTAGTTCTTGAATTTATCAAACTATTAGCACCATCTTTTGAAGCTTTTGATAATTTCTCGATATTTATTGAAGCATGGGAATTTTTAGTTCCATTTCTAACAGCATCAAATTCGTATAAAGAGGCTAAATTTGAAGATGCAATTGATTTTGAACCTTTGGATAGAACAGAAGCTGCAGCGGCATTTGAATTAGCAAATTGACCTTCATTTGAACGTAATTCTTGCTTTAAAGATTTGGCGCTGATTGCAGCATTTGTAGCGTCATGATCAATATGATCCCTAGTCCAACGTTTAGGAGCAGTATCTTCTCTTGCGAAAAGGGCAGCAGTTTGGGCATCTGTGGCAACAGTTCTTGTGTAAGGCTCAATGGAAAGATCTGTTGAGGTTGCTAATAGAGCAGCAGTGTCAGAGGCGCCATTTGAGCTTGGAACACCAATTGACTGTGTTGTTGGGTTGTTATAGATTCCATACTTGAGTTTCGCCTTGTAAAGAGCCTCTGGGGACAGCGGCTTCCCATTAGTTTGGTAGACGCTCGTCTTTGACTTGGCGGAGAGTGTTGAGTTTGCCAGTGACATGATAGCGATGTTTGATTGATTGAATTATACAATTGATAGATTAATTTTAGTTGGCAGCTAATTAGTTTTAGTTAATTAATGAATTATTGCTTAATTTCAAATGAAATGGAGTGCTGAGTCAGTGCTGACTAAGACACCCGATTAGGAAGTGTTAGTGTTTCCTAATCGGGGAGCGTTACCCTGCTGGGAATCAATAATTGACAATAGAATACAATATTATATATTAGAATAGAATAGAATAGTATTATTCTATATTACATTGTATTAATATTCTATTCTATTAATTACTATTCTATTCTATTCTATTGTATTCTACTCTATTCTGCTTTTATCATCTCACTCTTTTCTTTCTATTCCACCGTATCTTCCCCCGGGATTACGTAACAATCACTCCATTTCCACAATAGTTATGAAAGATAAAAGTTATAAAAGTAAAGTTATTAAAGCCATAAAGAACAATCACAACTGCCAATAAAGAATATAAGTGAGACTATTGAGAGTTGTTCATTATAGCACAGCAGCAGTTGGTAGTTGGTACTTGTCATTTCACATCCACCTTCTAACCCCATTTGATCACTCCATTCTACCCATTTACACCCACAATTGTGAACCCACTTTAATACAGCATGTCGGTACTACAATCCGATCTCATAAGTTCATTCATCGATCACGATTCAAATGAAGAAGATTCATCAACAAACTACAATCCAATCCAATATAACCAGAAAATCGACAACATGTACGATCTGTTGTTGAATAAAGAGTCGATTGATCCCCAATCACTACTTTCAAATGATAACCTACATCTATTCAATCATTATCAATTGAACTCAAAACAACCAGTCATCACTATCAACCCTAAACAACTGAACCCAAAGATCAATTCATTCTCTTCATCAACCTCTTCCACTTCATTGAACTCTTCAGATTTATTTGAATTCAATGATCAAGAATCTTTAAATTCCGATATCGATCCAATAACTCCAAGAACAAAATCAAGACAATCAAATTGGGAAATGAATGATGAATTTAAAAATGCAATTGCAATTTGGGTTCAAGAGAATCAGAAAAAGAAGAATGATGACTCAATTAATTTCAATATTGATTCGAATATTGATTCAACTACTAAAAACCCAACAAAGAGAAGAAAATCAGATTCAATTATAAATTCAATGCCAAATTTATCAATAAATGATTCAAGTCCATTACCAAATCAACCTATCCCGGAATTTATGGAAATCAATCAAGTGGAAGATTGTAAACTATTCAAATGTGAAGGTTGCCCAAAGAAATTTAGAAGATCTGAACATTTAAAAAGACATTTTAGATCAGTTCATTCAAATATTAGACCATTCCCTTGTAAATTTTGTGATAAAAAATTTAGTAGATCGGATAATTTGGCCCAACATTTAAGGACTCATAACAAATGAAGGAAACGTTGAATGAAATAAACAATTATTTATTGATAAATGCTGGCTATTTATCTTTGCTCTTTTTTATAACTATGAATTAAATGATATTGATTTTTTAAAAAAGTCCTGTAGCTATGTAACCGGTCTAAAAAAAAAATGCCGATGGATAATTAGGAGAAAATGGACGAAACTGAAATAGAATAAAACAAGGCAATAACGCAATAAAACGAAATAGAAGATTTAAATAATATAGAAGATAATACTCAAGATTAAAAAAAAAATATAGAATTAATTTATATCTGATTATCTCATTATCTCATCATTTCATACTGATTACTCATTCGGAAAAACATCAAGAAAAAAACACGACAATATCTTGAACAACTCACTTTAAAGTCATCACGCAAAAGTATCAAGGCTTTTGGCCTTATAATCATGACTCATGTTAATTCAAATATCCCTACAACTAATAAAGTCAATCTAACAAAAGATATTGAAACTGGTGCCAAGTTCTTGAACCAATACAAGTTGATTTCAAAATTAGGTAATGGACATAATGGTAAAGTTTATCTTGGATTAAATATTGAAACTAATGAAAAATTTGCCATTAAAGAGATTTCAAAAGTTTCCAAAATGACTATATTAAATAAGAATCCACATAATCAAATTCAAAAAATCAATAATGAAATAAATATAATGAAATTAATTATAAAACATCCGAAAATTTTGAAATTATATGAAATTTTAAATGATGATAAATTTAACAAAATCTTCCTCATCTTGGAATATTGTCCTAAAGGTGAATTAAAATTTGGTGTAAATCATAATTATTCACTTGAATTCCTAAGATCAATAATCCGTGATGTTATATTAGGGTTAGAATATTTAAATGGAATTGGAATAATTCATAGAGATATTAAACCTTCAAATTTATTAAATAATGAAGAAAATTTCATTAAAATAAGTGATTTTGGAATAAGTTTTAATAAATTTGATGATTTAAAAAAGGATTTTTCAAATTTTGGTACACCTGCTTTTTCACCTCCTGAATTATGTGACGGAGGTGTTATTAATAAAATTGATTCTAAAATTGATATTTGGTCATTTGGTGTAACGATTTTTTGTCTTTATTATAAAAAATTACCATTCAATGGGAATAATGAATATGAATTATTTAATGAAATCATCAATAAGGAATTGATATTCCCTGAATCAAATGATCAAGACGATTTGGTATTAAATGATTTACTTTTGAAAATGTTGAATAAAAATCCTTTGAAAAGATATAATATCCAGGATATTAAAAATCATCCATTTTTAACTAAAGATTTAAACAATGATTTATATTCACAATTCATGAAATTTAATGAATATTACCTTTTCAAAAGGGAAACAAATTTTGATAATTTCTTGACCAAGAATTCTTCAAATACAACTATATCAAAATTTAAATCAATCTTTACAAGGAAAAATTCAATCTCAAACCCAAAATTAACTTCAACTTCTTCATTACCAGTGGATAATCAATTAGAAAAAGAAGTTCCTACACAATTAGACTCAAATTTGATTTCATCTTCAAATCCTACATTAAAATTAAATCCACGTCCAAAATTATCAACGAGTAAAACTGAATTCTTATTAGAAAGACCTCCTTTAAGAGCTGATAATCAATTAACTTTGTCAACAAATTCTTTAAATTTGAATTCTTTATTAAGATCTAAAAAGGAAGTACCCAACTATCTTGATGATTCAACTTTTTTCCAAAGTGTTGATAGTGATTTATCAAGTGATGATTCAAATGATGATAGTGGAGATGATGGAATGTTGTATAACGATGTCGAAGATACTTTGAGTTTGAGAATTGGTCCTAAAAGACAGGCAAGTTCGTTAGCCGTGAAGACAATGAATGAGTATTTGGGGATTTAACGAGTACGACCAAAACAACCCAAAGAGAGTTCAGTATCAGCCAGTACTTGTTCCCCAGCTCATGCGTTCATGGCATGGTTTATTTATTAGGAGTATAAGGAATGGGATAATGCATTGAAGAAATGTAGACAAGTCCGTTGATGTATGATCTATCGGGTTCTTAAAGTATGCAATATTGATAAAATATGTTGTTTACTTCTATTGCATGAAGTTCTCAAATTTGAAATATATGAACTGTGGGAATAATAACAATATTGGTCACCGAAGAGATCATGAAGTCATCATTTTGATATTTAATTGCTGATCGTTATTGAGTTGAGATCTTCTGTTTATCTAATTTTTAGTCCTAATCCAAGTTCCACTGTACGTTTCATTCTTCCAGAAGGTGAAATTAGGTACTTTACGATCTGTTCTCAATCGAGTCAAACTTCCCTGGTTTACAAAGATAGGATCCACTGTTTTTTTTATAATGGAAGAAGAGAGAACAATTATAACACACTGTACTTGACTGTTGTAGACTAAATATTATATACGTTGATCTAATCGCAACTACGATCTTCTTGTTTACAAGTTTCCTGATCGTGACGAGATCTCCACCAGCCTGGCACACCTGAAGTTTGAACCAGTAACACACCAGCAAATGAATCAACGTAGTAGTGGTTCATTTAATTTCATTTAATTTCATTAATTTCATCTATTCTCTTGATTTATTACTTTATTACTTCAATTTCAGCACTTATAATTCAAATTGGTTATCGTTTTGGCTTAAAACGGTCAATTTCATCATTTTGGGGAATAAGGTTTCACCTAAACCATCACGGCGAGGCACGCCTCATGCAAGATTTGTACGAAATGGATCAGAATTCTTTCCCGAACAGTTCACTCGCATTGAGGCCACCTGCCGCATCGGGCAATTCCACAACAAACACGACTTCCCAATTGGGGTCCGGTTGCTATAACATCATGCAAAATCATGCAATTTACAAATTGCCAAATTCTTCATACAACTTTTTTTTTTTGAGGCAGAAGCACTTTTTTTTTTGTTGATGCTAACAATTACAAAATGAAGGAAATTGTTGTTTAAATATACATTTATTCCTCTAATCATCAAGGGGGTTCGTCAAGAGAACAAAGAACACATTAATTGGATTCTCAATTGAATGTGAATAAGGCCATTCGCTTAACCTTTTCTCATCATGGATATAGATTCACCAGTGCAAAATAATACATTGCTGAAAAACATTGAAAGCTATTTCGGTAATTCACCAGATTCACCTTCGTTAACTAAAAATCTATTCAAGAAAAAATCATCAAAACCAAAACCATTGGCAACAAAGAATTTGAACACTTTATTCGATCTACAAAATGATTCAAAATTCGATTCTCCAACCTCAACTTTAGCAGCTGATTTAAGTGAAAATTTCCATATTCAAGAGTAAGTAAATTGCCACAAAAAAAGTTGAAGGCGAAAATTAAGAAAGAAGGCCAATCATACTAACAAAGGGGAAAAAAGATCTAGAGGAATGGTTCCAACTCCTAAAAGATCATTATTCTTTAATCAAGAAAATCAATTCAGTTTTGAACTCGATCCAGAATTGGATTATTCTCCAAGTTTAAACGTACCAAAATCAAAACCTAATAGACCAAAACTTCATAATGATTCTAATAATTCTTCAAGAACAACTTCGAATTTATCAATCTCTTCAATCAATTCAATCTCTTCAGTTTCAAGCGCCGATACAATTTCATCCAATACAACAAATCAATTCATTAATAAACCGAAAAAGCAATTAAGAAGATCTAAAACAAGTATAACTAGTGCTTCAAGATTATTACATTCTTATAGCGTTTCAAATATTGAATTCCCTAAATCAAATTTCGAAATTGATGATGATACTACTTTAAATAATGATGATAATTTAGATTTCCTTTGTGTTCCATCTCCAATTATGGAGAAAAAAAATTTGAATTTAGATGAATTAGAAGATGATCAATCAATCTTAAACTCCGGATTCAACAAAAGAGAAATTGGTTCCCCTTTACAGAAAAGACCAATCAAATCAAAAGTTCGTCGTACTCATTCAATGTTTTATTCGAAAAAGGAAATCACAGATACAACAAATATGTTTGGAAATTTAATGACAAGCAAATCACCAATTAATTCAAACTTGAATAATAATGATGAATTTAATGATTCTTCAATTCTTTCAAATTCAAATTTATCAAATTCTAAAATTGAAACTTTTAATGTTAAAAATGATTTAATTCCAAGAATTAAAGTCGAAACTTTATGTAAAATATTAGATGGTTATTATAAAGATTCATTTGATGATGTAATGATTGTTGATTGCAGATTTCAATATGAATATCAAGGTGGTCATATTAATGGTGCTATTAATGTTTCATCTCAACAAGAATTAGAAGATAAATTTTTAAATGAAAGAAGAAAATCTTTAAATAATTTCGATCATGGAAAGAAAAAAAATTCACTAATTATATTCCATTGTGAATTTAGTTCTTATAGAGGTCCATTAATGGCTAGTCATCTAAGAACTTGTGATCGTAATAAAAATCAAGATAATTATCCTCATTTGGATTATCCAGATATTTTGGTTTTAGAAGGTGGTTATAAATCATTTTTCGATTTACAAAGTCATAGATGTTTCCCACAAAAATATGTTGAAATGAATGATAATAATCATAAAAATGCATGTGAAGTTAATTTAACAAGATTTAGAAGAGATTTGAAAAGAGCAAGTTCTTATGGAAGTTTAAGTTTCCATTCAAATGCAAATTCAAATTCAATCGCTCCAACTCAACCAAAATTACCTCATAGAAGAACAATGACTTCAATCAATTTCCAAAGAAGACCAAGTTTGAAAACTCAATTCTTGGATTTTTCTAAAACTTCATTAGATTTAGTTACAAATGAATCTGAAATGGAAAATGAAAATGAAAATGAAATCGAAATCGAAAAACAATTCCCAATATTTAATTCAAAAGATTCAATTCAAGAAAATGATATTAAACCTCCAGAAAGTATGAATTCTGCATTCAAATTCCCAGGTTCAAATCAACAACAACAAAAGAAAAAATTATCAAGAGCATTCACTTATACAATGTGAATATATTGAACTCATGATGAAAGAGCTTTATCTAATTAAATATCTTGTTCTTAGCTGGTCTAAAACAACTTTATAATCCTCTTTTAATCATTTGAAGTTCAGGATTTTTCCTTTATAATCAAATTTGATTTATTTATAACTCTTTAATGTCTAATGCCTATAATGTTCATGATTAAAAATAAATTGTAGTAGTAAAATTTCCAAAGCAATTTACAAATCACATTCGCGCAAAATTCACAAATAAAGTAGCAAAAAAATAATGATTTCGCCCAGGATCGAACTGGGGACGTTCTGCGTGTTAAGCAGATGCCATAACCAACTAGACCACGGAACCACTTGTTATGTTCTGTTTGTTCATCTTTTCCGCCGGTTTTGCGGACCGGGAATAAGCGGAATTCCAAAAAATTTGAGTATAAATAGAGATTTTATCAGTTAAATAAATAAGTATAAACAATTCTATCACTCATAGACTTGTTCAAAGAGTGATTCATCACATATGCAGCTACTTAAATTTTTGGGATTTGATAGTTTGAAAGATTTTGATTAATCTCTATTAATTCAAATTAACTTGAAAAAATGGCAAAAATTCAAAATTGGTTAAAATAAAGTTCTCTATTTTCAGAATATATATATTTGAATCATTGGTCAATTGTTAATTAATATTTATTGAGGAATAGATTTATTATCGTTTATAATTAGGGATTTCTAATGAAGGGAAATAAATCATGCCTGTCAAATTGAATCGGCTCAATAGTACCGAATCGATATACAGACAAATGTACTTTTAAGAGAAATTAAGACATCATAGTTGATAGTGTTTCTTTATGAAATATTAAGTCAATTACTTGGGTTTTTACGAGTCGTTGGATTTTTCACAATATTCATTGATCAGAACCGATGGAAAGACAACAGTAAGTGTTAGGTAGTTACACAAATCAAATCAAGATAATTGAGTTCAAGGCAATTTCCTGATTCTATCGGATAGAATGGCATGTCTTGAATTTTAATCATATTCAGCTTATAAACAATAAGATGTTTTAATATTCATTTGAAAAGCCTTGAAGATTTCCCATGTTGCAGGTATGATTTCAGAGGGAATGTGGTTAATTATGATAAAGTACTCCAGTACCAAGACCTCGAAGGTAATATGACGATCTGCCATAAGAGTATCTTGGGTAGAATAAACGAGACGCCTTGATCCGTTGTGCTGGGAAGGGACTGCATCAACATTTCAGTTATCAAGGCGAATCAATGAGATAATTCATTTTCAAGACTTACAGGAATCAAATGAATACCTTGAACTAATCTTTCCTCCCCAAAGATCCAAATTAAAATTTTGGTTGTAAATTTGCAACATTCTCAAGGCTTATCTTTAATGGGGGGTTATCATTAAAAGCATCAAGCTGATTATTATTCAATAAATCAGAGGGAATATGGTTATCATTTTTTCCGATTAATAATTTAAGGGTCTTGACATCTTTAAGTTTGTGGTGTATAATGGCTATACCGAAGTAGGCTCTATCCCCATAGTTCCCACTTGTAACTTAAAGCCACTGAGTCTTTTAATTTCAAAGTTATTCAATTCACTTTGCCGTTCGTTGTTCGTTGTTTGACCGCTTGTCAATTGTGACATTTCGCGGGAGATTATCGTTTTTGTAGCTTTGTGGCTTAAGAGTTAAAAGAAAAGTTGAATCATGTGGCAAGGAAT
Organism: Hansenula sp. yHMH451; assembly: GCA_030571095.1. Taxonomy (NCBI): domain Eukaryota; kingdom Fungi; phylum Ascomycota; class Saccharomycetes; order Phaffomycetales; family Wickerhamomycetaceae; genus Hansenula; species Hansenula sp. yHMH451. The sequence goes on from JAJLXE010000010.1 coordinate 298,970, forward strand.
CGATTGGAGAGTCAAGAAAAGTGTTGTTTAAAGCTCTTGGAGGTTTTTATTATTGAAGAGATCTGTCAATTGTGAAGAATGCTTGGTGCTCTGGGGGTTGTTGTCTTTTCTTTTCGCTTGTGATCCATCATTATCAAGAGATCTTGAACTGATTTGAATCCATTAGGCTTTTATTCCGAAGTTGAACTACAAAGGACTGATTAGGTGACTACATCCATTGTTCTTCCCCTAAATCCTACAGCTGATAGGTACTTCAAGCTAAAGTGATAGTTCAGAGTTCAGAGCTGTATATAATCCTATTTAAGAACTTTATACGGTGGCTCTAAGCTCACATCTACGAAAGTTAATAGTCTTGATTATAATCAAGCATGATCTGATAGGCACAAGAACTCTCTCTAACTGTAACAGACAGACATTACGAGGTCCATTTCGGCACCATGTTTGAAGTGTGAAGCTTTTTTGTTGGCTTGAATTCAATAGTGAGCATCATGTTACTATGGCGTTCGCTTTGCAATATTTGCATGAATTTTGAGATTGGAATGGCAAATGACATCAAATTAGATGTTCAAAGACTACATTTGCTGTAGTTGTCCTTAGCTACCGAGAAACCATACACACTGTTGGAATCGTTGACTGCTGTTGCTGCTTTCATGAGGTTCGTTTTCTTTTTCCAGATACCGGCTGATTGCAAATCTCTCTCGTGAAAGATGATTAGATGTCGAGCGTGATAAGTATAAGAATGATAAAGAACCCTGTTTTGGATACAGTGAGATATCCCTTAAATTTGTTGAGTCTTAAAACTAGCTTAGTACCATATAATACAATATGGGTATCAAAGATTTCGTCAAAGATAAGATAGTGGTCAAACATGATCTCGAGACCAGTTCAATTGAAGAGGATAGTATCGCTCACAAGTTTGATGATTTGAACGAGTATAATGAAAAATATCCAGAACCAACTGCGGAAGATTATGCGACTTTGAAGAGAACTTTAGGTCATGCTCCTTATATTACCTATTTAATTTGTCTTGTTGAATTTGCCGAAAGAGCTTCATACTATGGTGTGAAAGGTCGTTTGAACAATTTCATTCAATTGCCATTACCAGAAGGTGGTAATGGTGCTGGTGCTCCACCAGCAGGTACTCAGAAAAATGCTGGTGCATTGGGGCTTGGCTTAAGAACAGCCTCCGCTGTTACTTTATTATTAACTTTCCTAGCCTATCTCACCCCATTATATGGTGGTTATATCTCCGATAAGAAATTAGGTAGAGTTAAAACTATTTGGTATGGTGTTTGGATTGGTGCTATTTCTCATGTTATTTTAATCATTGCTGCTATTCCTTCAGTTATCTCTGGAGGTGCTGCTCTGGCTCCAACTATTATTTCAATTCTTTCTCTTGCTGTTGGTACCGGGTTCATCAAACCAAATTTATTACCTTTACTTTATGATCAATATGATCATAAGCGTGATGTTGTTGTGACCAAGGAAAATGGTGAAAAAATAATTGAAGCTAGAGAACCAACTTTACAAAGAATGACATTGGTCTTCTATTGGTCTATTAATGTTGGCGCTTTCTTATCTCTTGCCACTTCTTATTGTGCCAAATTGGTTGGTTTTTGGTTAGCTTATTTGATTCCAGGTATCATTTATTTCATTATGGTTCCTGTTTTAATTTTATTATCACCAAAATTAAAGAAAGAAGTTCCAAATGGTATTTCTATCATTGAAGAATCTTTTAAAGTTATTAAATATGCTTTGAAAGGTGCTTGGATTAAAAGGTTCAAAGCTGGTGACTTTTGGGAATATGCTAAACCTTCAAACATTGTTGCAAGAGGTAATGTGGAGGAAATCCATGCTGTTACTAAGAAGGGTAAGAAGAAGATCTCATGGACTGATCAGTTTGTTCAAGATGTTTGGGTCACTATAGATGCTTGTAAGATTTTCTTATTCTTCATTATTTATAACATTAACGATGGTGGTGTTGGTGGTATTGAAAACTCCCAAGCTAATTCAATGACCACTAATGGTGTTCCAAATGATTTAATTGATAATTTTAACCCTTTAACGATTATCGTTTTCATCCCATTTTTGGATTATGTCTTGTATCCAATTTTAAGAAGATATAAAATTGAATTCAGACCTGTTCATAGATTATTTACTGGGTTTATTTTAGCTTCTATTTCACAAGTTGCAGGTGCTATTATTCAATGGAAAGTTTATGAAACTTCACCATGTGGATATAATGCCACAGAATGTGACATTGGAACTGGCGTTTCTCCAATTTCCGTGTGGGTCGAAGTTGTTCTTTATGTTCTTGGTGCAGCATCTGAATGTTTTGCTAATACTGCTGCTTATGAAATCGCCTACACTAGAGCTCCAGAACATATGAAAGGTTTGGTCATGGCTTTATTCCTTTTCATGTCATCTATATCTGCTGCCGTCTCAGAGGCTGCCACATCTGCCTTGATTGATCCACATTTGATTTGGCCATTTGTTGCTTGTGCCATTGTTGGGTTTATCTCTTCTTTTGCATTCTTATGGATTTATCGTGATTTACATGTTGTTATGGAACAAGAAAGAATCGATAAAGAATCTAGATTAAAGGCAGAATATGAAGAATATTTGAATGAAAGAGAGTTGAGTTATGGAGGAGTTATTGAAAGAGATACCACAATCGAAAAAGTTTTAAGTAAACAAGCTTCAGTTGAACAAGATGTGGTTGCAACTCAAGCTGTTGAAAGTTCTTTTGAAGCTAAGAAATGATTGGATATATCGTATATGTAATTTTGTGTGTTTATTTCGATTTTAAATTAAAGTGATTATTGTGATATGTTATTCCAACTTTAGTAAGCGGACCCCTAAGAGATTGATTGTTATTCCTGTGCAGTAAGATAGATATGGGGTATTATTAAGGGAATCAAACAGATTATGGTTTATTTTTATACGGCTTTTCAAGGCATAAGATCATATTTTTTAACAAAGGATGCAGCTTGCTTCAACCGAGAACCCTTTATCAATGTGAACATTCTACCACACTACAACATGCTATCTCCAGATATACGTAGAGTAAATCAGTAGATCCCTATCTCAACATCAATGGGGTTGATAAGTGAAATCTGAATTGGTGTTTAGTTCCACTTCAAGCTTGCCGAGGAATAATGATTCTCCAGTGGTTGCAGGATTTTCTCTTGGTTCGTGGTCGTACATTATGAGCAAATCCCTTTTTTCTTGGTGATTTCAAGATACCAAGCCAAAAAAAAGCTGGTGATGCACATAGTTACGACTGATTGTTGATAGTGTGGATTCTTGGTGCCGTATGGTTGTGCTTTCGTTAGCAGTTGGAACTTGGAGATGAGTTTGTTCAGGTTGTTAACTTTGGTTATCTAGGATTTCGGTGATCAAGATAAGTTTTTCAAGGGTCCTACAAACACGTCAAAGTTCAAACCAATTCATCAACAAGATGATGCTCAAACTTCATTGATATCAGTTGACACCAGATACATCTTGAGAAGGTTGTTCAGTTGAATTCATGGGTTAACGAGGAGAAAATGTACAAGGGGGAAGATCTCTAAGAGCTACATTCATGCTGACTATGGCGTTCTTGGGTTGAAAAAGTCTTAGGTTTTTGGATCGGTCAAGCTTTTTGGTAAATTGTATTTCTGTTTCGATGATAAAGTACTATCACACTATCAGAAGAACCAGCAAATACGGAATCCATTTCTACTGTATGGGTGGAGTTGTTATCATTTTACCCACTCCCTATACCAAGAGAATTGGAGAGGATTATAGATGAGGTTATTTATGAGATTCATGAGATGATTTCAACAATTTTGATAAGACACATTGATATTGGCTGCTCTAAAAACGAGTAGAAAATCATTATATAAAACTGAATAATCCTTTACCTTTATTGTGATATCTCTTTTTAACAATATTTCGAATCATTAAAGATGGGTGTTAAAACTTTTATTAAAGAAAGGATTAGTTCTAAAAATGATTCAGATTCCACTACAATTGAAGAGGAAAACATTGCTGATAAATTTGATGAATTAACCGAGTATAATGAATCATATCCAGAACCAAGCACAGAGGATTATTCCACGTTGAAAAGAACATTGGGGAGTGCTCCAATGGTTACTTATTTGATTTGTCTTATTGAATTTGCTGAAAGAGCATCATATTATGGTGTTAAAAATCGTTTGAATAATTTCGTTCAGTTGAAATTACCAGTTGGTGGGAATGGTGCTGGCGCTCCTCCAAGTGGTGATCAACAAAATGCAGGTGCATTAGGAATGGGATTAAGAACCGCAAGTGCTGTTACATTACTATTAACTTTTCTTGCTTATTTAACTCCATTATATGGTGGTTATATCTCTGATAAAAAATTAGGTAGAGTTAAAACTATTTGGTATGGTGTTTGGGTTGGTGCTATTTCTCATATCATCTTGATTATTGCAGCTATTCCTTCTGTTATTACAAGTGGTGCTGCTCTAGCTCCAACTATGATTTCAATTTTAACTTTGGCTATTGGTACCGGGTTTATTAAACCAAATTTGTTACCTTTACTTTATGATCAATATCCACATAAACGTGATGTTATCGAAACTAGAGAAACTGGTGAACGTGTTATTGTTTCCAGAGAACCTACATTGGAAAGAATGACTTTAGTTTTCTATTGGTCAGTCAATGTTGGTGCCTTCATGTCTCTTGCCACTGCTTATTGTGCCAAATTAATTGGGTTTTGGTTAGCATTTTTGATTCCTGGGATTGTTTATTTCATTATGGTTCCAGTTTTATTGATTTTAGCTCCAAGATTGAGAAAAGAGAGACCAAATGGTATTTCAATTATTGAAGAATCTTTTAAAGTTATTAGATTTGCACTGAAAGGTGGATGGATTAGAAGATGGAAGACAAAGCAATTTTGGGAATTTGCTAAACCTTCAAATATCATTGCAAGAGGTGAAGTTCAAACTGTTGAAGCCTTGACTAAAAAGGGCAATAAGAAAGTTTCATGGACTGATCAATTTGTTCATGATGTAAAGATTACATTTGATGCTTGTAAAATTTTCTTATTTTTCGTTATTTATAATATTAATGATGGTGGTATCGGTGGTATTCAAAACTCCCAGGCTAATTCAATGACTACAAATGGTGTTCCAAATGATTTGATTGATAACTTCAATCCTTTAACGATTATTATTTTGATTCCAATCTTGGATTATGGTATTTATCCATTGTTAAGAAAGTATAAAATTGATTTTAGACCTGTTCATAGGATTTTCTTTGGGTTTATATTAGCTTCTATTTCACAAGTTATTGGTGCCATTATTCAATGGAGAGTTTATGAAACTTCACCATGTGGATATTATGCTACCGAATGTGAAATTGGTACTCGTGTATCACCAATTTCTGTTTGGGTTGAAACTGTTTTATATATTTTAGGTGCAGCATCCGAATGTTTTGCTAATACTGCAGCTTATGAAATTGCTTATACCAGAGCTCCAGAAAATATGAAGGGTTTAGTCATGGCTTTATTCCTATTCATGCAATCATTATCAGCTGCAGTTTCTAGTGCAGCAACTGGGGCATTAATTGATCCATATTTGATTTGGCCATTTGTTGCAACTGGATGTGTTGGGTTTGTTAGTGCATTCTATTTCTTATGGTTATACCGTGATTTACATAAAGTTATGGATGCTGAAAGAGTTGCTAAAGAGGAGAAATTAAAACAGGAATATGTCGAATATATTAATTCGAAAGGTGATGAAACAACTGATAGTTTGAATAAAGACCAAACTATTCAAAAAGTTATTAGTACTCAAACTTCCATTAGAGAGGAAAAAATTGAAGTTGATGCCATTGCAAGTGCCTTGGATTATAAAAAATGAGTGAAATAAATAGTTATAGTTAAATTGAATTGAAAATTGAGTTGTTTGAAATCTAAATGAATTGTAGTAAATGGTGAGGTTTAGATGAAATATTTGAAAAAAAGATCAGGTATGACTTACGGAGTTCATCTATTTATATTTCTCCTCTCGTAAGGACTCATAAATATGTGTCAAACTGATCAGCTTGAGATATCCAATCTCATCGTTTATCCTATTGTTGTTTGACTTACATAGTTTATAATCCGGGGTTCTGGTCAAATAAATCCGATGGGTTTAACAGGATTTAAAAGCTGATTGATAATTTCAAAATAATTCAAATCAAATGGATACAAAGCTCAATTAGTATTGAGTTATTTAAAAGTTCATGACATGTGTTCAGCTTGGTATGAATAGAGTTGCTTTCATTCCGTTTGAGCTGGTCGGTTTGTTCTATTGATTTGTAAAGTTTTCAAGGCAGACATGATTACATTTTGATAAAGATGCGAGATTGAGAATGATAGCTAAACTCGAGATAGATAATGATGATTACAGCTCGTGTTACAACAACATAAGCTTATCTTTTAGATTTCAAACTCCAAACTCCAAACCCTTAATACTTCATCAACTCTGCTCTCAACTACATGGACTCTGCAGTCTGCCTAACGAATCACAGGCTCTCCCTCTGACGTGATCAAGGGCCACCGTCTCCTCAATGGGCTCTTGATGCTTTCTCCTGCCTGCCACCGAGCACTTTTGGCGAGCTTCTCTGCCGAGTCCACCTAAACTCCATCGGAAGCCCGCTTAGTTAGCATTTGGTGCCGTTTGAATTCTTATCAACAACACAATAAGCTCTTTCAACCCTCCCACTTTAAACTACCTAGTACTATTGAGAGACGTGTATCGTATCAGTTAACATAATAAGAAGGTATGCAGTGTTCAGTTAACAATTTGTTCGATAATTTTCCAAGCCTCGGCCTTTCAATATTATTTTCGAGCCGTTAGAGACGTCTGCAGTCAAGAAATCTCGAGACAGCTTCAAATGTTCTTGGTAACTTGGCTTGAAGAATGCTATTAGATCAACAAGATGTTTCAAATATTAGAAAGTCGTAAAGGGTCAAGACGTTAAGAGGGTCCTTTAACGCTCCGGTTCCATTCCCATTTCCCCAACATATGTAACGAGATCTTAGCTAATTGCCCTTTCCAACAAATCACAACTGTTATATGGTTGGTTGCGTATATATCATGTACTGTAAAGCGTTTTTAAACTAGGGTTTACCACATTTTACCTCAATTTCGAAGGGTATCACCGGCAAGTGGAGTTTTATCAGCTCGAATTAGTTTAGCGATCTAACATCTTGTGCCTCAAGAAGATCCGTAGTGGGAAAAAGGGTTCAGGATTGCATAAAGATGGAGAAACCATTGGAACTTGAGTACAACGAGTAGGAATGTGAAGAAAAAGACCTTGAATTAGCTTGAAAGTACTCTATGAGTCACTTCAGTGGCTCGATGTCTCAACCAATCCCACTATCGGCGTCCAAAGCCCTTCTTCTTGGTCTTTTTTTACAGAACTGGTTTTTTATTGTTGATGCAATTATTGGAAAAGTTGACACTTTTTGCATCAAGTTGCTTTTTTTTTCACACGGCCTTTTTTCTTTCCCTCTATCAAAAAACCATCACGATCACAATTTTGAAATTTTACAGACAAAAATGGTGAACTGATCAGAATCAATTCATGATATGAAGATACAGTCCATTTGATAACTACATAACATGATCTTACTCATGACTCTTCCCATTGGACAATGACCTCCGGAAGCGTGTTTCCTCCCGGCCCAAACCTTTTGCTTTTGCACCGTTTTAAAATACATGTTTGTGACACTTTGAAGAATTAACGAATTTTGATCCCCGAAAACACAAATCCATAGTAGAGCTTCCTATTACGAACTCTTGTAAAACAAAACTTTAACCAGCTGTGAATCAATCATTAATCCATTGGCGAACACAGAGATCCCCACCGCAATCGTCACTCTAACCAATAGTAACTAACCACCCTCCACCGTCCCTGCCTAACTCTTGAAAAGGCCCCTGCCTATACTTTCTCCCTGGGATTCTGATTACAGTGTTGTCTTCCCGAAATAGGCCAAAAAAGAAATGCCTTATCTCTCTCGACTCGAAGCAGAAATTCAAAATGGGATCTGACGACCACCTTTTGATCATTTCAATACGTTCGTTGGATGGGAGACCTGGAGAAAGATATAAAAGACCCCAAAGATCTTCCTTAATTCACATTCATCATCATGCTTACAATCTCGTAACTTCTTCTAATTGTTACACTACAATCACCTTTTAGTCAATTATGGGTGAGTACAAGAAACGTTGTCAACCATATTAAGTTGGATTACTAACTTTACAGGATTCAAAATAAAGGAAAAATTCTCTTTAAGTGAGAAACAACCTCAAAGTCAAGACGTTGAAGTTGCTTCCAATTCAACTGTCGAACAAGTTGATAGATATGATGAACTTGTTGAATATAATGAAAAATACCCAGAGCCAACTCCAGAAGATTACGCAACTTTACCAAAAGTTATAGGTCATGCTCCTTATGCTACTTATTTGGTTTGTTTAATCGAATTTTCTGAAAGAGCTTCTTATTATGGTGTTAAAGATCGTTTGAATAATTTCATTCAATTACCATTACCAGAAGGTGGTAACGGTGCTGGTGCTCCACCAGCAGGTACTCAAAAAAATGCAGGTGCATTAGGGCTTGGTTTACAAGTTGCTTCGGCAATTACTTTATTATTAACTTTCCTTGCTTATTTAACTCCATTATATGGTGGTTATATCTCTGATAAAAAATTAGGTAGAGTTAAAACTATTTGGTATGGTGTTTGGGTTGGTGCCATTTCCCATATTATTTTAATCATTGCTGCTATTCCTTCTGTTATTTCTGGTGGTAAAGCTCTAGCTCCAACCATTATTGCAATTATTTCCCTTGCCGTTGGTACCGGGTTTATTAAACCAAATTTATTACCTTTACTATATGATCAATACGAACATCCTCGTGATGTTATTGTTACAAAGAAAAATGGTCAAAAAGTTATTATAAGTAGAGAAGCTACTTTAGAAAGAATGACCTTATTCTTCTATTGGTCTGTTAATGCTGGTGCTTTCCTTTCAATTGCCACTTCTTATTCTGCTAAAAGAATTGGATTTTGGTTAGCTTATTTAATTCCAGGTATTCTATATGCTATCATGATTCCAGTCTTGATGGCTTTATCTCCAAGATTGAAAAAGGAAATCCCAAGTGGTATTTCCATCATGGCTGATGCTGCTAAAGTTTGGAGATTCTGTATGCATGGTGGATGGATCAAAAGATTAAGACAATCTACATTCTGGGATTATGCTAAACCTTCAAATATTGTTGCAAGAGGTGAAGAGGAAAAATTAAATGCCGTTACTAAAAAGGGTAACAAGAAGGTCCATTGGACTGATCAATTTGTTCAAGATGTTAAAATTACTATTGATGCTTGTAAAATTTTCTTATTCTTTATCATTTATAATATAAATGATGTTGGTATTGGTGGTATTCAAAATTCTCAAGCTAATTCAATGACTACAAATGGTGTTCCAAATGATTTGATTAATAATTTCAATCCATTAACTATTATCATTTTCATCCCAATCCTAGATTATATTCTTTTCCCATTATTAAGAAAATGGAAAATCAATTTCACTCCAGTTTATAGAATGTTTACTGGGTTTATTATTTGTTCATTCTCTTCAGTTGCAGGTGCTATTATTCAATGGAAAGTTTATGAAACTTCTCCATGTGGTTATTACGCTACCGAATGTGACGTTGGAACTGGTGTTTCCCCAATTTCCGTTTGGGTTGAGACTGTCCTTTACGTCCTTGCTGCTTCATCTGAATGTTTTGCCAATACAGCTGCTTATGAAATTGCCTATACAAGAGCTCCAGATAACATGAAAGGTTTAGTTATGGCTATTTTCCTTTTCATGCAATCCATTTCTGCTGCTATTTCTGAAGCTTGTACTTCTGCCTTGATTGATCCATGGTTAGTTTGGCCATTTGTTGCCACTGCCATTGCTGGTTTCATTTCAGCCTTTGCCTTCTTATGGATTTATAGAAACTTGCATATTGTTATGAATGAAGAAAGAATCGAAAAAGAAGCAAAGATGAAGCAAGAATTCTTGGAAATGAGTCAACACAATAATTTAAGTGCTGTTGATACCCCAGATTTAGAAGCTGTTGTTAGTCAAAAAATGAGTATGGAACAAGAAAGAATCCAAGCTCAAAGTGAACTTGATGGTACTTTGATCAGTGCTGATATGAAAAAATGATTTGATTCAAAATTCTTTAGTTAATTAGTTTTTATGTGATATTATCATATGTAAATTTGATGTTTTATACAAGTGAAAAGTTTGTCAGTTAATGTTTGTAGCATTTGAAGGAATAGATAGGAACTGTTCAAACGAAAACGCAAAATACTATAGAGCAAGAAACAGTTTTCAACATAGTGCAGCCAGTTTACAGCTGGAATTCTCACAACTTCTCAAGAGGAAATAAACGGGTCACCGCTACTTCACAGTATAGTTATACTGGTGACATCTTTGCTGGTTGGAATGTTATTGCTGTTTGGAGTGTTGTTGATTGTGCATCGCGAATGCTCAGTTTACATGATTTTGGAGATTTTGGAGATTTTTGATAATTTTCAAAATTTTGAAAATGATTTTGATTTTGAACTTTCCCCATAGTTAAGAAATTTGGAAATGCTTTTTTTGGAATAACTTGACCACCAGAGTGAGTCTGGGAAAGTTTGAAGATGATTTTGAATGAGGGAATTATGAGGTATTAAGAATATGTGAATTTGTGCCTTGATTGGTTCTGCCTCCGAGTGTTCTACGGGATAATGATGGGTATACTTCTTATTTTGAGCTATAAATTGATTCTAAAACATTTTGCCACACAAAAGGGTATGTACAGTGTACATAATCAGAATCATTATAGCTATGTCGAAGTTTTAGGATATTATTGTACTGGTTTTGAGAAATTGGTGAATTTTGAGTTGAGAGAGAGCACCGCGTTCTAAGGGTTTATCCACTAAATCGATCAATATTGAACATATTACTGCCAGAGATATTTATAAAGTTGGAATCGTCAACTAGGCTAAAGAATATTTAAGAATTACTTAGAACAAAGCATTATTGAAGAAATTATTGACATTTCCAATTTGTCATATTTGGAAACAGGGCAAATCAGAAACATCCTATCACCACCAACAAGAAATAGTGAAAGTTTAGAAATATAATATCTGATACAGATGGATAAGGCGAGTCTAGTCATATCTTCAAATTTGTCATAGCGTTCTTGGGAATGCTATAAATTGCAAAAAAGTCCAAAAATCACCAAAAAAATTGAACACGCTTCCCGCGTAAGTATGTTTTCAAAACTAAAAAGCTGAATTGCAGCCGAACGAAGGATCGTAAGGTCACAATTCAGCTCTTAGTATGTTCAGCTGACCCATAGGTATCTTCTGCGAGATTCCTGGAGCTGTGGGATAAAGTTTTTATTTTTTTGATAGGTTTTGTTCCTATTCATTTAGCACATATAACTCCACAGACCTTAAGACTATGCTAATGGTATGGAGGTGATGCGCGAGTGTCCAATGGTACCATTGTGAACTCAATAGCTTGACTCTAGCTAAATTGTTCTTCATTTTTGTTCCTTCTCTATGACATGTTTTAGGCACAATCAAGCACAATGATACCATTGTACTCCAAAAAGCAGGGTCAGGTCCTTCATCCACAAAAGTTCCATACTGATGGTATAATATATTTGGAATCAAGCCTTTCCTAGAATGGATTTGTTAGTGGTAAAGGCAAGTATACTCACTCAAGAAGTAGAGACATCAATTGATTCCCAGAACAATAAGTTTAGTATCACAGGTTTGAGAGGGGCATCTCAGACCTTCACCATTATTATCTATGAACGGAATGGGATGGGGCAGAGGACCTTGAGTTCAACCTTACAGAAGTCAAGATCAACTGGTGGGCATTGAAAATCAAAGGGGGCAAAATCTTTGAAGTTCCCAGCTTCGCTTAACGAAAAGTTTATCATTGAATCCTCTCTATTATCCAGGTAGAGTTTCCCAAGTGTCTTAACATGTTCGAATCACATTTGAATGGAGCGAAACGTACCGTGGGCAAATAGGCACGGGCCAATAGAGAAGGGGCATAATTCTCAAGCGGTCCATGGTTTGACACAGTTGGTACTCATCTTGACATTCCGATAGCATAGGTATGGTTGGTAACACTTCGAAGTAATCCAGGCTCTATAATGTGCTCTTCATGTTGATGATCAAGACTTATCTTGGTGCATTACAGCTTCTTGAATTGATAGATCATGTATCTCAGGGCCGACGTTACACAAAGACGATTTCTTTGCACAAACCCGAAAAACGAGGAAAAAGGTACAAAAAACCTTGTTGGCCAAGGATTTGTCATTACAGAGCCTAGAATGCCTTTCTAATAGAGCGTTGCTTAGTTACTAAACGCCAGTGAAGCTGAGATCCAATCCGTCTAAATTCCAAATGGCATTAAAATACAGGCTGGAATACGAGCGGAATATTCACTACAGAGAAACAAGTGTCAAAAAAAACAAACTTATTGATATTACCATGGATACTCTTTACCTTCAAAAGTCCACAAATGTTCGGTATCGATTTTACCTTGTCCCAAACCTTTAATAACGTTTTCAACAATCCCAACAGCGCTTTCCTCTGGGGTAACTAAACCATATAATTTTTTGGAAGTTTCAAAATCACCATCTAAAAGTTGATTAACTGATTCATTACCTAAATCAGTGCTTACAAGTCCTGGATGATAGGCAACAAATTTGAAACCTTCATCTTTCAATTCGATGTTCAAATCTCTTATCAAATGGTTTAAAGCTGCCTAGATGAACCATATGGTGCGATTGGATGTTGTAAGATACCACCAATAGAACCAGCAATACTAGAAGTGAAGAAGACTTCTCTAGTTTGTGATTTCTTCAACAAGTTAAAGAATTTTTGAACTGGGATCAAGTTCCCAAGAATGTTGGTTTTGTAAGTGTCCAAATATATTTGCGGTTTCGTATTCAATGTGGTATCAAATGAATATGTAGTACCTGCATTTGGAATCAATACATTGACACCTTCATTTTCTGATAATTTTGATTCAACAGCCTTAACAGCTTCTTCAACAGCATCTTCCGAAGAGACATCTTTTAGTTGAATCACTTCAACATTCTTATGTTCTTTTGCAAATGATGAAAGGTCAGTAGCCTTTGCTGGATCACGAGCAGTTGCAAAGATTCTAGCTTTTGAATCTTTGGATAATTCTTTAACTAATGCGAAACCAATACCTCTGTTGGCCCCTGTTATAACGTAGTTGACAGTCATAGTTGATGATGAGTAAGAAATACTACAAAATTCTGATGAGGAAGAGAAAAACTGGTCCTAGTCACCTTCTTATATACACTTTCCCTTAATATTAGCTATATACCCTTTGTTTTACAGTCTTCTTATTGTTCAACAGTTCAGTAACGGATTTCCAGTACTGGAGAATTAGTGCTCAGTGTTACTAATTCAAATCACACACCGGACAGAAACTGAAATGGTTTAACTCCACACTAAGCCCGTGTTCGCAACAGTGTGATTAATAAATGGGTTTCCCGACAATTCCAGTACCTCCGGCATGGTTTTGGTTTTGATTACTCTGTACTAGCTATTCAACAAAAATTCGATATAATGAAGGGATAGATTAAGTGTATAATTAATCTCAGTCGTATCATATGGGAACAGGTAAATACCAAATTTCCAATGAGAAGCAACTGATTACCATCAAAATGTCGAAATTGGCAGATTCTCTTGTCAATAATATCACGTGACCATGAAGTGGTGTTTAGATGTTTTAAAATCATAGCCGGAATAAACAACATTGGGAAAAGTTATACGTGATTCGAGTGTTATTGTCTGAGAGAGAGAGACGGTTCAAGCGAACTTCAGTGATTAGGCGGCATTGACAGGCAAGGCATTGTACTATATTTCATACTGAAGGCTGGCCCTGGAATGCACCACAGATGTCCAAGATCAATGACACTAGCACGTTCAAGCAATTGAGCTTTTTGAATGAGAGTGATCCCGTTACGTTGTTAAATTCTAACAACTTTTTGGATCAATTAGTCCCCATCATCAAGGCGAACTTGAAAGCCAATACAATCCCTGAGCTACTAGACACTTTGAACGTGGAGGGTCTAAAGAAAGATGATGAGTTGTCCAGTAGCATCAATCAAAATGAATCCAACATTAGAAACACAACATCTGAAATTGCACTGATCTCAAAGAATGCTTCGACAATAAATGAACAAGTGCTTGACATCAATGATCATTTGTCTAAAACTTCAAACATGACAATACAGAAGAAGTTCCAAATGTTGAGCTTGAAAAAGAATATCAATAAAATCAACGAGTCTGTTATACTGATCAACAAGATTTTGCAAATTTTAGAATTAACAGATCGTACTCATGAAATGATCAAAAATGACAAGTTTTTCAATGCTTTGAAGAATTTGAATGATTTAGATGCCTTGAACAAAGATTTCGATAAAGATTTCCAATTCTTACAAAATATAAATGATTCAATTCCAATAATGAAAAATCTTGTCAGAGATGAATCTTTAAGTCTTGTCAAGAGAAATTTAAATTCTCTAGATACAAAATACGACAAAATTGCATTAGCATATTATGATAAATTCACTAATCTATTACTACTGTGGGATTCTTTCAGGCAAAAAAATAGAGATTTTGATAAATACAAGTTGAACTCCTCGGTTGAAGTTAGTTTAAGAGATAGTTATACCACCCCGGAAGATCAATTGCCGCAAGTCGTTAAATTTATTGATTTCGGTTTCATATATGACTCTCTGTTGATTTTTAAATCATTAGATCAACTACAATTTCTAAAAAATGAATTCAATAAAGAATTGAGCTTAAGAAGAGATAAGATTTTATATCCATTTTTAACAAACGATGTGCACAATGAACAATTCAAAAAATATATTATATCGAATGATAATCTGAAATCATTCTTAGCAAGACTAACTGGGTTTTTAATTTCCCATGATTTGATTTCAACAAAACTGCCGAATATTATCAATCAAAAAACTTCAGATATTTGGGAGAATTTATCAGCCAAGATTTATCCATTTTTGAAAGATTTAGTTGCTAATGGATTGATTGAAAGTCAAAGAATAATGGATTTCAAGACAATCATTGGTAATTTTTACTTGATACTAGAACATTTCCATTTAAATGGGGACCATCTCTATAATATTTTAGTAATTACATTCAAGAAATTCTCACAATTGTCGACTCATAATTTCAAAAAGGATTTTCAAAAATTAACAGAAGAAGATGATTCAATGCCAATGGCTATTTATGATATGAAATTGTTCAAGAAAATTATAAATATATCATGGTATGAAGAAACAAGACCAGAAAATGAAATCAAATTCCCACAAGTCTTACCATTCAGTACGATATACCCAATGACATGCGCACAAGTCAGAGCTTATATTGGACAACAAACCGGATTCCTTAAAGATTTCTACAAATACGATATTAGCGCCTTAAACAAACTAGTTATTGAAAATGTCGATAATCTCTTCACATCTGTTATAAACAAATACTTCCATGAAAAATTGAGTTTGATCACAAGAGAAGAATTATCACAAAATTTAATCAATCTAGAATACTTCTTAATCATGTCTAAAGAGGTCAACAAATCATTAACCCGTACGTTCCATACTGATGTTAATTTGAAATCTATAAAGCAAATCTCAGACACAAGAAAGATTACAGAAACCAAATTATTCGAAATGGTTGATGGGAAGATTGAAGATTTGATGGATTTCATTGATTGGGATTGGCAAACTCCAGATATCAACAAGGAACCAAACTTTTTCATTAAAGATATTGGTGATTTCTTGAAAAATATGTTCAACTCAACTTTTTCCAATCTACCATTTTCTGTGAAAACTCTGTTATTATACAGAGTATTTGATCTATTGGCAAGTAGATTTTTGGAAAATTTGAATGATCAACAAGCAATCTCCAAACCTTCAATCACAAACTTTGATATTGATATTTCATATATTGAAACAATCACAAGAGAACTCAACCCGTCTAGGGAATCAGCAGTGAATGGTACAAGTAGAGAATCACTACAATCAATGTTCTTACAACTGAGACAAACTATTAACTTGTTGAAAATTGGTCATTTGGATGAATATAAAGATCAAACTACAAGAATGAGAAAATATGATCAAATTAAACCTGATGATGCTGTGAGTTTAATTAAAAAAGTCAGTGCCGAATCAACACCAAGTACACCAGTGGACAGTCCAGACCCAAATAATGGGTCCAAATACTCAAAGTTTTATAAATTTAGATCTAATGCGTAACTGAAATGAATGTAATGATAAAATTCCTGATTTATTGTAGAAAAGTACAAAAAGCAAAATCTCCGATATTTTTTCAAGATTTTTGACGCATCGGAGGAAAATCAAAAAATTTTGGTGTGTGAAAGAGATGCTCTTTGTCGGGACATAATTGATCAAAGGATTGATTAACTTAATCATTGCTAAACAAAAGAGCTAAGCTATGGGAGAAAAAAGAAGAAATAATGGAGGCGGCAAAGGCCAAGATCGTAAGAAAAAAGTATGTGTACCACTGGTTTTTCAATAGGAATTATGAGATCTCATATACTAACATGTTTTTGTGTTTAGTACAAAGTTGCAGCTGGTATAATTGATCCTCAAACATCAGGTATCTATGCCACATGTAATAGACATCATGAGAAACAATGTCAAAAAGAGTTGAGCTTATTGTTTGATGACAAGTATCAAGAATTCTGTAAAGATGCTGAGACTGTTGGTGATGAAGATGTTGAACAAGATGATGAAGAGGAGCTATCTATTGAAGATTCAATCAAAAGAGAATTAGAAGGATTACAACAACCGAAGAATAAGGACACTACAAAGAAAGAGCCGTTCCAATTTATTGATTTAGGATGCGAATGTGTTGTTTTCATCAAAACCAGAAAGCCAGTTGATCCAGTATTTCTTGTAGAAAAGATTTGTGAAGAGGCATTCCATTCCAAGATAAAAAATACAAGATACACTCAAAAATTAACTCCTATATCATGGTCTTCATCTGCATCAGTGGAAGAGTTGACTAAATTAGCCAAATATGTTTTAGCTCCACATTTCCATAAAGAAGAAGGTCAAGAACCTTTGTCATTTGCTGTTAAAGTGAGTTCAAGAAATTTCAATACCATCGAGAAGATGGATATAATCACCAAGATTGCTGAATGTGTCGGTAGAGATCATGGTCATCGTGTTGATTTGAAAAAGTATGATAAATTGATTCTGGTTGAATGTTTTAAGAATAATATTGGAATGAGTGTTGTTAGTAATTACGAAAAATTTCAAAAATTCAACCTTCAACAAATTTTTGAAAAACAATTGGATAATGACAACGAATCATTATCAAGATCAAGAGCAGCTACTCCAAAGATTGTGAAGAAGATTGAAGAGAAGAACGAGAAAGTCAACGATGAAGAGAAGAAAGAAGAAAATGATACAAAGACAGAAATTACAAAGGACAATAAAGACTCAGTAGAAATTAAAGTATAATACATTTATTTAGGTTAGTTTGATGATAAAACACTCTCCAAATACTATTTGAATTCGTTAGTAGTCCATTTAAAACTGACATTAAAATGATTTACTTACTCTTGTTGGTTCTTCCCAAGATAACCAATCACCCCTTTTATTTGGAATAAGTCCCATACTGTTCAATTTATAAACCCCAATTGCAACAACGACTAATTGTAAAAACACAAAAGTCAATTTTGCTAAAAATAAGTCATGTTTAGTTCCATCACTTTCTAACCCTCTAAATGCATCATTAACACTCAAGATAGCCTTGAATGGGCCTGTAAAGAGCATAAGAGTCATCGTTATTGGAATCAACTGAAGAGAATTACCAGACATATATGACATTACTAAATTCATTGGGATTTGCTTCCCAGGACCAGTGGCAATGTCCCAAGCTTTCTGTTACTTCATATTAGTATTTTAATTTGTGGGTCAAGTTTGATTGAAAACAACATACTTTGATCTTTAGTGCATCGATTTGTTGAGGTTGTTTCACAACTGGTGATTTCTTGAGCTTATAATAATGATGGTTAATATCCACACTTTCAAACTTATTAGTTGATGACATACTTTTGAAGGTTCTTGAAAGCCATTTGGAGATTCAATCTGTATTGATGCCGGTTTCCTATTTCCATTAGTATTTTCCCAAAATTTCCAAAAGAGAGGAGAAAGCATACACTATTGTTGGGTTTGTAAGGTCTTTGTACCAGCTCATTATGAATTTTGTGACGCTATTAAACTAATTGGTGATGATGAATGATATCAATCTATTCGTTGTCTTTGATGGCTTGGTGCTTCGGGATCTTTTTTGAATTTGGTGCATAAGTTCGACTTAGTCATCAGAATATAAGTCAAAAAACCGAACAATTTGGCATCAAGATGAGTTGTTGAGTCTCCACTCATTCTCAAACGAGGGCCCTATTAAAGAGATATAAGGACGTTACTTAGAAGGTTTTAAAGTGATTGACAATGTGTTCATTAATGATGGCGAGGTTCTACAATTGAACCGACTGAATCTAACATTGCAGAGTATAAGAGTATAAGCTCTATGGAAATAAACAGATATCGTTTCATATATTAACACTCTAGCTATTCTTCAATCCTAGCTGATTTTGAATTTGATATAAATGTGGCTTCTAGTATCGTCTAAAAGCAGTCAATGTATTTGCTTGATCTTAGGGATCCATTATTAAATGACATAAAGGTCTTGACTATACCATTGTCAACCATTGATTGTAATAGAGACTAGGAATAGTAGTGCAAATCTGTTTCCAGTGCATCATAAAATATAATGACAGTTTATTACAAATACTTTTACCAATTGTCCCTTAGTGGGAGCAATTCACTAGCGAATAGACTTAGTTAGCGTTTGAGAAATTATATGGATGGTCACCTATCACGATGTATAATATTTTAATTCCCAACTGGGACGGATCCGAAGTTCCAATATTAACAACCAAATGACTAGCTATTTCTCAGCAATTCATGATTACAAATGTTTAGTATCCATAGTGGTAACATAACCCTTAAAACAGCGTCAGAAAGCTCTTATATCCCAATGAACCATATAATGGAATTCGGAAATAGCTATATGGGAATATGGAATTACTGGAGATACAGTTTTCATTACTACAACCTAGCAAGATTTAGGATACTTTACTAGAAGTATATAAATACTCTATTTTGTCTCTTTGAAATGTTTGTGGTGTTGGTGATATAGAGTTGAAAAACATTGTTAATCAGTTCATAAGAGTCAAAATGCCAGTTTATTTCATCACAGGTGCTAACAGAGGTATCGGGTTTGCAGTTACAAAATACCTATCAAAGGACAGTTCAAATACTATTATTGCAACAGCTCGTGATGTTTCAAAAGCTGTTGACTTGAAAGCCCTTGCTGAAGAAACAAAAAATATACATGTTGTTTCATTGGATGTCTCATCTGTCGAGTCAATTGGTAAGCTTGACGATCAATTGAGAGATATTGCTAAAGATGGTGTTGATGTTTATTTCGCAAATGCAGGTTTTGGTGATTCATTTATTCCAGTTTTCGAGATTGAAAGAAAAGATTGGGCTAACCACTATTTCACAAATGTTATTGGTCCTATTGATGTTGCAAAAGTTCTCAAGAAATATTTGGATAAAAAGGGAACAAAGCAAATTGTTTTCGTGTCAAGTAACGCAGGATCTTTAACTGCTTTTGTTCCAGTCTCAACAGGTGCTTATGGTCAGTCTAAAGCTGCTTTGAACCATACCACTTTGACACTTGCCCAGGAGCTCAAAGGTGAAGGTTATACTGTCATTTGTCTCCATCCAGGTGTTGTTTCCACTGAGACTGGGAAAGCAGTTTCGGCTCGTGTCTTTGCTGGTAATCCAGAACTTCAAGCACTGGCTAAGGCAAGTTCAATTACACCAGAACAAAGTGCTTCTGATATTGTTGAAAAGGTTCTGAACAAGTTAACAAAGGATGATACTGGTAAATTCTTCAACCATGACGGTAACGAGCATCCTCTTTAGTTCAGCTCCAAGGGTTCCTAATACAAGTCCAGCTGAGATATAACAATTCACTACTTCTCATCTCTTTCGTAGCAGGTAGTCGTACTCGATGAGGTGAAATGTTTCTTCATGATACCACCGACCAGGGCTCGATATTTTTCGGAGCTATCTCAGGAAAATTGAACTTGAACTCTTTGACACTTTCTCATTTACAACTACAATTCGAACATTACACACAACTGATTACAACTAATCCCCTTTTAATATGGTCAATGAGGTTGTTGCTTCATATCAACCAGTCTTTGGTATCGGTTTCCATATCTCTCGCTGAGGTTTTGGAGTAATATCAACACAATTTTCAGTTGAAGTGTTGTTTATCTTTAGAATGGCGAGCCATCACGATGTGTTAAGAGTTGTCACTGATGACCGCTGTGCTTCGCTAATGGGAATAGTAGCGAGTTTTCCATAATCAGGCTATTCCAGTCCCAACTCGTTCGATGGCGCCTAAATTATTGCAGGTTTAATTTCAAAAATGTTGATATTTGGAGAAAGTTGAGTTTTTCAGAATAACAAATCAGATAAGCTGGAGAATCAGAACATGGCGGTGCTCCTAATGATTTCCCTGAATATTCAATTAAAAGAAGCTGGAAAGAGTTCATCTCTGATATCCAATAAATTCTGGTTTCAATTCTAGGGAAATTGGAATTGAAAACTTGAATTTTGTGGAAAAGTGGAACATTTCAAAAGCTTGAGTTCAAATTCTGATGAGATTTGAAAGTTGATGAAAATGAGATTTGGTCGAAAAAATAAAACTTGGAATTTGTCCCAGAAGTTTGGGGAATCTCGAGACTACTTCGAATTCGATTTTTAACAAAAAGCTTTTGTAGCCCTGGAGGATTTGTATTTTTGAGCTTTACAAAAGTTTGACCAAAATTTGAGATTTAGAAAAGTTTTGAGAAAAAAATAAAAAACGGGCTTTGTCACTTTAAGAACTTTAAGACAGCGCATTTGAAAGCTACGTACGGGTTGATTTCAAATCTTGAATTTCAAGTAATTTGGAGAAACTTCATTTTTGAGTTCCAGAAACTTGAGTTTAAATTTTGGTGAGATTTAAAAATTGATGAAACTGAAATTTAAAGAATGTTCGGAAAACGAAACTCGAAATTTGTCTCAAAAGTTTGGGGAATCTCTAGACTCCTTTGAATTTGATCTTGAACACAAAGTTTTGGTGGCTCTGGAGGATTTGTGTATTTGAGATTCACAAACACTTGATCAAAATTTGAAAAAGAAAGACGATTTCATAAAATGGAAAATTTTGGAGCAAGGAATTTTAAAAACAGGGCGTTCAAAAACTACGTTTGGATTGGTTTCAAATCTAGAGTTTCAAAGAACTTGAAGAAACTTCGTTTTTGAGTTTCAGAAACTTGAGTTCAAATCTTGGTGAAAATTCAAAAGTTGTTAAAATTTACCAAAAAATCGAAAATTGGAATTTAAAGATTTTCTGGATTGGACAAAATCATGTTTTCGAGATCTAAAAATTGAAAGAGAAAAACTATTTACTTTTCAAATGAATTTGAAGAAATTCAACAGTTCATAATTTCAATTGAGAATTAATCCTAAATTTAAGGAAAAATTCAAAAAAGTTCATTGATTTTTTTTTTCGATCGAAAGAATCCTCTATTCATAATTGTTATAATTTGGGATTTTCCGTTAGTATATTGATCATTGTTATACTTGGAATAAGTCAAACATACCTGTTTTGGTAGAAAAATCTGTTGAGCTAGGCCCAGCAGATAAAAAGAACCATGGACAAAAGTCAATCAGATCTCATCAAAACAAATCAATGTTATTACTGACAAGTGGATCATCTTCATAACTTTCACCCGAAAAAAAAAAGTAAGGTCTTCAAAAACTTTTGGAAGAATTAGACCTATGGCTTATGGGCGACGGTGAAAAGTGGAAATGGTGAACTTCAGTCGACATATCAAGTCAAATTTGGTAAATCACTAAGGGATGTCTCCGCAAGGTTTTAGTCAGTCTTTAGTATGATCAGGTCAAAATTCAAAAGGATCAGTTATTCTCTGGTAGCACACACCTGGCATCCCAAAGACTGAAACCAATTAAATTCTTCATTCCATCATTTCAAACTTCAAACATTAACAGGTCCCTGATTCACTACTCTTCGAGAGATTTAAATGCCCGGATGTCAACCATTAAAACAAATCACCTCAAGTGTCGCCCACCCAATGAACAAATGGCGCTTTAATCTCCTAAGTCACAGTCAACGTTTCCAGAAAAGCATATGGTGGACCCTTTACTAAATCACCACTCCTCAGATATACATCTCTAGATCAACAAAAAAAAAAAGCATCACTAGGGTGTGTAAGATCAAATATGAGGATTTGGATGTGGAATCTTTCGAGGAACCAAGACCATGGAGGCTCTAAGGAGTTAAACGCCCGGAACAGAATTCGATAAGGCTAGACCCACGTTCATATGGAACGCCCAAATATGCTAGATATGGTATCAATCAATATCAGAAAGATTTAAATTTTCTCTTCCACTCTCATCAGTTAGGATAATAAAACAAACATGTCAATCAACTGATAATTCAAATCTCCAAAAGCTTTTTTTCTTTGATCAAAAATAACCAATAAGAACTTATAATTCATTAAATAAAAGATTTCGATTCTCAAGGACACATATCCTGACCCATTGGTGTTGACGGTCACTTCCTGGGATCTCTTACTTAAAAGAGATAAATCATCTTCATAACCATTTAACGAAATGCTCATGGTATTTTAAAATCTCTGAAAAAATGAACAAATATTGAAAAGATATCCCCTAATCCCATATATCCAAAGACTTCCCTTTTTTTTTTCAATCAGTATTAAACAACCAATGAGAACTTATAATTCATTAAATAAAGGATTTCGATTCTCAAGGACACATATCCTGACCCATTGGTGTTGACGGTCACTTCCTGGGATCTCTTAATTAAAAGTGATAAATCATCCTCATAATCATATAATGAAATGGAAAACCTCATGGTGTTCGAACACCTCTCAAAAGTTGGTCAGTTTCAATAGGAATTGGTGTTAAAAAGAACATGCAGTAATCCAACTTCAGGTTGTATCTGATCAAATAAATCAACATCATGACAAAAATATCACCGAATCATGGCTAAAATCTCTCCTTCACTAAAATTGAATCTCTCACATATTGGAAGTCAACATTGACAAGGAAAGGAAAAAAAAACAGTGGGAGAAAGAAGGATAAGGATTCGATAGATTGAGATATTTATAAGTTTCTAATTATTTTCGATTGTTACACAAAAGCTTGAATTACACAAAACCAAAAATGGAAGAAAATGTTACACAAAAGCTTAATTTGAAAGAATTGTTGGGTGTATGATATCATTGGGGACTAATTATAATGAAAGCTTACCAAAGATGTATGAGTGTAAGTTTATATTATTGAGCTGTGATTTGAATGTTTTCCTATTGTAGATTGTGATAATTCCGAATTTGTGTACGTTCTGATTTTTTAAATCACCGGAGTAACCAAAAATAATTAGGTGAAATGAATTGAAAGAATCTCTTTACAATATGTTAACTTCTCAGTTGGTTTGCTATGGCACTAGTATAATCTATGATTCTTGTGATCAATTAACAATCTATGAACAAAAAGACACAAAAGCTTTTTAAGCCTATATATAACATAAAGTCACTATTATTAATCGAAAGAAAATTAGCTTCAAGATTATCACTACAAAGATTCTTTATTTCACTGGGACGTTATTGATAGAAAAACTTTTAATGATGCATTTAGATTAATTTTTGGTTATAAATTTTGATAGTTCTATAGCAACTACATCTTTTTCATTTTTTTTAGTTGATCTTGTCCCCAGTTTTGACCATTCTGAACCATTCGGTTTATAAACTTCAACTGGTAAGCTTGTAGTTAAATCATCTTCCCTTGTAACAAGGAAGTTCAATATATCCTGACCATTGAAGTTATTGAATGGTTTATGTTGCGTTTGTTTTTTACTTAGTTGATTTATCTTAGTTGAAGATTGATTTGGGGAAATTGATGATTTTTTACTCAACTTATTTGAAGATTGATTTGATTGGCTGATATTTGACTGAGAATTTTGTCTCCTTTGTAGTGATTGTGTAGAAGCTGGGGTTGAAGTACCAGAAGTCGCAGTTGATGTCACTGATGAAGGTTCCTGACTTTTCGAAGCAGCTATGGCTGCCCATCCAGAAGTTTTCTTTGTGAATGAAGGTTTCGAAGGCAGACTAGGCGGCTGTTTCTTATGATTGTTGTTGTTTTGTTTGTTTAGATCCTGACTTTGGGGTTGGTCTTCCTTTGAGTTATTATTCGATTGAGTATTTGACGCCATGATAAAGATTGATTTGATTTGATTTTGATTTGTATGGCAGCGGTTATATGCTTGATCCAATTCTTCCCAGTTTTTTATATTCCTACAATGTGGCTTCTTAATAACAGCAGTCACAACAGTATTTCACCACCAGCGCAGTTCTTGATAAATTGAAACCGTAAGTCTCTTTGGCTTCTTTGATGATGTTTTAATTAATGCTTCTTTTAGGCGTGGATTTGATTTGATTTGATTTGATTTGGTTTCTGTGAAACTCATTCCCGAGAAATTCGCGGGATTGTTTTGTTTCAAACAGGCTCGTCAGCGGAGTTAGGCAGCGAATGGTAATCGCACGCACAGAACACGTAGTCATATAGCACATCCTCTCATCGCTGGCTCCAGGCTCAAACTTCCCTGTGTACTCTTCTGCATTGCTGTTGGTGCTTGCTGTGGATTTAATACAACCATTACAATAATTCTTATGATATTTATTATTGTATATTAGTAGTTGGACTGAATACAACTGTTATCCACTGTTCAACTCATCGTTC
The DNA here is from genome assembly GCA_030571095.1 of Hansenula sp. yHMH451. Taxonomy (NCBI): domain Eukaryota; kingdom Fungi; phylum Ascomycota; class Saccharomycetes; order Phaffomycetales; family Wickerhamomycetaceae; genus Hansenula; species Hansenula sp. yHMH451. The sequence continues at coordinate 324,041 of JAJLXE010000010.1, forward strand.
AATATTCAATATATATAATACCACTGCCATACATACTACATACTAGTAAACCACCCTCAACTTCCGGGGCTCTCATCGTTTTCAAATTATCAAGGTTCTCTATTGCCGGACCACTCTCGATCTAATAAACTATTTAAACAATGCAAACTGAATCATGATGACATGTTTTTTAGCCTATTTCACAAGATTAAATCCAACAAACTCGACGTATTGCAGCTGGCAATTGCTGTTAAGTTGATCTGGGGAAACAGCTCGCTGCTTATTCCCGGCATCCTCAAAGCACCGGGGCTGTATGGGCCCAGTCCTAATAGCAATTGCTGTTGTTCTTGTTGCTGTTGATTGTTTAGTTTGGTGTGTTGTAGGTGAATAAAAGTTGTTAATGTATACAATTAATACATAATTGCTACCAATGCCCTAAATTAAGGGAATGTCTCAACAAAAATTGGCTGTGTGTTGTGTATTCACAGAGCTTAACTACGGAACTTTAGGTGTCTTCTGGTCAGCACCCCACAGACTTTCATCTCATCCCGATTTCCAACGGACAAGACTATATAAAGATACAAAAATCCCATCAAGAGTTTCTTGTTTCTTTACAATTTGTTACATTTCACAATTGATTCATATTCCAACTAATCTCTTCAATTGAAAAAATACAACAACAACAAGAACAACAACGTAAAATGTCTCATAAAGCTTCAGATGAACATCACGTTGAAACTGATTTAATCACCCTTTCAAGATTTATCTTGACCTCTCAACAAAAAGTTGCTGAAAAGGCAACTGGTGAATTGACCTTATTGTTGAACTCTTTACAATTCGCTTTTAAATTCATTGCAAATAACATTCGTAAGGCCGAATTGGTCAATCTAATGGGTCTTGCTGGTGCTTCAAATTCTACTGGTGATGCTCAGAAGAAATTGGATGTTATTGGTGATGAAATCTTCATAAATGCAATGAAGGCTAGTGGGAATGTTAAAGTGTTGGTCTCTGAAGAACAAGAAGATTTGATTGTTTTCGATGGTCCTGGTAATTACGCTGTTGTTTGTGATCCAATCGATGGGTCTTCAAATATTGATGCCGGTGTTTCTGTTGGTACCATTTTCGGTATCTATAGATTATTACCAGGTTCAAAAGGTTCAATCAAGGATGTTTTAAGACCAGGTACTGAAATGGTTGCTGCCGGTTACACCATGTATGGTGCCTCTTCCCATTTGATGTTGACCACTGGTCAAGGTGTTAATGGGTTCACACTAGATACTTCTCTTGGTGAATTCATTTTAACACATCCAAATTTGAAAATTAGTGATGAAAAGCATATCTACTCTGTGAATGAAGGTAATACAACTTACTGGGCTCCAGAAGCTCAACAATTCATTGCTGATTTAAAGAAACCACAATTCAATGGTAAACCATATAGTGCAAGATATATCGGTTCAATGGTTGCAGATGTTCATAGAACTTTACTTTATGGTGGATTATTTGCTTATCCAGCCGACTCAAGATCTAAAAATGGGAAATTAAGAATCCTATATGAATGTTTCCCAATGGCTTTCCTTTTCGAACAAGCTGGTGGTAGAGCTGTGACGGATGATGGTAAACGTATTTTAGAATTAACTCCAAAGGCTATCCATGATAGATCTGGTATTTGGTTGGGTAGTAAGGCTGAAATTGGAAGATATTTAGAAGCTACTGGTGGTGCCAAATAGAACCATTAACGATTTATAGATTCAAACATGCCTTGTCCAAATACTATTATAGCATTAACTTATGAATTATGTCATGACTTTTTTGTTAATTTAATTAGCTGTAGTAACTGTAACCAATTCTTCTCAACAGAAAAGTCTTCAAGCCGACTCGCTAAACAACAACGACTTTTCAATTCATCTCTAGAAATGATCTGTATTATAATCAGCGATAAAATGTAAAATTATACATGAATCAAAATTCGCGTTCGGGTTTTTGGACATCAGTCATAATTTGAAATTTTCAAAAACTAACTCATCATCATCCCATTCAAATGGAATTAGTATTAGACATACTTAATACCTCTTCAAGTCAGGTATTCTTGCCTTTAAAGCTATCATAAGAATACCCTGCTATCTATCCCATACTCAACCATGGGACTCTCCACCATAGAATCCTCGCTAACAAAGCATATCAGATCTTTTTTACAATCTAATTACTCCACAAACACATTAAAAATATTTGCTTGCATAGTTTCATTAATATCATGTTTATGTGCCGGTTCAGTATTATTATTCCCCTTATTCACACCAGTTCTTTCACATAGTTTGGGGTATACCCAATTTGAAATCAATATTGTAGGGAGTTTAACTTCATTAGGGATGTATCTCCCATTACCAATCTTGGGATACCTTGCTGATTGTCATGGACCAGTTTTATTATCAGTTATTACATTAATCTTGTTTGGTCCTGCTTATCTATTAGCTTCATTAGTCATTGAAAATAATTGGAATTTTTGGTATCTTGCAATAAGTTTTGGATTTATTGGTTGTGCTACTTCTGCTTTATATTTCACTGCTTTATTAACTTGTGCTAAAATTTATCCACAAAATAAAGGTTTAACAATTAGTGCACCTGTGACATGTTATGGATTAAGTTCTTTAATTGGATCTCAAATTTTGAAACTAAACTTCTTAAAATTATCAAATAATGAATTGAATCTATATAAAACTTTTAGATTTTTCAGTATTCTTTATTTATTTTTAGGGTTATTTAATTGGATAAGTGCAAGTGTTGTTACTATTGAAAAAGATGTTCTGTTAAGGAAACATGAAAATGACAATGCAATTAATAATGAACAACGTCCATTATTATCTTCAGATTCAGAACATGATCAACAAATTGATTCAAATGACCTAGTTGCAAATCATCAAGCTAAATTTTGGAAATTTTTGACAGATATTTCAACTTACATCTTATTATTTTCAGTATTGTTAAGTATTGGTCCTTCAGAAATGTACATTACTAATATGGGATCATTAATTAATGCTGTTAGTCCAAAATCATTAATTTCAAATCAAGTTTCAATTCATGCTATTTTTTCAACATTATCAAGATTATCATTAGGTGCTCTTTCGGATTTCTTGGTTTCCAAATACAGAGTTGCAAGAAGTTGGTTATTATTAGGTGTTATATTACTTGGTATATTAACGCAATTATTAATTGCAAACTCAATATTCATTAAAGATGATTATTATATCATCTCCGCATTATCAGGGTTCTCATATGGTGGACTTTTCACACTTTATCCAACTGTTATATTTTCCATTTGGGGCTCTGAAATCTTTGGATCTGCTTGGGGATCTTTCATGATTGCTCCAGCTATTGGTTCTACCTCGTTTGGTATGATTTTCGGTCTCATTTATGATTCAAAATGTCAAGCTAGTATAGAAACTATCACAAGAGCTGGTAATTGTATTAGTCCTGTGTTTTGGATCAATTCATTTGCATTTGGCATCAGTGCTGTGCTGCTAGTTGTGGCATGGCAGGGGATTTGGGTGAAGACACATTACACCTTGTCATAAAATATCTGCATTTACTCATTAATAAGTTTCATTCATTCATAATAGTTCAACTGTAGACAACATATATATATATATATATACGTGGTCGGAATACACCACTATGTAACACGTGACGTGTTACCCCTTTCGCATAGTCGGAATTTGAAAGCGTGGGTCCTCAGTGCTGTGGTGCGCACCGGATATTCTCTGATCTGTCGCGTTGGCATCTTTGAAAGTTGAAAGTTGAGTTTGTTTAGGTGGAAACTTGAATTTTCAACATCAACACGAAACAAATTCATCCAAATCAACTCTTGTTTTTCCATATTCTTTTGTGGCGGATAAATATATCGAATCTGAAGATATGAGTAGCTGTATGTGTCTGTTTGATTGAGCATGAAGAGCTCCAACAAGGGTTGTTGAATTGGGACCTTGTTGACCAGCGTTTTTTTTTTCAAAGCTTGTTGGAGACATCAACTGGGTACCAAGATATGAAATTGAATAACGTACTAACAATGATTATTTTTAATAGTTCGTGTTTTAGATCTTGTGAAACCTTTCACTGGGTTCTTACCTGAAGTGGTTGCCCCAGAGAGAAAAGTCCCATTCAATCAAAAATTAATGTGGACTGGGGTCACTTTATTGATTTTCTTAGTTATGAGTGAAATCCCATTATATGGTATTGTTTCATCAGAATCTTCCGATCCATTATACTGGTTAAGAATGATGCTGGCCTCAAATAGAGGTACTTTGATGGAATTGGGTATTTCCCCAATTGTTTCTTCAGGTATGGTGTTCCAACTATTACAAGGTACACAATTATTAGATGTTAATTTAGAAAGTAAATCTGATCGTGAAACTTTCCAAACTGCCCAAAAATTATTCGCCATCTTATTATCAATTGGTCAAGCTACTGTTTATGTTTTAACTGGTATGTACGGTAGACCAAGTGATTTAGGTGTTGGTGTCTGTTTATTATTGATTTTACAATTGGTCTTTGCAGGTATTATTGTTATCTTATTAGATGAATTGTTACAAAAAGGTTATGGTTTAGGTTCTGGTATTTCATTATTCATGGCTACTAACATTTGTGAACAAATTTTCTGGAAATCTTTTGCTCCAACAACTGTTAACAATGGTCGTGGTGATGAATTTGAAGGTGCTGTTGTTGCCTTATTCCATTTCTTAGCCATTAGAAAAGATAAGAAAAGAGCTATTGTTGAAGCTTTCTATAGACCAAACTTACCAAATTTGTTCCAATTATTGGCTACTTTCATTGTCTTCTTTTTGGTTGTGTTCTTACAAGGTTTCCGTTATGAAATCCCAGTCAGATCAACTAGACAAAGAGGTCCATATGGTCTATACCCAATCAAATTATTCTATACTTCAAACACTCCAATCATGTTGCAATCAGCTTTAACTTCAAACTTCTTTATCATTTCACAAATGTTGTTCCAAAAATTCCCATTGAACCCAATTGTTCGTTTATTTGGTGTTTGGGATGCTAGACCAGGTTCACCTCAATTATTTGCTACAACTGGTATTGCTTATTACATTCAACCACCATTTTCATTAACCGAGGCCTTGTTAGATCCAATTAAGACTGTCATCTATGTCACTTTTGTCTTAGGTGTCTGTGCTATCTTCTCTAAAACTTGGATCGAGATCTCTGGTTCTGCTCCAAGGGATGTTGCTAAACAATTTAAAGATCAAGGTTTAGTTATTGCTGGTCACCGTGAAACTTCTGTTTACAAGGAATTGAAGAGAATCATCCCAACTGCTGCTGCTTTTGGTGGTGCTTCCATTGGTGCCTTGTCAGTTGCTTGTGATTTGTTAGGTACTTTAGGTTCAGGTACTTCTATTTTATTAGCTGTTACCACCATCTACAGTTACTATGAAATCTTTGCCAAGGAAGGTGGGTTCCAACAAAATGTTGTTTCTGGTTTCTCTGAAGCCTTTTAAGTCATTTAACATTTGATATCAGATAATTTTTTTTTGATTCAGCATAATTCAAATCAGCATTTTACAAAGAAAAAATATCTCCCACAATTAAAAAAAACAAAACATTGTATACTAGTTTTCAATTTGTTAGAGCTTGGATGATAATTCTAATATATTCACATAATCAAATTGAATCACCATGAAGAAGGAGGATACAAAAAATCTAAAGAGAACGTATCATCCTATGAAGTAGGGTATAGTTCATCACAATCACATTATTTGTAATATTTTAAATTCTGTAGGATAGGAGGACTTCTCATAACTTATTAGTTCTTGCGTTGGCAATATTCATCTTTTTGGCTTATTAAGCAAATAGATACCAAATGGATAACGACTTGACACTCGAACGCTGAGATATGATTCTGCTCTTGCAAATGTACTCCAGACACATTTATATATTGCAAACTGCCATCTATCTCAAGCAACGTAGTCTTAATTTCCCCAGGTATTGATAAAAGTACAAGCCGACGCATTTTCAAGTTTTGAATGTGGGCAACAAAGCTGCCGATGTGCCAAAACAAAGCTTAACACCTTTTATTGTTCCTTTTACGATGTAAAGAGAACCTCAGCTGTGCTTTCTGTTGTTCAGAGCTTAAAGTTTCAATAAGATCTTTCAAAGTTGTTTTCAGATATTAGTTACTTCCCCAACTACAGTTGCCTCATTGCTAGAACAATTAATGCCAATTCATCCTTGAACCACAATACTATCAACTTTCATTCAAATAGGGGAAATAGCAGTCAAGAAGCCAGACAAAAAGCAGCATCTCAACACGTCCAATTAATGAACCAGTTAAGCATTACAGAATACTATGATGACGATACGATATCTAGTAAAAGATTCTCTACCCTTTATGATCTTGAATATTGGTTTCTAGCTGGAAAGAACCCACTTGATAGGTTTAGAATACCCAGAGAGTCGCCATCCAACTATAATCGCTACAAAAAATCAGATAATGATGGAAATGACATCAACGTCCTCGTGTGTCATGACTACAAAAATAACTACCAAGATGGAGAGGACGAGAACCCGTTGGGTTATTTCCCACATGCATCAGGCCAACACTACTATATCCAATACCCTTCATTGGTCGACCTTTTCGTTTATTTTTCTCATTATAGAGTCTCAGTTCCGCCCGTTTCATGGATTAATTCGTTACACAGACAAGGAATTCAAGTGTTAGGTACTGTGATCGTTGAAGGCACAAACTTTGCAGAAGCGGATACCTTGTTATCAAAGAATGATGAGGGTGAGTTTAAATTTGTCGAGATATTGGCTGAGCTGGCACGTCATTATGGATTCGATGGTTGGTTGTTAAATATTGAGTCAAGATTCACATCTTGGGATAAAGCTCAAGATCTCCCGCTGTTTGAAGAAGCCTTGAAAGCCAGACTACATCGTTTAGTGCCACATTCTAAGTTGGTTTGGTACGATTCTTTAATCACGGAAAGAATTTTTTATCAAAATTCAGTGAATTCATGGAATTATGATCATTTCTCTGCAACTGATTTATTTTTCACTAACTATTGGTGGACTGAAGACCAATTACAACAGAACATCAAAAATATTGGATTACTTGGAACAAGGCAGAAACTTTTCGTAGGTATTGATATTTGGGGTAGAGGCTCAAGAGTTGGCGGAGGTGGTTATGAATCCGGTATTGCAATCAATGCATTGAAAAGGCATCAGACTAATGTTGCTCTATTTGCACCAGCATGGACTTATGAAAATTTCGCAAAAGATCAATTTGCACTGAATGATAAAAAGTTTTGGATAGGCGATGACACAAGTGATCAAACCGGTGGTAGCGTTTCAACGTTCGTGTCACATTATACTGCTCCTGTTTATGAAAAGAATGGGAATACGATTTTTTATTCAAATTTTAGCACCGGAGAAGGCTCAAAGTTTAGAGTATTCGCACAAACAGTATTTGGAAATAATTGGGTTAATGGGAACATACAAACCTCAATTCCAATAATCGAAGACGATAAGCGATTATCCCTTTACTTAAAAGACACTTTCAATGGAGGTTCGAGTCTCAAAATTACCCATAGAAACTCTATTTTGAACGACACCAAATCTGATTATTTCCCCTTGTTCAATTTCAAAAATGATATTAACTCTAACAATCTCAGTGTTTCTGTTAGTTTTAAATATTTAACTGAGATACCATCTAATTCAAGATTTCAGTTAGAAATCAAATATTTCATCGAGAGAAGATATAGAAGTGTTAATAGAGTAAGAGATGGTGTCTTTCGATTACCGTTAACATATTCTAACAAGAATTGGAAATATATTGAAACTGGATTTGCCCTACCGAGATTACAAGTACGTGAACATTTTGTTCTTGAAGGAGCACAAATCCGCTGGGTTGATAGTACAGATGATGAGAATGCGGAAGTTGATTTTGATGGTGATGAAAATAGTCGTTCATGGGTTATGATTCCCCAGAGTTCTGATCCAAATATTAGAAGAGAATTACTTATTGGTGATATTTTGATCGCAGGTATCAAGAATGAAATAAATATCGATCCTATTAGTGCATTGAAAAAAGTTGAGCTTGGTGGTGAAAAGGATGTGCTTATTGAATGGAACGATGATTTTGAAGTGTTCTTTTGGTTAGTCTACGTTAATGCCAAATTCTTGGGAGTTGCACACAAAGCTATATGGAAAGTTCAGAGAGGTGATAAGGTTCGAATCGATGTTTTCACAAGGTCAGGGAAATTGTTAAAAGGTAAAGATTTGTATATTTAGTATGTTGGATAAAAATGCGAGGAGATTTAGTGATATGATATATATACCAGTTTCTCTATTATAATTTAAAACTGAAGTTCAATTCCATCTTCATTGTAGAATTTACCATTTTTTTCACTAGACAAGTTCAAAATTGTGTTTGTTAACTGCTTTTCAGCACTTTCAGCAGCTGAAAGGATCTTGAAGTTTTTGAAACCTTCAAGAATAGCTGGGTTTTCTTGAGCATATCCAGCAGATGATGTTCTACCCATATCAGTATCAACTAAACCTGGATGAAGAGCAACAACAGTGAAGCCTTCAGCACCCAATTCGAAGCTAAATTCTTTAATGGTGTAATTCAAAGCAGCTTTAGATTGACCATAAGCGGAACTGCTCATTGGAATGAAGTTATTGATAGATCCAGCTAAAGATGAGATGAAAGCAATATGTTTTGTGTCTTTCAAAATCAAATATTTATATAAAGCTTGAACAAGGAAGACAGGACCCAAGGCATTCACTCTGAAATGATTTGTGTAGATTTCTTCATCAGTGGTTTTCAATAATGGTTTGTATGATTGAGCAATACCAGCATTCGAAATCAAGACGTCAATACCCTCTTTAGCTATATCCTTTAGTTGAGAATCTAATTCTTCAAATGAAGCTTTGTTGGAGACATCTAACTTGACAACATGGACATTTTTTTGAGATTTAATCAAAGATTGTAGTTCAGTGGCCTTTTCTGGTTCACGTGCACTGGCAATGACAGTGTTTGTAGAATCTGAAGATAATTGCTTGACGAATTCAAGACCAATACCACGGTTACCACCGGTCACAAAGTAGACTTTACCTGACATTTTATATATATTTGTTCCAATTGAAAGCTTATAGCTTAATTGATATCAACCCTCTAACATATCATTTCCAAACAGGAGAATCATTCATCTTATATACATTTTGAGAAACCTTTGACAACACAACACTCCTTTTCCTTTTGAAATATAGTCGCAGACGTTAAACAGAGATCAAGTAAAAAATCAGCCAGTCATTATAGTTTCCAAGAGCCCCGAGACAATCACCAGTATTTCCGACGGAGTTTACAGCCGATTGGCGGTTTTAACGTCCATTTTAAAGTGCTCTCATAGTGAAGCGTTTGTAAGTACGCATCTAAGGGCTCAAGAAACGAGAAAACAAGAAAGGGTCCAATACTCATATGACAAAAAGAATTGGTAAGCACTAATACTGGGTCAGAGCTTAATGGGATGATAGAACCGTTGCTTCGTTATCATTTGAATTTTGGCTGGAGGATTTTGGTGGTCTCAAAACTTCAAGCACGGAAATAGGACCTTATCTTTACTAATTTTGTTCTTTGCCTGCATGCATCGTAATTTTCCGGACAGTATCTCGAATGTGTCAAAAAAGGTTTAAAGTATTACAGAGTTTAAATTCATGTACAACTAAGTTATACTGAATGATCTTTGGATCTTAACTAATCACTCGATACTGATCAGCACATTACCTATTTTAATATAAGGAAGAAAACCTTGAATACGCTAAACCATTACCTACTACCTACTCAGTTATTTATAGTGAAATTTTCACATATTTAATTATTTGAGTTATATATATGCCTATAGAAGTTTATCCTCTAGATCAAAATGGGATCTCAGTACCATCATAGTTCAAGAATTTCCCAGTATCTTCCTTTGTCAATTTGTTCAAGATATTTTGAATAACATCATCAACACTTTTGTTTGGTGTGATCATCATACTCTCAAAAAGTTCAGTGAATTCAGGATGCTTGTGGAGGATAACATCTTTTGCCAAGTTCCCAGTGTCTGTGGATACTGCACCAGGGTGAATCGAAACCACTGTGTAACCTTCTTCTTTCAACTCAGAGCTTAAACTCAACATGGTAAAGTTCAAGGCAGCTTTTGATTGACCATAAGCAGCAGTCGAGACAGGGATAAAACTTGTTAGAGAACCTGCAGTACTGGAGACATAAACAATCTGTTTGGTGTCTTTCTTGTCCAAATAGCTCTTTAAAACTTTGGTGATTTCAATAGGACCAGAAACATTAGTGGTGTAATGATCAAACCAGTTTTCTCTATCAGTATCCAAGACATTTTTGTTGGAAACAGCAATAGCTGCATTGGATATAAAGACATCAACACCATCTTTGGCCACTGGTTTCAATTGTGCATCAAGCTTGTCAATTGAATCTTGAGACTTGACATCCAAAGTTACTGCAAAGACATTTTTTTGTTTAGAAACAAGTTTGTTGAGCTCACTAGCTTTAGACAAGTCACGACCAGATCCAATGACAACATTTTCAGGATCTTGAGACAAAGTCTTGAGAAGTTCGAATCCAATACCACGGTTGGCCCCTGTTATGAAATATGTTTTCCCTGGCATTATAATAGTTGATTGTAGTTTGAAGATGATTGTCTAATTATTCTGTTTATTCAGATCTATATCCATTCAGCGAAACAAACCTTGGATCATGATACCTTTATATACTTCTTCAATATGCCCCTCCAACTTCTCTATCAACCTCGATAAGTTCGATAATTCGGGAGCTTTCCTTCGACAATAATCACCTAAACTCTACAATCATTCAACCACCGAGCTAATTCCGGTGCAATACCGCTATAATCCACCAAACTCGATAGTCATTGCTTCATTTCCATAATACATCTTTGAGTGCAATTTGTCAGCTCAGTGCCAAAAAAAGAAGATTACAAATTATGAGCGGGACGCATAAAGAAGTTGTTCTAGTCTATGGTGTATAGTTTTAAATATATATTATGATTTCCAGCTTGTCAACATTAAATGAACTAGAAATGTTGGTGATTCGCACGGTATTTCCCTTTTGGAGCTTTTATCCCCGAGTCTCCTCAATCTCAAGCTCTTCAAATTCAAATTCTGACTTTGTTGAGCTGCTATAGTCTACTACGCCCTTTCATCAGATAGTGTGGTCAAATTATTTATTTGTATGTAACGTATCTAGTTAATTATTAATTCAAATAAAGTCAATTTTAAGCATCCGACCCGAAAAATATTCACACTCTCGGAACCTGAAATTCAAAATGGATATTCCGAACCTTCAAAAGTGAAGAATTTACCATTATCATCCTTTGTGATTTTGTGGAAAACGTTTTTGACAATATCTGAAGCACTCTTTTGTGGAGTAATTACGTTTTCTTCAACAAACTTTGCCACTTCCGGGAATTTTTTGATAAAAACAGTTGTAGCTTCATTACCCATGTCAGTGGAAACAGCACCTGGATGAAGAGAAATCACCGTGAAGCCTTCAGGTTTCAATTCCAAAGATAATGTCAAAGCATTATAATTCAAAGCAGCCTTAGACATACCATAAGCTCCTGTAGGGTATGGGAAGAATGAAGTCAATGAGCTAACGTTACTGGAAACGAAAATAATTTGCTTGGTTTCTTTTTTATCCAAGTATTTCTTTAAGACTTTCAACACTTCAATAGGACCAATCGTGTTGATAAAATAATGTTTAGACCAGACTTCCCTATCAGTCTCCAACACAGAATTATAGGATTGCGCAATTCCGGAATTTGAAAAGTAAACATCGACACCATGCTTGGCAATATCCTTCAACTGGGCATCAAGCTTACCTATTGATTCTGGGGAAGAAACATCTAAAGTTACAATATGAATGTTCTTTGTTTCATTAGCGAGGGCAGTTAATTCCTTGGATCTTGAAACATCACGAACTGTCCCAATGATAGTATTTGAGCTTTCTCTGGAGAGAACCTTGGTAACTTCAAATCCGATACCCCTGTTAGCACCTGTGATAAAATAAACTGGCATGTTTTGAATATTATTTCAACTTGAGACAATGTTTTAGTCTCTAGTCTTCTTTGCGACAATACTAAACAATAACCTCTCTTTATATACTTTCCATAAGCGGTTAAAGTACTATAACTTTTGTCAGCATGTCAACTATTTCCACTATTTCCTTTGTAGGATATACTAATTCCGAAACCTAAAGCCTACTATAAGGCGGCCGCTACGTCTTCAAACAGACAACATGCTGACTATAGGACCAGGATATAAAGAATACTTGCGGATGATGAATAATCTTAAAAAGCTAATTGCGTTTCTCACTAATAGTCGACCAGCACTGGAAATCAAAATTTTGGAGACCGAACAATTCCTTAATGGTACCTGTAGTAACAATATAAGCAACTCAAAAGATACACTTCAAGGTGTAACGCTTGTATGTTGACACGACAAGTATCACATAAAATGTCCATGTTTCTCCACTAACCATGGACATACTAGGAAGGAAAACAGGGCTTCTAGCTCGCTTTAAAAACACGAACCTCTTAAATAAGTTTCCAAATCTGAAAATCTGAATTCTGAGCCACTATGAATTCATGTGAAAATAAACCAAAATCGAGGCACAAGAATTCTCAAATTTTCAGCGCATTAAAGAGAACCAACATCCCCTATGAAAATACACCACTTTAATGTGTTTTGTGTGAACACGAACCATTAAAAGAGTTTTGAGGTAAATTGCGTGTGTATCATTTAAACTCTAATCAAAATCAGTAACAAAGCATTAGAAGACCCTTGATGATGATCATGAAGCAACAGTTGGCTCATCAAAAAGCGACGAAAAAACTTAACAGATGAAAAAGTCTTTCAAAAATAGTGGCTGTGAGTTCAGGCATTTGAATAAATAGGGAAACACAAAGACAGTCTGCAAGTGCTTAAAAAATACTTCCGAGCTAGTTCACCCGTTCTGAAGGCGACAATAAAACTGTGCAACCACAACTCAGGACCTACCCCATTCTTTATCATTAGTTTTGTAACAGCTCAAAGAAGACCCGCCGCTTTTAGTTTAAATATACCTTTACTGTCATAAATAAACGCATGATATGAACTTATGCTCAAGTTGCAAATCGTAAATTTTGGCATCGTAGTAATTCAATGCTGCTGCCTGATAGTACTAGCAGCTGACCGTCTGAAAAAGTTCCTTCTGGTATACCAGCAGCATACAAGTTCTTGGAAGAGATTACAATGGTCATCTCTTCAATCATCTTTAAGGTACCACTTACGTTTTCTTTGGACCCTGTCAAAATCACAAAGCAGTGGCCCAACCGACTGAAGCAGCTTGTGTTACTTTTTTAAGCCTTTAGAGTAACATAGTGATATTTAACTATTCAGATTTCATAATCCACGAGACATTAGAATTGATCTTATTGAAAAATATCTGCAGAATTTCTTTTAGATATAGAAAGCAGGAAACCTGTATCAAGTTCAACATCACTGATTTTTTGAAAGCATTGATACATCAACACAATCTCCGGATTAAGATGGGATTGGACGATTGGACCAAGATTTTCATATATATATAATCAATATCATATTTTTTAAAAAGAAAAGCTCGACTCCCAAACATATGTGGGATATGATATATTTGAAGACAGGTACCCAAACATACGTGGGATATGATGTATTTGAAGACAGGTACTACACAATCGTGAATTAATTATAATTTGGAAATCAGATAAAATTTATTCAATTAGATGGAAAACATCGATATCTGTATTTGTCTCTTGTTAAAATGGAGTCTGAGTACCTTCATAGCTATAAAATTTACCATTATACTCCTTAGTCAATTTCTTTAGAACATTATTAACAATTTCAGATCCACTTGTTTCTGGAGTAATTGTGATACTATCGAGATGTTCTGTAAAGTCAGGGAATTTTTCAAGGATAGACTTTTTCCAGGTTTTACCCATATCACTCGAAACAAGACCTGGATGAAGAGACAACACAGTGTAGCCTTCTTCTCTCAACTCATTACTCAAACTCAACACGGTAAAGTTGAGAGCAGCTTTTGTTTGTCCATAAGCAGCAGAAGGAAGTGGAATGACATTAGTCAATGAAGCAACAACACTTGAAGTGTAAACCAATTGTTTGGTATCCTTCTTGTCCAAGTATTTTTTGACAACTTTCGTGACCTCAATTGGACCAATAACATTTGTTTTGTAATGATCAAACCAAATATCCTTAGTAGTATCTAGCACCTTGTCATTTGACTCAGCAATACCAGCGTTTGAAAGGAACAAATCAATACCATCTTTAGCAATTTCTTGAAGTTGAGCATCCAACTTGTCAATTGATTCTTGAGAGGAAATATCCAAGGTGATTGCGTGCGTGAATGTTCCCGTTCTCTAGGACTAGCTTATTGAAATCATCAGCTTTGGATAGATCACGACCTGAACCAATAACAACATTCGAAGGGTCCTCTGCCAATTTTTTGGCAACTTGGAACCCAATACCACGAGTGGCACCAGTGATGAGATAGACGGTTTTTTCTTCTGGCATTTCTCAGTTATATAGTAAGATTTTTAAGTGAAGTGATGATAGAATGATAGATATCTTGAAGATGAAGCATGGTAGGAAAGTTGGAAATGTGTACCCTCTTATATAGTTGTCAGTAACAACACAAGTTTTCAATCGTAGCTTCAAATGTTGAGTTTTCAATTGTAGCTTCAAATGTCGAGTTTTCAATCGTAGCTTTCAAGTTTTCAATTGTAGCTTCAAATGTTGAGTTTTCAATCGTAGCTTTAAATGTTGAGTTGTTGGTGTTGTATAGATCTATAGATATGGGGCTTATGGGATTCATTACTGCATTTGTTAATTATCGGCCGATGTTTGACGGCAATAGATGGGTATGAATTCAGCTGCAAAGTATGTACATATCAACAAAATCCAAGAACACACGCAAGAAATTCTAAAAGAGCTGGTCATTGGAGCCAGTCCCAGGTCCTTTGTTCTGCTAATCAGTTTTGTGGGAAATTGCCTATGAAACGTTCCATATCAATCTCATTTACTAGACCGAGAAGATAATAGCTTCGCGCATTAACAATTCAAGAAAACCCGCAGTATATAATAGATATAGCGCGTTCAACCAATGAAATTATATAGACGCGTAGTGAATGCGATATATAATTTCTCGTTTTTCACAGTGGCACTGGAGAAGCGTAGCGATATACTAAAGCGAGCTGTAATCTCAATGTTTTACAGAAGTACGAGGTTTTCCGAGCCTGCACTGCATCTCAAATTCATTTCCCATTGCCTACTAGCAGCTCACAGCTCCATCCTCATGCTCATCAATGATCCCATTTTCGTTTTGAGATCAGATGGAGTAGCAGACGAACGACAAGTAGATTTACAGGAGCCAGAGAAAACTGGACAAACAGCTCTCTTTTAGTGAGTTCCATTTCGTGGAGAATGTATACGTACAATGTGCAACGTGCCTAATAACGTCATCTAGTTTATGACTCTAAACTTAGAGGCTGTCGAATGACAGTGAAATCATAAGAGTAATAGGCGTCGCTATTAGACAGCTTATTAATTGAATTCCTCGTATATATTACGATACTTCAGAGTTCAAATCCGACGCCGCTAACTAAGCTACCCCAACTCTTTCTAGCTGACATTTTCATTTAACAGCTCAGATACACATTCATGGTGTGTCTTGGGAAAAACCAAAACAATTATCTATAAGAAAAAGAGCGACAATTGAGAGCAGTTATATTTTAGTTATTATACTTTTGTGGTGCAGATTTGTTTATTAGTTTTTGAATAAAGTCAACATTCGCGCGAAAAATCTCGATTTTAGCTGTCCTTACCGAAATCAAATCAAAGTATTTAGAATAACGCGAAGTCAAAATAATGTGCTAAGTTGGTTTACTTTCAGAACGAATGATGGCAAAGACTCTTTGATGTCTTCCAAGGCCGTCCTAGAAAGGATATTAAATGGTCTGAATTCTGCTCAAAGGCTGGCGGTTACTAGTCCGCCAACAGGTCAGCTTCAGATAATTGCGGGTCCAGGTACTGGTGAGTTCTGATTCTTTGATTTTTAACGGTTTTAGTTTCTAACTGGTATTTCAAGGGAAAACCAAAGTTTTAACTTCAAGAGTGGCTTATCTTATGATTCATCATGGTATTCGCCCAGAGACCATAATTGTAACCACTTTCACTAAGAAAGCCGCTAATGAAATGAAAGAGAGGCTGGCACATATACTGAAGAACACAGATCTTCAATTGAACAAATTACTTATAGGAACATTTCATAGCATTTGCTCAAGAATTCTTTTCCAATATGGTCATCTTATAGGCTTGCCTGACTTCAAGATTGCAGCCGATAGGGACTGGGACGATACTATGAAGTCGCTTGTAAGTCCGATGGTTGAAGAAATTTCCAACTTCAGATCTCTAGTGCTCAAAGAAGGTTTTGATAAAGGTGAGAATATCAATATGGAGAATAGTAGAGGAAACGATGAAAATCCATACGACATACGGCTATTGAGAAAGTCAATTTCCAAACTAAAGTCGAAAGGTTTATATCCAGATGACTACTCTAGACAAAAGAACTACAATAAGGAGTTCCACATCATCTACAAGTTATTTCAAAAACGTCTAGAAAAAGACAAGTTGTTAGATTTTGATGACCTATTGAATAGAGCAAATGAAGTTTTGCAACACCGAAACGTTTTGAAGAACATAAAGCATGTTTTGATTGACGAATTTCAAGATACCAATACGATCCAACTAGAGCTAATGACCAGATTCTCACAAGGAATAACAGGGTGTGATCACTGTGTTACGGTAGTTGGTGACCCAGATCAAAGTATCTATCGTTTTAGAGATGCTGTTGTTTTCAATTTTGAGTTAATGAGAAAGAAGTTCCCGGCATGTCATATAGTCAAATTGGACCAAAATTATCGATCGACGTCTGGTGTTTTAGACTTAAGCGAGGAATTAATGCGCCAGCAAAAGGAAAGAACCATCAAATCTTTGAAGTCAACATATGAACACACTTTCCCGCCTGTTTACCAAAAATTCTATAATGGTGATGAAGAAGCGAGATATATCGTTGAAGAGATCGAAAGGCTGTCTACTTTACCTGATCTTTTCGATTATTCAAGTTTCGCTATACTGGTGAGATCATCTTTTTTGACAAGAGTTTTAGAGAAAACCTTAGTCGAGAAGAAAATTCCCTATCATATTGTTAAAGGTACATCGTTTTGGAAAAGAAAGGAATGTGAATCAATCATTGATTTGTTAAGAGTCGTCGCTTATGATGATGATAAGCCAGCTTTATTAAGGACCTTGCAATCTCTTTCAAAAGGTATAGGCGCTGCAACTTTAAAGAAGATAGGACTAGCTATAGATGGAGAACTGAAGAAAGGGCTTGGATCCTTAGCAGCTCTAGAGACTATTTCTAAGGGTGCAGTGAAGGGACTAAGCAGTCCAAAGATCTGTCATGAGTTATCTGACTATGTCCAACATATACACCAAGCAAGAACGCTTCTAAAAGCAAATACTGAGCAGGCTACTTCACTTACTCAAACCTTCGATCATCTTCTCACTAAAGGTCCCTTAATCAAACTAATTGAAGAGAAGGCTGATGCTTCTGAAAACTTGGCTGAGGTGAAAAATCAGCTTCTGGTTTTCGAGCCTGTTGATACTGAACTATTAGATTTGGATGATGGTTTTACACCTTCTGATTTGAAAGAGGAGACTCATTTACAGGCTTTTCTTGCATCTTTGGACATATATGCTCTGGATAACCAAAATGATGAGAAAAGTAAGGGATCCGTTTGTATCTCCACTATTCATTCTGCCAAAGGATTGGAGTGGCCGGTTGTTTTCGTTCCAGGGTTGACAGAAGGGGTTCTACCTCCAAATTTAGACAAGAGGGAGAAGGATCCTGCTGAGTTTCTCAATGAAGAGAGAAGAATCTTTTATGTTTCAACGACAAGGTCCCAGCAATTGTTGTATTTATCAACACCGATGATGACAGGCTGGGTCAACTCAGATGGTAAAGCTTCCCAATTCATCACCAATAAATTACTCAAATTGACGAGCACTAAACAGGAAGCTTTTAAAGATTTGGAAAGCGTTCAATGCTTATATAGTGGTCTTGGTAAGGTTGCTTCAGATGAAGGCAAGATCAAATATGTGATTGAGGAATACATAAAATCAATTAAACAGAAAGAACAGGAAAGGAGCCGTGCTGCACTAGAGAATGTTGCTCAAGATGAGCTTGATGAGTTTTCAGACTTTGCCATGCGTCAATTTAAAGGTCATAGATCT
The DNA here is from genome assembly GCA_030571095.1 of Hansenula sp. yHMH451. Classification (NCBI taxonomy): domain Eukaryota; kingdom Fungi; phylum Ascomycota; class Saccharomycetes; order Phaffomycetales; family Wickerhamomycetaceae; genus Hansenula; species Hansenula sp. yHMH451. Next base: position 342,443 of record JAJLXE010000010.1, read on the forward strand.
GGAGCTAGATCGAGGTCAAGATCAAGGTCAAGATCCCCTAAACGCTTTTCTAGAGGACTAAGCACATTGAGTTCCGTGGTCAAAACATCAAAGGCTCTTGCACCTGGTGAAAAGAAGTTTGCACCTAATTGTGGACCAAAGATTGAAGTGTCCAGTTCTAGCAAAAAAACACTAGCACCGTTATCTTCAAATGCAATTGCTAAAGATGGAGCTAGCATCGCGACACTCGAACAGCCAAAGAGGAAGAAGACGCTAGGTGTTCGAAGACGGATACTTAAATATCCTGGAACATAGTGTCTCGCCTTAATTTATGTGTTGTGTTTGGGCGATATTGCATAAGGCATTAAAAAAATACGCTGGAATTTATATATTTAGTATAGCGAAGATAGCCAAAAAAAAACACGTAACATTACATTAATATACAACCCACTTTTATGATCATAGCCATTATTTATCTTTTGAAACCTGGAGGAGGGTTAAATCCCTTAGGAGCACCTGCGAACCCAGGAGCATTTTGAGTACGAACAGGAGCAGTTAAACTTGAACCACTACTCTTTGAAGTTGTAGTTTTCAAAGGTTTTATAACACCTGAACCTTGTTTGGCACTTACTCTTGACTTTTGGTTTGATGGGGCAGCTTCAATTGTTACCGATATCACATGTTCACCTCTTAATATAATTAATCCCAACACTCTTTTTTGTTCTTGTATCAAATTTGATTCTGGTTCATCAGATTTATTTCTAGCTCTATCTTTTAATGATAATACCGATTTCTTGGTAAGTCTGTATTCTTCAGTATTAGCTAACACCAAATTGTAATGCTTATCAAACGATAAAAGTTCCCCTATGAATTGACGGGAGTCTAGTGTGATGACCTTGACAGTGTAGTTTATTAAATCAGACTGAATGTTTAGTTAGTAATTTGTCATTATGATCTCTCTTAGATGCTGAACTTTGAACTTACCAATCTTGTCTTTTTGGAGACGTTTACGTTAACCTAGAAAAAAAATTAGTATCTTGAAACAATATTTAATGACCAAATCACAACATACCATCTTTAACTTTCGAATAAGGTCTCTTTAACTTCCTTTCATTAGAACAGTTTCCAGATAATAACCAATCTTTATTATGCTTCAATTTTCAGTACAGTAGTCTATTTCCGGGTTAGAAAAGTTTTCGAGCGCGCTTCCGCGAACTAGATCTACAATTTCAGAATCCGCAAAGGCACCAGTGCCAGAACCCCAGAGACCTTTCTCGAAAGTGAAATATTTCATTTATATTGAAGGCAGTTCCCACCTTGACACGTCTTTTGGAACAGCGCTTGAACGTACTCAACAACAGTGCTAACAAGTCAATTGAATCCACATAATGTCTGAAGAAGTCAAAGAAACTCCTGTCGCTCCAGCCTCAACTGAGACCGAGCCAAAGGAAGAAGTTGAAGCTTCTAAACCAGCTGAAGAATCTACCACTACCGCTACTGAAACCAAAGAAGAGTCTAAGGAGGAAGTTGCTAAGGAAGAAACCAAAGATGAAGGTGAAGCTAAACGTAAACCAGAAGAAGAAAGTGGCAAGAAGGAAAAGAAAAGACGTCGTAGAACTTATGACGATGCACCAAAAGAAGATGAAGAAGATGAAGAATCCGAAGAAGATGATAGTAAATTGGAGGCCCAATTGGAAGATGACAACGATGACGAAGAAGATGATTTGACTGAAATTGATCAAACCAATATCATCACCGGTGGTAGAAGAACTAGAGGTAAAGTTATTGATTACGCAAAGACGGCTGCAAAATTAGATGCTGATGGTAAAGATGAAGAAGATGAAGAAGATGATGGTGATTTTAAAGAAAGTGCTCCTAAATGACCAATTCTTTTCTTTCAATGTGTTTTAAAAATTCGGTTCAATTATGTATTGTTTATTTGTCTATGTTTAATAAAATAATTTTTATGATGATTTAGTGATTGTAATTCATTTGAGGACGCGTTAAAAGACGCGATAAAGCTATAGAAGTCTACTATGGCAAAATTTCTGATCATTCGTATATTAAACAGACATTGAAATTAACAAGAGAACTAAAAGGATATGGGATATAAAAAGAAAAAACCGTTGCAACCAAATGAAAGATGTAAGTATGATATTGTTGAGTCCAGTGGGTTGTAGCTTGTTGTATAAAAATAAGATCAAATCAAATCCAAAAAAAAGATTTAAGTAAAACAATGACACATGAATTTCTTCCTTTAAATAATGTTTTTTCAACAACAATTACTTTTATTCTTACTTGATTCATTACCTGGTGTTGGGGTCAAGGATATAGTTGGGCCACCTGATGGTTTTGGACCAGAGTAATCAGATAAATCAAATTGATGCTTAGAAACCATATCATGGATAGATTTTAGTAATTGTTGGAATGACAAGTCAACGTTATCAGCATTCAAGGCAGAAGCTTCGGTGAATAGTAATTGATTTTCCACAGAGAATTGCTTAGCTTCATCAGTTGGGACGGCTCTTAAATGATCGAGATCGGATTTGTTACCAACCAATTCAATAACTATATTCTCATCAGCATTTTCTTTCAATTCTTTCAACCATTTGCTGACATTTTCATAACTTTCAGATTTAGAAATATCATAGACCAATAGGGCACCGACAGCACCTCTATAATATGCACTTGTGATTGCTCTATAACGTTCTTGACCTGCAGTATCCCAAATTTGGGCTTTAACTCGTTTACCATCAATTTCAACGGTTCTTGTGGCAAATTCAACACCAATGGTGGATCTTGATTCCAAGTTGAATTCATTACGAGTGAATCTGGACAGTAGATTGGATTTACCAACACCTGAGTCACCAATCAACACAACTACAAGTAGTATTTTTGTTAGTATCTATTGTAGCACGAAAAGGACAACATTGCAAAAACAAAACAAAGCGGATGCTGTGGAACAAATCTCTTGATGCCAGTACTTACTTTTGAATAGATATTCGTAGTCATAGGTATAATCGTCATTTTCAGCCATCTTGGATGTATATATGGGTTATTTGTAAACGGTTGAGTGTAAGTAAACGTTTGATGTCTTGTGGATGGACAAATTAATGTGTGCTGTAAAGTGCTATAATTGGAATGGAGAATCAGATAGTCGCTATTGCTTCTTTGGAATCGTCAATGGGTGTTGTATGAATGATTCACAGTCTTAATTAATGACAGATTTAAGATCGCCTTTGAATGATAAATAACTGAATGTGTGCAGAATATTATAGTGTGATGTATTTTCGATTAAAGAGTAATTTTAATTGTTTTGTGTTTTTTTGCTGGAAAACGGAAAGTGGCCCTTTTTAGAGTGCGAAAACCAGATTCGAGTGGAAGATTTAGGCAAAATTGTATACAGAAAATGCTCAAATTAGTTGGTTAAAAGGGCTTAGTTCGGATGGAATATACCTATTTTTCCCATTTTCAGTTCTTTTGATTCATATTTGTTAAATAAGAAGTTTGAGGGAAGTTTAAAGCTGTTTTGGGAGTGAAATATTACAAACGAATCCAATCACCACTAAGATGAAGTTCTAGATTTTACGTATATATAGATCTACTATATTTCAACGTCACAAAACAACCAGAGATTTGATAACTCAATCTTCTGAGCTAGCGGATCCACCAAAGTCTACCATTAATACACCATTAACTAGTTTGTTATAACAACGAATTTGTATTAAACGAACAATCTGTTTGCAGGGTAAATTCGCGTCAAGTCATGATGTAAAACTGGTAGGAGCACGCACACACAAACAATTTCGCGATTTGTTCGAACGCGTACTGATTTTCAAAAAAGTTAAAGATGAGCGAACTTGTTAGCTGAAAAGAGCTAAAGACATCAACTAGTGATTTGTTTCCCAGCTTTTATTGTTGAACTATTGCTGCTTGCTCTTGGACTCATTTGGGATCGTTTGTCTACAGCGTTGGTCATTCTCAGCTTTTTTAGATTGATTTTTTTTGTCTCAGATCCACCAAGTAACCTGGTACAAAAGAACACAAACTGGAAGGCCAATTTAAAAGTTACACTAGGGAAGCTTGCAATTATTCGCCACCATGTCTACTCCAACTATTGATGCCACTGCTTTCAGAAAGAGAGCGACTATTTTGCAGAAAGGGTTGGCTGATGATGCTTTCAACGGCGCTAAATCTCTTTTAATTGTCACTGGGGCATCTGATGAAGAGAATCCATACAAGAAGACCACCGTTTTACATAATTGGTTGCTAGGTTATGAATTTCCTGCAACCATCATCTATATTACCCAAAGCAAAGTTATTTTCGTCACATCTGTGGGTAAATTAAAATATTTGGCTCCTTTGAAGTCAAGTACCGTTGAGGTTTGGACTCGTACTAAAGATGTCGAAGCAAACGCCAAAGTTTTTGATGATTTCTTGGAGGAATTGAAGAAATCAGTGAAAATTGGTATGATCACCAAGGATAAGAATAGAGGTAAATTCATTGATGAATGGGAACCATTCTGGAATAAAGTTAAAGGTGACTTAGAAGTTAGTGATATTACTGGTTCAGTATCAGTTGCTCTTGAAGTTAAGGATGAAGAAGAATTAAAGAAAGTCAGACTCGCTGCTAAATTGAGTGATAAGCTGTTGGAATACTTCCAAACTGAACTAGTGGATATCTTAGATGGTGATATCAAAATCACAAACTCAAAATTAAGTGATAAAGTTGAAGCTAAATTTGATGATACTAAATTTTTAACTGCTTTAACAAAAAAAGTTGGTGCTGATCCTAATACTGATAGTCTGGATTGGTGTTATACTCCAATAGTTCAAAGTGGTGGGAAATATGAATTGAAACCAAGTGCACAATCAAACGATGATCCGTTCCATGGCGGTGTGATTATTGCTTCCTTAGGTTTCAGATATCAACAATACTGTTCAAACATTGCTCGTACTTTTATGGTTGATCCTACAAAACAACAAGAAGATAATTATGATTTCCTTCTAAAAGTACAAGACAAAGTTATCAAAAGTTTAAAACCAGGTGTTACTGGTTCTCAAGTTTATAACAAAGCTTTAGAATTCATTAAATCTGAAAGACCCGATTTAGAAAAAAATTTCTTGAAAAATGTCGGTTGGGCTATTGGGTTAGAATTTAGAGATTCATCGTTTTTGTTGAATGCTAAAAATGAACGTACCTTCCATGATAAAACCACATTTAATATTACCATTGGATTCCAAGATTTATCAAACACGAAGGCTTCAGATTCTAGAAGTAAAACATACGCCTTGTTATTATCTCAAACTGTCAAAATACAAAATGACGAAGCCACAATCTTGACTAGCTTTGATACTGAAAGAACGAAAATCTCATACCATTTTGAAGACGATAATGATGATATCAAAAAGGAAGTTGATGATTTAGGTGACGGTGGTAGCAGAACAAAAAGAGAACAATCATCAGCTGCACCAAATGCTAACTCTAAAATTTTGAAATCAAAACTTCGTACTGAAACCAAAAATCATGATGAGAATGAAGAACAACGCCAAAAGCAAATTCAAAAGGAATTATTGGAGAAAAGACAAAGAGAAGGGCTACAGAGATTCAGTGATACTAATGCTTCAGATGTTAATGAACATAAGGCTGTCTTCAAGAAGTATGAATCATATGTAAGAGAATCTCAAATTCCAACTTTCGTTAAAGATTTGAAAATCCATGTTGATCATAAAACAAATACCATCATCATCCCAATTTCTGGTAGACCGGTGCCTTTCCATATTAATGCTTTCAAAAACGGTTCAAAAACTGAAGAAGGTGATTACACATATTTGAGATTGAATTTCAACTCACCAGGTGCTGGTGGTAATACATCCAAAAAGGATGAGATCCCATACGAAGATGACCCAAAGAAGGAATTCTTACGTTCTCTTACATTGAAATCCAAGGATGGTGAACACATGGCTAAAGTCTATAAGGAAATCACAGACTTAAAGAAGGAAAGTACCAAAAGAGAAACAGAAAGAAAAACCATGGCTGATGTTGTTGCTCAAGCTAAATTGGTTGAAGCTAAGCCTGGTAGATTAAGAAGATTGGACAGTGTTTTCGTTAGACCTGGTCCAGATACGAAAAGAGTTCCAGGTTCCCTATCAATTCATGAAAATGGTCTAAGATATCAATCACCATTGAAAATGGATTCAAAGATTGATATTTTATTCAGCAATATCAAGCATCTGTTTTTCCAACCTTCCAAGGATGAATTATTTGTAATTATTCACGTTACTTTGAAAACTCCCTTGATTATTGGTAAAAAGAAGACATTTGATATTCAATTTTACAGAGAAGCTTCTGATATATCCATTGATGAAACTGGTGGAAACAGAAGAGGACATAGAAGATATGGTGATGAGGATGAATTGGAACAAGAACAAGAAGAAAGAAGAAGAAAGGCTGCTTTGGATAAGGAATTTAGAAAGTTTGGTGAATTGATCGCTGGTGCATCTAATGGATTATTTGATTTAGATATTCCATTTAGAGAATTAGGATTCTCTGGTGTTCCATTCAGAGCTTCCACATTCTTAATGCCAACAAGAGATTGTTTAGTTCAACTTATTGACCCCCCATTCTTAGTGGTTACTTTAGAAGAAATTGAAGTTGCACATTTAGAAAGAGTTCAATTTGGTTTGAAGAATTTTGATCTTGTTTTTGTTTTCAAAGATTTTAAAAAACCTGTTGTTCATGTTAATACAATTCCAATGGAAGTCCTTGAGGATGTTAAATCTTGGTTAACAGATGTTGATATTCCATTTACTGAAAGTACGATTAATTTGAACTGGCCACAGATTATGAAGACTTTACAAGCAGATCCAAAGCAATTTTTCTTAGACGGTGGTTGGTCCTTCTTGGCTGGTGGTTCTGATGATGAAGCTAGTAGTGAAGAAGAAGAAGAATCTGACTTTGAAGCTAGTGATTTAGATCCAAGTGATGAAGATGTTCAAAGTGAAGAAGATTATAGTGAAGGAGGTGGTAGCGATAGTGACGATGCCAGTGATTTCAGCGAGGAGGAAGAAGGTGAGGACTGGGATGAATTGGATAAGAAAGCAGCCAGAGAGGATGCTAGAGGTGCATACGAATGATTCAATGTCTGTGTTTTCCTCTTCCTTTTTTGAAATGCCTGAACACATGAAGACATTTTGATTTACATGTACTCCCTTTCTCAAAGTTAATACTTATACGAAGAAATGGCATTGGATACATTTAAGAATTGTTGCTCAGAGACATTTTTTTTTCTCTTGGCTCTCTTGCAGAATATTAAGGTTTTTAATGGTTGTTTTTATTATCTTGTACATTTCAAATTTAATTATGGAATTTCAATGCTGTTGAAGTTCCTTTCCTCTTACTAATTCCATTTCTTTATCCAGTTAATAAAATTCGTTCTTATGTAGTAATAATTATACAAGTTTTATAATTATAACTAACCAGTCAATTTCTGTCTGCGACTTGAACATCCAAATTGTATGTATGTAGACAGATGTAATATTGCCGAAGTTGCCTGTTTTCCAAATGATGTTCAATATCGAATAACAGCCCTATACAACTATACAACTAAGGCATCATTTGCCTCTCCTGTTAATTATTTGACTCCTTCGTGTACCAATAAACCCGGATAATTATCGTTGATATTGATGTCTTATTAGCCTTATAAGGCGTTTTTGCACAAAGAGTATGTAATGTACTCTGTAAGCTTATTGACAATCATGATATTTAAACATACTTGCTCCAGAGGGGATATAAGACAATCAACAAAGAGATCTTCAATGAGAAGCCAATAATGGTTGAGTCCATGCTTATACATTGAATATTGTATGGGAAATTCAGGACTTTAAGAAAATCGACTTAAGCGTTGAGTTAAGCGTTAACCCGAAACCAAAGTAGTGTCGCTATATAGAAATGAAAGTTTATGAAAAATTCAATAAAGTTGAGCGATCAGTATGTTCCTTTTCGTTAATGAATTTGAATCCAAATGCGTAAAATCTTGTAATGGCGTTATTTGCCCATCATTATCAATTCAAATACCTTTCTTGTTATTTGCCAATTGTTGGTTTGACAGCGTCTTTCAGGTTACAAACTCTTTCGATGCTGATCATTAAACGGGTGTTTGTAGAGCAGAACCTTGCCCCTCCATATCGGATGTTTAGTTCAACCTGTCACAAACCTGTCAAGTATTTTGAGTTAGGCGATGTTCGGATTATTATTTTTGAGTTAACCATGAGGAACAGGTATGATATAGAACGCTGATGAGTGAGAAATATGATACGTGGGAAAGTGGGACCCTGTTTACACGCCAAAATTGGGGGTCCTGGGGTTTTTTCGATAGATCATAGTTCCGTTACGAGAGAGAGAGCTAGAACTCATTGGATAAGAGAGGGACGTTCAGGGGATGGTGCTGATGCTGGGAGTGTTAAAGAAGAACCCATGTCTAATGGTTAAATTACCTTATGTGGTTGTCTGGGTTTGGATTCTCGTATCTTTCTCAACAATTTGAGGTTCTAACTAATTTCATCCGAGACTTTCCTATACGTACTTCAAGTTGGCTATGAATCAAGAATAGGGGTATACCGTAAATTCTATGAAATACCACCTCGCATTCTATTAATTTAGCTTTATTAACCAACTTAAGTAGTGTAGTGGTGAGACGCCATCTTATAGATAGGTCTGGGCTGATGGCCTGTCGAGCTATCAAGTTGTTATCTTTTCCTTTTCAATATTAGCGATCAACCATTAAATAAACCAAGTTGACAGCTTATCAATGTTCACTAAAATTAAAGCGAATCAACCACCTGTGTATTTTCTTGGCAATATGTCCATTTGAAGAATATAGGACTGCTGTTATCCTTCGTCAAAGAATTGAAGATTTGTCCCAAGGGTCTCTGTAGAGCAACTTATTGGCCCCAGTTAATTGTGTAGGCTGAAAAGCATTATTTTCGAGATCTAGTCTAATGCTGCTGAATTCCAAATTATTTACAGAACAGTTGACTAAAGGAGCTCCATTAATCAATTCAATCTCGAAGTAAAAGACCCGGAAATTTTGGAGGTTCAAAACTTCAGTGTCAAGTTTATGTACATCAAAGCACTTTTGGCTCTTTCACTTAGGCCTTTTCTAATTCAAATTGTAATCAAGATTGACATTTCTGCTTGAGTTTGCTTCAAGATTATCAATTAAGCACGTAGGTTAACGCTGCTACCCTTCATCGGCTTTTATTTTTGTACTCTTCTTGAATTCCCCTGCTGTGAATGGCTGAGTTCGTTCGCCCAAGTGGAAGATCCCTCAGTGCTCGAAATATGCTTGGTTAGTGGTAAGCGAACAGGTTGAAGAATCAACACATCAACTCCTTTTGACAACTTTACCAAGCTATTATTTCTCACTCAGCCTAGAGCAACCTGAACTCGGCTCTGAAGGCAATAGACTCTACTCTATTTACAAACAAGATCTCGAGTTTAGTCTGGATGAAGATCATTCCAGAATAGCCTATGTGTGTAACCTTTGTGGTGTATCTGGTGAATGTCAAGATTGTAACGCTTTAATTGCATAACTTCAGGACAGCGAGGACAAAAACGACAGAACAACCTACCTTGGCCGTTGGTGCCATGTCCACCATCGGAAAAGCCAGGGTCCCAATACCACGAGCTCATTCGCTATTTTCCATCGGCTTGAGCTCTACTTTGACATATGTGTCATGTAGTGTTGATCGGTGTTAGGACGCACCTTTCAAGCCTCAATTCGATTCCAAGTGCTAATGCCCTACGATAGGACCTCTTTTTGACTCTTACACCCTGACATATGCTGGAATTAACCAATGGAAGAACTGGTGTTAACTAGGGCAATATGCTAACCCAAAAGCCTAATCAAGCTATAAATCTAGAAACAAGCTATCTCTAATATGTCTTGGACGGTACTTCCAAGACTCTTTCTCCTACTGATTACTGATATCATGATAGCCACTCTCTCAAGAATCTTCAAGTGGTGCACTCTATATCACAGCCAAGTATTTTGTACAGTTCACACTGATTATGGTACTAGCCCCAAGCGTCTCGACTCTCTACGTCTTTGTATCTTGTCTATCAGAGATTGATGCACCACTATTCAAGATATGAATTTCTTGGTGAAATTTTGGGCGTAACACGATGTGCCATAGGAGCTGTGATTATCATTATCCAGGAACTTCACATATAGCAACAAGCTACAATCCTCAGAGCCTACTGGTTAACATGATTACGGTTAAGGTATAATGATATGGTAGTCTAACTTTACACGGAAGGATCAACAACACTGGGACATTATAGTCAAGAACAACTTAGTTGTTATTGGTCGAGTATGGGAACTCCTATGATTTTGTAGTGCAAAACTGGAATTGGGATTCAAAACTTTGCCCCATTAGCATAAATAATTGAAATGTTCACTGAGCTATCTTAAATCTTATGTCCCAGGAACATTCGACTTCCCAAATCTGTTGATCTCTATGTTCCACAGCTTCTGAATTTGATTCTGTCTTGTGGACAATTAGGACTTTTCACTCTTTGAACTCTATGAAACTTTATCCAGAGAATCAATAAGAAGATGTGCATATTGGAAATTTGAGGCTCGTTGTGTACCATATGTATTAATTTGTATGTGTTATTTGACACTGTCAATCAGATGAAAGAAATTTCCCATATGCCAACTGCCAATCCCTCTACATTTCTAGAAACGCAGTAGGAAGCTCTTGAAGACCACCCATTTCCCACATATTACTAGTCATTACACACGGTGCCTTTTCATATAAAAGAATGGCATATTTCCACACTTTTGTTCAGCATAAAACTCTCTTCATATAGCACAAACACCCGGAAAAACTGAACCTGTCAAGTGTCAAGTTTATCCGAAGCACGGAATTGTCGTTCACTACAAAAATGTCTGTTTCCACCAATAACACATTACTAGAAGAACAGAAAAAAAAAGAAGAAGACTTTCATACTAGTCAGAGATCTATTCACTCTTTGTCTAGTGAAGCTGAAGTTGGCTCATCTCCAACAGATCATGAACCACAAGCGTTAAAACCAGTTCATTCCATCAATACAGTTAGGGGAACACAAAATACCAATGATGCTGGCCATCATGGTGATGATGATGATGATGAAGACGAGAACCATTTGAAACAAATACCAACACAACAGTCACTAAGTAAAAAACTAGGTGATTCTCATGATAATTTATTAGAACCAAGAGAGTTGAAGATCGTGCTACTGGCGATGTCTATATCGTTAATGGTTGCCTTCATAGATCAGAATGGTATTGCTATTGTACTACCATATATTGCAAATGAACTAAATGCTGAATTGACAATCAGTTGGGCAGGAACTTCACAACTTATTGCTAATTGTTGTTTCCAACTATTATATGGTCGTCTTGCTGATATTTTTGGAAGAAAATACGTCTTGTTAACATGTATTTTATTACTTGGATTCTTTGACTTAGCATGCGGGTTAGCACAAACTGATGTTCAATTTTTCGTTTTCAGAGGTATTACAGGTATTGCTAATGGTGGTGTCACTTCACTTGCCATGGTTATTATGAGTGATCATGTCACTTTGAAAGATAGAGGTAAATACCAAGGTTATTTGACTTCGTTTATTGGGATTGGTAATGCTGTTGGTCCATTCTTAGCTTCTGCTTTTACAATGCATAGTTCATGGAGAAATTACTATTACACGTTATTCGCAATTGTCGTTTCTTCATCATCGTTGATTTGGTGGTACTTACCAAACTCTCATTCTCCAATTAGTTATAAGGAAAAACTTTTGAATATTGATTATCTAGGATTTTTATTCAGTTCTGTTGGTTTAATCCTTGTTTTAATTCCAATCAATGGCGGTGGTTTGACATTTGATTGGGACTCTCCAAAAGTTATTATAATGTTTGCTGTTGGTGGTGTTTGTTTATTAACCTTTTTGATAATTGAATGGAAAGTTGCAAGATTACCAATGGTACCATTTAGATTATTCAAATCTCCAACCTTATGCATTGTCTTTGCCCAATGTTTCTTATTTGGTCTATGTTACTACCCATTGTTTTATTATTATACTTATTACTTTGAGGTTGTAAAGGATTTATCCCCTATTATCACTGCTTGTTTCTTTTTATGTGTCGTCTTACCACATGCCTTTATGTCTGCAATGTCTGGTAAGATTGTTACAAGAACTGGTCATTATAATCCAGTTCTATGGGCAGGCTATACACTTTGGACTTTAGGATTTGGATTACTTTCAGGTATTGTTAAAGTTGATAGACCATACGTTGGTATTGCTTTTATAATGGTCTTGAATGGGTTAGGTCAAGGTATGACTTTCCAAAACACATTGATTGCTGCGTTGGCTCATTCTAAACCACAAGATCGTGCTGTTGTTATCTCTACAAGAAATGTTTTAAGATCATTTGGTGGTTCATTTGGGATGGCTTTCAGTTCCATGATCTTTGCTACATCTTTCACAAAGGATATCAATTCAAACTCTTACATTAATCAACCTGCTCAATCTCAATTAAAGCAATACTTGAAGGAGCATGTTTATTCAAAAGTTGATTTGACACAAATTAGCGTGACACCGGAACAACACTTGTATGTTAAGGAGCTTTACAACTCTTGTACAAAGAATGTTTTCACATTCTGGGCCCCAGTTATTGGGACTTGCTTTATCTTAGCATTCTTTATCAAAGATCGTGGTGTTGCTTCAAAAGCTGATATAGAAAGACAAAGAAAATTAGATCTAGAGAAACAAAACCCTGAGCAAAAGGTTTAGACCTTCCTTCCTTCCTTACACAAATAATGGAAATAATTAAAGCATTAAAAATATTTATTCTTAACATTTATTATGATAGATACTCTGATATATTTGATACAATAGATTTCGTTCACATTGGATAGTCACTCGTTTAAAATTAGTTTATTATAGATCCGGTTTTATTTTTAAAGTTAATAGAGTTAATAATACATTAGATTTCATTCACACATTATAATTCAGGAGCTTATATTCTACATTGATGCTCTAACCTGTAAATGTTTATCATGTATTGTATGTTCTTTTTGCCCAGAATTAGTTCACGGGTTCCCATAACTCCCATAAGCAGTATAACCATTTTTTGAAACTTGAGAAGATGAGGAAAGAGGAGGAGGAACTGATGATCCTTGTTGACGAGGTAATAAGTTCTTCAACAATGGACTAGCACCGCTATTGGCATTATTAGGAGTTCCTTGAATTCCTGAAGTAGGTGGTAAATGTTGTACTAAGGCCGGTTGATAAAGACCACCCGGTGGATGGAAATATGGTCCCTGGGATGTTATTGGGATATGCTGCACAAAAGTTGTTGTTGTTGCTGTGGATTGTTGACCTGGGTGTGGTGGACGATTGGTTGGAGGAAACGAGTATACGGCTTGTTGATGTTGACCAGGTTGTGGTTGTAAAACTTGTGGCTGTAGTACTCTTTGGAATTGAGGTGGTTGTGGTGGGTATGTGAATACTGTTTCATGGAAATGACCTACAGGAGGTAATGGCATTTGTTGCGATTGTTGATGATGTTGATGTGGTTCCGATCTACCTATTGGTGTTGGTTGTTGATAGTACTCCAAAGAATGAGAAGGGAGTCTTTGATGATGTGGATACTGTTGAGGATGGGATTGATGACCATTACTATAAACTTGATAAGGTGAGTGTAATTTTGGTAATTTTGAAGGTGGTAATTTGTTCAATGCTGTTGAAGAAGACACTTTACTTAATGGATATTCGGAATCATCTTCTTGATCATCTTCTAATTCTTCAAATTTCCTAGTTGATGAATTTGCAGTTGAATTTGAAACTCTTTTACGTTGTCTTATTCTTGCCCCATGTTTATAAAGGAAACTTGTCAGAGCAGTGGAAGGGAATGAACCTGGAAATTTCTTTGGTGTATAAACAGTGAATGCATCTGATACAATTTCATTTCTCCAATATATCTTACCTTGGAAAACTTCAAATAAATCGAATTTCAAATTGAATGAACCAATCTTACGAACTGATAAATCTGAAAATACAAAGGCAATAGCATAATTGGAACTTTTAGGTTTCTCACCTGGTAAACTTTTCTTTAGATAGGAATTTGCTGGTGATGAAGTTCTTAATGAAATCGGCATACCTGAACAAACTTTGATACCAATCAACAAATCGTCTATCGAATTCTCAGATTTGTTATTGAACAATATTTTTTCATTTTGTCCCTTTATAGTTTGTAATCTTGCTGTAACAAAAAAAGTTGAATAGTGGGTCCAAGAAGGTATTTTACATAGTCTCATTTCTTTGATAATTTTCAATTCCTCTATTCTTTCAAAAGATCTTGGATCATTATGATTGTGTAAATGATCCAATAAATCATCATTGAGGAAATTGGCGTCATTTTTGAATTTGAAATCATCAACCCTTAATTGTAGGACTGGAGGTGGATGGATAGGACGATGTTCAGAAAATGGAGGGAAGACACGAGATGGAGGTCTTGGAGAAACTTTAGCATGTGATGGTTGTTGTATGATCTTTAAGGAAAAATTTGGATTCTTGGGCCTTATGATTTGTCTTTTTTTCGAACTTGAGGTTGACCTTATTGTTTTCTTTGGACCAATGTTTATCGTTTCTTCAGCTGGAGGTCCTGATAGTAGGAAGTCTATTCTGGACTTTTGGGATGAGCCGTTAGGCATTGTGTGATGTGTATGATACTATGGGGTACTTGGGTCGGGACTGTAATGAATGAAGCTGATTCCAATGGTTGTTACTTTTGTTTTGAAGAAGGAAACTATATTAATGTGTCGATTTTGTTCAAATGTTTTGGAATATTTGTTATTTGAACGGGAGTTTTGATTTTATTTTTTTGTGGGACCTTTTTTAATTTTTTTTGAGACCTGAGGACTTCGCTTGCCTGAGGATGCTGTTGGGCACTGGGATTTGGAAGATGAAGATCAAGACTTGAAGTGTTGATCTTGTGTATCTTAATGGATAGTTTTATGGCGGAGGGCTATAGTGAGAAACCCGTGGAGCTGTTTCCAATCTTCTTGGGAAACGCAGTTGAAAGTTGGTTTTGTCTCCAGTACGACTAATTTCTTGTTCGAGATTCCGATCGACAATCTTTCCCAGGTACAGAAGAAGATTGTTTCTAGTTTTTAAGAGCCCTGTTGAGAATTAAGAGGGCAGCTCGAGTAATATATATATATATATATGTATATGCCAAACACTAGGGAACCACAGAGTTTATCTCATCTTCGAAAGTTCTGAAAGCACAGTGTCAATATGTGGTTTCGTGAGCGAATGTTGAGATCATAGCTTGCAAAATGTTTATATCATAGCTCAACATCGGTGCTGAATCCAAACTCTTGGTGGACCCAGGTCCCAGGAGCTCAGCCCAAGGCATCTATAGGCAACTAAAAGTCGTTTTCAGCAAGAAATGAAGCCCGTTCATATGTGCTGTGTTCTAGAAAGAGTGCCGTTCCACCTTTTCACTTCCAAATCTTCTATTTGTCATTTACCCAGCAGCCTTAAACCTGTTCCTGTCGTATTTTAATTTTGGTTTCATCACCACTAGCCAGAGTTTAACATCGTTAATATTTCAACTATTATACATCAGCTTGCCTATTACGCTATATTTGGGCCTTCCGGACCATGAGTTATCCAAAGAATCAAACATTTTTTAGGCGAATTCGCAGATTGCATCATCAGCACTACTTCAAAATCATCAGCTTCGCGTTGGCGGATACCAACAAAACTTGGGTTGTAGATAGATGGAAAAGTGCTACGCGCTGGACTCATTGGTTCTCTTAACAATTTTAGAGTTGAGTTCCCAGCCCCAGCCATAGGCCTTAAGGCTCGGTCAGCTTGAATGTCTTATTTGAGAGAACGTACCGGACTTCTCTGAGACAAGCTGTACAGTTACCTCAAGATCTCCATAGAGAGCGACTACCTCTAAGTTCTCACCAAGGTTCCCTAGATCTGGATAGATGATCAGCGTACTTTGATACGTTTTGTGAGCTTTTGATTGCCATTTTGCTAAGATTTCTCAGCTACTCAACAAAATATAAAATACAGATTTCCTACAGAATACATTCGCGGCATTCTCGCGGTTTCAAAAAAAAATAGAACTCCTCATGGGGGGCTCGAACCCCCGACATTTCGGTTAACTTCCGCTAAAGAAATGGGGTTTCCCTAGTTTGACTGTAAAAGCCGAACGCTCTACCAACTGAGCTAACAAGGACGAGTTCTGACCGTTAAAATTAAGTGTTTGCTCAGCAGTAATCTGCTTACATAAGTATTTTATTACGTAATCATACAGATTACCATTAAGTAATCATCTGAACTATATATCTCCATTTTAGTTTACTGGACTCATTTTGTGTAGGAAATTTGTTAAGAAGTTTGATTTGGGATTTTAGTAAAGCACCGGGTGGTAATGGCTGATAATGGTTGTCATGCACTATAGTTGGTCCCAAGAAATCAGTGCCATGATACCATGATAAAACGCATTTGAATATTCCAAAATATGTTCATCTAATTCATCCAAATAACTCGGTATCTTGGGCTCTATGTATATTAATGGTAGATACCCTTAGGTCCAGGAGTTCTGGATCTGAGATATATTATTGAACTCGAAATAGCTAATATCTTTGGTCCCATTGGTGTTACCAAAACTTTGAAATAGTATATGCTAAAGAAAATTTAGACATTTGATGATCCTTTAATTATCACCTTCAGCTAATCATCTATTTGGATCAGCCCATAATCACACTGCCCTTACCGTGAGACATCAACTAATACCTGATGTACCTTTTGTTACTGTTATGAATTCAGGTGCTGTTTCATCTGGATTGAGAAGAGATGCAAGAAAACTGACATGACCCTGATATTGAAGGATTTTATATGAAAGGTTTATGGTGCAGCTAAATTGAATGTTTATTTTTAAGCTGATATTTACAAGAAGCTTTTTTTTGAAGAATCTTAGTTAACTTGAAGGTTTTCAATTAGTTTTGAGGGCACCATGAAATTTGCTTACTATATACGTCTAGTTCTCAACTGCAAGAAGAATGAACCATAATTGATATAGCTGGCATGATACTTATAAATTTCTATAACATATGTGCACTTCGAACAATGATTTGAGCTTCGCATACTTTTCGATTCAGTATTTAACCTTCAGAGAAAGTAGTGAATAATTGCAAGGGTACTTTGCTACAAACTATTCGCATAATGGCAGTAATGTTCCACGAGCTAATTTTAGTTAGTAACACATGGAAGTACTGCCTCCTTATATTTGTCTTATTATTATTTCATAATATAACGACTAATGTGTGATACAGGTGTTACACAGGTATCGTGAATATATAATGTGTGTCTGGAGTTTTTTAAAAATATTATAGATCGATATTCATTATAATATGGGCAATATATTAATGTGTAATTTTAAATAATTTATTACGTATATATCCTATATATCCATTTGTCTAATTACTCAAACTTGTTGGCGCACCCAGGAACTCCGTCTAGTCTTGAGGTATCACATTGCATCATAACTAATAAGACATGATCCTATTCAACTTGGGTGTCGATCAATAATTAGTTAGTTCTTATTCACCTTAGAAATAGAATAGCGGAATTCCGCACTCTGCTGTTGTAATTGACAAATGTTGTAAAACGTCGTGCAAAAATCACCCTATTCTCAAAATAGGATTACAAATAGAGAAATTGAGAAACAAAATAACCTCGGTATGTAGTGATGTTGTTTTGCTTCATCTTTTGAACTTCAGGAGTATATATAACTCGTAGAACGCATCCTCAATTGAACAGATTTCAAGTATCCAAAGAAATTAAAAAAATAGAATTAACGCAACTCAAGCTAATAAAATGACAGGAAAAGTTTACTTCTTAACAGGTGCAAATCGTGGTATTGGTTTACGTGTCTTGAAACTACTATCAGAAGATACATCGAACACCGTTATTGGTACAGCCCGTGATTTATCAAAAGCTACAGAGTTATCAGAAATTGCAAAAAGCCGCAAGAATGTTCACCTTGTCACTTTAGATGTTTCCTCCCAAGAGTCTATTGACAAACTAGATGCTCAGTTAGCTCCAATTGCAAATGATGGGATTGATGCTTTCATCTCCAATGCTGCTATTGCTCAAACTTATTTCCCTGTATTGGAAATCAATAGGGATGCCTGGATTCAGACATATACCACAAATGTGATAGGACCAATTGAAATTACCAAAGTTTTGAAGAAATATTTATTGAAGAAAGATACAAGACAATTGATTTTTATCTCAAGTATCGTTGGTTCATTATCTGCATTCTTCCCAATTTCTACAGGTGCTTATGGTCAATCAAAATCAGCATTGAACCACACAATCCTAACATTAAGCTTTGAACTAAAACCGGAAGGTTTCACAGTTGTTGCAGTACACCCTGGCTCAGTATCAAGTGATATGGGTAACTATGCCAAAGGGTTATTAGTCCCTCAGCATGGTGGAGAAATTGCAGATTTCTTCAACAATCAAACAATCACGCCAGAACAAAGTGCTGATGACCAAGTTAACAAAGTTTTCAATAAGTTGACGAAAGAAGACAACGGTAAGTTTTTCAGCTATGATGGTTCTGAAATACCATACTGAGAAGATAAGTACTGTAGTTCAAACAGGAACCAGTGTTGCAGAGTGATGGTAAAGAATTAAGTATATGACCCCAGATCCCAGCCTTGAAAAATCTGTATAGTGCATTAAACTTGCAATTAGTTTCATGATCAAATATATATCAGTCTGTAAAACCTTTGATATTTTTGTTTTATTATACCTGGAGAAAGCTAATTATTCATGACAAGCAAAATCACAGAACAACATCTAGGAGTAAGGATACTATTCACGAGGAAAGTGTGAGCTTCTAAGAACAAACTTTTCGCTTTAAAACAGCCAAACATATTGGTACCTAATTGTCCTATGTTATGGAAGAAAGATGAATTGATAATCATTCTATAGCCTGTATCTCCAGACCTTTGTGGTTGGGATTCAAGCATTTACAATATTCAATAGCTGGACTGATATTTGAAAATCATAAAACATTCTACATAGTGGTTTTAGCGGGAAACTCTTGCGAAATTCTAATAAGCCATGAAAAATATTATTCTTCACACAATAATTCTTGAAGCACCCGAATAAGTGTTCTTCAATGTAAAGTGATTATGATACTGTAGTAAAATCACTGATTTTATGGAAATAGTGGGTTTTGTCAGTTCATTAATTATGATGGAGTTAATGGAGTAGTATTTCTGGGATTTTTGTGGCATGTACTCAGTAATGTGAATAGGTGGCTCGATATTTTAATGCGCTAAAAACTTAATGATCATAAATTACAGAATTTAAAGTTATAAAAGGAAACGACTTTCCATCTTTTTTGAGATGAATGTGTTTTAATATTCGAATTTCGTTCAGCATTGATATTATCCATCAGAATATAATCATCGCTTATACTTAATAATTTAATCGATCATAAATTTAATTACTACTGCTAGCTTATAATGTCAGGCCAAAAAATCTACTTTATTACAGGTGCCAACCGTGGTATTGGGTTTGAGATTCTCAAACAATTAACAGAAGATCCTTCCAATGTTGTTATCGGTACTGCTCGTAACCTTTCAAAGGCAACAGAGCTCAGCAAGTTGGTTTCAGAACGCGAGAATGTTCATGCTATCACCTTAGATGTTTCCTCTCAAGAATCTATTGACAAACTAGATGCTCAGCTTAAAAGCGTTGCTAAAGATGGTATTAATGTTTTTGTTTCCAATGCAGGTATTGCTAACTCAACCGATCGTGCTTTGGATACTCCAAGGGAAAACTGGTATGAACATTTCACCACAAATGTAACTGGACCAATTGAGGTTACTAAAGTTGTCAAAAAGTATCTCGACAAAAAGGACACCAAGCAATTGGTTTATGTCTCAAGTGCTATTGGGTCATTGACTAAATTCCTTCCATTCACAGCTGCCGCCTACGGTCAATCCAAAGCAGCTTTGAATCACTTTGTGTTAACTTTAAGTGTCGAATTGAAAGAAGAAGGGTATACTGCTATTGCCCTTCATCCAGGTGCTGTTTCCACTGATATGGGGAACAAAGGTAAAGAAAGAATTCTTTCTGCTCATCCTGAACTCACTGAGCTCTTTGACGATCTTACCATATCTCCTCAAAAAAGTGGTTCTGACATTATCAATAATGTCTTGAAAAAGCTAACCAAGGAAGATAATGGTAAATTCTATAGCCATGATGGTACTGAAACCCCGTACTAACTAGATCTATAACCTCGCAAGCTTCCTAATGGACTATGTGTTGAATTGTTCATGATTCATAATAAACATTGGATTCTATCCTTTGAGCTTTTGCTTTATGTAAGTCTGTAATTAGATCAGGTATTTTCTATTGTGTATCAAGGTACGTACGCAGATTATGTAATTCCTCTTGGAATCACAATCTCTGACGTCGCGTTCACCCTTTATACATATATTTTCAGGTGACGTGTCTAAAATATACAAAACTTTAATATGCTAGATCATTATTATAGCTGATGAAGTCGTTTTAACTGGCGTTACTAGCGAGAATGAGAA
Source organism: Hansenula sp. yHMH451 (assembly GCA_030571095.1). Lineage (NCBI taxonomy): Eukaryota > Fungi > Ascomycota > Saccharomycetes > Phaffomycetales > Wickerhamomycetaceae > Hansenula > Hansenula sp. yHMH451. The sequence goes on from JAJLXE010000010.1 coordinate 363,110, forward strand.
GCCAACAACAAGTTATAAGTTATAAGTTATAAGTTATAAGAGTAAAACACTTGAGGGGGAATCAGTCGCGAAATGTTGACAATAGAAAAAAAAAAGGATTACAAAGATTACAAAGATTAGAAATTGGAGGCTGCAATGACAAGAAGGACCCTGTTATGCAAAATAGACTTATTCGTTGAATCAACTTGTCTGGGAGTTAATGGATGGAAATAGTGGGATTAAGAGACTTGAGGTTCTCTGGATTACGGATATAGGAGATAGGGGGTCGATTGAGTGTGCCAGTTCAAGGAATATGGTTTGAGCTTTGAGTAATAATAATGAACAATCAGGAATATAAAAGGGAAGAATATTGCTCGATATTTGAGATTTTGTTTGTATGAATTATCATTATATCTTTCGGAACACATAGATATATTAAATTTCAATCAATCCTAACTCATTAAAAAATGTCAAATCAAAAAGTTTACTTCATCACTGGTGCCAACCGTGGTATTGGATTTCAAATTCTTAAACAATTAACTGAGGATCCATCAATCGTTGTCATTGGTAGTGCTCGTGACTTATCAAAAGCTGATGAACTCAACAAGTTGGTCTCAGAGCGTAAAAATGTCCGTGCTGTTACCTTAGATGTTTCATCTCAAGAATCAATTGACAAATTAGATGCTCAACTTAAAAGCGTTGCTAAGGATGGTATTGATGTCTTTGTTAATAACGCTGCCATTGCCACCTCATCCGATAATGTTTTGGATACACCAAGGGATCTTTGGTTCGAACATTACACAACCAATGTTTCTGGACCAATTGAAGTCTCCAAAGTTGTCAAAAAGTACACTGACAAAAGAGAGACCAAACAATTGGTGTACGTCTCCAGTGCCATTGGATCACTAACCAAATTTCTTCCAATTCCTTCTTCCGCTTATGGTCAATCTAAAGCAGCTTTGAATTTCACTGTTTTGAGTTTAAGCAATGAATTGAAAGAAGAAGGATACACAGTCATCTCACTTCACCCAGGTGCCGTCTCCACTGATATGGGAAGAGTTGGTCAGAAAAGAATTATTGAAGCCAACCCCCAGTTTAAGGAACTTTTGGAAAGCATTACGATCACCCCTGAAAACAGTGGATCTGATATTATCAATAATGTCTTGAAGAAGTTGACCAAGGAAGACAACGGTAAATTTTATGGTTATGACGGTGCTGAAACGCCATATTAGTTGGCTCTTGATATATGCGCATGACATAGATCTTCTTTTATTGAATGCCCTTTTTTCCTAAAATCTTCACGTAAAATTTGCAGTTTCTATAAAGTAGCTAGAAATCACAATAATATTACGATATATACTCAATATCATCGACTACTATATAGCTAAATATATTTAAATTCATAAATATGACAATGTCATATTATGCATGCTTATATAAACCGCATATAATAAGTTAATTTATCGATCGATATCAATACTAATTATATAGATGGATGTTTAATATTATGTGATCGTTCGCGACATGACTTGATGAACTGTAAGACTATATATCAAAAATATATCGATCGGTTACGTTTTTTCAATATTGACATACATAGTTGATACCATCGATGCACGTCTAAAGTTTGTGTTGAAGAAGTATTAACGTTCACTAGATTTGCTAAAATGTTTGCTTTAATCGCAAATTGAGTACGTCCAATCATATATTATATTTGTTTCCTGAAGAAACACAATGGTGTTACCGGGAAAAATATAAGTGAGGCGACTACTGGTAAAATGGCACAATTTGTAAGCATTAAAACGACCAGATAAATATGGCAATACGGTCTTATACTTAATAAGATTACAAATCGAGCTCGTGATTAGTTGAAACACTCCCCTAATGTCACTCGAACTTGTTTCAATAAGACTTCAGTGGATATTTGAGGGTTTGAACTGGTCGTCTAGTCGGGAATAAAAGCATTTAGTGGGAATAGGAGATAGCTCAGTATCCATTAGCATGAATTAATAAGATGGTTTAAGTATAAATATATACTTCGATACGGGTTTCTTGGATCGATGTTACTAGGATTGTTATACATATTCATATCATCCAAAGAAGAGAGTTATAATATATACAACCATCAACAAAAATCAACTAATAACATAATGTCAGATCAAAAAGTTTACTTCATCACTGGTGCTAATCGTGGTATTGGATTTCAAATTCTTAAACAATTAACTGAGGACCCATCAAATGTTGTCATTGGTAGTGCTCGTGACTTATCAAAAGCTGATGAATTAAACAAATTAATCTCAGAGCGTAAAAATGTCCGTGCTGTTACCTTAGATGTTTCATCTCAAGAATCAATTGACAAATTAGATGCTCAACTTAAAAGTGTTGCTAAGGATGGTATTGATGTCTTTGTTAATAACGCTGCCATTGCTACCTCATCCGATAATGTCTTGGATACACCAAGGGATCTTTGGTTTGAACATTACACAACAAACGTTTCTGGTCCAATTGAAGTCTCCAAGGTCGTCAAAAAGTACACTGACAAAAAAGAGACCAAACAATTGGTATACGTCTCCAGTGCGATTGGATCATTAACTAAATTTATTCCAATTCCTGTTGCAGCTTATGGTCAATCTAAAGCAGCTTTGAATTTCACTGTTTTGAGTTTAAGTAATGAGTTGAAAGAAGAAGGATATACAGTCATCTCTCTTCACCCAGGTGCTGTCTCCACTGATATGGGAAGAGTTGGCCAGAAAAGAATCATTGATGCCAACCCTGAGTTTAAAGAGTATTTGGAAAGCATCACCGTTACCCCTGAAAGCAGTGGCTCCGATATCATCAAGAATGTCTTGAAGAAGTTGACTAAGGAAGATAACGGCAAGTTTTATGGTTATGACGGTGTTGAAATTCCATACTAGTTGGGCTTTCATAAAAATATATAGAGATTTACTTTTATGTATGACTGTGTTTTTTTTTCCAAATTCCCATGTAAATGTAAAATTTGCAGTTTCCAAAGAAGTATCTATCACAAAGTTATGTTGCTCCTTGTGTATTTTCAATCATTCAGCTTTAACGAGTTTGATTCTAGCCCACTGCTATAATTAAGATGTCAACTATAGTTGATTCACCAACTTTTTTTTTAATCACCGGTAAAGTTTCTCGTATTTTTGCCAGCTACCAACCTTAATGATTCAAGCGTACATATAGACAATATAATTTTTGATCGAGCCTAGTTGATCAAGAGCTCTGTTACGATAACCTTACGTGGTGTAGTAGCGTAATGTTATTTTCGTATATTCCTATTCAATAATATTCTCATATTTTCCAGTAGTTCCTTGTCTTTTTTTTGGATTATATTTGGTATCATCACTTCTCCTCTTAGTTAGGCATTAGTTCATTTATGAAACCCATATATATTATCTTTTTGAGGCAATCTATGTGTTTTACCCACGAACACCGGAATAGAATATGCTAGTCCCGAGTCGCGCATACATAATGCGGCCTGAGTCTTGGTCATGGTCTAAATACTTCTATAATTTCCTATTCCGGTATTCAATCGGATAGTTCTACATCATGAAACCAGTATACACACGGATTGCCTCAAAAAGATGATATATGGGTTTCATAAATGACTTTATAACACATTAGCGTCACAACTAAGAATGTTTCCAAATGAGGGTTAGCAGTTAATTAAATTTTCGATTGTCTCAGAATTTTGTGATCAGACTCTAATGGAATATGATAACGTTTAATGAAATCGGGTACCTTTTTGAAGGGTGATTTGATTGAATTTGTAAAACTCTTTCGTTAATTTGGGAATCATCTATCTAAATAGACTATATATATGTTTACTTTGGAATGCATGGTAAAATTTTGTTTAATACTACTAGTACTTCAATCTTAGCATATTTATTTATAATATAGCATTAATTACACCTGTTCGTTGTTGACTTTTTTGGGTTAATTGAACTATTGGCCTTATTCAATGTTTTAGTTCCCTTTGACTTTCTAATCTTAAGATTTGAAGGAAGTGAGTTAGGGTTTTTCATCATATAGTCTAAAATCCAGCGTTTCCAATGGGAGGGCATGTACTTTAAAGCAGTTCTATGATTATAATTAGCCGTTCTACCATTTTTCTTGAAATAATGAGCGTTCCTCTTGTGTGGGAGACCACAATAATTACACCAATTTGATAACGAAGATTTTCCCGGTAACGGTTCTCGTTGTGGGTGGTAGATTTTTGATTTTGATGGAAATCCTCGTCTACCATTGTTTTCCTTTAATTCTAATATTTTCGTCGACGAAATTGTTGCAAATGGGCCATTAGCCTTGTTCATTTTAGCTGGGTCGATAGTATAGTAAGGTATAGGGATGTACCCTGCTGGTTTGATCAATGGAGCTCTAGAAAGAGAATCGAATTCATGAAATATGTCATTAAAATTAAGGACCTGATTTTTGTTAAAAGTGCTGTGAAGTAAATCTGTGATCGTCTTGATCGTTTCAAAAGAACCATCGAACTTATCAAACATACTATTCAACCCCGATAACATCGTCATGGTCTTATAAGCTGATAATAGATCAGTAATGTTGGTACGAGTTTGTTCAAAGGTGACCAATGCTTGCTGCATTTTTTTCAGAGCATGTTGGGAAGTAATAGTTGATTCATCATTCAGTATAGAACTCATGCTGTTCATAAATTGAACGATTTGAAGAAGTCTCGCAGAGTGACTTGGATTCTTTGATACTCTACTGGTGGCTTCCAATAAGGAGTAGGTTGATGTCATATTCACACCCTTAGTTAACAGGTCAGTCTCCAAGAGTTTGAAGTTTAATTTCACTATTAGACTCTGCTTTAATAAAGAATCAATAGTGGTGAAGAGCCGGATTATGAGAATCTTGACGTGTTCAGCATATTTCTTATTCATCTCTGTTCCATAGTCTTTTTTCAATTTGATGTTTCCATCCTTACCTTCGATGAGAATAGATGATAAGCCAAAACTTCCGATATCAATTAATGCGAACCATTCGGAAGGTGGATCATCCGGTGATGGTAGTGGTTGACTGAGCAAGATGTTGATGACCTGATGTGCTGGGAGAACAAAGAGGTGTGTGTTTCTCTTGGTGAGCAAAACTTTCACCCAACTAATTCCTTTCTCATTGAGTTTGGTTTGTCTAATGTTACTTCTCTTACACCAGTCGAAGATTGTTAATCGAATCTTTTCGACAATATCCAAGTAATTGCATTCCACTGAAGGATGAGTGATATCATTATTGAGTGCATACTCTGCGACAGAATCGATAATATCTGGTATTCTCTTCTCAATGTTGGTTGTTAGAAAACTAAAGGTGATTTCCAATGGTATTGATTGCCCAAAGCTATGTGTTACAAAAGGTGATTGGTTTGGAACACCAGCAAATGGTGAAGGATGAGCACCTGAATCTACCATGGTAACATCTCCACCAGGAGTCTGATTAGCTTGACGTCTTTCCTGAGTGTCTCTGCCCTTTGGAGAATCAACGATCGTTGGATTGATGTTTAAACCAGTTGGGTGCAGTGGTCCTCGAGTATTTCCTTCACGTCCAGTGGGGGTCGTAGTAGTAGCAGCTTCATTGTCATTACCGATTGGACTACCATGGATAATTGGAGAAATTGCATCGGGAACATCTGAAGAAGCATTAGCGTTACCATTTTGGGGCTGAGATGGATCAGACATTGTAGTGATTCTTAAGATTGGTTGGTTTATGTTAAGCTTTTAACCTGTTACGTTAACCTTACCTGAGTAGTTGAACGTAATGTTAGTTTTGTATATTTCTATTAAATCATTCTCATATTTTCCAGGAGATTTCCATGTCTTTTTATTTATGTGTCAATTCATTATGTGAACTTTTCTCGATATACCGGAATAGGATGTCACAATAGTTTCGAGACCATGGCCGAAACACGGGTTGCATAAAGGCGCATTTCGAGACTATATTGAAACGTTGAATGGTAATATATTAATAAACTGTAAAACAAGTTTTTATGATCCAATCGATACACGTCCAGTTTATCGTGTAGAAGAGCTAATAAAGTTCTGATTCGATAAACTTTTCCAGCAAAATTTTGTTTCAACTATAATTGCAAAGAGCAATATGTGCCAGTAATTAAATATGTCTGTTTCGACGATTTCAAGAATGGTGTATTACCACGAAAAATAGGTGAGCCGGTGACAACTGGTAAATGACACAATTTGTAAGCATAAAAACAATCAGATAAAGATATATAGCTATAACGCCCTAGTTCACAAGATTACAAATCGATCTCTTGACTAGTTGAAACACCACTATAATATTGTTACTCGAGAAGGTTTCAATAAGACGCCACATGAGGTTTGGTCGGGAATAAAAGCTTTTAGTGGGAATAAGAGATAGCTCGGTATATATTGGCATTAATTAATAAGATGGTTTAACTACAAATATAGGCTTGAATTCCAGGTTTCTTCGAAAAATATTATCGTAATCGTTAGATCTATTCAGATTTCATACCATCCAAAGAAGATACTTGTATTACATACACTCATCAACAAAAAGTCAACTAATATAACATAATGTCAGATCAAAAAGTTTACTTCATCACTGGTGCCAACCGTGGTATTGGATTCCAAATTCTTAAACAATTAACTGAGGACCCATCAAATGTTGTTATTGGTACTGCTCGTGATTTATCAAAAGCTGATGAATTAAACAAATTAATCTCAGAGCGTAATAATGTCCATGCTGTTACCTTAGATGTTTCATCTCAAGAATCAATTGATAAATTAGATGCTCAACTTAAAAGCGTTGCTAAGGATGGTATTGATGTCTTTATTTCCAACGCTGCCATTGCCACATCATCAGAAAACGTCTTAGATACAGCAAGAGACCTTTGGTATGAGCATTACACAACAAATGTTTCTGGTCCAATTGAAGTCTCAAAAATTGTCAAAAAGTACACTGACAAAAGAGAGACCAAACAATTGGTATACGTCTCAAGTGTCATCGCGTCATTAACCAAATTTCTTCCAATTCCTGTTTCAGCTTATGGTCAATCTAAGGCAGCCTTAAATTTCACTGTTTTGAGTTTAAGCAATGAATTGAAAGAAGAAGGATACACAGTCATCGCTCTTCACCCTGGTATTGTTTCCAGTGACATGGGAAAAGCTGGTCAGAAGTTAATTATTGATGCACACCCTGAGTTCAAGGAGTATTTGGAAAGCACTACAATTACCCCTGCAAGTAGTGGATCTGATATTATCAAAAATATCTTGAAAAAGTTGACTAAGGAAGATAACGGTAAGTTTTATGGTTATGACGGTGCTGAAATCCCGTATTAGTTGGCCGATAATTCAGCTCCTGATTATATAGAGATATTCATGTTTTGATATACAACATTTACATGGAGTATACTATTTTATGTTCTTACTAGTAATTGAGTTCTATGTTTAAAGTGTAAGTCGCAAGACCTGCATCCACGTATCGTGGTTCCACTTATCTTGCTGCACATATACACAACATTATAACATATAACAAAGAAAACTATAAAGTACGTCGATATGGAAACAGGCAGTTTTGCATGATTTGGATCAGACTTCTCAAAATGGGCCAAGACGAAAATACAGCAAACTCGTAGAAGTGTTTCACTATTTATAACGTCAGTTTTCATGGAAGCCTCTAGAGCCAAGACAAAATAATGGTATTAGCGGGAAGGTACATGGCGAGCGATTGGTGCTATTTGTAAGCACATTTAACAACAACCGGTTAAGAAAATCATAACAACCAGGCGATATGCGGCAGGTTTCTTACAAATTAAGGTCTCCTCTTTGAACTTTTGATTCTCAAACCCCGAAGAGTTTTTAAAAAGTTTGATCAATATTCTTTTCATGCTGATTCATGGGAATTGATGTGGTTGATGGGATTTAGAAACCGGACTTAACAATTTTTAGTGGAGTTAGTATGTAATCCATTGTATATCAACATATAAAATAAGGTGGCACAAATTGGAGATACACGGATTGAAAGGAATATAAAAGGTAAGGAAGTCCTAGACTTTGGAACTTTGCATCTTTCTTTGTCTGAACACTATAAAGCATAGCTATCCCATAATTCCCAATTCATATATAATTAGTAAAATGTCTGGTCAAACAGTTTATCTCATCACAGGTGCAAACCGTGGTATAGGTTACGAGCTTCTTAAGCAGTTGACTGAAGATCCCTCAAACACTGTGATTGGTACTGCAAGAGATGTTAAGAAAGCTACAGAACTCAACAAGTTAATCTCAGAGCGTAAGAATGTTCATGCTGTTACATTAGATGTTTCCTCTCAAGAATCTATTGATCAATTAGATGGACAACTCCAAACTATTGCCAAGGATGGTATTGATGTCTTTATTTCTAATGCTGCTATTGGTGATTCAATTGAAAATGTTTTGGAAAGCCCAAGAGAAAAATGGTTTAATCATTATAATACTAATACTATTGGGCCAATTCAAGTAACAAAAGTCGTTAAAAGCTATTTGGACAAAAAGGAAACTAAACAACTAGTGTATGTTTCAAGTGCCATTGCATCATTAACAAAATTCATTCCAGCTACAACCTCAGCATATGGTCAATCCAAGGCTGCTTTAAACTTCACTGTTTTGTCCTTGAGCTCTGAATTGAAGGATGAAGGGTATACAGTTATTGCACTTTCACCAGGAGCTGTTTCCACAGATATGGGGAAACAAGGTAAGGAGCTTATCCTTGGTAAGCATCCAGAATTGACTGAAGTTTTTGAAAGTCTTTACATCACACCTGAAAAAAGTGGTTCAGACATCATCAGTAATGTATTGAAAAAGTTGACAAAAGAAGACACAGGGAAGTTTTATAGTCACGATGGCAATGAAACTCCATACTAATTATAAATGAAATTAATTAATTGATGGCTAAGAACGAATTGTAATTTCGAATCTGCTCAGTCTCTGCTTGTAAAAGTATCTATATAACTGCGACCCCTACGAGAGTAATCAGCTCCTAAAACTTGATCTGGAAAACGATATAGTAGACTAAATACCAACAAATCGATGATCACTTCTTGGTCGGCTGCACGGTCTACCAGAACTTGCACGAGGGGAGGTAAATCTTCTTGGTACGTTGCCAGCTGCTGGTCGTGAACGGAGAATTTGTAATCGATAATTTAGTCGGCCGGGACAAAGTATCTTGTTCAGGTATCTCAACGGTCTGAAAATCAAAAAGCTGTCTAACAATAATTATTAAGGGGATGGCTGCGGAAGTGTATAAAATAAGGATGGAATCCCATTTGATTATCTCTGGCTCTGATGAAACGCTTCAATTTTGACACCGCTTTCGAAGATCATAGAGAATGTCCAAACAAACTGTCTATTTCATCACCGGTGCAACTCGTGGTATAGGGTTTCAGGTTGCCAAAACATTGGCTCAAGATCCTTCTAATATTGTCATTGGTTCTGGGCGTAATCTTTCCAAAGCTGATAATTTGAACAAGCTAGTCTCAGAAAATGATAACGTTCATGCTGTCACCTTGGATATTTCCTCACAGGAATCAATTGACAAGTTAGATTCTCAACTTCAAGAAGTTGCCAAAGATGGTATTGATCTATTATTCTCCAATGCTGCCATTTCGGAATCGAATAACAATGTTCTCAATACTTCTCAAGATGAATGGGTCAAACACTACAGAACAAATGTCGCTGGTCCAATTGAGGTCACGAAAGTTGTCAAAAAATACTTGGATAAGAAGGATACCAAACAATTGGTATATATCTCGAGTGCACTTGGTTCATTAACCCAATTTCTTCCAGTCCCTGATACCGCTGCTTATGGTCAGACCAAAGCAGCTTTGAACTTCACTGTATTGAGCTTAAGCAATGAATTGAAAGAAGAAGGTTACACTGTATTATCTCTTCACCCAGGTCTTGTTTCAACCGATATGGGTACAACTTGGAAGGACATGATCATTGAGAAGTACCCCCAATTCAAGGAATTTCTCAACAGCGTTAATATCACCCTTGAGCAAAGTGGGTCTGATATTGTCAATAACGTCTTGAAGAAGTTGAACAAAGATTACAATGGAAAATTCTATAGCCATGAAGGTATAGAAATCCCATTCTAAATGAAGATTTACAATAAATGTTTCTATGTATCCAACTGTATTCCTAATCCTATCCAGCATCTGGACTGAGATCTTCCAACTACATGATATTTATTTGTCTGATCTCATGTTATGGCAGATCACCAATTTTGTGATTAGGATGTCATGGAGATCTCAAATAGCTGACAAAAAAGATCACATCAATCACACTGGGAGCCCCTTTCTTAATAGACCCCGCCTATCTTACAAGTTTAATTATTTGAAAGTATACATGACTGAATGATTGTTTTATAAAGATTGATTATATACAATTGTAAGGAATTGCTCTAAAGTTTGCAACCACGATTCCTTAGATCTTGATGAAAATGCTCTTTTTATATAGAATCGCTGATACAGTTGCGATGAAAATTGAATATGCAAACAAAACCAGCAAACTAGTACCTGTAGATGCATCTAAAGTGTTGATGGACATATTTACAAGTCCCGTTGAGACGTTTGACACCAAGAACAAAATCATACCATTTGAATTGAATGCTTCTAGACTTAATGGAACCTGGTCAGAATAATCCGAAGTAGGAGATTTCAAAAATTTGTCAGTCAGAGCGTAGAATGCCAGAAACCCTGTGTTGTACGTACACACCCATAGAACATATGGCAAATTCGCTAACCTTCTTGATACTGCATAATCATGGTTGGTGGAGACAAAATAGAAGGCTAACCCGTAAACTGCAAACCAGACTAATAAACCAGTAATTGGTGAGACTGTCGTTATCTTCTGGAATGCAGTGAGTTTGGATGAAGATGTAGACTTGATTTCCTCTTTAGTATTTGGAACAAACAAGTTGTACTTCGATTTCACAGATGGTAGGACATAAAACCCAGCGGCTTGTCCAGACAAAAAGATTGCAAGATAACCAAATAGTGAAAATATACCTTCCTTGTTGGAGCTCACGAAGTCAGTTCTTGGTGCTAGTAGAAGATAGTTCAAAAATCCTTCCTTATGTACGATGAAATATTCATAAGTCAAGGAGATAACTAAGGAAACAATAGAGCGTGGAACAACTTTGAATATTGGATCTAAAAAGATGACTATAGGACCAACAAGAACTAATGTCACAAAAAAGTTCCAATGCACACCATATTCAGAAACATGTTCTTGATAGTCGAGATTTTTCACAAAGAACAATCTTAAAAATCCCAATGCTAGAACACTGATACTACTAGTCACTGACTTCCAGGCTTTGGCGAAATATGACACTTTAACTTGATTAAATCTTTCCAATAAAACACTTCTAGTGGACACAATCCCCATTGAGAATACAAAAGATCCAACCCCCAGATCCATTAGTGATGTGCCCCATGTTTCAACTTTAGCAAATCTTCTTGGGAATATCTGAAAATCAACAGCCAGAATTGCAATAGCAGTGACGACCAACATCCCGCCTCTATATGCTGTAATGAATGGCTTCTTGGGTAGGTAAGTCTTAGCTGTAAGTTCAGTTATTTTCTGTTTTGATTGTTGTTCTGCTTTTTCAGCTCTCTTTCCGAAGAAAATGCTAATCGAAAGTGCTGGAATCAGTATTAACAGAGACAAGTACCCCGGTCTATCTGAGTATAATGTGGTTGATAGTACTAGTCCACCCCAGTTTAACAGGAAATCTATCAATATACTGCCCAATTCCCATTTTCTTGCTGATTTGAATAGATCAGTATGTTTGTTGATCAGGCTCCATGAGAAATAGGCAACTAAAGCGATTGACGTAACAGCGTTTATTTCTGAGATTTCTCCTCCACTGAGCCCTGTTACAAATGCTTGTTTTCTTTCCTTCAATGTGCTCATTTTGGAAGTTGGACTCCTTTTAGTTGGTTTTAGGTTGAAACGAAACAACGATGCGCTGTGATTCGGATCTTTGAAAGTTTATACGTCAACAGTATTCAGAGAATATTATGTAATCAGGAGTACAAGTAGACTTGTTTCGGCTACATTAAATCAATGTTCATAACAGATTTACTAGATAGAAGTCTTTAAAAGCATATGACATTTTATTATTAGCGGGTGTCATCCTGAACTATGGCTTGTATCTGTGAAGGGCGTCCATTAGTTATCTTGTGGTATTCATTTTGTAAATGCGTTTTCCAAATATCCAAATCAGTATCAGACTTTTGGAGTAAGTTTTCTATTGTTTCTTGCCTTAGTCTCAGACTCTCAGGTTCGACTATATTGCCACCTTGTAGGATTTTATTCATCACCTGAGGAAGTTCGTGAAGCAAATATTTAGCACTATATTCATACTGGGACAATTTTGATAACACAGCTACTAGTTCCAAATATGGTAATTTAAGTAGACTCTCACTTGTCACTGTGCGCTTCACAATACCAAAAGCTGTTTCGTCAGAAGTCAAGTTTCTCAAGATGGGCACGGCGGTCGCTGTCAATTTTAGTTCTCTCAATATGGAGCTGTGATAGGTCGCTAGATATGATGGACTAAAAGAAGCAAGCAAAAACTCATCTTTTTGTGATAGGTTGATATATGTATTATCCAATTCATGTAACCTTTTCGGTGAAACAAATGAAAGCTTCTTAAAGAAAAGAGAGATTTCTGTAAGTGCAAAATACTCGATATCAGCATTTTCGAATCTGTCTTTGTACAGCTTCCCAATTAATTCGATTTGTTGGCTTATTCTTTCCAGCAACCAGCCTTTATTTAATGACGAGTCCACGATATCTAATACATTTGTATAAAATTGAATGAGGGTCAAGGTAAATAGAATATCATCGTTCTCTGTAAGATTTGTGAATTCATATAGTGAAGGGTTCAACTCGTGATCTTGAACCAAAGGTAATAACTGAACTAAAAGATCCAACAGTCTGCTCTTTAGAACAGTATTCTTTGAGTTTTTGATACTCAAGAGATCCGACTCAACGTTTCCACTTAGTAACCTTCTTCTAATCAGCTCTCCTCGAGTCAAGAGACTCAACGATTTCTCAATTTCATTGACGAGCTTAACAGATATGGTTTCATCAGCCAAAAGGCCTACTGAGATCGGAATGATTTCTGTATTTGATAGTATATCTGGGGGACTTGCTTTTGAAGCCACTTTCAACGCCAATATTTGAAGGTTCTCGTTGTGAGACTTTAGAGCCTCTATTATTAATTCTAGTTTGAAGAGTTTCACAACACTTTCGAAGTCAAGGTCAAGCAATATTGAATCAAGTAGTTCGATCACTTTGTTGTAATCTATACTAAGTTCGGCATTATGCAATAGTTTCACAACTTCAACAAGTAAAGACTCGATCTGTTCTTTTTGAAGGCGTAACGATTTGTCAACCAGTATCAGCGAGTTGAAGTCATCCAATAGTTTCTCATTCAAATCTTCAAGTTCAAAGCCATTGACCTTCTCTAAATGATTTCTAATGTTCTCTATCAATGATTGGGCTCTATTTTCAGTCATTGTTTCAGGTGTTGGGAGGTGTCTAGTAACTAGTGCTAAACAATAGTATCTGGTGAATAGTGGAAGGCAAAATGATCGGTCCTAGTTTTAAAAAAAACTGTCAAAAAAATTTAAGATAAACAACGACTCAACTTTCAGATCAAACACCACATAGAGCCACCGATCTTTGAGAACAGATACTGTCATGTCCACCCTGAGAGATGTTGTACTGAGTCATTCCTTGTTCACCAAGTCTCGACTCTACTCCCTTTACTCTGATTTTGCAAAGTTGAAAGATGTTAATCCTGATGGGTACGAGGCCAACCTCATCGCTTGGAAATCACTGGTGGATGCATTCTTCCAAAATCATTCCTTCAATGACGCATTTGCCCTCAGAACAGAGCATTTTATGGAAGACCTTACGCTCGCAGAATACGGTAAACCGATTTCACTATACATTGTGCTTGAAGAGCTTATAGCAAGTGGTGATCTCATCCCGTTGCAGCAGTATAAGCTGAGGCCAGATAGCATTTACAACAGACATTGGGTTAGACCGGCGCTAAGTTGGGCAGTCAACAGGTTTTTGATGGATACATCCTATAGAGTTGGTGATAGTAAGCGCAATTTGAAGCCAGATGCTTTCGTATCAAAAAAGGTATTAGAGGCTTACACAAAAGATCTTGAACATAAAGGTGTATTTGAGGGATCCTTGGCTCAATCCAAGTCTATTTTTTCCAAATCAGAATTCAGAGAATATTTGGATGACTTGAAAGTTTCAGTAGGTGGAAGTGCTATAAAGCTAACGGATTTGGATTTTGAGATATTGCTTATTTACCTTAGAAGAGATACAGATAAGCTAAGAAACAATGGTACAATTGTCAAATTGGGGAAGGAAGAAATAACAGAGCAAGATGTTTCGATTGTGAATATAAAGACAACACTGGAGACTTTAAATTCGAAGACAGATGAGATACAAACCAAAGTAGATATTGTTGAGCGCAAGTTGAGGGAAAGCTTACAAAAGAAGAATAATAAGACTGTTTCATTGAACCTATTAAGATCTAAAAAACTAGCTGAAAAATCATTGGCCACGCAGTTATCCCTTGTGAATCAGCTTGACTCTGTTTTGTACAAAATTGATGAATCATCCAGCAACGTTCAGCTTTTAAAGGCATTGGAAAATGGTACATCTTTGTTAAGTGATTTGAATAAACAGATAGGAGGCGTTGAAAAAGTTGAGAAACTAATGGATGAATTGGAAGAGCAAAAGGATAAATCAGATGAAATCAACTCTGAGCTATATCGTCTCAATCCACAAGTTGGTGACGACGATATTGAAGCAGAGTTCGAAGAATTGTTGGCTCAAAATAAAGCTGAAAAGAAAACAAAGGAATACGAAGTTGAAGAGGAGCACAATCTTTCTGAAAGATTATCAGACTTAGGATTAACGCCTACAGAGATAGAACAATCTGAGAAAGAAGACCATCAGAAGGAAGCATTGGCCAACTAATTGGTCCGGGGTTTAATTAAACTTATGCACATTATGATTCTCCTGAAGAATTTGAGCAAACCCAATTGCCAAAGTGAAACTAAGCGCCATTTCCCACATCCCTGGAATCTTCAAGATTTCATAGTCATCATAGATCGTGATCCAACCTAGTTTTTCATCATTTGGAGAATCGTCAGGCGGGTCCTGTTGATAAACTCCATCACCTGGTGAATAATATATTGAATCATTAGAAACTGAAGCTTCTGAGGAGTTTTCACTTCCTTCATAATAATAACTGTTTGAGCCCGATTGTAATGATCTGTTAAATTTTTTGATTAACTTCTTTTTTGCTCTGACTTCTTGTGGCCTGAAGCACGCCAAAATTTTGCCCTTTGGCTCATTAAAGTAAAGATATCTTTTATTCTTCAATTTCGTAGCACTTCTATACTGAGGTATTGACCCAAGGTACCATTTTCTCTTATTGAAATCCAAAACTTCATGTCTCTCCAATTTCAAATTTGGCTCTACAAAGCCCCCCTTCAGTTCATGGATATCCACAGTCTGTGTTCCCTCATGATAATTCTGAACATTAGAGTCTATTATGTCTAGTGTTCCATCTTTGTCAAGGAAGTACCTTCTCAAAAGATCAATTTCATATTCTTCACCACTCTTTGTAACAGTAAGGAAAACATCACCATCTATTTGGTTTTTGAACACCAACTTGAATCCATTTCGACCTGAAGTATCTTTTCTCCCCCCTATACTAGGATACAACGTCTCAACATAATAACCTGGAGCATTCCGGCAATACATGTGTTTCGAATCGGGATTTGTAGTCAAGTAGAGTCCATTACCAAATTCTAAGATATGATACTTCCAAAATGCTTGAGTTGTAGAAGACGACTCCTTTTTCTCTCCACCTCTAAAGAAGCTTGTGCTTCTGAATACTGACTTTCGATCTCGACTCGATCCCGAGGAAATTTGTCTTGTAAGTGATTCAGTGCTGGTCCTGGAGGACTGTACTGTGGGCAGTGTTTGAATACTGTGTCTCCCATTCTTCTTCAAGTTTTTTATCTCGTTGGTACTCAAAGGTTGTAGATTCGGGTTGGATTTTCTCAGGTTTAATATCGAAGGTGATTCATCATAGTCGATTGGTGGTTTCCTTTGGGGTTGAGGTACTGATGGAACTGGTCGACTGTTCTCATTGTTATAGGATTGTGTCAAATTCTTCGCTTCTTCAACTGATAAACTCATTTTCTTCGTCTGAGATCTGTTCCAAATATTTCCATTGACTATCAAGATAAGTGCACTGAATAGAGGTCCTTGACTTTGTCTGGATGGCTCAATAAATGTTTCTTTTATTTAAGATTTACTTGAGTCAAGATGAGTTTCAAAGCATTTTAACGTCAGAGCTGATTCTCTATAGCTCGATAGACCCGAGTTCTTGACTTCCCGGTTGGGAAGTGATCTGAAATTCTAAGTGTCATATTCCCTTGCGACCAAATACGGAAACTTAAAAACAGTAAACAACACGAAGAAATTGATATGCCATAAAAATGTCAAATCTGAACTTTTCAAACTACTTCACCTTCAGAACTTGGTTGCCACTTGATAGGAATATCATCTAGTATAATCGTAATGACTACCAACTTCAGGCTATCTCAGATTGACCCCCTGCCCAGGATCAATAAGATCGAGTTGGGGAATACAATTGGACAAGGTTCATTTGCTATGTAAGTCTGTGATGCTTTATATGATTCGGATTATACTAACCAAGGAATAGAGTCAAGCTTGCTCATTTTCAGCATAAAAAGGTTTTTGCTGTTAAATTCATTCATAGAAAGATGTGCCATCATCATGGTCTAACAGATGATGATATTGGGAAAGAGGTGATGCTTCATAAGACATGTTCGGGCCATCCTAATATCATCAAGCTACTAGACTTTGGATCAGATAAACATTGGTTGTATATTGCCATGGAACTTGCACCAGGTGGAGACTTATTCGATAAGATTGAACCTGATTTAGGTGTTGATGAAGAAATTGCTCACTTCTATTTTAAACAGCTTATCAATGCAATTGATTTTGTTCATTCTAAAGGTGTTGCACATCGTGATATTAAACCAGAAAACATCTTACTAGATGGACAAGGGAATTTGAAATTAGCTGATTTTGGGCTTGCAGCTGTATTTAGAAGGCAATCTGATGGCTCCACAAGACTATGTAACACACCATGCGGATCACCGCCATATATGGCCCCAGAAATTGCAAGTTCCAAGGGCTATAATCCCGAAATAGCAGATATTTGGTCATGTGGAGTTGTATTATTTGTTCTTTTAACAGGTGAAACCCCATGGGAAGAGCCAACTACAAGAGATATTTTTTTTAAGAACTTTGTTGTGAATGATGGAAAAATCCTTACGCCACCTTGGAACAAATTTTCACCTTTGGTGTTGTCATTGATGAGGTTGATCCTGAAAGTGACACCGGAATCTAGAGGTAAGGTTGGTCAAATAAGGAAGCATGTGTGGGTAAACCAAGACAACTCATTTTCTAGAGAGGATGGTCAATGTAAAGACCCTGTGTTACTTACTAGTAAGCTTCTTGAAAAAATGCACATTGGACTTTCGGATGAACAATACTTATCAAGTTCAAACAACGAAGATAAATATGACTCAATGCAAGATAATTTCATTTCAACGCAACCCGTTGTTGATATTGCTGCCATGATTGATGATGAAGATAATGATCCATTCAGCAGAGTGTCTGCCTCCCAACAAGTTTATTCTGATTTCAGCAAGATTCAAACTACTACGAAGCAAGATTCAGAGAGAGAAAGCATATTCAAAGTTATATCAAAGGATCCAGCCATACTTCAATTTTCCAAGTACAAGAATGAACTTGCATCGTCTAAATTACCACAGTTCCAATTTGCTGAAAGACTAACAAGATTCTTTTCAGTTTTACCTGTTGAATCATTAATCCCTATATTGTTATCTGCTCTCAATAGAATTGGTGTTCCTACTGCAGGTTTTGATCGAAAACCGATCTACGACTCGACTTTGGAGAAGCATCCAATACATATCACAGTTCATACAATCGATAGAAGAAAAGTCCCAATGAGAGGGAGTATTAAGATTTCTAAAGTTGATGGATTGAAACTGAAGACTGTTGAGTTTGTGAAGACTAAAGGTGATCCATTGGAATGGAGAAAGTTCTTCAAAAGAATTACAGTTTTGAGTAGAGAAGCCGTATACCTGGAAGAAAGTAGCTGACCCACTGCTAATTAATGATTAATAAATACCCTTATAACTCAGTGCTTATTGTAACACGATATGTAGTTGATGTAACTCACCGGAGGTTTCTGCCCTATTGGGCAAACTTCCCAAGTGGGTGTTTCTCGGTAGGCGCTCAAACTGGAGCCGTCAAAAATCAAAATCAAATCTAACAATTAAACTGATGAACCTCACACGAATAGCTGGAAATACCATCAAAAACTATTCAGCACTGTTCAGTCTATTGGTGGCAGCTCAGAATTTTTGTGGCAAACAACCTATACGCTCAAAGGAAGAATTACAGAGACTTGAAACAACAGGATATAACACTCGATAAATGTCTGGCTTAGACAGTGTCTTCATCTCCACTGTTGAGACCGCTGTTGCGGTTTCAGTGGCACAGAACAGACCTTTAATTGTACTCAATACGGATGAATCAGAAACTTCCCAGGAGTGGATTCGAAAACTCCTGACTGATGATACACTGGGGCTGATTTCAGAGAAAGCTGTTGCATTGAAGCTAGTGAAGGACACCACTCAATTTGCTCTTTTCGAACAGATCTTCCCAAATGTCATCATACCCAGCTTCTATTGTATCAAAGTGTCTGCCATCTTGGATATAATACATGGCGACATAGAGCAGGATGATTTCAGGGAGAGAATCGAGAAGGTGTTGCTTCAGACCCAATCTCCAGAGTCAACAGTTCCAGAAACTCCAAATTCACGACAAGAAACACAAACGCCAACACCAACTCAACAACAACATCAACATCATCAACAACAACAGAATAATCCAGTGACTGCAGAGCACCCAACACCTTTAGCGAATACCACGAGCCAACCTAGTACACCTTTATCACTATCACAGACAACTAGTATAACGGCTAATGCCTCAAGAGACGAACGTTCACCTTCCATTCCAGAGAGCCCAAATCCGTCATCAAGTAAAACTGGATCCAAAAGAGAATATAGAAGCATCAAAGAGGAAACAGCAGAAATGGTTGCGAAGAAATACAAAGAAGAACAATTGAAAAAGAGGCTGCAAGAGAAAGAAGACCGTGAAAGAGTCAGAAGGTTATTGAAAGCTGATCAGGATGAAAGAAAGTTGAATGAACGTAGAAAGCATGAAGAAAGAGAAAGACAAAGAAGGTTATCTAACCAAGATGAGGTTCTAGATGACGCCAAAATTGATGAAATCATTACTGAAAATCAGTTACTACAGAACAATATTCGTGACAGAAGGCAGTCAACTAGCCTAGTTTGTGCATTATCTATTCGTTTACTTGATGGAAGCTCATTAAGACACGAGTTCAGTATCAATGATACGTTGCATGACGTTCGTGAATGGATCGATGAAAATAGAACTGACAGCGAAGAGCCATATTGTTTCCATCGAACTATTCCAAGAGCTACGTTCGGTGTTACTGACGAAGAAAAGACATTGGAGAGTTTGGAGCTAACACCTCGTTCTGCGTTAATATTGAAACCTTTCAACACATATGCTACAGCGTATAACGGTGCCGGTACTACGAGTAATGCATCCCGTGGAGGTCTGTTTTCCAGGGTTTTCGGAAGCTTATCATCGTTATGGTACGGTGAACAAGGCCACAGAGTTACAGATATGCCAGATGAAGGTAGATCTGGTGACTCAATTGAAGAGGACGATGACCTGATTGATCCTACTTCACCAGTGTCTTCATCGTATGCCTCACCAGCTCCTACTCCGAGAAATTTTAATGAATCATCTGAATCAAACAGACTTGATTTATTGCATCCATCAGCCTTGAACTTGAACTTGAACCTGGATCAAGTGCCACGACCAGCTTCACCACAAACTAGCTTACAAGGCCCTGAACTACCGCTGAGAACAGAACTACCTGCCTCATTACTTAGAATGAACTCTTCTCAGTCCAGCCGAATCAGAACTTTAAACGATGGGGACAACGATGACCGCATGACATATAACGGGAATCACATTAACTTGGAGGATGATTCGAAGAAGAAGTAATGGTGATTGTATAGATAGTATATGCCCTATATTTATTGGAAAAAATGTCGCTTTAATACAGACGTAGTTTGTAGTTGCTACCACATTTGGCAGTCAAGCTTCCCTGTTACCGGTTCTCTCGTTTGAAGTCGGAATTCAACACTGGAATGATCTTGATCGCGCTCAGGAATTTTGTGTTAAGGTAAATAAGCCAAATCACCGATCAGATCAAAACACTCATCTTCTAGCAGTCATCACTTAAAAGAAGGCAATTAGACTCTGCGAAGGCAACATGTCACAAACACCCGACTCCCAGTCAAGAGTGGTATCCCAGTCCTCTCAGGGGAGCCAACAAATACCAGCTGATTCTCCGACTACACCAGCACAAGATATTAATACCCAGCCTGCATCCCAAAATAGCGAGCCAAAGATTGAACCAGCTTCGTCACCAGAACTGTTAGATGAAGATAAAATCATCAAAGTACTAACTTCTGATGGTGCTATTGATGCTCTTTTAATAAGATTGAAAAGAAGTGTACTGACCTGCGAGGAGTTTGCCAAATTTATTAGAAAAAAAGCTATTCTGGAGGAGGACCATTTTGAACATTTGAAGAAAATCTCCAAGACCACTCAAGAAGCGTTGAAAAACTCTGCTGCTTTGAAAAGTGATTCATTTGTGATTAACCTTGATAAAATCGTGAAGTTAGATGAAAGAATTGCACAACATGGATCCAATTTTAGTAAGAACTTGCACAGTATGCACGACGAGCTCGCGTCATTAGGCTCAACAATAGCAAAATCTAGAAAAATGACCAAAGAAAACTTCAGAAGAAAAGAAAAGGAAGTGACAGATGCTATATCAAGTGCTGAAAAAGCAAAGAATAAATATGACGGCTTTTGCTCAGAACTGGAAAGATTGAAGACAACGGATCCCTCTAAAAAGACATTCACTTTGAAAGGTTCCAAGACTACTACTGAACAAGAAGAGATACTTCAGAGAAAAATCGAAACTGCAGATGCTGATTATAGACAAAAAGTTGCAACTTCTACAGGTTTGAGAAGTGTCTTCTTGAATACTTTCAGACCAACCACTGCGAAGAACTTGAAAAATTTAGTTATTGAGATTGATATAGCCATGAGTGTTCAGCTACAGAAATACGCTTCAAAAGTAGAGGAAAATATATTGAATACTGGTTTGAGCGTTAATCCAATCTCTGGGAAAGATATACAATCCATTAAGAGCATAGCCGCATCAATCAACAATGAGCGTGATTTATATCAATACATTTTGAGAAGTACTGGGACTGCGCCAAACAAACAATTGATACCGGTTGAATATAGACAGCATCCATCAATTGCGCCATCCACAAGCAGCGGGTCTATCAAGGTCAGAAGTTTCAATCAAGTCAATAGTGCGGCTAATAACAACTCATTACCAACTGGTCGTAAGATTTCGACTCACAATGAAACACCATTTTCATCAGTTCAAAGTCCAAGTTTGGGTGCGTCGAATAATACATTCAAGAACTCTGCATTGGATTTAAAAGCTGCCACTAGCACTGCTGCTTCTTCACCATATATTGATGATAACCAGTCATTTAAAAGCTCAACGCTGAGCGGGCCAAGGCCAATTTCTGTTATCAACAATGATAATGTTCCGTTACCACCAGGTGTTGCCTCTAATTTTAGAACTTTTGGAACTCCAATTGCAGATCTTATTGAATTTGAAGGAGAGATGGTTCCATCTATTGTCCGCCAGTGTGTTTATGTTATTGATAAATATGGGCTTGAAAAAGAGGGCATTTACCGAACCAGTGGTAATGTTTCTACTGTGCATTCTTTCAAAGATCTGATAGACAAAGATCCAAGTAATATAAAGTTGATTTTACCAAATCCAAATTCTATATCAGATGGTGATATTTATGCCGTTGCCTCACTATTGAAATTATACTTCAGCTCCTTACCAGAGGCCTTATTGACAAATGAAGCTAGTGCTAAATTTTTGGAATACATCAAGATTCCAGAACCAGAATTAAGATTGAAAAGAGTGCATCAAGTAGTTTATGATTTGCCTGATGGATCTTATTGGACTTTGAGAAGCTTGATATTCCATTTAAGTAAAGTTGTTTCCAAACAGGAGATCAATTTAATGAACTCTAGAAATTTGGGTATTATTTGGGGTCCAAATCTTTTCCCAAAGGAAGATTTTAACGCAAGTGATATGAGTTATCAAGGGAAATTGGTTGAAGAATTGATTCATCATGTTAATGATATTTTTGAGGCCGAATGATTTATATTCTGATTCTTTTCGATGACTAAAATGTATGAGAAGGACCAATATATCTTGGTTATGAGCTAAAGAAGAAGACAAGGGACAAACATTAATTTGAAACAAGTATCTTTCATGTATTATTTTATTACTAATTAATTATGTGTATCCGTAAACTCATCAAACATATACAATACTATTACAACTCAAGGAATGTACTTGTAAGTTTCAATCCCTTCTCTCGAGATATAGTCACCGTCCAACAATACTTGGATATTTCTTTTGACATCTAGTGCATCAATGATATATTCATCAACAACTTTCTTGACCAATTCATCATGACCCATCGTCTCTTCGGCCTTCATATTTCTCACAATGAATGCTCTGATTATTTCATCTTTGTCTGTTTTAATCCCAGTTTCTTCATTGTCTTGCATAAATACATCTTCCTCTTCTTCTCCATTCTTCAACTTCATTTGGATTTGTCTGATTTTTATAACTTTTCTTCTATCTTCAAAATCGTCATTGACTTTATAAGATGCATTGGGTAGTTTGATCAATATTTTGTATTTACCCATTGTCAACGAGTGTAAGATACCTGAAAGACTTCTAGAATCAAGACCCGTGAGTTCTTTAATCTCATCAAATGTTAACTCTTCATGGTCATTCAACAAGAGAAGTACTATTCCTTGGAAAGTACTGACGTGAAGATCTTTATTCCCCTTCTTGAAATGTGCTGTTATCGTCATGTAACTTAAAGCTGGACTCCAATTTAATTTTTTCTTTTCATTTCTCAGTAAATAGAACCTTTGAAATCTTGACAGTTGTTCTTTCAATTCATCAGGAATGTTGATGTTAGCTTTAGGAACTGGCCATGCCTTAGAATTCAAAACAAGCGGATTAAAGTGTTTATAATCATCACGTTCTCTTGCTGGCAGTTGTCTTCTGAATCTTTCGGAAAGATCGTCACTAATGTTAATATCATCAAACATTGTAATTAACTGTTTACATTGTTCGTGACCAACTTCGTCTTGAATCTTTAACACTAAATCCTTTTCCAATCCAATGTCCTTAGAAGAGTCTGTGATTAATCTTCTTGAGAGATCACGCTGATATTGCTTCATGAATGTTATCTTGGTCTTAACAGATTTGAAAATCAACATAATGTCATCAATAACTTTCGTGTTCAGATCATGTTCATCAATGTTTGCAGTCTTGAACAATGAATCAATATATTTGAGTAGCTTATTCAAGATTTCAGAGTCTTTGTTGGAAGCATGTAGTGAAGTTCGGAAACCTTCTCTTAGCTTGAATTCAACCTCAGAATCATTTTCCATATATGATTCCATCACTAAAGTCAAGTTTTTCTTTGACTTTACAAGTTTGTCCACAATATCTGGTGGACTATTTCTTAATAACTCTTGCAAATACTCAAAAACATATGAATACCAAATGTTTGAAAAGGTCTTCAGGTATTTATTCTCACTATCAGTAGCGGTTCCATTCTTAATGAATTTGAATAGTTTAGATACTTGTTTGAACTTTTTCGATATAAAGAGAGGCTTGATGTATTTCACTCCATCCTCATTGAAGTTATTGAATATTAGGCAGAGAACAAGTTCGTATTTCACTTTATCTCTGAATGCTATCGAATCCGTAGTCCCCTTCCAAAACTCGAGTTCTTGAATTATCAACTTATATATGCGTTCGAATATCTCACTTGGTTCTTCATTCTCTATTAAATATATATGAGCATTGTTATAATAATCCTTCAACCCATCCAAAACAAAGCTTTCAAAACCATCATGTTCTTTCGATCGCAGTATCTTATCCTGTATCTGGAAGGTTTCTTTAAGCAATGGAGCAAATGTTTGATCCCCGGTGTCTCTATAATGACTCATTGTCAGTGAGAAAGCTGTATTAATGGTCTGTGTAAGATCTCCAATTTCATTCAACTTTGTCAGATATGAGATTTGAGAGTATTTCACAAATGTGCACTTTGTAGGGTGTTTCAACAAATAAGTTCTATCAAGGTATAAATGTATTTTTTCTAGTGATTTGGCTTTGATGTTAACAATGTGGGATAATTCAACAAATTTCTTCAAAACCTCTGTTTCATCAACACTAGCTCCAATGTCTTTCAATGATTCTACAACAGTTGTTAAGAAAACATCAAACTTCTCAAACAGGTTGGCGGCTAATTGCGACTGTTGTTTATCACGACATAGAAACTCAACAAACCTGTATAGTCTTTGATAGCTGATGGTGATATTAGCGCTGGGTTGGACGTCACCTAGAATTATATCGATTTGCTGGTTCAATTGCTCGTAAACAGATGCCAAATATGGAGAAGCGAGTGCTTTTGACCTTGAGTTAGTCCTTGGGGGCTTCTCTATCTTGGAGGTCATGATTTCTCGAGGTTGTACTCCTTCCTATGAGATGGTATTGATCTGATATGCTCTTCTTCAGCACCAGAGATGTGTCTCAGAGCTCTTGATCTAGTAAAGACTCAAAAGATGAAATATCAGCTAAACCATCAGACCGCGAATTAGTTGCTGATTTTTACGTTACGCGAAGCACACTGAAAAACAGAGAAGAAAGTGAGGTTTTTGACCATTCAAATGACCCTTTGGCTGCAAATAAACGTTATTAAAAGAGTCTATTTGTTGATTGACGATGTCTAGTAACGATGCGAAGGGACTCAGTATCTCATATAAGAGAAAGGGTTATTTTGATGAGAAGAGAAACACCATTCTGCAACAGTTCAAAACAACGGAGGCACACGATGAGCTGTTGGTCACTATAAAGACCATTGTGGACAAGATTGTCAACAAGAATCCAGAGTTATTGTTGAGGAACAAAGGACAACTGGCTGCACTAATCGAGGGTACCATTAGCCGTCAAGTTCAAAATGGGAGCGTTGCTAATACCACTGGCCAAATACCCAGCGCGAATGATAAAGACCTCGAGCTCGGTGATGTAAAGAATGTCTATGATATTTTCGATGAAGAGATCAAACAGAGCACTATTGGGTCTGACGAGCTCAAACGGGAGATTAGAGATGTACTGAAAGAACTAAAGAATCAATAGATCCAAGCTCACGGTGGTCCCCAGTGGTGTCATTATCTTTTCCTTTGGCGGTGTTCACCGTTGAGTTTGTTTACTCTATTATCTTTAACGATGCAGCAGAGATAGACGTTTTTGCAGCAGAGAACATGGACCCTATACAGATCGATATCTTAACGGCGTCGGCTGGCCTGGTATTTACCACGGTCTGTGACCATTAATGACTATATTGATGGAATGAGGATATACCCTATGGTTGCATTAGGATGAAACTTTGGAAGTGTGTTGGCTATATCCTAATATTTGTGTGAATTATTCTTTAATCGCTAGAACCAGATACACAGGCTAATCACTATCTATTAATATTCCCATATCTCGAAAAAAAAGGACTTTTGTAGTACTTTTCCAAATCAAAAAAATCTCTTTATCTGAATTTCTAACCAAATCTTTCCTTATATGCTTGTGGCCCGTACTAAAAATATCTGGCTGGCATAAAAAAGTTGCAAAATCCACAAAAAGCATCGCGATAAGAATTAAAAGAATGGCTTGAAATCCACAAACATCACCAGCAGAACCGACAAATCCTCACAATAAGAAGGTACAGCTGAACACACTCGTTACAATCTATAGGATATGAAGTTTACATTGGCTTCACTCTACGCTCTTACAGCAGCTTCAGCTTATATCTTGCCTCTGGACCTGCCAGAAGCTCAACAGATTTTCGCTCTGACAACTCCGAAATCTCG
Source organism: Hansenula sp. yHMH451 (assembly GCA_030571095.1). Lineage (NCBI taxonomy): Eukaryota > Fungi > Ascomycota > Saccharomycetes > Phaffomycetales > Wickerhamomycetaceae > Hansenula > Hansenula sp. yHMH451. The sequence goes on from JAJLXE010000010.1 coordinate 389,473, forward strand.
AGCCAAGGTCGATGATAAGCTGAGTGCCACTCCTTATGACCAGCTACCATTAGTTGATACTGAAGAATTGCAAACATTGATCACCCAAGAAGCATTGAATGCCAGTGCCATTGATTTGTACAAGATTGCAGAAGCCTCCATCCCAAAACATGGCCATCCAACGAGAGTTATTGGTTCACCAGGTCACTGGAGAACAATTGGTTATATCTTGGAAAACTTGAGACACTTGTCTGACTATTATACTTACTACACTCAAGAATTCAGGGCTTTGGATGGGAAAGTATTCAGCTACAATTTAACTATCGATAATGCTCCTGTGGAAAAGGCTAAAGCCTTCCAATTGACGCCACCAGCTCATGTCTATGGTGCTACTTTAGTCGCTGCTAAGAACAATGGTTGTTCTGAAAGTGATTATGAAAGTTTAGACCCAAATAAATACCAAGTTGCTCTAGTTCAAAGAGGTGTCTGCCCATTTGGTGATAAATCAAACATTGCAGGTAAACTCGGAGCCAAGGCTGTTTTGATTTATGATAATGAATCTGATGACTCTTTAATCTCCGGTACCCTTGGTGAACCAACCAACTCTACCGTTGGTACTTTAGGCATTCAACGTAAATATGCATTGGAATTAATCAAAAGAATTGAGGCTGGAGAAGAAGTTAAAACCAATGTTGTCATTGCTGCCTATATTGGATTAATCAAAACCAAGAATGTTATTGCTGAAACTATCCATGGTGATCATGAAAATGTTGTTGCCCTTGGTGCTCACAGTGATTCAGTGGAAGCAGGTCCTGGTATTAATGATGATGGTAGTGGTACTATCTCCTTATTAACGGTTGCCAAAGAATTGACAAAATTCAAAGTTAACAACGCAGTTCGTTTTGCTTGGTGGGCTGCTGAGGAAGAAGGTCTATTAGGTTCAAATTATTATACTTCGAATCTAACACCTGAAGAAAATCAAAAAATCAGATTATTTATGGATTATGATATGATGGCTTCACCAAACTTTGAGTATCAAGTTTACAATGGTTCTAATGTTGACAATCCAAAAGGATCCGAAGATGTTAAAAACTTGTATATCGATTGGTATGAAGAACATGGTAAAAATTGGACCTTGATCCCATTTGATGGTCGTTCTGATTATGTGGGTTTCATTAACAACGGTATCCCAGGCGGTGGTATTGCTGCTGGTGCTGAAGGCAAGAACTCCCAAAATGGTAAAGTTTTGGATAAATGTTACCATTTGTTATGTGATGATTTGACTAATTTAAACTGGGATGCTTTTGTTACCAATACCAAATTGATTGCTCATTCAGTTGCAGTTTATTCTAAAGATTTAACTGACTTCCCAGTCAGAGATACAATCGATGCTAAGAGCACAGAAATCAAAGATCAATTCAAATATAGAGGTTCTCACTTGATTATTTAAGCATATTTTGAACTCATTATAGTCATTTTGAAGAAAGTGTGATGCACATTTCATTTAATCTACAAAATAATTGATATACACAAGATTTTATAATTTACAATATTAATTGATTGTAGTCTGTCTGTACATATTTATATGCTCTAACCCCTTTTAGATCTTTTTCTATTATCTTTAAACTTAAATCCACCACTAGAAAATTGGAAACCACCACCACCACCACCTTGGCCTCCAAAGTTCATAAAATTGAATCCATTACCAAATGGATTACCTGCTCCTTGGAACGGATTACCTCCTCTTGGTCCACTGTTTTGTTCATGATCATTTGGATCATCACCAGAATCATAACGTTGTTTCAACTCATCATCTGATAAAACTTCATAAGCCCCATTAATTTGGGCCATCTTTGCATCAATTTCTTCTTGTGATAAATCACCTCTATATTTATCTGGATGGAATTGTTTTGTCTTTTCTCTATAAGCTTTTCTAATTGTTGGTTGATCGGCATCTTTTGGAACATCAAGAACCTTATAATAATCATTCTTTGGTGTTGATCTTTGGCGCTGTTGCTGCTGTTGTTGCTGGTATTGTTGTTGTTGACGTTGTCTTTGTTGTTGTTGTTGATGTTGTTGCTGTTGTTGGCGTTTGTGTTGGAATGCGTTGATTTTTTGTGCTCTTGGTTGATAATGATGAGAATGACGACCATTTGGAGAGATTTTTTCCATCATCTTAGTGGCTTGATCATATTGATTTTTGGAGAGTAAAAGATCGGTATTTGCCAAGATTATTGGTAAAAAAGTATCTGACGATGATGGATGTAATTCATTTAATCTTTTGCTTAATGTTTTCAAAGTCTTTGCATCATTACTCAAAAATCCATTGAAAAGTAATGTTCTTATAATAGAAAGTTCCAAATTATTAGCTTTTAAATTATAACGCTTGTTGAATTCTTGTGTCTTGTGCAATAAATAATCATAATTTGTTTTGAATTTTTCATTTTCTCTTCTGATTTTTAAGAATTGGGAAGGGTCTGTAATCTTGGTTGATAACTCTTTGATTTTATCATCATCAATATCCCATGCTTCATCTGATTTCTCAGTCTCCTCGGTGTATTGATAATATTTGTTGAAATCTGATAATGTAGATAAAATTGATGAATATTTATTCAAAAATTTGGAACTTTTCTTGCATTCTGTATTATCAAAATCATAATGTAAACATTTTTTATTGAAATTTAATGAGTTTGTGAATTCAGCTAGTCCGAATAGATAAATTTCTGATAATTCATTAATATATTTCAAATTGTTGACTGGGTTAACTTTAATCAATTGAGTAATATCATCAACAAGATCAATAAATTTTGAAGAATCTCCCGAGGTTTTAATCTCATTCACAGTCAGTTCGATTCTTTTCGATCGTAGAGATGAATCAGATGGTGAAATATTTATGGCTTCGTTTAGTTTTGTTAAATCACCGCTTTCAGCTAATGCTTCCACTGTGTTTACTGTTTGTAAGGCATCTAAATAATCAGCATCCTCACCATTGAATAGTTTCTTATACGAGTACAAACGATCTTTTAATCCGTATTTGACACATATTTCTAAAAGATTTTTTTTAACAACTGGATTGGCAGGATTAATCTCCAAAGATTTGACAAAATTTTCAATAGAATTCAAATCTTTACCTAAACTGAGCTCTAATAATGCCTTCTTGTAATAGATTTTCCCCAACATTATAGTTGACTCGGCATCAGATTGAGCTTCAGAGGTATTTATTTCCCTTATTAGTACATCATAATTGTTCAATATCTCCAGTGATGGTCCATTTTGTTGAAATTTCAAGTCTATTGAAGACAGTTTGGAATTCAGATCATTTGATGATGCAAGCGCTATGCTCGACAGCAGAGATAAAATGACGATGCTAGGTTTCATCAAAGTCTATGGTGTAAATGCAAGTGGTTAATGAATGACAAGAGAAAAGATCAAATTGAAATGAACAGCTCAAACTATGTACAATGGTTCTTTGTTGTACAGTCTTCATACAAAATAAAGATGATGTGTCAAAAAAGATCTGAAAGTAGCAGAAGAGGAAATTAACTAAAAATCGCGAAAGCACAAAACGAGTTCGCGATATGATTAATCACGTGATACATTGTATCTGTCATTCTATACAGTGTCAACATTAAGTTGCGCGAATTCTCGCTTTCAATTTCTTGCAATTGCAGGAAACAGCGACCGACAGCAGAGCCAAATGCCCAAAATGCGTTTTACGTTTTTCCTGTCGCTTGATAAGAAATGGACAATAAAGACACAAAAATCAACAATCCCGCTATAACATTCACCGTTAAATTGGAAATAACCACAAGAGAATTAAGTTAGTTGAAATGCAAAGGGCTATCTTCTAATTGGTATTACTGTTCGTTCATGTTGTGTGTAGATGATCTCAAATCCGGCTTAGAAACCTCGAATCTCGTCTCTCTGGGAAAGCGCTGATTGATCAGGGAAAGATTAAACTTCCCCAGATAGGAAGGCCATGGAAAGCCATCACCGTTTTCTATAGTGTCCCGCTACTGAAATATAAGCGTTTCTTGCTAGATCTGGTGAAGCTCGCTGAATACTGAAGGAAAGATGAGACGTTGATCCACTTGTCGATTACTCATTGGAAAAGTATAAAAGCAATAGTAGTTCCTGGTTTAAACTTGATAACTTTTTGATTAAAAGGGTATCTCATCTCATTATAAATTATTATGACCCAAACTCAAACTCAAGTCCAGGCCACTCAACAAAAAGCTGTTTTACAAACCCACTTCAAAGCTTTACCATTAGCTGTTGGTGGTAGTGGTGTCTACATCACTGTTATTGACCCAAACACTGGGGAAAAAAGAACCTTATTAGATGGTTCTTCAGGTGCTGCTGTCTCCTCTGTTGGTCATGGTGATCCAGAAATTAAACAAAAAATGATTGAAGCTGTTAACGATCAAGTTTACACTTTCCCAATCTTGATGGCCAATAAACAATCTGAAGAATTGGCTCAATACTTGATTGATATTTCTCCAAAAGGTGCTTTTGAAACTGCTGTATTGACTGGTTCAGGTTCAGAATCTATTGAAAACACTTTGAAAATTGTTAGAAAACATCATATTACCACTGGTGATTTGAAAAGAACGAAATTCATCTCAAGAAACAAATCTTACCACGGGTACACCATTGGTGCCATGTCTATTGGTGATAACAACAGAATGGCTGAATTTGAAGAGATCTTAATGAACAAAGAAGTTAGACCAAAAGCTTTGCCATGTTACCCATACAGAGATTTGAAAAAAGGTGAATCATTAGAACAATACAAAGATCGTTTATTAGCTAACTTGGAAGATATTTTCCAAAAAGAAGGTCCAGATACCATTGGTGCATTCATTGCTGAAACCATTGGTGGCTCTACTTTTGGTTGTAACCCACCAGTTCCAGGTTATTTGGATGGTGCTCGTGATATTTGTCACAAACATGGTGCTTTATTCGTTTTAGATGAAGTTATGTGTGGTATGGGTCGTTCTGGTACTTTACACGCTTGGCAACAATTCATGGATGGTCCAGGTCCAGATATGCAAACCATTGGTAAAACTTTAGGTGCTGGTTATGTCACCATCGCTGGTATTTTAATCGCCCCAAGAGTTATGGAAACTTTTAGAAAACATAATGCTAGCTTAGCAGGTGCTCAAACTTATCATTCACATTCTTTCAACTGTCAAGTTTCTTTGGCTGTTCAACAAAAAGTTATTAGAGATGGTTTAATCCCAAACATTTTAGAAAATGGAAATTACTTGGGTGCTCAATTCAAAAAAGCCTTGGCTGACAGCAAATACGTTGGTGATGTTCGTGGTCATGGTGGGTTCTGGGCTATTGAATTTGTTAAAAATAAAGAAACAAAAGAACCATTCCCAGCTTCTGCTAAATTTGGTCCAACTTTTGCATCAAAATTATATGAAAATGGTGTTTTCGCCTTAGTTGGTGGTGGTACTGTTGACAATGTTAACGGTGACCATGCTTTGTTCTCACCAGCATTCTCTATCACCAAGGAAGAAGTTGATGGTATCGTTGCTGGTGTTAAAAAGACTGTTGATGAATTGGAAGCGCTATTCTAAAGAGACCATAATTCATAGTTTCTATTGGGGTTGAATGTTTACATTGAGGTCAAATGATATAAAGCTGGTTATTTATTCATCTAATTGTTGATTTGTTTTGTTTTTATTTAATACTTATCGATCTACTAATAATTTATACATATTTGATAAAGTGTTTTTTCAATACAGTTGTACTTTAGCCAATAAAATTATCAATCGAGATAAGATCCGAATTTAGTTAAGATCGATACATTAATTAAGTAATCATGTCGGTGTAGTAACAATTGATCCCTGATTGAGGGATATTCGAATACGTACACGGTGCGTACAGACTTTTTTTTCGCTAAACCCCTTCATCAACGCATGTTAATTCGGACTTCACTTAGAGCAACAACTCCGTACCTTTCCAACATAACTTATGCAGATAACCAACAACCAAAAAAAAAAGACTTGAAATAGACTCCATTCAACCACAAATTCTCCATGTATTCACATACATAATCCCTCGATTTTAGCTGTAAAAAATATGTTCCCTGAGTAGAAAAGAACATCTTAATTAGAAGTCCGAATGAAACTCAAAAATCAGTTGATACATGCAGCAGGAGTCTACCCCAGAAATGTAATTATTGCCCTAAACAATAAGAAACAACAATAAATATTTGGCTTCTCCAACCGCAAATCGAAGACTAAGACTTTCAAAGATATATATCGATTACATTATATCCCTCCACCTCTATCAATTTACAATGATCACTTGTGTTTCGTAAACACAATCCCCATTGGATGTCTAAGTTGTTATACCAATTGGAGATTGAACCCGCAGCTATTTAGTACTATAAGCTGGTGGAAAAGGAGCGATGACCGGTAATTTATGCGCTAAATTTTGGCGAGAAGAATGATTTGGAGTTGACAATAAAGACTTTTAACACTCTCTACGTTTATGGGAAGTGTATATATAACATAAAACAATCCCCATGTCTGATCTCTAAATAGCGCTGATATAAACTCCCTATATAGTTAATTTTTTTGCAAAATGTTAAGAACATTCACACATTCAATCAGAAATTCTTCAAGAAATCAATTGATTTACCGTACACTAGCTACAGCAGCTCCAACAATCCCAAAGACTCAAAAGGCAATCGTTTTTGAAAAACATGGTGGTCCATTAGAATATAAGGATATTGATGTTCCAAAACCGGGTCCAAATGATATCTTGGTTAACGTGAAATACACTGGAGTTTGTAACTCAGATTATCATATTTGGCAAGGTGATTGGGCTCTTAAACCTCAATTACCTTTGATCTTGGGACATGAAGGTGCTGGCTCAGTTGTTGCAGTAGGTGAGAATGTTACTAACTTTAAAGTTGGTGACTTGGCTGGTATTAAATGGGTTAATGGTACATGTCAAGGATGCTCTTTCTGTGATCAAGGAGCTGAATCAAGTTGTCCAAGTCAAACTAACTCTGGGTTCTCTGTTCAAGGGACTTACCAACAATATGCAGTTGCTGATGCAGTTCAAGCAGCTCATATTCCAAAAGATTTGGATTTGGCAAAAGTTGCACCTTTGTTATGTGCTGGTGTGACTGTCTATAAAGCTTTAAAGAATGCAAATATTAAATCTGGTGATTGGGTAACAATCATTGGTGCCGGTGGTGGTCTTGGTACATTGGCTGTTCAATACGCAGTAGCTATGGGTTATAAAGTTTTGGCAATTGATGGCGGGAAAAAGAAAGATCATGTGTTGAGTAAAGGTGTTGATGCTTTCATTGATTTTGATTCTGTGGAAAGTGTTCCAGAAGAAGTTTTGAAAATTACTGAAGGGGGTCCACATGCTGTAATCAATGTCTCCAATTCAGTCAAGGCTTATCATGAAGCTGTCGAATATGTGAGACCAACAGGTACTGTTGTTCTTGTTGGGTTACCAAAAGGTGGTGCCAAACTAAGCACTGATATCGTTATGCATGTCTTGAGAGCTGTTAACGTTAAAGGATCCGTTGTTGGTAACAGGGCTGACACAAGAGAAGCTCTTGACTTCTTCAAAAGAGGTAAGGTTGATTCGCCTGTTAAAATTGTTGGATTGTCTGAAGCACCAGAAGTTTTCAAACTGATGGAGAAGGGTGAAATATTGGGTCGTTATGTCTTGGATACTTCCAGATAATCGGTGAAGGATTACCAAAAGACCCCTTAATGAGTGATGGGTTCGAATTATGAGTTTAAAAGACAGTTTTTGGATGGGTTATGTGATATTTATGAATACTACAAATTTTACAAAAATTGCACCAATGTGTTACTGTAGCTTTCCGACAGCGACGGAGATTCGTGGACATTATGCTTTTGTGGTTTTGTGTAATTGATTCGATCAAAGCATAAAGAGAACTGAAATGAATGAACTGATTTTACACAATTTGTCGAAATGTTTGTCAAGAGATTGGAATCATGAGTGGAGATAATCCTAATGGTGATGGCAACAAATGTGTTGTCCATGAGTTTAGAAATGATACGGAGTGGCTCAATCTTAAAAGATCAATAGTGAGAGCACCACAAATCTTCAAGCAAAAGATAAACATTGGTCATCAATTACCTGATGATGAAGAATATCAATCCAAGTTGATTGATTTCATTGAATTTGCCGGTGGTGTTATCGTTTTAGAAACGGAGATTTTGAGGTACACGGCCCAAATGAAGGCATTTATATCACATTCAATTGAAATGGGTAAAGCGTTTGGAAATGTTCTTGATCCAGGCTTGCAGACAGTTTATAAGGGTGTCAAAAGTCTTGAGCTTTGTGCACAGGAAGGTGAGCTGAAATATAATGCCTCCATGCGATTTGTTAAAGCTTCCATTGAGATAAAGGAGCAAGTATCCCCTGATCTGAATTTAATTACTGATAATGTTGTTATTCCCTTAACAAGGCTAGTTAATCTTACCAAGAATGTTCGAAAGTTTATTAAGGAACGAGATTTCGCTCTATTAGATGCAAATAAGTCACTTAATGATTTCGAAAATTTGAACTCCAAAGATAAAACGTTATTGACCCTGAAACAACAACAAAATTTACTCAAATATGAGAGAAACTTTGAATTATCCAAGTTGAAATATGAACAGATTAATGAAATGTTAAAAAGCGAAATACCAATATTCGTTGCGCTTGGGAGAAGATTCATCAGACCTTTGCATTTGGTTTTCTATTATCTCCAACTTACACTAAAGTATCGCCTTCTTCAAGGTTTCGATGCTCTTCCAAGTACTAAATCTAACAGGAAAGCCAATGAATCTGCACAGGCATTGTTTTCGGAACATATAATTAAAGAGTTTCAATCCCACCATATGCCTGCAAAGGATCTTCTTGAAAGTTTAACATTGATAAAATCACCCCTATTCCTCAATGTCAATTCCATTAGAAGCTTGAAATCTGATGAAGTAGCTGCTAAAAAAAGTGAAATAAGAGAAGTGGAATCCATTGTTACGATGAATCAAATTTGTGTTGCCAAGTATGCTTACGAAGCACAACAGGATGGTGATTTGTCTTTCCTGAAGGGAGATAAAATAAAGATTTTAGATCAGAAATTAAATGATTGGTGGAAAGGCAAGCTAAATGGTCAGGTGGGCATCTTCCCAGTGAACTACACAGAAATGTTGGAGTCTACTCTAAACCCATTAATATAGACATGTAATCATTAATTAATTTTATAACCTTTAAAATACACTATTATACAACGATCTACCGCTTATGCGAAGACATCTTCTTGCTCAGCTTCTAAACTGACCTTATGCTCGAGCTCATTGAAAGCAATGAAATGGTTTGGACGATGTAGCTCATGGTAGAATTCATTTGGAACATCAATCTTCAAGTCATATTCTAGTTCTGGATTGAAGCGGGTACCCATGAAAGCATAATTCCAGATATCTGTACTTGGAACCAAGAAGTTACCCATAATGTTACTAGACAAAATCAATTGTCCAACATCACCATATTCAGGTTTGAATCCTTCTGGGGCAATATCAATGTTTTTGTTTTTACGGCCCCATTTATAACCATCTTCTGTCAATGTGAAACAACTTAAAGAAACAGAACCAGTTGTCAATGACACGGAAATATCAATCAATTCAGTATTATTATTTTCAAAGAGTTTAGAATGTGTCGTGACATCACTGGCTGACATATAGTTGAATTCTTGAGATTGTGTATGAATCCAACCGAGTAACTCTAATCCTTCTATCCACTCTGATTCTTGTGGTTTACTCAATTGTAAAGAGTTGATTGAGCCAGTTTGAGGAGGTAAAACAATGGTTTTGATTTCTTTAATCTTATCGTTATCATCTGGTGATGAACCATAGATGTACCCACCGATCTGGGTTCTGGTATCAGAAATTTGTATAAACTTCTTCAACATATTGTTAGGCATGATGTAAGTGGTTTTTTCTTCAACGAAATCATCTGATGCAACGTATATATTCTTCGTACGCATGTGTAACAATGAAGCTGAAATAGCCAATTTACGCCATTCAGTTTTAGATGTGAATGATTGCTGTTCATAATTACTTGAAACATGCGCAACAATTTCTTCACCATGAGCGTTCCGTGTTTTAACTTTAACACCTGTCAATGCTTCTTCATTTTGACCTTCAATTTCAGCAATTTCTTGTCTCTTTGCAGATGGTGCCTTGATGTCTTGACCTAAGATCAAATCTCTAATTTCGGCTTGAGTTAAAGAGGCAATATTAATGTTGTGCTTCTTTCCATAATCATTCAAAATCAAATCACGCAATTTCGTTTCAACTTCAACCCATTGGTCATCTGAGAAAGATGGCCAAATATGATGTTCTTGAGTGATCACCGAGCTATCTGGACGCAATATTAACTTGGTACGTTCAGGATTAACATGTAATGCACGAAGTAATAAAATCAAACGGGAGAATGCAGTATAAGATGAAATTGATTTCAACCAGTCGTCATATAAGTTGAACAAAACCATTTGTGGTTCAGTAGCTTTCAAAACCAAATCTTGTAACTTATCAATCTTCATTGCAGCAGCAAATGGTAAACTCAACTCTGAAGGTCTTATTGAAATATTTGGGAAATCCAACATGTGAACTTCCAATGGATCTAACATTGATCTTCTAGTGATGATTAATTGTTTTGGTTGTTCCTCACGTGGTAACGAACGAATCAACGCAGCAACTTCTTCAGCAGTTTTCCATTTTGCTAATTGACCTAAACGTTTTTGACCAGACCAGACAGAAGTGTGGATAATTTTCAAGAATAATTGACCAGTTTTTGGATTCAAAATGAAAATTGCACCATTGATTGGTTTGGTGGTCAAATTACCTTCAACAGTTCTATGAACGGTAACACGATAAACATTGGTGTCATCAATGAATAATTGAGTATCGTTACTGAATAATTCTGCATAATTGTTTGAGTTCAAGAAAGCTTGTTGAGGCTGTGCCTGGTAAAGTTGTAAACCTTTTCTAATACGTTCACGTAAAACATATAATGATGGATTTGCTTTCATGATGGTTTTCATAGCACTTTGCATCAATGGCTTGAAACCAGGGAACCAAGAACCATAAGCGTCATACATGTTGTAGGCCAAATCAATACCAACAAGGACACCAGTTGGGGATGGATATAAATCATCATTAGTGTAATCCAAGAATTTGGCACGGACGTAACGTGAAATATCATGAGAATCATAATCACCATAACGTAATTGCACATCTACCCAGAACTTGTCACTTGATGTCACAGTCATGTCATCATTTGAATCATGAAGTAATGATGGTGCACTGACACCCCATCTATAAGAACCATTCAAGGTAATATCAGCTGTTGAAGAATTCATCTTGTATGATTTACGTGGATGAATAGACTCTTTTTGTACGCTGTCAATTTGTAAAACGTCTAATTCCCCATCCAAAACTTGACAGATATCAAATACCACACTTTCATGAATCTTTTGCCATAAATGAGCACGGAAGATTTGAATCAATGAGATCTTCAAAGTTGGAATCTTACCATGTAAGAAAATACCTGTTAAATCTAATTGAACCAAGAAACCAACATAGACATTGGCACGATTAATAGTTGGCGACCACCATAGGGTGAAACGACGATTTGGAATTTGACTTAAACCGGATCTTTGAGCGTTAGTCAACTTCTTAAATTTCAAAGAATCTTCAAATCCACTAGCCTTTTCCCAGAACAGGCCCTCCCAAGAGTCGAACCCTGTGGCTTTGAACAATGTATGTTCCAAAATGGTTTCGATACCACCTAAAGCCTGGATAACATCCGTACGGTAAGCGTTCAAATTCCATAATTTACCATCATGATGACTGCTTGTCCACCAATATGGGTTGAAACGAGCCAAGGAAAACTGCTTGAACTCACGACGAATACGATGACCTTTATCATAAGCAAGAGTATGACGATCTTTTTGGAATAATGTACTTATTCTTGGAATACCTCTATCCCATGAACCTTCCAATTCTTCAAATGCCAAACGACGGTTTTGCTGTAAAGCTTCTTGACGTTTGATAGCATAATCAGCCCAAACCCTTTGAGAGTCCAAAAATTCATTTTCCCATGACGTAATATATCTGAAAATCGTTGGTATCATTTTCTCTTCAGGATGTGACATACCAGAACGGAAATGTGTAATACCAGCATCTGTTTGTTTTGACCAACTTAAGTCAGAAGCAGGAATTAAAATGTGAGAAGCACTCAGCATACCTAACCCACCCAATTCCTTTGGTGTATAGAACACAGCAGGTGGGAAACGAGTAGGCATCTTAGAATTTAAACCAACTTTAACACGAGTTTGAATTTTGGTTTCACACTTAACAAGCACATCTAACAACGCTTCAGTAGATACTGCAGCTTCTCTAAAATAGGTGAATAAGGACATTAAGGCTGTATTCCACTTACCTGCTATCTTAGTAAATGTGGTAGAACCAGAAGACATCAAAATTTGACGAATACGGTTATGGAATTTTTCAATTTCCTCCTCCGTTACTTGTAAGAATGCCTTAGCAGTACGTTGTTTAGTACTTTGATCAACCAAATCCCAAACACCTTCAGTAGATGAAGTGACTTCTTCCATTCTTGATTTTGGTAGGATTCTAATTTCAAATCCACATAAGGTGAACAAGAGATTTGGATTATCTTTACTATAAACAGAGGATAGGGTATCTTCCCATTGAACAGTTGCCAAAGCTCTTGGGATACGACCTTGAATTTCCCAGAAAACAGCTCTACCAAGGTTCACATCATGACGCATCAATCTCATACGACTATCTCTTGGCCAGCAACAACGGTTATTATAACCAATGATATTTTCGAAATTTGGATCTGGGTTTTCAGACAGGAATGCTTGTACCAAATCCTGGGCATCCTCCTCATCAAATCTAAAGAAAATATGAATCTTATCAATATAACGAGAGTATAATCTGATAGGACTCGAAGTTTCTTGCTCCAAAGATTTGAACTGTAGAAACTCATTTGGTGAATTAGCTGCACCAGCTAACTCGCTAGCACGATCAAGACCCAAAATAAGCAAATCAAGAACTAAACCATAGTATTGGAAAACAAAGGAAGAGAATTGTAAACCTCTGATCAAACCGTGCTTGTTAACATGGCTCATATCTTTGTAAGTAAGACCGATGTTATTCTTAGCTGTAATATAATCAGCAATATTTGAATCAACAATCAATCTCAGCAACCTATTTAATAGTGTAAAATCAACCTTTTCAGCTATTTTGTCCAATGAGGTTTGTAACATAACATTACATTGGCCCTTAGATGTATCCCAAACTTCATTCAAGTTGTTGATACCCTGACACCATTTATAAACTAATAATGGAGGAATTTCAGCATCACTTGGTTTAATCCAGTTGGGGAATAACTGTCTTTTATCACCTTCATACCACAAATATTGATCAATGTAAGCATCTGTAATCTTTTCAAGTGGATCAATCTCGTAAACTGGAGTTAGTTGATGGTATTGGTCCAATAGTTCAATACTAACATCTTTGAATACTCTTTGAGTCAACAAAAATTTCTTGATCCTACTCAAACATTCATGTGGATTATCATATGCTTGCTCAATCAATGCTAATTCTTCACGCTGTGATGCGTTTAAACGACCTTTGGCATTATAGGAGTCTTTCAAGTTTTCCAATGCCAAAACTAACAACTTAGTATCATGTTTATAACTCAATGGAGGGAAAGGAATTGGCGAAAAATTTCTGCTCTCGAACCAATTCACCATTGTTCTGAAAATAGTTGTTGCCTCTTCAGGAGAAATTGCAGGACCATCTTTCTCGACATTTTGTTGACGTTCTTGTTCATTCTTGATCCATAATCTTGTTAATCTACCCAGGTTCTTTCTTGCAACAGTTTTTTCAACAGTGGCACCACGTTTTATACGGTCTCTGTTGTAATGAGCAGCAGATGTCCATCCATCGGCTTTTGCCTTAACATAACGTTCAATAATGTTTTCAATTGGTACTGGTAGTCCAGGGACTTTCCATGGAATGTTGGCCTTCCAACATCTCCAAGCTTCAGTTAAATGTTGCAAGATAGTCTTTGCCTTGTTTTGTTTAATACCTTCTGGAATCATATCCAAAATATCATTCATTACAGACGCTCTTAATTCTAGATCGTAATAAGCATCAGTTCTTTGTTTTGTAACAGTTTTAGCAACCTCATTTGAACGACCTTCAAATTGACGGGCCAATAAGTTTCCTAACCATCTTTCTAACAATGGGATGATCCCTCTGAGGAAAAATAACCAGACTCTCCAAGCTGGTTGCCAGAAACCACAACCAGGACCTTTACCAATGACATTGTTGAATCTATGATAAACAACATGTTTTAAATCTTTACAAGCACGGATTTGATGCATGACCTTGTACTTGTAACGGTAAATACCAGTCAATTGACCTAAATGATTCAAAATGTAATAAATTCCATCTGCTAATTGGAATGCGTCAACATTACCAAGACGAAATTGAACTTGAGCATCCACTAAAAGCTTGATAACTTTCAAGATTTCTCTCATTAGATGGAAGGCATTACCAAATCTAGACTTCTTTCTTTCCTTTGTTGTTAATGTCTTTGTTGGTTTCAAGTTGAAATTATAATCAAGATGTAAATATGTCAACCCTTTACGATGGATCAACAAATTCAACATATTAAAACCCTGGCGACAAACCTGTAGACCAGCCTCAACCCAGTCGATAGTGGTACTTTGGAAAAATTTAGTATTTTTCAAACTTTTCAATAGTTGAATCTTACGATGATTTGATGGAGCGCCCTTGTGTAATTCGTTCAAGACATGATTCTTCAATAATTTTTGATACGAAACTCTTGTCTTCACTGGGAATTCACGAGATGGGCGTTCCAGGTACCAGTTTTTCACTAATGAGACATCTTGGGCACGCTTTGTGTTACCAGAACGACGATTGAAAGGATATGGAGCCCACCATAGATCAATAGCACTAGCTGTATTATCTGGGTCAACTTCTTTGTCATTTAGGAATGGTTTGAAACCAAGTGGTAATGCGAAATCATCTAAATCTTCGCCAGTTTCCTCATCAAATAATTCCTTTTCTGAATCTGACTTTATACTATGAACTGATCTTGGGGAAATTGGATTTAAAGCTGGATCGAAATAAAACGCTGGCAGATCTGGATCTTCAGGCTTGATGTAACAGTTTACTTGATCTGAATACCATGGAATATAAACTGATCTTGGTAATGAATTGTATAAGTGTGGGAATGCGACTTTATATTCTGTCCTTATTGGGATTCTGAAAATGATTCTATCAATGGAATTGAATTCGTTGAAATCTTCCTCTTCAACATCTTTATATAATGGTTCGAACTTCGGACCACCAGGTATAGCATTATTCAATGCCTTTGCAGTGAAAAATGATCTTTTATCAAATAAATAAAAATAGTTCTTATTAACAATATCAGAAAGTAAAGGACTTGATAAACGATGAAGATTGATCATTTGTTCCAAGTTTAAACTCCATTTTCTATAAGACTCCCCATTAACAAATTCAACTTCATCAGCTAAAGGTCTTGGATCGTAGAACCAATCGATAACATGTTCATCATCGACTTCATCTAATTCCAATTGTATAGATTCCAAAGGCTCCAGATCTTGTAAATTTTCAGTCCAATCTAATGGTGGTTCTTCATCATCAAAAGGTGGGAATCTCATTCTTTTGAAATGACGTCTATCTCTTTTCTCTCTTCTCATCATTAGCCAGATTGTAGCCCATTGTGCAGTATATACAGGTTCAATGACTCTGGGTATTTCGTTAACAAATGTTATGGCACCAGTGGTATGATAAAGGACTTTCACCTCTTTTGTCTCTTCCCATGGTTGAGGCATATTTTCAAGTAATTTCAACACAGCATGTGGCATATATTTCAAAGAACCAAGGAAAGAACGTTTATCAGCTGCAAATTTTCTTGAAGACATATCACCATGATCATATACTATTTTTCGTAGATGTTCAGGAGGCATATCTGATTTCTGTGGATGAACAAAAGTTCCAGTCTTTGCACGGACTTCTGTATAACGTTTTTTTTGTAATTGAAGCCATTTTCTTTTCTTGATATCTAGTTCATTCTTGTTGAATCTTGATACAGATGATGATGGCACCGGAGGTTTTGATGACGATGGAGGGGGCGGTGGAGGAGGAGGAGCAAACCCATTTGATGGAAACCCTGGAGGTGGTGGTGGGGGAGGAAGACCATTACCATTGCCATTTGTAGGAGGAGGTGGTGGTTGCCATCCAGGTGGTGTAGGCAAGTTACTCATTGTAAAGCTATCAACAAGCTGAAAAATATTCCTTGTTCAAACGATCTTTTCAACTGTCCCAGCCAGTTCCTTAAACAGTAGTGGTGGTGGAGGGAATAAGACTTGATGTTTAATAGGTAAATTGAATTTTCAGAAAGTTCTGCTTTTTGAGTTGTACTTGAATAACGATCAAGTTCTAATTGAAATCTTTCATAATAATGTTTAATATCAATTTTGACACTATAAGGGAAAAAAAAAAAAATCGCGATTGGGATATGAAACCCGAACACCACATATAACTGAAATGTAAACAAGATTAGAAGCTTTAAAAGTTGAAATCTTTGAAACTAAAAAGTTATTTGTTAAAAGGATTTGGAAAAGATTCAAGTTGAGAAAGTATGAGCATAGATTCTAATGATATTCAAACTTTGAAGTTCCATCTCCGTGATTCGGTGGGGATATTATCAGATATCAAGCTTCATCAGGGCGCTAAATGGTGTGCTGAAGCGTTAAATGGTATGAACGATGATGATCTAAACAGTGGGACCAGTTTAGACTCAGACTTGGATGATTTGACACCTCCACCTGTTGATATACCCAGATATCAATTGAAGATCAAGTTGAAAGAGTTGGATAAGTTTGCATTGGCTAAAAGTTATTTTGATTGTAAAGAGTTTGATCGTTGTTCTCATGTGTTGAAGAATTGTACAAGTTTAGATTTGATTTTTTTAAAACTATATTCAAGTTATTTAGTTGGTGAGAAAAGAAGGGAAGAAGAAAGTGAAGGAGTTCTTGGAGAGAATGATGCACATTCTTTTAATAAATCCATTCCATCAATTTTGAAAGAATTAGAAATTTTACCGAATCATGATAATCCATTTTTGAATTATTTATATGGGATTGTATTAACAAGACAAAATTCCACAGCGCAGGCTAAAGAGGCATTTTTAAACAGTATTAAGAAATATCCTTTCAATTGGGGTTGTTGGACCGAATTGATACAAATCATACCCACATTAGATGAAGCATTAACAACTATTGAACAATTAAAATTTTCATTTCAAGGTTTATTTAGTGAATCAATAATATTAAATATTGCTAAAATTACATGGTTACAAGAATTTTTCCAACAATCCGATGAGATTTATAAAGAATTAGATCAATTGATTGAAATTTTCCCTAAATTTTCATTTTTGAAAACACAAAAGGCATTAATTTCATATCATGCATTAGATTATCAAGAAGCTGAAGAATTATTTGATGATGTATTACAAACGGATCCTATGAGATTAGATGATATGGATTCTTATTCCAATATTCTTTATGTTATGGAGAAGAGACAAAAATTATCATATTTGGCAAGATTTGCATGTTCTATTGATAAATTTAGACCAGAAACTTGTTGTATTGTTGCCAATTATTATTCATTAAAATATGAACATGAAAAAGCCATCATGTATTATAGAAGGGCCTTAACATTAAATAGAAGTTGTCTTTCAGCTTGGACATTAATGGGACATGAATTTGTTGAATTGAAAAACACACATGCAGCAATTGAATCATATAGACGTGCTGTTGATATAAATTCCAAAGATTTCAAGGCATGGTATGGATTAGGTCAAGCATATGAAGTTCTTGATATGCATTTATATTCGTTATATTATTATCAAAAGGCATGTTCATTAAAACCATTAGATAAAAGAATTTGGCAAGCCTTGGGGAATTGTTATGAAAAAATGGATAAATTTAATGATTCTATAAAATGTTATGAAAAAGTATTACAATTGAATGAACCAAGAGATGTTGTGATACTATACAATATTGCCATACTTTATGAAAAATTAAAAGAATTTGAGAAAACATATCAATATATGAAATATATTTATGAAGAAGAAGTTAGTGAAAGTTTTAAAAATGATGAAACTGCAAAAGCTAGGTTATGGTTAGCTAAATATGAGCAAACACATGGGAATTGGGATTTAGTATTGAAATATACTGGAGATATGACCCATGGTACGGGACAAGAGATTGAAGAAGCTAGAAGTATTGCAAGAGATGCAAAGAATTATATAAATCATAAGCATATTAGTGAGTGGTGAATTAATATATATATATATATATTGTGGTGTTCGGATGTATTTTTTTGTATATTTCAATATAATAATAATATTGTTGTAAACCGCTAGCTACAACTATCAACGATCAAAGCATTAGAGCATCATGAGTACACATCCCCTTGAAGTTGGAGCTATTGATGTTGATGATAATAATGAAACCCCTGTTGAATTCTTGAAGCAAGAGATGGAGACGTTGGAGGAAAGTTTCAATGAAACGTTAAAAATCATTGATTTACTTGTTAATTTTTATTCTATTGAAATTGGAGAAAGTAGTTTTAATAATGAAAAAATTCAATCTATAATATTGGAATTGAATCAAGATCCTCTCAAGATATCTAGGTTGAGTAGTGAGATATATCAATATGAAAAAAAATATCAATGGGGTTATAGAACAAGATTAAATGAATTGGAAAAATTGAATAAATCATCATATGATAAAGTTTCAAGTAATTTAGAAACTATTTATGAACAAAATTTAAAAAACATGACTATTCAATCATTAGAATCCAAATTAGGTTCATTGGATTCTCTTGAGTTTGAAGATTCTCAACAGATGTTATCATTGGATCATTTCAATAAGGAGGAATTATTATCATTGATTAATATTGAAAAAATGACAAGATTTAAAAATTCATTAATTAATGAAAAAATTCTTGAACCAAATATTAAGAAATTAGAAATTGAATTTGAAAAATGGAATAATAGAGATAATGAATTAAATAATTTTTTACAAGTTGATTTAGAAAATATAAATAAAAAGATTCAACATATAAAGAAGTATGAATCTTTAGATTATTAATGAATATATGAAATGATTATTAATGTATGAGGGATATATATATATATTAAATGGCAATATATTGTAGAATATTGAAAGTATATGGTGATTCTTCTGATTCTGTATATTAAACTGATTCAAGCTTTATTTATAACTTTTTCATCAATTTTTGGAGATGAGACTTTAGCACCTGGGGCTTGATCTTGATCTTGATCTTGATCTTTGATTTCATCCTTCTTTGGACCGTTCAAGATATAGTTCAATATTTGTGAAGGTTGGTCACCTTGATTTCTTCTATATTGGATAATACGACTGATTTGATAACCTGCGGTACCTGAAAGGAAGAAATTAACAGATGCTAATAAATAATTCTTTGGTTTGATAACAAATGACCATCTTGTCCATATAACACCTGTGGCTAATAATGATAGATTTTGTGTACCTGAGACTTTTTCAACAGGTCTATTGATATCATTTATACCGGCAATGACTAAAGACCACTAATGTGAACAGTTAGTAAAGAAACCCAATGCGGTGAAGATAACCACAAGACATACTTTTAGAACAGGGGCCTATCATATCAGATGTTAGTAATTGTACGATCAGTATTTGAAGAGATCAATTGATAATGCTGTTGTTGAGATGTTCGTTTATAATAATAACTCCTAGGGATTTCAACACTATCAATAATTTCTCTCTTTCTCTTTCCACAAGCGATAAAAGTTTGACATACCCAAAAATGCACCGTCTTAGGACCAGTCTCTGAATTTAAGAATCTGATGAATGCAGAGGACATTATTGATTGAACAATTGGATCGTTGTGATTGTGATTGTGATTGTGATTGTAATTATAATCAATATGATTCAATTCGTATTGATTGCATTATTTTGCTAGTATAAAAGTTTTTACGTCGGAGTGCTACGCTCCAATTTAGCGTGTGTTTTGTGGGGGGGACGGGATGGCGCTAGGCAGAGCCCAGGCAGAGCCTAGGCAGAGCCACTGAGCGCAGGCAGAGCCTAGCTGAGCCTAGCTGAGCCTGGAGGTCCCCTGGAGGTCCTCCCACGGCTCCTTTTAGGATCCGTCGCCGCGTGTAGACTGCCCGATTGGGAAGCGAATGTGCTTTTGTGTTTGATATTCTCGATTTTTTTGTTTTTTTGTTTTATTCGACTTGCGCAAAAACAAAGAACGATTTTTGTAAAGTTGTAGACATCCGCATTGGGAAGTGAAAGTGAAATATTGTTTGCATTTGCAGTCGCCCATCCGATCCAAACAATTTAAACACTGAAAAATCGGCTTTATCAACTCAGCACAATTTAATTGAACAAAGCAGACTATTATTACACTACACTACACTATCACTACACTATTATACTATTATACTACACTATTATACTATTATACTATTATACTACACTATTATACTATTATACTATTATACTACTATAATATCAACTGGTTCAGTACGCGCACACCGCGTCAGACAAACAAATTGGAAACAAGAAAATTCAAACAAGGGAATTAATCAACTTGACAATAAACTTGAAATTTGGAAACAAGTCAACAAATTCATTCATTTTATTTAAAAACCATTAATCATTCTTACTTATTGAAACCCATCAAACAAGACCTTATCTAATACCATTTCCAACTTCCCGCCAAATCTTATAAACTCTTTAAATATATTCCTTATTGCCCCTATTCATATCAATTCACTAAATTTTATTATATCCAAATACAACCTTCAAAGAAACAATGAATGTCACAGTATCTGCCACCACTACAACTTCTATAGCTTTTCAAGATATTTGGAATTCAACCTCAGATGTTGTTTATCGATATCTTGTTGTTCTTTTAGCATATATCGAATTAATACCTGGTGGTTCAATTATTGTTCGTTATATCAAATCTTCACATAAAAATGATCCAATTCGTACAATTTTTGAAATTGCTTTATTAGGTTTTGCAATTAAATATTTTACAACGGCAAAATATGAAAGATCTAAAAAGGATTATGTTAAATTGAAAAAAAATGAAATTGATGAATTAATTGATGATTGGATCCCAGAACCTTTGGTTTTAAATGTCGATTCAAAAGAACAATGGTTATTAGATTCAATCCCAATAGTCGATGGTCCAGTCGATTCCAAAATTAAATTGATTAATGATGATACAAGTTATTTAAATTTCGCCTCGAACAATTTCTTAAATTTTGGTGTTAATCCAATCGTCAAGGATGAATGCTCCAAAATTATCCATAGTAATGGTGTTGGTGCTTGTGGTCCTCCAAATTTCTATGGGAATCAAGATATTCATATCAAATTGGAGAATGATTTGGCAAAATTCTTCAATGTTGGTGGTGCTGTTTTATATGGACAAGATTTTTGCACTGCAGGTTCAGTATTACCAAGTTTCCTGAAAAGAGGTGATTTCGTCATTGCTGATGCCTCTGTTAATGTTGCTATTCAAAAGGCATTGCAATTATCAAGATGTGAAATTTATTGGTTTAATCATAATGATTTGGATCATTTAGAACAAATCTTGAAAGATTTACAAAAAAATGTATTCAAATATGAAAAACCAATTTCAAGAAAATTTATTGTCACTGAGGGAATTTTCCAAAATTTAGGTGATTATCCAAATTTACCACGTTTAATTTCTTTGAAAAAACAGTTCAAATTTAGATTATTTTTAGATGAATCCTTTTCATTGGGTGTCTTGGGGAAATCTGGTAAAGGTCTTGCTGAACATTTTAATATCGATCGTTCAGAAGTTGATGTCACTATAAGTTCAATGGCTAATGCCTTTTCATCTTCCGGGGCTTTTTGTATTGGTGATAAAGTTATGTCGTATCATCAAAGAATTGGAAGTATGGCTTATTGTTTCAGTGCTTCATTACCTGCATATGTTGCAAGAGCAACTTCTGTTGCCCTTAGATTATTAACTGATTCACAAGATTCAATCACTGGAGAATCTTCAATCATTAAAAAATTACATGGGAATAATGAATCTTTATATCATTTATTTAATAAAGATCGTAAATTATCAAAATTTATTAAATTAACATCGGATGAAATCTCACCAGTTTTACAAATTAGATTAAATGATGATATTAGATCAAAATTAAAATTCCCAACTTCATACACTGGTAAAGGTTCAGAAATTGAATATAAAAATAAAAAGGGAATTTCAAATAAATTTGTTGAAACTTTTAATTATGAAAATTTAATCTTGCAAAAAATTATCAATCTTTCTAAATCCCAGGGGGTTTTAATAACAAGATCACTTTTCACAATTGAACAAGAAGCATTACCAATAATTCCTCATTTAAAAATTCAATCAAATGTTGATTTTGAAATTAAAGATATCGAAAGGGCTTATAAAATCATTTCAAGTGCAATCCTAGAAACTTTAAATGATCTAACTATTGATTCATTGAAAACTTTAGAACTATAAACATATCCTATCAAATATAGAGTTAACTTATCTATTTAATTCATCCAATTAGTTTAATATAATAATATAATTCATCATGATGGTTGTAGACAATGAGTATCAATAGTTGTAGACAATACGTACTAGGATATCGGTGTTAAACTTCCCCGTGGAGGTACTTGACCGAAAAAGATGCGATACATATAATCATTAACTTATATAACTTATCCTGTATCTATGGAAATTCCACTTGACTTATAATAACTATCGCTCGACTCATAAAAAATATCAATCGACTTATAAAAAAATCAATCAACATTAATGTTCATCTTTATATAATTTGTCTATAAATTTACAGAGTTAAACATCCGGTAGTGGCACATTTCGCTGGTCTTGAATATCCGTTAATGGCTGTGTTTTATTTACAAAAGGTTTTTTAAAAAAATTGATATAACATTGATTTGTTCTTTATTCTTATTATATTTGATCATTAAAAAGAATTTGATTTGATTTGATTGCTTATACACTGGTAATATACTGGTAAGATAGGACTCTGTCACATATACACTCGTTTTGAATCAAATAGATCAAGTTGGGAAGAAAAAAAACACAAAATGGGATTGTTTAGAAAAGATTCAAATGCCTCACAAGGTTCTGGAGGTTCTGGAGGTGCTAAACAAAAGATGAAGATAACAAAAGATGATGAACAAAATTATAAAATCCGTACAGGCTCTGTTCATGATCCTGTCTTACAAGCCGTTCATGAAGCTCAACCTTTTGAAGAAAATTTACAATTCCAACAACAAGGAGGTCCTCAAAGACAAAGTTATAATATGATTGCTGCTAATGGTGGGATGTATGATGTGTTTGGTAAAGTTATTAACCAACCAGATGTTTCAAACCCAACAAGATCAAGAGATGAAAGACCTTTGGACACCATTAGAGGATTTGAATATTCCATAAGTGGTGATTTATCTTATAAAGAACGTTTAGAAACTGATTCTTTAGGATTCAGAGTACGTAATGA
The DNA here is from genome assembly GCA_030571095.1 of Hansenula sp. yHMH451. Lineage (NCBI taxonomy): Eukaryota > Fungi > Ascomycota > Saccharomycetes > Phaffomycetales > Wickerhamomycetaceae > Hansenula > Hansenula sp. yHMH451. Next base: position 413,188 of record JAJLXE010000010.1, read on the forward strand.
TTTCCCAAGATTTGGGGATGGGAATCCATATGGTAATTCTTCTTCATCTCAAGCCCTTGGGAATGGATCAGCTCCAATCCATAATTTCTCAGGTGATCAACAAGCTTTTGAACAAGGTGTTTATCAAGCTCCTGAAAGAAAAGTTGAAGCAAAGAAGAAGAAAGGTTTATTTGGTAGAAAGAAGAAATAAGTCGACTCAATAAAAAGTTTTGATGATTATATGAGTACAGAGATTAAAGATAACACAATAAACTGAACAGGTGTAACATTAACAAGGCGGGTGAAATTTTTCAATTCTATTTTCTACATGAGAACTTGGTTTCTCTACTTTTTTATGCGTTATCAACTGGTGGATTTATATGTATTTACCTAGTTGAATATGATTTTGGATTTATGAAATTATCGTAGTAAAGACTCTTGTACCTGAATCAAATTGTCGTACCTGATGGTTTCGTTGATGCTGTCAAATGTATGAAGATCGTTGAACTACAGCCTCATAATCCTGCAAATCATCAAAAACAGGGTGATAACAGACTTTCAAATTGTAACAATCTACAACTATGAAATGAACTGAACTACTTTGAAATATCTTAAGATAAAGAATCTGTTGAATTTGAATCGTGTCCAACTCCATTAAAACTGATAATTAATTAATTTGATAATTTATTTCCATCTCAACGCGTAACGAAATTTCTTCGGAACTTGAACAAAATATTCAAATTTGATCCATAACAACCAGAAATCGTAGAGAATTGAAATGAAAAAGTTATAACTGCGATAATAGCATCATGTACAATGAATTAAATCATAACTCTTGTAATAACTTTACAGCTTCAGTTACACTAATAACCCACGCAAATGCTATAAATAGCCTGCCCCCAGACTGCTTTATTGTTTTCTCCGCGAAACCGTCCTGCAATACATCTCGAATCATCTCAAGACATAAAGATGAAATAGTGGAATAAATTATATATACACACATTTCATTTCGCTTTATATTGTCTTTATCTCATCAACCCGGAAGGCTTTACACATCAAGAATATGTCCGTTTCTAGTATGGCTGATTTGGATTCTCAAGACTCTGTCTTTAGTAGGAAGAATGAAATATCCGTTTCGTACCTTTCGCAAACTACTCAATCTTCTTTAGAAGATTTAGATATTAAATCCAATCCTACTGCAAATTTTATAAATCTTTTGCGGAAAGAATTTCATATACCAAAGACTATTGATCAATTACATGATGAATTCTTGGAAACTTATCATATTGCCCATAAACATTCTCAAATATCAATGATACCCATCTTTAACATTCCGAAAACATTTCATCATTCCAAACAAATCAAAGGTGAATATTTGGTAATAGATATTGGTGGCTCCACTATTCGCATTGGGATAATAGATTTCAATAACAAGACAAGGAAAAATTACATCAAATTTCAAAATCAATGGATATTAAAAGAGGATGAAAAATTAATTGATTTATTTTTTTTCCAAAAATTAGTCAAAAAGGCTATTGAACAAATTAAATCACATTATCCTAATGGTCGTGATCATCAAGCCAAGTGGGAAATAGGTATAACATGGTCATTCCCATTGAATCAACGAAATGAAATCATCACGATGGGGAAAGGGTTCCATATAACTGATGAAGTTTTAGATATTGGATTGGATCTGTTAATAACAAATGAATTTCAAGCTCAAGGGTTCCAGGTTAAAGTTAATTCAATTATAAATGATTCTATAGCGGTGAATCTTTCTGGATTGATAAATTCTCATGATTTTAATTCAAAAATCTCATTAATCTTGGGGACGGGATTAAATAGTTGTATTACATCAAATGATGATATTTTAATCAATACAGAACTAGGATTTTTCGGTAAATTAATGAACGTCACCAAATATGATGAATTAATGGATTCTCGTTGGAATAAACCCAATTTTCAAAAACCTTTTTGGCATAATGATGAATCAGGAAATGGGAATGTATTTATGCCATTGGAATTTTTAACTTCGGGGAGATATATAAGTGAAATGTTGAGATTGATAATTATTGATCTTATTCAACAAGATCTATTAACTTGTTTCGATATCAGAGAATTTAATGAACCATTCTCATTACATGGTGGATTTATAGTCATGTTCCATTCAAAACGATCTCTAACTGATATCCAAAAAGATGTAATGGAACAATTTTCCATTGAAATCTCACCACATGATATCAATTTATTACAATCAATCATCGATATCATATTAACAAGAAGCTCCAAATATATCACATCATCAATTCAAGCCTTATCTTCTTTTGTTAACCAAAATAATGAATGCATAAATGTCAACTATATAGGCTCTTTCCTATATCATTGTGAAGAACTACAGGAGAAAATCAAATCACAATCACAAGGTGCAATAGTGTTGAATCATATTGATGATAGTTCTCTTTTAGGAGCTGCTGTTGCTGCTTGTATGAAGTCTAATGAATAATGAAATGAAAAAAGAAAAGAAATGAAAAGCCCCCGTCTACCACATTAAACCTACAGAGTGAAACATATCAGTGTTAACCTTGTTTTTGGAATTCAGTGCAAGAGGGATGCTAAACATTTCAAATCATACTCTGCAACCTCTTTGAAATATTCATCAGTTACATTGTTACCCAATACTTCTCTATAAATAGCATCCTCAAAATCCAAAATGTGTACAATTTTCCTAGTAGTATCAATAAGTAGCATCCTCAAAATCCAAAATGTGTACCATTTTCCTAGTAGTATCAATAAGAACATTACCAGGGTTTATATAATCATGTATGATTCCGAGCCCATTAATCAGTCGTAACTGTTTTAAAGCCAATGGAAGATACTCTTGTTTCTCTGACCGTGTCAGCTGATATGCAGATTTCCCAAAGATTCGTTCACTTATTGCAAAGAATCCAAATTCTTGTGAAAATCCACTCATTAATATCTTTGGTGTATTTATAAATTCATCTGATCCAATACCGACTTTTTCATTATGTTGATCAATATCAATGCCCTTTTCAACTTCAGAGGCATGTGAAATCCTTTCAGCATCGTAATCCTCATGTCCTTCATCAACTTGAGAAAACTTTATAACAACATCAGCACCTTCTTTTGAGAATTTCCTTTTTAAATTCTCAAGAGTCATGTGCAAATCAACATCACCTTGCTCATAGTTGAAAAAATTTATTAATTGTTGAGTATTCAATAAATTTAATAATACTAATGCATTAGCTATAGCAACATTTGAAAGACTTTTACGATTTGCCATTTTCATGAAATGAAATCCCTCAAAGTTATCATGGGCATTTTCATTTGAACCTTTATCACCGTAAGACCCAAAATCTCCGTCATCCTCTTCATCATCAGAGATTAAATCTCCTCGTGAAAACGCTGTGAAGCTGGTTGACGATGGATTAAACTGATTGATTCTTGAAGATAGTGGGCGAGATGAAGCATTAGATTCGACATAAGGCACTGTCATTCCAGTATGATTTGAGCGCAGCAAATGATTCATCAATAGCCTAACACCAGACTTAAGTCAAATTTCCTCCTCTGTGTAGCCTTCTTTAAATTTAATACTCTCAAAGAGTAAAACCGTTAACAAAAGAATGGGGAATATCTTATAATTCCTTAAAAGTTGGAAATCAGAACCATAAAAGGTCTTATTCCTCATGTCATAAAACCTTCCATCCTTTAACGTTATCAATGTTATATTAGAGGATACCCTTGGGTCCCCTTTTCTGCCTGGATCTTCTTCCAATCCAACAGTTAAATTAGTAGCCAAGGGTACACTAGTGACTACAATACTAGACGAATCAGTAAGTACCCCTCTATAGCTGTTCACACATCCCATCTGAACTATGGACTGACGAACCATTTTGGCCAATTCAGAAGAATTCAAGTCCAACGTCAGAGACCTTTTCACCTCATAACATTGAAGCATTTTGCTAGAAGTTCCAACACTTTGACTGATAACCATATCAGGTTTGGTAAAGTTACCTCTTAGCCAATATGAGGAAACTCTCTTCTGGCTCTGGATGTTCAAACCATCGACCCCATGTTTCACGTCAGAGAGTGCATATTCCAAAAAGTCAGTTGTGGGTTTTAAAATAGTGTGTTTGAACTTTGCTTCGAAATCTTTTTTTGTTAGTATAACTTCATTATAAGATACGGCAGCTTTAATACAAGTACAGATGACCCCTAGTAGTTCTCTTATAGGTTTCTTCTTAATTGTCCTTCTGAGCTCCGCCAAAACTAACTCCATCATAATCTGGAAATGTCTAATAAGGCTCAATGCGTTGCTATCTGACTTCTGAATGTTCAACTCGAAAAACTTTTGAGATTTTGAATGCATTGTGGCACAATTTTCAGTTGTACCTTCTTCATGTGCCTGACATTCAGAATGATCGAATAATCCGGTTAAGACCAACTTATAGAAATTCCTATACTTTTCGAGCTCATCGTCACTTTTGTGGAAAACCTCAGCAAATGATAATGTTTTCTTGAAAATATTCTCCTCTATAAAATAGTGTAACGCCAGTTCATAAAACTGATCAAGATAATTTGTAGGATAACCATCTAATCCAATACAGCCTTTAAAAATTCGCTTGTAATTCATCTGTGAAGTGGGCCCTGAAACTTCCTTTATTGTGTTTTCAACGAAGAGAACATGATTAATGACCGACAAAGACTTCAAATGGGCGTGATCTGGTTGTAATTCATTACGGCTCTCCATAACTCCTGGCATATCTATTAGCAGTTATAACTTCTGTTCATAATCTGCAAATAGAGTACTATTTGTAGAGTAGGAATTGACCACTAATAGTTCTCTCTTTATACGTTAATGTGTTCTGTTCTTTTTTTGCTCTTAACCTCGCTCCGCGAATTCATAAGCGAGCTATGAAACACTCTCAGCCCTTGACATCTCACGAAAGAAAGCTTTCACAAGCCATTCACTGCTGTTCTTGCTGGTTGTTGTCACGAAATAGTCGACTGGAGCTTGTCTTTTCTTTTCAAACAGTGACTCCTTTGGTAGTACCATAATGGAACACAGCTTTGATTTGACGGCTGATAGACAACACGTCCATGATGCTGTCAAAGGTGAGTATTCTGGGTTGATGCTTTTGATTTGAAACAGGATTGATAACTAACAAACTTGTGAATTAAGGTCTTATATGGGCTATCTTCTTTTATAGGACCTTTGGGTCAGTAGAGCCCGCAATATCGGAGTTTCTGGACGTTCCTTATGTGAGTATATCTTGAATTCTGTGTGTTTGTGGAGACTAACAAAGATCTAGCCATATTTTGATTCCCCAGAACTTGAGAGTGAAATAGAACAAAAGATTGATCAACTACTGTCGAGAATAGATTCTGACATTTCAACACCACTATTATCATCAACTTCAGTTACATCTACGCCTTTGGGATCGCCAGGTGCAATAAGACCATTCACATTAAGTTCAAGCAATACTAGTAATCCATATTCCAATTACAAGTTCACAGATCCTGAAACACTACAACCACTTAGTGAATTTGATCATGGTAGTCTCAACGAACAACAACAAGTATTACCTTCCTCCTCATCCATTCATAGTTTAAATGCTGTCACATCAAATAAGGCAAATCTAACCAAATCACCGAGTTCTATGCCTACAACAACAGGTTCAATATCACAGACAATATCATCGAGGAAACAAAATTCATCTTCATCTGCAAATGCAAATGCAAACCATAACACGGGTCATAATAACTCCAATAGTAACGTTAAGTTTGGTCAAATTGCTATCAAATTTTATGAACGTAAAAAATTGAAAAAACCAACTTGGTTTGGTAAGACTGAGGAGGAAATTAACTGGGAAACTTGGATATTCAATATAAGAGTCATATCAAATCCAAATGTTTTAAATATTAATAATGATCATCATATAAATACAGATCAATTCATTGAAAATTTGAAAACGGTTTTCGAAAAGACAATATGGGATATAAGCGAAAAATGTGATGAATTCAAAGATCATATCCCCATAATAACCTCAACAGAATTGTTTCCATTTCCATATACAATATCGACATCACATGGGAATAATGACAGTTGGAAAGAATTCATAAAGAAAATGCTTAAAGATCCTATTTATTAATGAGCTTCTCACATTTCTATATAATTATAAAGTTGAATAAAATAATGACTACTCTAATGTTAAATTAATATTATATGCTATTTATTCAATGTAGATGTAACAAATCAAAGATTAGATTTGGTCAAATTGGAATCACCACTAACCAAGATACAATCTCCGTAGGCAATTATAGGTTCAATATTCAATTTTCTTGCGACACGTAAAACTTCTTCATCATAAGCACCAGGTTGGAACCATACGCCTTTAATCTTGTCACCCAAATGTTTTGTTTCCAATTCACTTAAAACACTTTCCGAGACTCTTGGGGGAGTAATGAATGAGATACTAACACCATCATTCTTTGGATATTTTTCATCGATTTGCTTCAAGGCTAATACAATATCTTGTGATGTTGGAACGTGAAGAATCTCAGTTGCTGAAGGATGGATTGGTACAACTGGTAATTCACGAGCCAAGTACCAATTAAATACCTTGAAGCCAAACTTCGACTCGTTAGGAGTAGCCCCTATAACGGCATAGACTCTTGAAGGGCTGAAGAATGATTTTATGGACATTATTGTGCGTTGAAGAGTGTATTGATGCTAATTAGTAAGTTTACAAGTTTGAATTTTCCCCATACTTTTTTTTCAAGACAACGATTGCGAAGAAAGCCTCGGATCGTTTTACAAAAAATCGAATCAAATATATACAAAAAATTTAACCCAAAAAAAGACAATATTTAGACTTATTATTACACAACTATCTTCCTCTTTATTAAATGGTATCCACTTCAGTTCTTTGCCTTTTTAGCAGGCGGTTCTTCGTCACCCTCACCTTCGCTTACTGCAGCATCACTATCGAATTCTTCAGCAACGTCTGAATCTGAATCTGATGCACCACCATCGTTGAAATCTTCATCAGGACTTTCATCTTCACTTGCAGATCCCATATTAACATCTGAATCTGAAGAGTCCATTTCATTGGCCAAAACAGCATTGATTCTTGCCTGTTGTTCAATTTCATCATTTTTAACTTTAACACCTTTCCCTTTCAAGAATGATTCTAAAGTCTGTTGTTCATCCTTTGTTATATTGGCGAATGTATGAGATGTACCGGTACCTCTTAAACTCACCTCCAGATCGAAAGTACGGTTTGAAGTTAATGAATCACCAGCTCTTGAAATTGAAACATTAGAAACTTCACTGTATGGAATATAAACGGTCGGTTTAGTAACGAAAAGGAAGTTGTTTTCTAATAAATATAAGTACCCTTCATTAACTTTCAAAGAACAACTCACTGCAGCTTGACCATGCTTAGATGTGAAACTTCCTGGAATTATAATACGGCGTTCAGTTAACCCTCTGAAAACATGACTTAAAACTAAATGAGTTTGTTGATCATATTTCTTATTCAAACGTCCTTCATATTTCTCTTTGAATTCTTCATCTTTGACATTGATTTCTAATTCCAGTTCTTCGTCTTTAGAAAATTGCAAAACTAAAAATGGATATGGTGTGTTACCTTGTCTCAGAGGTGGATTTACTTGAATAACCATTAAATGATGTATATCATCTGGTTTTGGTAATGAAAATATTCTTTCAACTTGTTTATATTGTATTTTGTGATCATAAGTTTTACCTCTTAGTCTTAATGAGCCTGGATACATCTCAACATCAAAACGACCACGAGGAGTCAAGAATAATATATCATTGAAAGAAGCTAATGCATCACCAGCAACTTGGCCAATATCGGCTTTATCTTTCAAACTTTCGTAGAACGCAGAGGCTGCTGTTTTCTCCTCTCTATCTTCTTCAGCGACATCCTCATCTTCAAATGGAACTGTACCTGGAACATAAAATCTTACCTCAACTAATTCATCACCTGCAAAATCACCACCTTGCAGAGGATCCATATCAATGGCAACTTCATTCTTTGACGCTAAATTTGAATTTGAAATTTGAGCAAATGGAATTTCAAAAGCTGGCTTACCACTGACATTGAAAATCAACTCATTTCTTGCTAGATCAGTATTCCCCCAATTCCAGCCTCTTAAAGAGTGTTCTTTGTGATCTAATTGTATGTTGAATAAACGTTGTAATTCATTCTTCAATTGGTTGTAATCTTGGGAATCGAATCCATCCAGCTTCACAACACCTTTATTTTTGGTTTGTATCTTAATTTCATAACCTCTGGAACCTCTACTCCATTGAGCAGATGATAATTCTTCCGATGGCAATAGAAATGGTTGGGTCTTATTTGCTGAACCACCAGTGGCAGCAGCTTTCCAACCCAAACCAGAATCAGCAATACGGAATCGACCAAAAGCCTTTGATTGGTTCAAATAGACTCTTTCAAAATCCAGGTTAGACATATCAACAAAAGGTTAGCTCTAAACTTTGATGGCTTCTATATTCTATGTTAAACTAATGGGTTATGGCTCGAAGTAGTTGTGCTTTTGTGCGATGCGCTTCAGAAATTTCGATCGAGACGCGTTTAGTTTTAGGTCGGGTTATCTGTACAGAGTTTCGCGTGTCAGCAATCCAATTGACCAGACATAAAGAATTAAAAGACATCTACATTGAATCTCAAATATAAATAAGAATATATTTTTCACGGCATAACAATCATGAGTTTGTGTCATATCATGACAGCATTATTTGTACAACAGTTTAGCCAAAAAATCCATTTCTTAAAATGAGGATTCAACACCCTTTAAAAATTCAACTAAACCGATGGCACCTGGATCTGGAATATCACTTGAGTCACCAACGTATGAAGCTCTACCGAATTTGGCTTCAATAGAACCTGTTGATTTGGCACCTTTATCAGCGGCTTCAACAGCTTTATGTAGATCGTTGGATTTAGAGAATTCTTTGACAAATGGTTCTAAAGCATCAATAACGGTGGAATCACCTGGTCTAGCTCTTGTGTACTTATACAAAGTATCCAAAGCACTTTCTAATGCCTTAGCAAAGATTTTGGCATCAACTGGAGTGTCTTTAGAAGCATTTGAAATAATACCATGACTCAATCCAGATATAAAGATAGAGTACAAACCACCACTAGTACCACCCATATAACTCTCCACGAAATCACTAATCTTGTGCAATGTTTCAGATAATGAAGTTTTTGGTAGCTTGGACAAGTTCTCCACTATACCATTACCACCAGAGACTAATGTAGTACCACAATCACCATCACCAACTTTAGTGTCTAATTTTGTGATCTCTGGTTCAGCCTTGACTAAAGTTTCAACACCGCTCTTCAAGAATTTAGAAAAGTGATCGAAGTCAAAACTACCTGCTTGTTGAATGTTATCAGCGCCTTCTTTGATTAGTGAAGTATCGTAGCTTGGAGCAGTGGCACTGTACTTCTTTACTGGCCAGCCTGAGGCTTCGGTTTCAGCATCTAATAAATCCACAACGGATTTGACACCTGATGGTGCAGCTTTGTTAGCTTTTGTAACATTTAATAAGGTGATTGAGAAACCTTCACCATCTAAAGCAGTCATCAAAGTACCACTGTATGTACGGGATGGAACAATGTTGTATTCTGATTTCAACAAATCTGAAGCAACAGCAACGATACCTTGTAGGGTCAAGTTGGCAACACCACCCAAGTTGTTAACTAGTAAGGCGACTTCATCATCTTTATCAAATTGAACAAAAGCACGGTCTTTATCACTTTGATCTAATAATTTTGGTAAAATTTGAGACTTCAATAAATCTTTGACAGATGGAACAGGACTCAACACCTTGACACCTGGCTCGTTGTGAATACCCATACCTAATTCCATTTCATTGTCTTTCAATGAAGATTCAAATTCTTGGCCTGGAACCTTAGCGTGAGCTAACGAAGAACCAATTGAAACCAAGTTATCATTAATAGCAGTAGCCAATTTGACGGCATCCTGCAAAGTGTGTTTTTGGTATTCCACATAAGCACCCAAGATTTTGTGAACTAAAGTAGTACCAGCAATGGCTCTTCTACCAACTAAACCACCTTTGGAACGGCCCACAGCGACATCATCACCCACAACGAAAACTTCCACATTGTAACCCAATGCACGAGCTCTTTCACCAGCTAAACCAAAATGAAGTACATCACCAGTATAGTTTTTGGCAATCAATAAAACACCTGGTTTATCTTTACCAATAACTTTGATACCATTCAAGATTTGCTTGGTACTTGGAGATGCAAAGACCTCACCAGAGACGGCCCCGGTCAAACCACCTTTACCAACGAATCCAGCATGGGTAGGTTCGTGACCAGCACCACCACCAGATATCAATGCAATCTTACTGGAATCCTGTTCTCTGAAAATCACCTTGTCTTCTTTGATGTAGGTCAAGTTTGGGTTAGAAAGAGCAAGACCCTGAAGGGCTGTTGCGACTGGTTGTTCAACGTTAAAATACTTTGTCATTATGCAATTGATATTATTTCAATGAATAATAATTTCTATAATTAAATTAATATGTTGTTTCAATTATTTCCAAAGCTGTTGTTGAAGCAAGGAATCAGATGAGTTTATATATTTAGGATCACAAACGGGAGCTTCTCCAAAGTTGCGGTTAACAAGTTTGAACAATGCACGAAAACGTAACGGAATTTAGCCTACGCGAATTCTTCAGCAGCAGTTATGAGCCTCTAACCGCAATCAACGACCAAAAATTTATCAACATTTCACTTTGAACTCAGGAACACCAAGCAACTAAAATAATGGAGTTCAGTCAGTCGAGATTTTAATGTAAATCTCTGCGGACTGCATAGCTATCAAGAGTGAGGGCCCATATATAACCAGCACATCGCCCCGAAATCGATGAGATCATGAGCGTTGTTAGCAAGCAAGGCACAAATACCCATAACTTTTACGTAGGTATTCAAAGAAACACCAGAAAAGTGCCGGGATACCTGGCTCATCTAGACTGATTACAACGCTGAAAGTTTCATTAGCTCTACAGATCAAGACAATAGACCAAGAAGTTTTCGGCATGTATGATACGACACAGTTTGATCACACCACATTCCTCTCAATCACGGTCTACCTAGCTTAGTCCATGAACTTCCGCTCAGAAACAAAGCTCTTCATATTTAATGGTATATTTCTTTGTTGTGTGGTGTAGTGTATTATGTGGTGAGATGCTATCGTTGATTGCGATGAAATCCAACGTGGTTTGCACTCAGTCTCGCGAATCTAGTACTGATACCAGGAGCCCGGTTTTCTAACACAAACAAAAAAAAATGCTACAATTATGTCAACAAAATCTCAAGATTAGAAACTTAAAATCACCTTATATGCGGGAGTATATAGACTCTTTTAATCTTGCCTAATAGAAGATGCCTGTGTGACTGTTCTAATCAATGTCTCGGCCTTTGGGTACCCCGGGATTTCACCTGCAGTATGAGCTTTATCAAGAGAGTACCTTATAGTTATTTGAGTTATATCATTTGGCTCTTCATCTTCACCAAAGGATGATTTACCAAGTTTATCCTCTTCGAAATCACCCTTTGCCACACATTCTCTGATAATGTCGATATCCCTTGGTCTGTAAAACTTTTTATAACTTGTGATCACAAAACTTGGTAAAAGATTGAGTGTAACACCAACAAAGAAACAAGCCCAGAATGAGAGCTGTGCAAAGACTTGTGGGGCAGCCTTGTAAAATTCACTGGCATCCAAGGTCGAAGAATAAGCACCTGTCCATAAGAACACAATCAAAACTGAAAGAGTATCAATAATTAAGGTCAACCAATCCCATCTGTATTGTTTTAATAAAACATAAACATTTACCGACGTCACAGAAATGGATATGACATAAACACCGATCCAAAACCTATGGTCAACATTCAGACCATCAAAAGTTACAATCTTGGCTTGGTAAAAAATCAGGTATGGAAAAAAGAACGTGATGACAGCTTGGTAGACACCATCCAACATATAATAAACGAATTTGTATTGTGACCAATCTTGTCTTAAAATACCAGACATGTACAATTGAGGGACCTTTAGTGAGACTGTATCTGACACATCTTGATCTAAAGCAGCTAGAGCTATAGCAGGTAATGATGTAAATAATAATTGGAAAAACTCAACATAAGTATACTCATATAAGTAAGATCCATCGAAATCATTATAGATCCCATAAAAAAACAGAGTCAGTGTAAACTGAACGTTCTTGTAGAAAAATGCGGGAATCATCTCAGCAAACCTCTTATATGACCATCTTCCATGAACTAACAACAATCTCGTCAAGAATCTGAATTGACCAATAGCATAATCCGAGGACATAGCAGCTTGCCTACCCTCCATACCAGCAATACCAATTCCAACATTAGCTGTTTGAATCATAGCAACATCATTGGCACCATCACCAATAGCTAAGGTCATAACATTGAGAGAATCTCTAACCAATTTTACAACTTGGGCTTTCTGAGATGGCGAAACACGACAACATAGAACTGATTTGCATTGTTTGCACAACAAAAGAAACTTCCTTTGAAGTGCTTCATCTTCAAATATTATTTTCAAAGCTTCACCATCAACAACCACAGCACAAAGGCTTTGAGGAATTGAGTGGTCCTCGGATGCTACTTTGATTTCTTCATGTGAGCCTGTCATACCAAACACTTGTAAGTGCTGGTCCAATTTGGATCCAATATCCTCTTTACCGTTCTTACCTGCTTCAGGGCGAATTATTAAAAGACTCATATCACTTCCTAATAAGTTACATGAGAATCCAATATTGATAGCAGTCTCAACTTTGTCACCAGTAAGAACCCATAACTTAATACCAGCTTTGGATAAGGTTTCAATAGATTCAGGAACCCCAATTTGCAGACGATCTTCAATAGCAGTACCACCAACTAGTATCAAGTTTGATTCAATCTCATTTGCTAGCTCGCCTATCTTCTCGTCGCGACCTTCTCGTAATGAGGATGCCAATTGATACCTCTGGTTCCAATCAAGATATTCCTCTTCTGATATTGAACGTGTAGCAACGCATAAAGTTCTTAGTCCCTCGCTCGCAAACTGTTCCAATTGTTTAGCGGTCTCTGCTAAAAAGTTCTTCTCATTATTTTTGGAATCTAATCTTTCGAGTATCACAGAGTCGGCACCTTTTGATATAAGCAGCACTTGACCATCGAACCTCACTATGACACTCATTCGCTTTCTAGATGAATTGAATTCCAAAGTGTTCAACGTTTCAAATGATTTTTCAACTCCATGAATATTGACAATCCCGCCATTTCTTGATCTTTTGGAGAACGTGAACCCAACATCACTAGCAGCTTGCACTAGTGCAGCCTCATCTGGAGATTCAGCTCTGAATTCAAATCTGTTTGGATCACTTTTCGAAGGCTCTGTCATCACAGTATGACAAAGAGCCAAGTATAGCATGAATTTATGGTTCGCATCGCTCTGGCCATTGCTTTTTCCCTCTTTATTAACTAAATCTTTCATAAACTCACTTGAAATGAAAGTTAATTTTTCAGAATCAAACTGTTGGTTTTCAGGCAATTCACTCAGTATTTTGATCATCTTGCAACGATCTTCCTCAACGATTTTTTCCCATTTATATTTTGCAAACTCGGTATCAATACCAAGTCTTGTATCTATACCTTGTTGGGTCTCTGTGTATGCTAACCCATAAGCTTTGCCGTTAATCGTAGCCTTCTTGAATTCCATAACATTCTGAGTCAAAGTACCAGTTTTATCACTGAAAATATATTCAATTTGACCTAAATCATCAGAAATGTTCCATGATTTAGGAGTGCATCTATAGTCCAATTTTTCATCATACATCTTGATATCACAATATATAAACATTGCTTGAAGGGTCTTAACGATCTCCACAGAGATATATAAGGATATTGGGACCAATGATTGATAACGAATAACGGAAACAAAGAACGAAATGACACCATTACTTGCAGGGGTGCTACCGTAGGCCTCAAATTCAAAATACGGAAACGATGTATTCTTTTTCTCGTAAAAAAGACCATTCAAAAGACCAGAAAGAAAACACAAAATGAACAAAAGAGAAAAATTTATCATAACAGAGAAGTTCAGCTCTTTTGAGATTCTTGACTTTTTGGAAGGTGTTATGCCAGAATTTAGCATTACCTTTGTGTCATGCCCTGTAAACACCACAATCCCAAGAGCCCACTTGGTATTTCTAAGAGTGGATCCTCTCAATAGCAAATTATTTATATTGATAGATTCCTCATTTGGTTCGAAATTCTCGTCTTCCCAATTCAAATAAGCCTGATAACTATGTAAGTGAAGGCTCGGTGCTTCACTATGCAACTCAAATTTCAAGTCTAATAAATCTCTGGAATGTCGTATTCCCTGAGTTGCATCCAGGCCCCTGCGGCTCTTCAAGTTAGTTTCGCCATCCAAGTTCTTGGTTTCTATGAAACAACCATTATCGATATCCGAAGTAGACAAAACCACTATGTCAGCAGGGGCTTCTTCGTTGTTGTGTAGTCTGACAATATCACCAACACTGACATCTTTCCAGTGCTTTCTTTCAAAAATAGTATCAGCATCAGTCAAGGTTTTTTCGAAACTTGATCTTGAGGAAGAACGAACAGTTTCCTCCGAATCCCTGGCACTTGTAGTATTTTTCACAACTGGTGATTTCCCGAAGAGTCTAGCAAAAGCATTCAAACTGAGAAGAAACAAGTATGTGCTGAAGCGATTGATCCTGGAGCTTATGGAAAAACTCTTCCCATTAAGGTTATGATTCTGGATACCTTGTAAGATTGATACTGGGCTGTTGTTCACCTCTAGATCACTTATAGTTCGCCTTGAATCTTCAAACGCGTCTTTGATAGCAGTTACTCCAACAATTACGCATAATGGGACTGCTTCAAAACCAGGATCATTAACACCAAAAACTGGAAATATACCTAGGATTATTATGAATAAAAAGTATATGTTCGCAATATTTTGGAATTGGAAGAATATATTTTTAGGAATAAAGGAAAACGGGGTGTACTTGGTTGTTCTGATTTCATTATTAGCATAATTTCCCAAAGAATGCCGTTTGTCAAGAGAGTCTGAGTCATTAAGAGGTTGATTAAAGTAGACTATCCTTGGTTTCAAAAGGCGAGGCTTTTCAGACCATTCACGTATTCTCTGTGAAACCTTCATTTGGCTCTATGAACGGCCTTGTTAGTACATGACAAAAGAATGAAAATTGTAGAAAGAAAGAACAGCATGATTATTGGTAATCGACCTGATGATAAACAGCTATCATAATCATTCTTATGAAAGAGCTTTAAATCGTAAGGATATCTGATGCTTTAAAATGCCGACCGATCATTTCAAGCGCTGGGCATGAGCTTATCTACCCACACCTCAAGACTGTAAACATACCTGCTCAGACTGATAAGCTTGGTTAGTCGTTCAAAAAAACTTTTAACATCTAGTAAATTCCTAATAAAAAATTCTCCCAAAAATCAAAATATGGTTGTCAAGACCCTTGTGGATCTACAAGAAGCTCTTGTCCTTGTCCTTGTCCTTGTCCTTGTAATCCCTGGGTTACATGCACTATGAGTTTTGGCAGCAAGCGGTGAAACCAAAGAACCGATCGGATTTAAAAACCTGAGGCGAGATGACATCCAGACACCAATTAAAGGGCCCTGACTCTTGACTCGTGAGCAGTTGTTCAAAATTAGGACCAAATTCTACCGTCTTCTGATATTGAGAAGTCTTTGTACAAGCATGGCTGCAAAGGTTCATGTTAGCCCTGTGGATTTTGTGTCTTGCCCTTAGTAGAAATAAGCATCTGAACTGTTTTGAGCGCAACCAGAAAATTCGAACTAGTAGCTTATCATGTTATCATATCAGCTCATCACTTTCATCCAGAGGCCCAGCCAAGTGAGATTTAGCGAAGCTATCGAAGTGGTCAGCCTTGCTGTTGCAACTTTGGAAATTCCAGCCTCCAAACTCAAAGTCCAAACATCAGTGCAGTAGAGGATGATTGAACAATAGCTGTGCTCACCTTAGAAGTTCACCATGATTAATACCCACCCACTTGCTACTTTCAATCGAGCAATATGATATATTTGGAAACATCCTATCGTATCCAATATTTGTTTTTTTTTGGAAACCATTAAAAAACTATCAATGAGAATGGACAGGCACTTTCTTTCTTTCTTTCTTTCTAACCGTAACATATCCCAATAATGGCACTCACTTTAACCCAGATTGATTCTCTGTCTTTCACTATATGGCGCTAAAACAGAAATTTCTCCATAATCTAATTACTAAATACTTCATACCTGCTCTTACTAAAATCATGGTCCAGTTAACCACCACTAGTGAATCAAAATATCAGATGGTCATAATAGGGGTTCTGTTTGACCTCTCCTTTTTTTTTCTGTGAAACACAAAGAACCAACCCAAATTCAATCGCAAGCACAGAGCCCATATTTCTATGAGACTCAATATATTTTACATTCAGCTTGAGCTGCTGGCGAATCCGGTTATGCGCTGATGATCTCGTGCAGTATTGATATCTCGTCTGGTTGTGAACGACCTAGTGATCTTTGTATTTTATGCGCGACTTTTTTTGCATCGTAAGTTATACATATATCTAAAGTGCTACTAAGAGACATTTTAAAGTCAAACATTAATTTTCAATAAACAATTTGATTTTGTGTATCAGAATTCGAAAAAAATACTAAACGTGATCACATTTTGTGACGAGAAAGGAGGGAAAGTGGGAAAATATAATGAACATAAAGAGAAATATCCTAATCAAAAGGAAGGAGTCATAATGAGGTCGTGATGCAGGGTATTTATTAATTTTTTTGAGGCACTCTATGGGCAGTGTCATTAAGGATCATTCGCTTATTCGTGTCTGACGGATGAAGCTTGTGTAAACGTTTTTACTAAAGACTGGGCTTGAGTCAATCCCGGAATTTCATGCGTTGTACGGACTCTATCCAATGAATTTCTTGTTGTAACTTGTGACAAATTATTTGATAAGTCCTTCTCTTCATCACTGATAGACTGGTTGTTTGATCCATCATCTCTAAAATCTCCTCTAGCGGCACACTCTCTAATGATATCGATATCTCTTGGTCTATAAAACGTATTCAACGTCGTGAATACAAATCTTGGTAACACGTTGATCAAAGTACCAACGAAATAGCATGCCCAAAATGATGTTTGTCCAAAGACTTGGGCAGCGGATTTATAAAATTCACCAGAATAGACAGCTGAAGACCAAACACCTGACCAAAAGAAGACAACAAGAACAGACAATGTGTCAATCAATAATGTCAACCAATCCCATCTATATTGTCTCAACAAGACATAAATATCAACAGATGTGACTGAAATTGCTGTGACGTAAACACCAATCCAAAATCTATGGTCAACATTTAACCCATTATAAGAAGCAATTTGACCTTTATAGAAAATCAAATATGGGAAGAAAAAGGTAATAACAGATTGATATAAACCATCTATCATGTAATAGATAAATTTGTATTGTGACCATTCCTGTCTCAAAATACCAGATTTGTATAACTGGGGAACTTTCAGAGAAACGTCATCAGAAACATCTTGATCGAAAACGGCCAAAAAGATAACAGGTAGGGAAGTGAATGCCAAATTGAAGAACATAATGTAAGTATATTCAAACAAATAAGAACCATCATAATCATTGAAAATACCATACCAGAACAATGTCATTGTGAATTGAACATTTTTATAAAAGAAAGATGGAATCATTTCAGCAAGACGTTTATATGACCATCTACCATGAACCAGAACTAATCTTGTTAAAAATCTGAATTGACCAATGGCATAATCCGAGGACATGGCAGCTTGTCTACCTTCCTCACCGACAATACCAACACCAACATTGGCAGTTTGAATCATGGCAACATCATTAGCACCATCACCGATGGATAGAGTCATAACATCAAGGGTATCTCTAACTAATTTGACAACTTGGGCCTTTTGGGCAGGTGAAACACGACAACATAAAACTGATTTACATTGTTTACATAACAATAGGAATTTTCTTTGTAAAACTTCATCTTCAAAGATAACTCTCAATGCATCACCATCAACAATAACCGCATATTGACCTTCTGGGATGGAATGGTCTTGTATAGCAACTTTCAAATCATCTAAAGACCCGGTCAAATTGAATTGAGCCAAATTTTGGTCCAATTTTGATCCAATATCTTCCCTTGGATCTTTACCTTCTTCTGGACGAATGACTAGTAAGCTCATGTCATTACCCAACAAGTTACATGAAAACCCTATATTAATAGCAGTTTCAATCTTATCACCGGTAAGAACCCATAGTTTAATACCAGCTCTTGACAAGGTTTCAATAGATTCAGGGACCCCAACTTGTAAACGATCTTCAATTGCTGTACCACCAACTAACACTAGATTAGATTCAATTTCACTAGCTAAGGCTTCGATTTTCTCGTCACGATCTTCCAAAGAAGATGAGGCAGAATCGTAATTCTTCTCCCATGAGTAATACTCTTCAGGTGAGAGATAACGAGTAGCAACACACAAAGTTCTCAGACCTTCACTTGCATATTCTTCCAAGTATTCTGCAGTCTTTTGCAATACTTGTCTATCATTGTTCTTTGGGTCTAATCTTTCATATATAACGGAATCTGCACCTTTGGAAATCAACATGATTTGATCGTCTAATTTAGCAATAACACTCATTCTTTTTCTTGTTGAATTGAATTGTAAAGTTTTCAAAATATCAAATGATTTCTCGGTACCCTGTATATTAACAATACCACCAGTTCTGGTTCTCTTAATAAATGTAAAACCAACATCACTGGCAGCTTGCACTAATGCAGCTTCATCAGGTGATTCTGCTTTAAATTCAAATTTCGAAGGATCATCTTTTAGTGGTTCAGTCATAACGGTGTGACATAGTGATAGATATAACATAAAATAATAATTTGCTTCGCTTTGCTTTCTCTCGGCTTGGTTTTGCAAATCAGCTAAATAATCACTTGAAACAAATGTTATTTCATCTGGATTGAAATGTGGATTTTCAGGTGAATTTTTCAACAATTCAACCATCTTCAAACGATCATCGTCAATGATTCTTTCCCACTTATGAGTAGCATTTGGAACATCGACACCTTTTCTCTTATCCATACCTTGTTGAGCCTCAGTATAAGCCAACCCATAAGATTTACCATTTACTGTAGCTTTCTTAAATTCCATCACATTTTGTGTTAAAGTCCCAGTTTTATCGCTGAAAATGTATTCGATTTGACCTAAATCATCCGAAATATTCCAAGATTTCGGTGTGCAGGGATAATCTAATTTTTCATAATACATCTTAACATCACAATAAATGAACAATGCCTGAAGGGTTTTCACAATTTCCACTGAGATATATAAGGAGATTGGAACTAATGATTGATATAGAATAACAGCAACAAAGAACGAGATGATACCATTGATAGCAGCAGTGCTCCCATATGCCTTCAATTCGAAATATTTGAATGAAGTGTTTTTTTTATCATAATAAACACCATTAACAACACCTGAAATGATACATAGAATGAATAAAAGAGCAAAGTTAATCAAGACTGATAGATTCAATTCCTTGGAAATTCTTGATTTTTTGGATGGTGTAATACCTGAATTCAGCATGATTTTAGTCTCATGACCTGTGAAGACAACAATACCAATAGCCCATTTCGTATTTCTTAAAGTGGACCCTCTTAGTAACATGTTATCAATATTAACAGTTTCTTCATTTGATTCGTCAGATTTTTCATCCAATTCCCAAGACAATGAAGCTTGATAATTGTACAGGTTTAAGCTTGGAGCTTCACTATTCAGTTGAAACTTCAAATCGCTAAAGTCCCTGGAATGTTTAGCATGTTGAGTGGCTTTCAAACCTTCACGAGACTTTAAATTCGTTTCACCGTCTAAATTCTTAGTCTCAATGAAACATCTGTTATCTATATCTGAAGTGGACAAAACAACAATATCCGCTGGAGCTTCTTCATTATTATGAACTCTAACAATATCACCGACTTTAAGATCCTTCCAGAATTTTCTCTTGAAACTTGTGTTTCGATGGGCATTCTTGGTGTTTAATCTTTCATGCAAATCATTTGGAATATCATTTGTATTTGTTTCAAGACTTCCTCTCATTGAGGAACGAACAGTTTCCAAGGACATTCTTGGGCCTGTAGTAGTGCTTATGACTTGATTTTTTCTAAATAATTTAGCAAAGAAATTAACAATTCTAACAAATAAAGTTGAGTTGAAATTATTAAATTTAGAGCGTAATGAAAGATTAGTCTCATCGACATTGTGATTTTCAATTCCTTGCAACACTGAAATGGGATTATTGTTCACTTCCAAATCACTGATAGTCCTTCTTGAGTCTTCAAATGCATCTTTAACAGCTGTGATAACAACAATTACACATAATGGAACAGCAGCTAAACCTGGAGATTGGACACCGAAGATTTGGAAAGCACCGAGGATAATTAAGAATAAGAAATAAACATTAGCGATATTTTGAAATTGGAAAAACAAATTTTTAGGCAAGAAGGAGAATGGGGTATATTTAGTAGTTCTAATTTCGTTTTTATCATAAGTCTTGATAGGTCTATGTTTCTTTGGGTCAATTTCTGAAGAAGGTAAAGGTTGGTTGAAAAAAACGGTTCTTGGTTCTAATACTCGGGGTTTGACAAACCATCCCTGTACCTTGTCCCCTAGATTCATCATTGTATCTTAATCTGTTCAATGTTAGTACATGTGTTATCATGAAGAAGACTATTGGAGCATTATAACTAATATCTAATCGGTGTTTCCACTCAGGGCCCTGAAGTGAGACCTAAACAAACGCTTGTCATTCCTGAAAAAGGCGGATAGCACCCACATCCTAGCCCAGACCAGCCCGTGGTGGGAATTATCTCAGTCTTTGCACCCGGTACTAGTGACCAATACACTTACCCAACTTCAAGACACTTTGATGACTCTTTATTCCCAATGGTGAACCTCAAAAATCTCAGCGTTAAAGCCTCTTCAAAACTTTTTTAAAGCCCAAACTCTATAGAATTTTAATTTATTTCCGTTTGTTTTGGGATTTGTATGGGAATAAATTTTGTGCACGTTGCTAAATGGCAGAATTAACTGGTTTCGGGATTTGCAGTCATTTCCGGTGCTTCCGATTGGAGATAATTTCCCGTTAAAGAACAGTGTTTACATATTAAAATTTAATTTATTCATTATTTCATTCTATTTAATTTAATTGCGTCATGCTTTCATGGCTATGTTATATACAAGTTATGTCTAGTTCTGACGCATCTTGTCTATGATTCTAAACACCTCTGGGGCAACCTCTTCTTGAAGAACAGTCTTTTCTCTTCTTGTGAACGGTGACAATACGTATTCAGCAACAACGTGTGGCTCACGAGATTCTGGTCTACCAATACCAATGCATAATCTCTGGAATTCTGTCTTGGTGTGATTCCTTATACTTTTCAATCCATTATGACCACGGAAACTCGTGGAATTCTCTCTTATCTTATATTTCCCCAAATCTAACGATAGTTCATCGTGTACCACTAAATGCTTAACATCATATCTATCTTTCTTCAAATCAGTGAAAAACTTCCAAGCCGGTGCCACTGCTGATCCAGACATATTCATAAACACTTTTGGTTGTAAATATAAGATATTTGGTTTATCAAGATCCAATGCATATCTTATGGATCTCATCTTGGGATGATTCACAAACGGCAGTTGTGACATCTGTAATATCATATGACCGGCATTATGTCTAGTACCACCATACGAAGCATCTGGATTCCCCAAAGATGTTACTATCAAGAACGTTGGCTTCTTCTTGAATTCCTCTTTAACTTCAGTCTTCACAGCACTTGCAACGGAGTTCCATAGGAAGCGAGTACCAAATACCATTCTATTCCCAGTATCAATCACACAGATACACTTGCCTTCAAAACACTACACAAGTCACTCCCTTTTGATTCAGAAAACTCCACAAATCTTGAACAATTTCAAACATTTTTCACTGAAAATCGAACATGCTCTTTACTGACACGTGAATCTGTCACTGTACCACTAAAATTTTCGCGAATGCATTCTGTGTGTCTAATAATGGCCTGAGATAGTTTTTGATATTCGAAAACCTTTGAGAACTGAGACAAAGCACGCTAAAAGTTATTTTTCCACTTCCAGTTGCTGGTCTTTCCATTTAAATGGAAAAAAATTCCTGCTGTTGGTTGCTCATTATCCTGGGTGCACGCGTCCACTTTTATCTTTGTCTCTTATCACCTCAGAGAACTCATTCCCATACCCGTTGATGCTCTCCATCTGAACTTTTTTTGACTGTTCAACTCCACAGCCTGAATCGACTCGACTCGAAGATCCATCAAAACAAGCGAACTCGCAAAACCATAAATCAGACCTCAAATCCACATTCGCAAATTATAGACAACAAATTTCCCAGAAACATTTCGACCTTATGGAGCACTCATGATACATTTCTACAAACATTTCCAATCCTTTAACAACTCCAGCCTCAAATCATTTATTATGTCTCCATCTGTCAAATTCACCCGAAAGAATTCGAAAACTTTCATGACAAGTTCCATTCTTTCAGCAATGATTGTCTTGTTATACTTGACCTTATTTAGATCCGAGGATATGAATTATACCTCTCTATACAACACATATAATCCAGCTACTTTTGGTCATAGAACTATCACGTCTTCATCAGAAAATAATCAGAATAATAATAATAATATTAATAATAATAATCTCGAGAAAAATAATAAAATACAACTTTCACCTGTGGAAAAATTATTCAATGATGATGAACTACAAATAAGGATAAACAATGATTTGAACCATCATTGTTCAATCAGTACTTTTTTCAACGATGAGAAGATACGGAAATTGACAATTGAAGAACAATCCTATCATAAAACCATGCTTAAAAAATGGGTCATGCTTTATAATTCCCTGGGATTTAAAATCAATATTCTACATTATAATGACGCTATTGCTAACCCAAAACTACGAAATCTTATTGATCAAAATATCCTATTTAATTCTAAATTACAAATTAATGAAAATTATTTGAAATTATTAGCATGGGATCAAAAAGAAATTACCAATGGTGTTTATTCGGATTACACCATTTTCCCAATGATTAAGAATCCATCTCATATTGATGAACTCAAGTATAAATGTGACTCATTCGAAGGATTGACCAAATTTGAAGGGTTTGAATATCAAATATTTCAAGTTGGAACCAACGCCATCAAGAATTTATTAGATAATTTGATCAATTCCCAAGACACAAGGCATGAAATCGCTTCAACTTATTCCTCCTTCTTCGCTGATTATTCGTTGAAAACAATGGGGAAATTATTACATTCAACAAATATCAAGTCATTATCATCTAAGATCCCAACAATTCTAAACAATCATTTGAGATCGTATAGACTGATTAATAGATTTGATAATATCAATATTATTGATCCGATTTCATTACAAGATCATACATTCGCCAAATCTATAATACCTTTGTTTTCGAGGTTGACACATTGTGAAAAATCTACAACAATCCCACCTCCAACGTCTCAACTTTTAAAGAAATTTGATGATGAGATTAAAAAGAAATTACCAGATGAGAAAATCACTATGGAATCACAAACTGAACATATCAATAAGATGGATAAATTGTTGGCGATTCTTTATGATGATTTTGAAACGGGGAAATGTAATGAAGATTCGAAAATACAAATTGATAATAAATTGAACCATGATTCGAAAAACTTGAATTTGGTATTCGTTCCACATCCTATATCCACTATAAGTGCATTGAAACTTGAACAGGAAAAGATCATGGATGGTGAAGAGATTTCAAAATTGGATGATGATGATTTGAATTTCCTTAGTGGACAATTGACAAAGAATTTCAAGATTGATGAATTGAAGAAACTAATCAAAGGAGAACAATCGAATTATTTTTTTTTCAATGCTGAATTTGGTGATGAAAAATTCATGATTGATCAATTATCTATATTTTTAGGATTTGATGTTGAAATTGAATCTCATAAAGAGTTGATCAAACCTTCAATTCATGATATTTCTAAATATCTACCAAAGATATTACATATTGAACAGGGAATGATTTCTAATAATGATCTGGTGTCGAAGCTTTCCCGTGTTAAGGATCTTGTTGTCAATTATAATGGCCCTATGCCATTCGTTTTAAATTCAAGACAATCTGATGAGAAATTAAAAGAATTAAGAGATCAACTTTCAGCAATGGAACAAAAACCTAAAATCAAAGATCATGATACAATCATGGGTTCAATGAAGTTTGAGAATCGTCATGATCCAATAGTGGAGATCTCAGAGAATTGTAATCCATTAGATTCATCTATATGGCATTTAATCAAAAATGTTCGTTACGTAACAAGCTGCCAAATTAAAGAATTATCAAATATAATATAGACACAGCTCTATGGAAAAGACGCATTAAATTTAAACAAGATGGAAAATAAAAAAATCCTCACAACACTCAACAGATAAAAACACATTATGCATAGTATAGATAGCTTTCACATATATATAATAACGACGTCGATATGATACCAGAGAATCAATCATTTGATGTAGGGTTCAGCTTATCAGAGCGAGGTTTCAAATTTGTTATAGCATTATCAATAAGTTCAGCAGATCTGACAAGTTCATTTCTTGTATGATTTAAATACGCCTCTTTAGAATTGATCCATTCTTCTTGTGTCCCCAATCTTTTAGCAACGCGTTCACTATCCAATATATATGCTGCCTCTTGCCAAATCAAAAACTCCTTATTGGTAATTAATTAGTATAAAGCTCTAGTTGTACTCAACTAAAAAAAATAAAACATCAGGGTATAATCGAACTTTATTAAATTCATCAAACTCTTTACTAATTACTTCCATTTCTTTAGAATAATCGTTAAATATTGATTCAGACATATCAACTACAGTTTTCCAACTGAATTGTTTGGATTCAATCCCATTTGCTTGTTCTTCAATGAATTTATTCAATTTAGAATCTTCATCTTGATCCAATTTAGTCATCTGAAGAATCTCCTTCATCAATGTGATCAATTCATGAGTTTTCCCTTCAACCACACCATGGAACTTCTCACTTGCACTCTCTAACCCTTCAACACCATGATCCAACTTATCTTGAATCCTATCGCCACCTAGTTTCCTATGGATCATTGGACTTGTTAGGGGACTAGTTCCCAGATCTCTGTCGGCGCTAACAGTGGTGATCATGCTATTGTTGTGATCTGAGGCTGTCCCTGTCTTGTCTTGTCCCTGAGACTCGGACTGTGGTCTTTGATCCATCCTTATGATACTTTCCTTTATTGGTTTTTCCCTGATAAAAGTTGAACACATTTCGAATTTAAAGGGAAATCTGAACTATTTATATGACAAGTCTACTATGGTGCGGTGTGTACCGATCGTTATGAGCGCGGGTCTTTAAATTTTATAATTATTCATTAAACTGATAATTGAATAAAGAATAAAGAAAGACTAATAAGAGAAAATATCAATAATGACAGATGTACCTGTGAAGCAAGCTCGAGTAGAGGGCAAACATATAAGGCATGCGCCATCTCGCCAATTCAAATATTCCGACTTGGACACAACGGTCCATATTAAGTCATCAACACCATACATATCAGCCATTAAGAGAATAACCAAATTACTTACGAATCTACCCAAGTCTCAACCAAAAATTAAAGAAATCACTGTATTAGGGATGGGCGCTACTATAGAGAAGACGCTCAGTATAGGGATATATTTCCAAAAGGAACAAGGTTTGAAAGTTGACATTTTCACTAAAACAGTTGATGTCTTGGACGAATTTGATGATGAAAATTTAGATCATGATACTGTTTATAAAAAAAGGAAGGTCACCGCTGTGGAACTACATATACATAAGGATGATGAGGAATGAATATATAATTAATATAATATTACAAAATATATAACATATAGTGCATTTTTTTTTTTTAATGGTGGGGTTCATGACTTAGTTTTCGTTAAAATTGGATTTTCGTAAGCGATGCGTTAAATTGTGTGAGAGAAAAAAAATTCTCATTCAATAGTTTCTAGTTTCTTTGTGCAAGAAGATTTCAAATATTCCAGTTCTTCAATCTCATTCTTAATTTTTTTATGATTCAACTCTTTAAATAACTCGAGAGCGAAAGTTGTAGTTTGTAAACATTTCGCATAATCTCTTTTGAAATATAGTCGTTCTGTTAAATTCTCTAATTTGGCTCGATCGCTCTTCACATTCGGGTCTATAGAATTGACATCAATCTCCTCTAACCAAGTCTTTGTATTAAGCATAGGACCGGTTTCATGAAATAATCGTCTCTGTTCCTGATATTCCTCTTCTGTTTGGCCTTTACGGATCTTGGTCTTCCCAGAGCCTTTCTTCACCACTATTTCACCATGCTGAGGCATGAGCTTGATATCCGATGGCTTGGATATCACAATCTCTGAGAGTTGGTTCACAAGATTTTGGTGCGCTGTTTCCATCATTTGAATTAATCTTGATTTCATAAATCAACGTATACTAATATGCTCCAGATTTTAAGATTCTTATTTTTATTTATATTCAATCCGATTTGGTTTTTTTTTTTTGACGTGAAACTAATTTTTAAATTTCTTCGCAATGCAAAATAGTGAGGGGTGTGCCCGCACCGGATGATGACTTGTGTATAAATTTAAATTTATTTGGCACTAAAAACAACTGAGAGACTAAATTAGAAAAGTGATATTTTTATAAAGAGGAAAGAAGTAGGAAATTATGTTTAAAGTGTTAAATAATATAGTTAATTTTTAGTATGTTCATCTCGAAGGAATCTCGTGTATTATATTGAAAAGTCTGCAGATTGTATCAGTCATCAGTCAGTACTTATGTCTCATGTAATGAAATTATAATTACTTGTTGAATATGGAACAGCAAGTATTGAATCTATTGCTCATCATCACTTGATCATCACAACTCAGATTTGATAAATCCCTGCTTAATAACAACTTGATAACCAGGTTCAAAATAACATTCTTGACAATCTTCATCCCCGACCCCATTTTCATTAATTAACACACCAAAATCTAAAGATTCCTTTAATGAAACCATTGGTGAATGCCATGTACCTAATATATAATGTTAGTCATCATCCTTTACCATTAGATCTTGATTCTTCAATACTCACCTGCACCATATGTAACAGCTTGATTACCCTTGGCTAAGAATGCAACTAATGTATCGGGATCAGGTAATGAATCAGCTAATTCGTTAGTATTATACTTGGATAAATCAATCACCATATACTCACTTTTCTTTGATTTGGCACAAATAACAATATATGCATCCTCATTTTTTGGTACACCCATAGGTAGGAAAGTTTGGGTACTAAATGGATGTCTTTCTAATACTTTTGCCCTATATACAGTATTCCCATCTGAATCTCTAGTAAATAAATGATTTGGAGGTGAACATTGGAAAATATTCCAATTCAAAGTGGGAGGTTTATTAGATGGGGCATAGACAAAATTATTCTCATTCTTACTAACTTTATGAGCTTTAATGGCTGTTCCATAATTTGCATTTGATACTTGTGTGGAACTTATCTGATGGTCCGGCGAAATTATATCTCCATACTCTTTGAATGATGTTGGTGTTAGTGGGATAGTAACCACTGGTGGAAATCCCTCCGTACTATAAGTCTTCAATACCATCTTCCCTGTTCCTTGAATTATTAATATATCTCTAACAAAGGGACTTCCTCGTCATATTTATACAATTCTCTTCAATTATTCTTCAATATTTCATTAAATGCCCTGGCCAACTCCGTATCGATAAGAATCTTTTTCAATAGCCGGTGGTCTTTAATACCCGAAATCCGACTGGCTGTCCACCTCGTAATTCGCACTTCTTCTATATGGTGGCTCGAGCAACTCCGTTTGATTGAGTATTAATGTTAAAGATATTGCTCAGTTCGTTGATTCTTGTTACTATTGTAGCATAATTAATAGTCAATTAGTTGGATATGAGTTGGTTTCAAAAGAAGATCTCGCTTAAATCAAGATCAAGAGGGGCTTATTTGATCACTGATGAAATAACAAGTGCCTTACCAGAATTGAAAAATTATAAAATTGGTGTATTACATTTATTCCTTCAACATACCTCTGCTGGGTTATCACTTAATGAGAATTGGGATTCTGATGTCAGACAAGATTTGACATTGGCATTGAATGAGCTGTTACCAGATGACACCGAGGGGACCCATTACGCCCATTCTTCAGCTGGTGAAGGTCCTGATGATATGGTGGGTCATGTGAAATCAAGTCGTAAGTATTATTTTACAATAAATCATATTCCCAGTTATACATACTAACTAATACTCTCTAGTTGTCGGTGTTTCATTATCTATACCAATTTCAAATGGTCGTTTACAAACAGGGACATGGCAAGGTATTTATCTACTAGAATTCCGTGATTATAAACATACAAGAAATGTCGTTGCTACAATCAATGGTCAAACATGATCTAGCGTTGAAGATTTCATGACAAAGTTTTCATATCACACATATACAATATATTTATTTTTTCATAACTTGTTTGCTTTAAAGTTGTGGTTTTAAATGGCGAATTCATCTTCTTCAGAATCATCGAAAAATGAAGTGAATATAACAACAGTTCCGTAAATAATAGAACTTCCAATCAGTGTTAGGATCAATGCAGGTAATGTTATTATTCTTGAATGATGTAGCACAACTGAGAATGCTGTTATTTTTTTGTTCGTTAGTGATTCAGATCTAAGATTTATCTGCGTGGAACATTACTCACCTAAGCCTGATACTAGTAAAAAAGCCGATAAAAATTTCCCAAAATCAACAATATAACTATTTTCTAACGTTAATAAATGTCTTTCATTTGAATAATTGGAATCCAGACTCACGTTGAACTTTCACTCATGAAATCATCACTTGACCACTTATTGCATATAACAATGGGTAGATGTGCCACCAGCAGTACCACAGCTAGAGAAGTTAGTAACTTGAAACTTATCACAACACACACATGCTCAATACTTACCAGATAACAAAGGTAACCATCTATTATATAAAGCACTCCCCAAAGTGACTAAAAGAAACCCTATTGCTAAAACTATTGATAAGGCTATGATTTTTTGTAATGGACTGGAAAAGATCTTTGGCATCGTTAAAATTCCTGGGGTCTTTCGCACAATTATTCCTTTAATATTCTAAACAAGACACTCGATACAATCAATGTCCAACAAGCTTTCAATCTGTTATTCCAGTTTAATTCATTTAATCTCAAAACCACAAATTATCACCAAAATCCATAAAACCACTTTTTTGATCAAGGAACTACGCGCCCGTGTCGTTGACAGTCAAAAAAATCGGAATCTCGAATCAAAAACTAAAGTGGCAATACTATTAGATGGTTAACAATTGGGTCGAAAAACACTGATTTTATCTCAACTTTATACTAGAAATTAGATCAATTAAAGATGGTATGTCCAATTATATGTCGATGAGGATTGACCTGGTGATGGTTTGACTAACCAATTGACTACAGTTTAGAAACAATTACGATGGTGATACAGTCACTTATTCACCAACAGGTAGAATATTTCAAGTAAGTTATATGAGTTCAAGGATTACCAGGACTAAATTGAATACTAACAATCGGTTAGGTTGAATATGCATTGGAAGCCATAAAACAAGGAAGTGCTGTTGTGGGGCTTGCTACCAAAGAATATGCTGTTTTGGTGGCATTAAAAGTATGTTATTAAATGAATGGGGATATTATGGAAATGTTACTAACAATCTTCCTCAGAGAAATGCTGAAGAATTGGGATCATATCAAAAGAAAATCATTCCAGTTGATGATCATTTAGGTATTGCATTGGCAGGTTTAGCACCAGATGCAAGAGTTTTATCAAATTTCCTACGTGAACAAGCAATGTCACAAAAAATGGTTTTCAATAGACCTTTATCTGTTCAAAAAGCTTCTGATTTATTAGCTGATAAAGCTCAAAAAAATACGCAAAGTTATGGAGGAAGACCTTATGGTGTTGGGTTATTAGTTGTTGGATATGATGAAACTGGTGCTCATTTATTTGAATTTCAACCTTCTGGATCTGTCTTGGAATATGTTGGTGCTGCAATTGGTGCAAGATCCCAAGCTGGTAGAACTTATTTAGAACGTAATTTTGAAAGTTATTCTAAGGCAACAAAGGAAGAACTAATTGTTCATGGATTAAATGCTCTAAGAGATACATTGGCTCAAGATAAAGAATTAAATAGTAAAAACACTTCGATTGCCATTGTGGGTAAAGATACAGACTTCACATTATGGGATGACGCAGATGTTCAACCTTGGTTAAATAAATTAGATTCAACTTCGAATGCCAGAACTTCAGGAAGCGGTGATGGTGATGATGATAATGATGATGATGAAGGTGCTAATGATGATGGGGCTGCTGATTCTGGTGATAAGGCTGAGAAAGATGAAGATAAGAGTGAGGACAAAATGGAAACTGATTAATTTTCCTGATTCTTTAGATTAGAAAAATTCATATTGTAAATTATTATATTTTGGAAGTTAGATGCGTATAAAACACCCACGAACATAATTTGATTTTAACATTAAGGTTAAATCATGTCATTATCTGCTAAAACACCAACTATTCTTCAACTAAAGAGCCCATTGGTCTCTTCACCTCTTTTAACTTTATTAAAGCTTTCAAATTTAAAACGTAGTACGATTTTCAAACTCTATAATTAACAACGGGAAATATTTGCTCATGGTGAGCATATTTAACATTCACTTTTTGGTTGAAAAGCACAATGGAAAACCAAGAGGCTTTAACGTCTTGGCCCTTAAATATATTTGTTAAAACGGTTGACTATTTTTCATCAACATGGATAATTTACCTCGTATATAAAATAACGATTTTCTCCTCTGATATGCTTCCAAATCTATGTAGACAACTTGATTATCGATTTCCAGAGATCTCGAAAGATTACGAAAATGGTCTATTTCAATAATGATGGCGCTAATTATAATATTGAAGAAGCATTCAATGTTGTCCAAAAGATGAGTATGGGACATGGTTCAAGTGAAACCACTACCAGAGCTTGTAGAATTTCTGTGAGTACACTCATTCATTCTAAAAAGATATAAGACTAACTTTTCGGATATAGATGTTGTGGAACTGGACTACCATAGATGCTTGTTTCATTTCAAGATCATGGCATGTCAACACAAAAGCCCAATTCGCAGGTTCTTGTATTGGTGTCTTTCTTTTAGTTTTGTCTGCTCAATGGTTACATAGGGTCGCTCGTGAATATGATGCGGCTATTGCAAGAAGAAAAGTCGCACTTCTATCAAAAATTGGTTCGTCATCAACATCTACTGTTGATAATGTTGAAAAAAATGATTCATTAATCAGAGAAGATTCCGCTTTGCAATCTGACGCATTTTCATTCTTCCCTGAAAATACTGCTTTTTCAAATTTATTTCAACCATTGATCTATACTCTTTCTCATAAATGGATTGGAGATTTCAGAAAAAGTTCAAGCCTCAGTGCTGTTTATCCAACTTTTGTCGAACATTTGATAAGAAGTGTCATCTTTACTATCCAATGGGGTCAATCTTACATCATCATGTTGTTATTCATGTACTATAATGGGTATATTATCATTTCATGTATCTTGGGTGCCCTCTTTGGAAGAATAATCTTTAATTATGAACCAATCACTTGTACGACCAGATCTGATAGTGAAAACAATGACAAAAAATGCTGCATGTAAATATTGTCAATAACAAAATTAGTGTGTCCTCACAGGTGCTGTAGATTTTCAACTTCAGGAAACTTTAGAGGCTCCAGCTTTCTCATGCATTTCTTATTTGTGTTACTAATATATTATGTAATATTAATCTAGCATAAAAATCTCGAAACCCCAAAATATCAACAATTTCAAATATAACAAACAACACAATTTAAGTTATGATTTTGGGTAGCTATTTTCATATTTTCTTGAAAATTTCAATGAGTCTCAATATATATCTATTCAGTTATTTAATTAGTATCAAGTTAATTTTTCTTCAATCTTTAAATTATTCATTTAAAAAGGGGACATCAAAATATTCAATTTTTTCCAAAAATGAACTGTTTTATAATTTTCAAAATTTAAAAAGTTGAAAAAACTGACATATAGCTACCTGATTTATGCATAATGCAAACTGGTGATTTTTATAGGCCAATAAAATAGTATAGCTGTTTATATATTTTGCTTGTTTTGCAAACATTTTAGATTTCACAAGGGTTATGTATTCATGCAGGAATATGCAAGTGAAGCTTTTATCACCGGTATATATGTCGACAATTAATCACAAGCCGGTTGAATTTGAATTAGGATATTACATGCTTCACTAGAGATATTTTGAATGTTTTTTCAAGGAGTATAATATTATAGAAATCTTGTTTAAAAAAGTTGAAAACTATTTAAAATCTAACTAAAAGCCTATTTAGATTTGTTGTAACGTCAAGAGAATGGGTAAAAATTAGATAAAATTCACGATATTTATTGATCATTTTTTAAAGTCAAATGGGTATCGACGGTCAAAGAGATATAAAAAGGAGTTCATAAAAAAATCGATAAATGAGACCAAAACCCAGTCGGTGAATACTTATCTAATATAGTGGAGCACCAGATAAGTATTGTCTCCATTGCCAAGCTTCAGCATCAGCTTGAGCGTCCCTTTTGTATAAAGGAGCACCACTCAAGTATTGTCTCCATTGCCATGCTTCAGCGTCAGCATCAGCGCTTCTCTTGTACAATGGAGCACCTGATAAATATTGTCTCCATTGCCATGCTTCAGCATCGGCATCTGCACTTCTTTTGTATAAGGGAGCACCTGATAGGTATTTTCTCCATTGCCATGCTTCAGCATCAGCTTCTCTCTTTGAAAGTTTAGAAGCGATTTCTTGGTCAACGATAGTGGTGTTAATAAAAAAAACAGCATCATCTAAGATAATTGGAGCAACATCTTGGCCTAAGGAAACAGCTTCAATGATTGCATCATCAGAAAATGGGAATTCAACACCATCAGAGGCACCAACAGTACCAGTTTCAGTTGAGTTGACTTCAGCAGCAAGTGTTTTTTCAGCTAAAGCTAAGATAGCAGCGTAAATAAAAGTGGTTGAGAATTTCATTGTTGCGTAATAAAAGAGCGGGAAGTTTTGATTAATTGATTGATTGATTGAATCTGTTGATAATAGTTTAGAATTAACTAAGAACACATATTCAAAAGTAACTTAGGTACCATTTATATAGTTAAAATCCACATATATGAGGTTATGTTCTTGAATTGTTCAACTGTTCGTTTAAAACAATCATGAACCGTTGCCTCAAGTTTGATGTTCAAACCTATCCCATTGAGACCCCAATATGGTAAAACCGAGCTGCATCAAATTTAGCACAACAGGAAATCCAGTATCCGTTTAAGGACTCCAAAGGGAAACTTTAAATATGGTAATGTCTTAGCATCTCACAGTTTTTGGCGACTACGGTAGGCTGATGTGGTAAATGTTTCGAGTTTTCCTCTTTGAAGCCCATATTGGTATATAACATCCAACGCAAGCCAACTATTAGGGTCGAAGCGCATTAGCACAACAAGAGAGCTGCACGCTTCTTGCCCCATATCGAGCTTCTGACTCTCAATAATATCTAGATTTCACTCCGGTAATTCAATTTTTTGGGGCTCGATGTCCATCATTATTATTATTCATGCTGATTGTATCATATATTGTTCATATCACAAAAGCTTCACAATTTTTTTGAAGCGAGCTCATCTGCAGCCATTAGTAGCTTAAGGCACACATTAACAGGGAAAGTGAGTGGTCAATTATCATTCTGAACTGGCACGAAGTCTTGGTTGGGTTTGAAGTTGTAGTCCATCAAAATTTTGACCATATACCGAACCAAGGACTCAATGAAGTTGAAATGAAACACCCAAGAACGAGCCACACAATCATGGGACACTAATAAGCGACAAAAGGGCGGTCAGTTTCGAAAATGTGATCTCGTTATGAAATCACATCTATTATTGAAGATTAAAATTCATTTTGATGTTCAGTAATCTCGAAAATAGTTTGAAGGCCAAAACCAACAGCAAAAAACACCGCTCAGGGCCTTGAGCCAACAGGGAAACTCAAAAAATCATGAAGACAAAACACCAGTTGAGCAAGAAAATGGTGAGTTAGCGGCCTTTGGCTTTTTTTCCAATTAGAGATTTCAATATTTGCTCGTGAATCCATATCTCACAGAAATGACAGATTTCACGGGTTTCTATAGTTTCTGTCTACGTATCTAACCAAATCTTTATCATCGACCAAATAGTAGATAGAAGAAAGGACTAAAGGACGATATTGATACACATAAACACATAATGGATCACTCACAAATGGACCATTCGAAAATGGATCACTCTATGCCAGACCATTCTATGCCAGATCAGGATATGTGTAGTATGAATGTGAGTTCATTTTAACATCCCTTTTAATGGAAAATATTTCAATATACACTAGAATAATGTAACTAATCATGATATTAGATGCTTTTCACTTGGGACTACAAGAATATGTGTGTCGTATTCAGATGGTGGCACGTCAAGAGTCTTGGCTCGCTGATAATAACAATGATTGCTCTAGTTGGGCTGGGTATAGGATATGAATTTTTTAAGAGCAGAGCAAAGAGATATGAAAGTCAACGTAAGTATCTATCTCTATTTGGGAGTATCATTCTTCCAGAAAGGGTTCTTCAGGATAAATGAGGACTAATCTAAAGGATAGTTTCATCTGTTAGGATCCCTGAAGGAGTTGAAAGTGAAGTGGAGCCACCAGAACAATTGACTAATTTCAAAAAATCAGGTGCTGTTAGCCGTTTAAACAAGGCCATCTACTATGGATTATTGGTTGGTTATTCCTATATGATGATGTTGGTATTCATGACCTATAATGGATGGGCCATGTTGAGTGTTGTTGCTGGTGCTATTGTTGGAAATTTTCTATATGGGGGTGAAATTAACGATTCTTTAGCCTGTCATTGAGTCCAAATCACCCATCTTGATGACCTATGAACGTACATAAGAAAATAAATGATAAACTGCCGTGAGATTAATTCTGTATGATTTGGCCAGTGTTGTTTTGATTCAGAAGTCTACATTTAAAAGAGTATTATATATCAAACGTAATAAAATTCATGAACAAATTTATAAACCATTAAAGAGAGGG
Organism: Hansenula sp. yHMH451; assembly: GCA_030571095.1. NCBI lineage: Eukaryota > Fungi > Ascomycota > Saccharomycetes > Phaffomycetales > Wickerhamomycetaceae > Hansenula > Hansenula sp. yHMH451. Next base: position 448,730 of record JAJLXE010000010.1, read on the forward strand.
AAAGATCAGTCAAGAGCTAAACAATTTAGATAGCAACTGATTTTCTGAATTTGGCACCAGCGTAAACAGCTTTGTCACCTAATTCTTCTTCGATTCTCAAGATTTGGTTTAATTTAGCCAATCTTTCGGATCTGGCTGGAGCACCAGTCTTGATTTGACCAGATCTTAAACCAACTGATAAATCAGCAATGAAAGTATCTTCGGTTTCACCAGATCTGTGGGAAACCATGACACCCCAACCGGCAGCATAAGAGTCTTTAGCAGCCTTGATTGATTCAGTCAAGGTACCGATTTGGTTAACCTTCAACAACAAAGCGTTGGCTGATTTTTCTTCAATAGCTCTCTTGATTCTGATTGGGTTGGTAACAGTTAAATCATCACCGACGATTTGAATGTCAACAGTCTTCAAGAAGTGAGACCAAGCTTCCCAGTCATCTTCAGCGAATGGATCTTCAATTGAAACAATTGGGTATTCTTTGATCAAACTGGCGTACAAGTCAGCTAATTCTTGACCAGTTAACCATTTGGTTGGGTCAGAGTTTGGATTTTTGAAGTCCAAATCGTATTTACCATCGTGGTAGAATTCTGATGAGGCAACATCTAAGGCAATTGAAACTTGACCTTCGTAACCAGCTTTCTTGATAGCATCAACAATCAAGTCTAAAGCTTCCTTTGGAGTTGAAATATCTGGAGCAACACCACCTTCATCACCAACGTTACCAGCTGATTGACCGTATTGTTTCTTGGCCAATGATTTCAAGTTGTGGTAAACTTCTGAACCAATTCTCAAAGCTTCTGAGAAAGTTGGAGCACCAGTTGGAACAATCATGAATTCTTGGAAGGCTAAAGCACCACCAGCGTGGGAACCACCGTTCAAAACGTTTTGGAATGGAACTGGTAAGACAAATGGTTCTGGGGTTTTAGCAACGTCAGCAATGTGTTGGTATAATGGGACGTCTTTTTCACCAGCAGCAGCTTTGGCAACAGCTAAAGAGACACCTAAGATAGCATTGGCACCTAATTTAGATTTGTTTGGAGTACCATCTAAAGATAATAAGAATTCATCAACTTTTTCTTGTTCTTTGACATCCAAGTTAGCCTTAACTAAAGCTGGAGCAATAACTTCGTTGACGTTGGCAACGGCTTTCAAGACACCTTTACCTAACCATTTTGATTTGTCACCATCTCTTAATTCCAAAGCTTCATGGACACCGGTTGAAGCACCAGATGGAACAATTGATCTGAATAAACCCTTGTCGGTGGTTAAATCAACTTCGACGGTTGGGTTACCACGAGAGTCGTAGACGTATCTAGCGAAAACTTTTTGAATAGCCATTGTAGTATGTGTATGAGTGTGTTGTTATTGAATTCAGAGAAGACAATTGATGTAGAAATCAAACCAAATCAGTAGGGTTCCCAATTTAACAAAAGGGAATAACAGAGTATATTTATACCAGTTGGAATTGGGAATCTGCCCAACGCAAGTGTGGTACCCGGTGGTGTCGTTTGATGATGAGAGATCAAGTGGTTTTTGGTGTCGAGCATCGGGTAATGCAAGTGGATCATCACCAGGTGATGGCACCATTTGCAAGGTTCCTGAAGCGAAAAACTCGAGGAATGTCAACAAGGACCATTCCAACAACCTAAATGATGCTACAGATCAATTGAAAGATTTCAATTGAATTCATAGCTACGAAATTGAGCTTTTCAGTGCTCTACAAAACTGTTTTTTACTTAACGTTTGCTGCTATTCTCACGTTCCGGTGCTTCGAAGCTCTTAGTCCGTCAAGCCACGCACAAATCTTTCAGATGAAGCTCATGATGTGTAAAACTGGTGACTCTTATACATCATATCGTGCCTAGCAGCCACTGGAGTCACACAACAAAGCACGATTTTTCAGCATTTTATACACTGACTGTACGACATACCACTACAACAAACGTCATTAGCACCAACCGAGTCTTCAACAGCTTCACCTCTGTGAGCCCGGACATCACCTGGACCAAAGCAACGAGGATTTTTTCACAGGCGAAAAGGACCGAGACGGTGCAGATTTCACGGGTCAGCACCACGTACCGTTAAGTGCGCGTAACGAACGTATATCTATTGTTGATGGAAAAATCTATAATTCAGTATTCTGTTCTGTTCTATTCTGATCTATGACATATTTAGTTTAGTGAACTATAAAAACGCGCCTTCACTCTTGCGTCCATACTTGAAGGCCAACCATCCAGCAATCAACCCACTAAAGAGTGCAAGAAGCAGTGAAGGATAGTAAGAAGTAACCATTGACTCTTGATAGGCTTTCAGCAATTTTGGTAATAATTCTCTAGAAATCAATTTGCCAGTTTTTAAGTAATTGGTATCACGAGAAAGTTTCTTTAAAATTTCATCACCATTATCAACGTCTTGTAGGATTTCTTGCAATTTTTTATGAACAACATTACCATAGATTGCTAATGATAGTCCAACTCCAAGAACTTGTCCAATGGATCTAAATAAATAATTCATACCTGTAGCTGCAGCTTGTCCTTCCTTACCCACAATAGCAACCACTGTGATCAGAAGCGAAACCAAATAGGACCCATAACCATACCCGATGATTGTAAGCCCTGTGATCAAAGTAAATTTCCAGCTAATATTTGGATCATAAGGTTCATATCCTTCAGCGACTTTGAAAATCAATAAAATTCCGAATAGGATGAATAACATTCCAATGAAGGAAATCCATAGAGACACTTTCTTAACATCATGTTGTATTCTTTTCAACAGATAACCAGATGTTAATGAGCCCAAACTAACGGATATAACAATGAATATTAAATAACCTCCAGATGCTTCGCTCGATTGATTCTGGACAATTTGTAAAAATGATGGAATACTGAAAATAGCACCATTCAACACGAATGAACCAGCAAACGAAGAGATACCACAAACACCCAAGATACCTTTGACAAGATCTGATGGTAAAATTTGTTCTTTAGCAACATATGATTCAATGTAAACGAATGAAGCTGCAGATAAAAGGAAAACTAAGACCAGTACAAGTTTAGACAAGTTTGTTGATACTAACAATAAGAAAGATGCAATACTAATGACTAAGGTGATTGATCCACCAAAATCAATTCTGTTCAAATTTTCCTTCGTGAACGGCTTCTCATGTCCAATATTCACATTTCTATAAGACAAGAACATACAAATACAAACACAAGGCACTTGAATCCCAAAAACCCATCTCCATCCAATGGTATTGAGTAGAACAGCACCCAATGGTGCACCTAATGTTTGGCCCAAGGCATAATTTAGATTAGCATATCCTTGAAATAACCCTCTAGCTTCTAATGAAACTATATCACTAACAATAATACTAGACATAGCACCCAAACCACCACCACCAATACCACAGACAGCCCTACTAATTGAGAACTGTACAATATTGTTTGTGAAAACACTTAGCAGACATCCTAATCCAAACGTAAATTGGGCAAACATTAATGCATATTTCCTCCCAACTATATCGGAAACTTTACCATATAAGGGCTGAAATGCAGTATTCGTTAATAAATAAGATGTAGCAATCCATGATTTCATGTCTTCTTGTTCAAAATCAGCAGCAATGGGGCCCATAATATTCGCTACAACTGTACCATCAATAGCAGCTAAGAAACTACCCATCCATAATGCTGGAAGGATAAGATAAAGATTATACTGCTTTGTGTCAGGGAGTTCTATAGTTGTGTATTCTGGTTGACTAGTTTCCAGAAGGGAAGATCCTGGGGTTGAATCTCTTGGTGATAATTGTCCCTCACTGATCCTCTTGGAATTTTTGGAGCTATTGTGAAATCCCATATTTTCAAGTTATGTGGAGTTGTTCGGTTAATGCTGAGAACACACTGATTTTAAATGCGTTTTTCAACAATGATGATCCTCTCGATTAATAATACCGACGACAGCTATGACTCATTAAATTCAGGTTTCAATTCAGTGTATCCACAACTTCTTTTCTTTCTCAAATTCTTATCGAAAGCTGTATTCAGGATTTCCAAAGATATGACTTTATAAGCCATACTGTACTTGAGTTTCGGGGATCATTACATAATCCGAAAATTTCCTGTTACGTAAGATTTTCTCAGAAGACTCAAAATCAAATTTTGGTGAAGAAAAAAAAAATTGAAAATTCGGTGCTTACAATGTTTGTGAAGAGAGGGAGCATAAACAGAAAGACAAAATGGGTATGTAAACTGTGATAAATGAGTGATATGAGTGATCATAGAGTACTAACCTGAGAAATAGCTATTTCCAAGAACTTACCATTATTGAAAAATCATTTCAGAAAGCACTGGCAAGAACGTGTCAAAGTTCACTTTGACCAAGCTGGTAAAAAAGCTTCAAGAAGACAAGCCAGAGCTTCAAAAGCTGCTCAAATTGCTCCAAAACCATTAGATGCATTGAGACCAGTTGTTAGAGCTCCAACTATCAAATACAACAGAAAAGTTAGAGCTGGTAGAGGTTTCACTTTACGTGAAATCAAAGCTGCCGGTTTGACTCCAGCTTATGCTAGAACTGTTGGTATTGCCGTTGACCATCGTCGTCAAAACAGATCAACTGAAATTTTTGAAGCTAACGTTTTAAGATTAAAAGAATACCAATCCAAATTGATTGTTTTCCCAAGAAACGGTAAAGCTCCAGAAGCTGAACAAGTTTTATCAACTGCTCAAACTTTCCCAATTGTCCAACCAACTCCAGAATCTGAACCAAGAGCTGTTGAACAACAAGAACAAACTGCATACAGAACCTTAAGATTGGCTAGATCTGAAAAGAAATACAGAGGTATTAGAGAAAAGAGAGCCAAAGAAAAGGCTGAAGCTGAAGCTGAAAAGAAAAAATAAGTTACGTCTTGAAGAAAATATTGAATATCATATTTGGGGTTTTTAGTCATTTTTTATTTCTGTGTTAATTTATATCATGTCTTGTTTGGGTTTTAAAGAGATATATTGTAGAATAAATAGTAACAATTTGAATTGGTGTAAATTGAATTCATTTAATGGTAAACTGTCGAGGTATCATTTAGGATTTCAATATTATTATTGCAATATGTCAATCATTCAACATTTTTGGAATTAAATCAATAGTGAGATTTATTCCCTACTTCGTTCTACACAGGCTTTCTACAATTTGTCTTATTTATTATTATAACATCATGACTTTGCTTTTTTTAAATACAGTAAATAATTTTATTGAATTTATTGGATCTAATCGAACAAACCGAAACCCATATCGTCATCAGATTCTTCTTTTTCTTCTTCTTTTTCTTCTTCAGCGGCAGCTTCAGTAGAACCAGAGGCAGCAGCAGCAGAGGAACCGGAAGCTGGAGCAGCTGGACCAGCAGAAGCGAAACCCTTTAAGATTTCTTTCAAATCTTTACCTTCTAAGGCAGAAGCGAAAACATCAGCCCAGACCTATTGTTATATTGTTAGTGAATCGTCCTTTAACGTTGTACTCTTAAACACGCAGAATCTTCCAGTATCAATTCTTACGTCCATATGACTCCGTAGTGATGTTTTATTCATTCCAATTCTGTGTTCAATTTATAATTCAATCATGGAAACTTACTTTGTCAACTGAGGCACCAGCAGATTTGGTCAAGGTTAATAAGTTTTCAGAGGTGATGTCTAAACCAGCGTCAGACAAGATCAAGGCAGCGTATGAAACAATAGCGTCAGACATTGTTGTATATGTGTTGTATATAGTCCAATATCTAGTAGTACCTATAGGTAACTTTTGAAGATATCCACTTGATATTAAGCCAGTACACCAAAAAATCAACACCGGTAAGCGACACACCACACAAAAATTTCAGTTTTCTCGCGAATTTTTATTGGATTTTGTGAAAGTTTTTGAGAGTCTGTTTTGAAGAGTGGTGTTCAGATGTTGCTGTTTTCGGGGATTGTGTCAAAAAGACAGTCACAAGAGTTGAGGTATAGGCTTTGGGCGATTGATATTTGATATATACCGGGGTAATGAGTGATAGTTATGACATTTTCCAAGGATGGGGTATAGGGGTATACTACGGAAGTGAGCTGTGAGATTCTTTTCAAGTCGAATGGGTTTGAGAATCACTTGTATGGCGTTGGATCGAAGGTTTTTGTCAGAGCCAGAGCTGCTACTCGGTATGTCTCATGTGAAGACCTGAAGACCTCAGAGATCTCAATTGGGGTAGGTACTAGATAGGTATGAATTTTTCTTTGAAGGAACCACAACCACCTTGTGCTGTAAAGGGAATTGAAACTATTTTCATGGCGACTGTCTAGTAAATGAATACGGTTAGCCATATTGTTAAATGTCGCTTTAATATTCAGTAAGTACTTCAACCGTCTTCAGTGGCAGTCATATTTGTTCCTACAATTATGCTATTCACAAGATATTCTATTTACAGATATCCGATCATCCTTCAATGGCTTATATTAATAATGCACAGAAAAGTATAATGATAATCGAAAGCTAACAAAAAACTATACACATCATATAAATTCATTTAGTATTCATAACTTTATATGACATTGGAATTCATTCTCTTTATTTCAAAAAACTTTCCAAGTTGTCTAACCAACCCAAGTATTCTTCATTTTCCTTGAAGATACCATAGTTAATAACATGGTGTAATAATTCATCATCAACACCTAATGATTCCAAATAGTTGTCTAAGGAAACAACTAATTTTTCATCCAAATTGGCAATGGCTGGACCGTGATAAGCAATTTCACGTTTTTGTTCATCTTCAGCCTTTTCAGATAAGGCTTCTTGAGCGTTGGCATAATAAGTAACACCTTCAGCAACAACAGCAGCATCATAAGTACGATAAACTAAATCGAAGCTAACAGCTGTGTTATCGGCTTTCTTAGCAACAACCAAGTTAACGTTTAAGAAAAATTCATCAGGTTGTTTGTTTAAATCATCTTCTTCGAAGTTTTCTTCAACAGCACGAATGTTGACAGCTTGATTAACATCAAAGTATAAATGTAAAGTTTCAGTTTCAGTTTCTTTTACTAATTTACCTAAAGATTGACCTTCAGTTTTAGCAATTTGGAACCCAGTTCTTTCGAAAAAACTAGTTAAAGCTTCTGGAATTTCATTATCATTTTCCTTTTCATGGTTGATTTCATCTTCAACAGCAAGACGGAATTGTTCTTTAGCTTCATTAAATTTAATAGTAGAAGTAGAAAATAAACGTGGAGCAATTGTATTAACTGTGGTTCTTTGAGCCAATGAAGGGATTGAACTTCTCAAAGCTGAAGTTCTAGCAACTGTCTTCAAAATATTGACTGAGGCACGGGTGGTTAAGCGGAATGACATTTTTTGAAATGGAATTGAACTAGTTGTATACTTTCCTTTATATGCAAATAGTTGGATCAATACAAAGTATTTATTGATTTAAATTCTCCTTGTCAGAAATTTTTACAGATTTTAAACCGGATTTCGCGATGCAGATTTCATATCCGAAGAGTTATAAATGAATATGATTGATAATGGTTGTTGTGTCAATTGTTATAAGCCGAATTCAAAGTTCCACGGGCAGCTGCTACTTAGTATAGTTTATGATACCGATGAGTACAAATTCTGACTTTGAAGGACTCCTCCTCTATAAGCCCCACCTCTGAGAAGTAGATCATGGTTCGATGCAAATGTGCCTTCATTCTTCCAGTTTACATCATTTTGCCAGACCAGATCATTTTAACGATCTAGCCCCAACTAATGCTGATTTGGCATCATGGTAATATCTAATAATATTGAGTTAGCTGTCTGTTTGTAGTCTCCTGACTGAGCACAATTTACTAGAAACGCTGTAGCACTTTACATTTGAGATGGAACTACAGTTAATTTGATTTATTTAAAGGGTGTTAATTCATTTTTATATCAGATAATAATGATAATATAATATTGTACAGTACTTAATGCTTCTTTCAAGGAAGCTTTGTTTGTTTCCCTTTTTGTTCTTTTAACCTAAAAACCTCAGTTCAAATCAAATGAACTATCAAAATAAAAAAAATATCACCTAAATAAAAGGATCATCAAGAACCCAATTAATTGACCATGTGGAAACGAATAATAAAACATGGAAACCATTTGTTGAAATGAAAAAGAGCGAGAAGAATGATAATAATAAAAAGAGGAAGAAAAGATTTGGCATATATCAAAGAACATCAAGTTATTATTGCTCAGCATCAGCAACTTTGAGCCATTCTTGAACAAAGAGCGAGGAGCGACGATAACGACGTTCTTGGTATTTTTCATAAATTGATTTGTGATGTTCTTCAGGATGACGACAAGCATCCAATAAAGCTGAAGCAGCAGGTTTCAATTGATCAGCAGTGTAACCAGAATAAAAAACATGAGCATCTGTCCAATCACCACGATTCAGTAATAGCCTACTTAAGAAGTGTGAAGCAGCAGCTAACCAACTTGGTGGGGATGCAACAAATCTGTAATCCATAACAGTGATCTCCAAGAAGTATTTGGCTAAAGTTCTTGTTTCAAAATCATAGTCATCAGCTTTACTTGTACGACGTAAGAATGACATTGGACCTGGCCATCCCATTTCGAATTCTAAAACATCAATCATAAATCTTTCAGCTCTTAATATATCTTCCACAGTATATGCATGGTCAACCATGTATGCGATTTCTTGAACGCTCGGACAGTTGATTTCTTCATACTTTGCAGCAATAAATAATGCAACAGCACCAACCAACTGGAATCTGCTCAAAGAAACTCTTCTTTTACTTAAGAATCTATCAATATAATTAACAGTTAGAAACAAAGTTTCAGGCAACAAATTAAATCTCGCATGTACTTGAACCAACCAGTCTATTAATATGCCACGCATATTCCATTTCAACTCTGTTTGTGATTCCATATAAAGCGGATTTGGCCTTAATTTTATTTCTAATCCATGAAGATAATTGAAGATTTCGGGAGAATATTCAGCAACCATTGATACATCATAGGTATCTTCATCTTCTTCATCCAGTCTATCATTATGGAACATCTGGAAGGTATCCATTAGTTGGAGATGAATTTCAGCATTTAATTTTGGCATTAATGGCGATGGGATTGCCTCTTCCTCCTCTTCTTCTTCAACATCTTCATCTTCAAGGGAGTATAACTCAGGACCTTGAGAAATTGTATTACTCAATTCATCTTGATCTCTATGAACGTATTTATCTTTGATTTCAGCTAATGGTTGTCTATTATAATCACCCACTTTATTTTCATTTTTAGCATGTACAAAACCAGAAGGTGGTAAATTTTCGTCATTATCATCATCACCATATACTTTAATTCTTTGAGCAGGCTTACTTAAAGCAGTTTTAGGGTTTCTTAATGCATTTGTGGACACAGCTCCAAGGGCAACTCTGTTAGTGGTAACAGCAGGTTGTTGAAGTCTTTGTTGTTTTGTTTTCAAAACTTGCGAATTCTCATTTGATATTATCCTTAAATGTTGAGACTCAGAAACCATGACGAATTTATATATTGTTTATAATGGACGATGCGCTTTAATTATGCAAAGGAATGGTTTGTTGTTATTGGGAAAAAGTGCAAGGGTGATCTGAAATTAAATTCTCATAGAATATCTTGAAGTTGGTGAACAATAGACAATGTGGATAGGGAATGCAAGGTTGTATGACTAGAAACTGAATCGATAGCTTTGTATGTATTGAATGCGTCTTTGATGATGATCCGTCTTAAACTTTTTATCCAATGATGCCTTGATGTAAACAACCTGGGTTAGAGAACAAAAATAGTGGAACCTCAGAAGGAAAAGCCAATGTACAAAGCAGAGGAATTCAAATCTCTTTATCAGGTGAATTGAGTAGCAGATTTGCAATTAAATGGGAGCAGACCTAATATTTCAATGTTGGGACACAGAAGTTGAAGCTTGTTCTATTACTTTTGTGTTTTGTGTATACTGAAATATATCAAAATTGAAAGCTGGGTACAAAACAAAAGTGAGATCTGAAATCTAGTTCTGAAAAAGTTTGTATAAGCGAGAGACTTTGAGTTAACAAGAGGGAACCTTTCCAAAACAGAATGCTGAAGTATGAATTATCAATCAAACAATGCTTCAACCAAAATTGAAGTTGAAGTTGAAGTTGAAGTTTATGTTTGAAATGGTTCCTTTCATATTTGTTTTTTCTTTGTTTTCATTAAGCTCATCGTTTCCATGGCAAATATTATGAAATTCACGGTATGAGCACACAGAAAACAACACCAAATAAACAAAAACAAATCGCGAAACACGCTCAATTTGGTAACCATGGTGATCTTAATGTCTTAATTTGGATTTTAGCGATTCTCGAACCTCCACAAGTAAATGTGAATCGCCTTGATGTCTAAAACAACAATTATAGGTGCTGTGATTAAAGTCTATAAATGTACTCTACAGACACAACATTGTATTCACAAGTATGTAGTTATCTAAATACTAAGATCTAATCTCTCAAGCCAAATCAAACCCAGCCTCGGAGTTGATGGCATATAGTAACTTTTGCTTCAAGACTTCTTTACTCTTATATACTGGTAGATGTAACATGTTAGCACAAGTGGTTGAGGTTGGAAGTGAATTCGAATTCATAGCAGCTCCGATACCAAATCTTGGGCATAGCTCTTTGAACCCTAATAACGGTGCTCTTGGAACGGATGTGACAAACTTAACAAGCTGGAATCTATCTTTACTGGACATCTCTTCAACAACTTCCCAAAAATATTTGATGGTTTCATCATTTTGGGAATATCCAGATTGATAATTAACATTGTTTTTCAAATCATCTATATTGATATCACTTTCACCAGAAATTAACATTTGAAGTTCATATGGATTGAACATTGATAACCAATCTTTTGAAATCATTTCAAATAATCCATTCAAAAATGAATTACACTGAATATTTATCAATTTATTCAATTTGAAATTTGAAACTTCATGGACAAATTTAAGCTTATTGGAACTGTTAACAGGAATTATGGAACCGTTTGGTATCAAATCTAAACTTATGCTTTTGCCATTGATTTGTTCATCAACACTGAAAGTTAAATTCAAAGAAGTTATTTCCTCATCACTCATGCCTAACAATTTGATCAGATTGGCATAAAGGTCATGATCCAAGCTTCTTAGATCATCAAAAGAATTTTTATAACCAGTATTGAATTTTGTTAAGAAAAATGGTGAGAAATTTATATCAACCAAGATTTTTTCAAATAAACATTTTCCAATGATTTTTCCCAAAAAATTGATATAATTTAGGGACTTCAATTGTTCCTCACTGTCAATTCGATATTGATATTTCAACCCAATTTGTGGATTTGGATATAATTCATGACTATCGTTTTCCACAAATAGATTTTGGAAACCTTCCTTAACTGTGCTTGTTAAGAATTCCTTAGTAAGACCTCCGCCATCAATACCTCTTTCCACCTCACCATGTTCATTAGTGAAATTAACATCAAGAGGGCCTTTAAACGTATCCCCCTGCTTGTTGAATGTTTCATAAGCATCTTCTAATAGATGACCTCTTCTCACGCTAACTTTATGTCTGGATCGGTACATGGTAAAGAAATTATTATTCTCACTTAACCCAAGTTTATCTCTATTCAACTCCATCAATAACTGGAATATCTCTACTCTTTTTGGGAAACTTATAAAGAAAGGAGTGTGGAGAAAGATTTTCAAGTTAGCTTGTTTTTCTGATTTCAGTGAAGACATTATATTATTATTATCTTCATCATCTGATTCGTATTTATCCTTATGATCTTCATATAAGGTGATCAGTTCAACCAAGCTCAGAATTTCAACTTTTTTATCAGGAATTAACCATAGACCTTTTTCAACAATGGATAATCTTGAATCTTTCAAATACACTTGATTCAAGACTCTAACTGATAAGGTCTCTAAAAAAGTCCAATTGAATTCTTTGGCCCTTTTATTAATCTTTGGTAAATTCAAAAAAAAATTCAAGGTAAAATTCTTCAAAAATAATGCAATCTGTTGATATTTTTCAGCTGTGAAATCATATTTTTTGAAAATTTCAAAATCATTCGACACAATTAAGTAGTATTGGAAAACTTCCAAAAAGATGTATAGATCATACTGGATAAAGTTCAAGTTTTCTTTGAATACGTAATCAATAAGACGCCCTTGGATGTTATAAATGTCATCTTCTTTCAACTCAGCAAATTTGGAAAAAACTGAGTGACCAATAACTGAATTTACTATATCTTCGAAGCTATCTGGAATCAAATAGATAATAAATGTTGATTTCAATGTTGGCTTCAGGCGAATTAATGATCCATATAAGCGTGTCAATATGTGTGAATCCTTGACATTTCTAGTGACTGCGGTAATAAATTCTCTGTTGTAAAGTTTCTCAATTCTAGAATTCAAATCTTCATCAATAATTTTTCTCTTCAAACCATTGGTTTCTCTATCTTCATCACCACTATTGTTCAATGCAAATTCACTTTCGGATTTGGTAGTGACAACAATGTGTAATGAAGAAAGAAGCCATGATATTGGTGAAATTTCTTTGACACCGAAATTTGTGGCCTGGCTTATCAAATATGATAGTACTATAAGTTTCTCATCATCGGTTAAAACTGAAAATGAGGAGGAGTCTTTGATATTGTCATTCAATATGTCAAATGGTATGTTAATATTAGATGAAGCTTTGGTCAAATTGGGTATTGTTAAAAATTTGACATAATCATGAATCTCTAAGGGGGAATATCTTGTGATCAATGGTAGTAGCTGAGAGACAGCTTCAAAGTTTCTTTCTGACATGAATCTTTCAACTAGTGATGAAACAACAGCAATGAGACCAACGTGTTTTGCATTTGGATGAATGAATGGATATAATTTGTTGGCAAGCTGTACTGTTATTTCAAGCACCTGAAGGTCTTCTGAATTATTAGTGGTAATTTGTGTTATTGTTTTTGTTATCGAAACTAGTAATTCCACAGCTAATTCAGAATCCAGATGAGCTAATGCACTGTTGTCCAACAGCTTATCAAGAATCTTGATATGCTCTAGTTTCCTCTCATTTATATTGTATACAGTATCATAGAATGTGGAGAAATGACTAACAATATAGTTGATATCATGGTTTCCTATCAAACTTTCCCACTGCAAAGCAAGATGTTTCTTGTACTGTATTACCGCCAAGTGTCTTCTAATGAAAGACTGAACTATGACCACAGACTTTTCCCTAGCTCTCTCATTCTCCCTCTTTTCTCTTTCCTTCTGGGTGTGCAATAAAATATTAGTCCTGTTGTGCTTGAAGCCACCACCTAAGTTGACCGTTCTTTTCTTCAACTGACCATTGAAGTTCTGCATCTTGGTTAGATTGTTATCCCACTACTTAGTTCTTGATAAAACGAGATCAAGGCTCTCTTGTTGAAGTGGCAATAAAATGTGGTATCGAAGATGACAAATTAGTGCTAGCGCTCAAGCTATATAATGCTATTTTAATGTTTACAATCTGCTATTTTCACTATTCCGAGAGTGATATGCGCCCCTTCGAGTCTATAATGTACTGATCCAACAGCACAACCTCTATTGGTTCAATTCAATTGATTTTATTCTTTGTTAAGAATGGGATCACAATAACAAAAGTTAGAAATGTCAAATCAAATGATACGGATCGGGAATTCCGAGCCAATAGCCCCGGTTTGGGAGCTGGGAATACTCGTTTGATTGAACTTTTACTTATCCTCTAATCATTAACTGACCTTTCAGTGTTATTTGGTAATCGAATGATACACAATAGCTGGAAGCCTTGGAAATGTAAGCACCGTCTTTGTTCAACAATTCCATGAGAGTATTAAGCTGTGTAACGACATCGGGTTCATTTTGAGCTTCGATTTACAGAATTGAAATATTATTATAACAGAAGGGATTAGCTACTCACTTTTGTGCATACGTACCACTTGTGCTATCACCCCAGGGCAAAGAGGCATATAGGTCATAGTATTATAGTTGAACTGTATCTCTAAGCTCAGCTTCAGTGTAGAAGTGTCCCTGACATAATCACTAAGCGAAAGTTACTTAATCACCTAGTTAGGGTCCAATTTGGCTTCATTGGGGAACAAGCGAGAGGTTACGAGCACTGCTGCGCGAAAGTGGGATTGGTGATTGGAATTTGAAGCTTCAACTTCACAGTTTAGTTTTATCTGAATGACTGAGTATTTTCACGAGCTGTGGATACTTTCATTGGATCTTTTGGGTACTGATTTTGAAAAGAAAAGACTGTTTCCCAGAAAGCTATTCACCAGAACAGGGTACAGGTTTACTACGCGCCAGATTGTAACGCGCCCCATCACAAGCTCAACAAGACATAATTTCGATAGGAGAAAGAGGTTTGATATTCCATTCCTTAGCAACAACTTTGGGCTGCCGTCAACAAGACCAAGGTCGTAACAGAGATCAAGAAGGTTGGTACAGAGTCCATAACACTGTGGTTATCCCCATATACTTCACCAAATATTCTCACGTCATTAAGTACTTTTTATTGTTTGTGTGCATAAAAGTTCCTTTTTTTTTGGCATAATTGAGGTCGACCTTAGAACGAGAACACCACTTTTTGAGAAGTTGCAATACAAATTAGAGCCAAAATGGTCCTCAACTTGAACATCAGTATGCTATCCGAATTCTTCATTCTAATCTCGCTGATACAACATAGAGCTTGGTCACTGCCGCTGGTCAAGAGAAGTAATGATTATGTCGACGATGACCAGTCCGCAATAACGTTAATAATTGTGCTGAGTATAGTGGTATGCTTAATCATACTAGGACTTGTCAGTGTGCTTTTTTGTGCATTGATGAGGTTTTTTTGGAGTAAAAGATATTTGGCACTTGAAAATAACGTTCCAGGTGCATTAGATGACGAATTTGAAATAGAGGAACGATTAAGTGAATTGTCCCCAAATGAGCAAAATCTGTACAGATCTGGTCAAGATTACATTAAACAAAACCCTCCTTTTAACGAGGAAATATCATTGTCCAACCACTTATTAATACAAGAAAAGGGTATTGAAGCTTGGGATTTCATTCCTGATCCAAATTTACCTAATGACGCAATATTGGTTAACGATAAAACTGAATTAAACTTCACAAATTATGACTACCCATGTTCCATACAATCCAATTTACCAATACCCAAACTAAATGACGTTTACTATTTCGAAGCAAAGCTTTTCAATTTGGAAGCACCAGAGCATACAACATTATCAATAGGTTTAGCTACTAGACCATATCCGTATTTTAGATTACCAGGAAGACATCATTACTCTATAAGTTATGACTCCGATGGGTCCAGAAGATTTAACAATTCTTTCAAGTTGAATGAAAAAGAGAGCTCAGTCTTCCCAGAGTTGCAGCAAGGTGATGTTGTCGGTATTGGATACAGATGTCGTAGTGGTACTATTTTCTTCACAAGAAATGGCAAAAAATTAAGTGAAAAGTCCATTGGTGGTCATATTAAGGGTTTCAGGATGAACAATATATTCCCAATAGTGGGTTCCAATAATCCCTGTGCAATTCATGTTAATTTAGGCCAATCTGGTTATGTTTTCATTGAGGCCAATATTAAAAAATGGGGATTTGCCCTCAGAGAAGGCACTAGACCTCCTTTACCTGACTACAATTATGTTAGTAATGATTTATTATTAGAGAGCAGCAATGAGGATGATGATGAAATTGTTGAACCTCCAGATTTCTATTCAAATGCTGGCTATCAATCTTCAATTGGCTCCAAGGGAAGTATCAATGACAATATCACTTTGAATTCTTTACCAGCAAACCCACCAATCTATGAATCTGATGATTTGGATGCGGATGAAGAAGGAGATGATAGTGAAGAGGCTAGAATGTTGGAAAATACAAGAAACAACCAATTCTTGAGTGTGGATGAAGTGGAAGATTATGAGGCTAGAAATAGAAATAGTTTTGAAGGAACACCGGATGAAGAGTGAAGACTTTCATTTAATGAGTGTTATAACATGTCATGAATATTAAGATTTTTTTTTTTTGAAGGATGGTATTTTTTTAGGGTGAGGTTCAAATTTTAGGATGACTAGCTTTTTCATCATGCAGTCGTTTCATTTAGGTTTTATTAGTGATTTTAGTTTATATACAATACAAGGCATTATGGTTTTTTTTTGGATGAATTGCTACAGTAGGATGGATATGTAAAAACTGATCGTGATACGTTTATTATATTATGATTGGATAGTTGAACTGAGTTGAAGCTAAAAAACGATGGTACAGGAACTGAATATATTCTCTTGTTTTTAAACTTTTT
The DNA here is from genome assembly GCA_030571095.1 of Hansenula sp. yHMH451. Classification (NCBI taxonomy): domain Eukaryota; kingdom Fungi; phylum Ascomycota; class Saccharomycetes; order Phaffomycetales; family Wickerhamomycetaceae; genus Hansenula; species Hansenula sp. yHMH451. The sequence goes on from JAJLXE010000010.1 coordinate 465,083, forward strand.
TTTCTCAAAAATGTTGATTATTATGCGATGGTATATTTTCATTTTCATTATGATGATATTGATTTGAATCTTGTATATCTAAAGTTGATTCTGTTGGATTTTGATGATTATCATCTTTTATAAAATTACCAAAAGAATCTGCTGGATCATGAACGAAATTTTGATCTTGGACAAATTGTTGTAATAGTGGGTTATTAAATTGATCGAAAGACGTAGAAAGATCATTATTCTCTGGTAAATTTCCAGCATGTTGTTGCTGTTGAGGATTTGGGAAATTATTAACTATGCTTGGAGATTGAGAATCTAACCTTTGTGGTAGGGAGAATTCTTGTTGTGGGATATTTGTGCTATTATAATCTAATATAAATGAATTCATAAATTTCAAAGATTGCTCAGAACCTGTGAAAACATGCGGTAATCCAGATCCACCAACAAATGCATCATTAACTTGATGTCCCTCGCTGAAATCTTCACAAATTGACCATTGGTTTATGTTTTGCGCCATTGTTTGGGAGAAATAAACTGCAAATTTTGGAGGTTTATTCAATATTAGTTTCAATTCACAAAGATTTGCATTTGAATCTTCTCCATCTGCAGTTATACTTATTGAACAATTATTCACTAATGAGATGGGATAAAAGATTCTGAATAATATTTTGGAAGTATCTGTTATTGCACTGAAAAAATAATTGATTTCAAAATTTTTTCTAGATATCACAATCATTAAATCTGTTGAGTTATTCATGATTTCATTAATTGAAAAAGGAGATAAATTTGATAAATTTTTAACGCTGAAAATATTATCATTTGACAAATTCCCACTCTTTATACGTTTCCAACTCCCCACAGTTAACGATTTGGCGTCTATGAAGAAATAATTGTTGTTTAAAGTCAACGGAATATTATCATACCTTGTTGCTGAGGAAACATAACTTCCAACACCAAATGTATAAGGATCTTCTTTATCATTTGTATTTTGTAATTTCTCCATTTTTCTTGATTTAGCTCTTCTATTTTGAAACCAAATACGAACACTTCTTTCGGGCATTCCAGTCTGATCACTTATTCTTTTCCTCGTTTGTGCATTTGGATTGGCATTTTTATTGAATTCATCAACTAATAAAGCTAATACTTCACCAGAAGCTCTTGTTCTTTTCTGTGTGTTTTCATTATTTTGGTTTAGTAAAGGTGATTGTTCTCCCGAATGTGTATGATCTTGGAAATCATTATACATCATATCTGTAGTACCAACATTAGCAATAAGAGCTTGATCAAATTCATGTTGTGTATTGAAAAATTCATCATCGTCTTGAAACTCTGAAAAGCCATGTGAGTTGTAACCTTGGTCCATCTTTCTTTTTGGTCCTATGTAGATATATTGAACTGTATGATTATTGTTTAGAACGCTATATCAGCATTGAAATGTGACTATATTGGATGAATGTTTGAATTCGAGTCGAACGTAGTGGTCGTAGTTTGAGTATTATTGAACAGTAAATAGATGTGTTGCTTTTATAAGAAATGTATTAACAGGGTGCAACACAGGTAAATCTGATGGTATATGCTGCTTCCTCGAGATTAAACGGGGACAAAGCACGGCTAATTTGGAGTTGTGAGTGATGTTGAAGTGAGAACAAACCAGTTCTTTAAAAGAAGTGTGGATAGTGACGTGGTGTTCAAGATGGCTAAACCTCCCGAGTATCCTAACTTTCCAACGCTATTAATTGATACATGTGCACCATTTCAAATGTTGGAAGGCTTTTTTTCCCTTTGAGCTCTCTAACCAAAATCACAGCAAACCGGAAGTCGTAAAAGCGCAGCAATGACTTCCGACCCATAGATCAGATTAGTGGCACATTACAAAGGCAGACAAAATATAACAACGTTGATTTTAGTATAAACAAATGCACATATATAAACAAATACAGGAGACCATCAGTAGTCATGTAGATAGGTCCAGCTATCATGCCCCTGTTTCCAGATCTCTCATTCTGTCCTCGATAATCTTATTCACATCTTCATCATCCTCTTCTTTAACAAATCTCAATTTCTTCCCAATCTTACGGGCTTTTGAATCACCCAAACGCCTCTTTATTAATTTACCACTCGGTAGTACTTCGGTCTCAAATTCTCCATCGTTGTATAAGTAAGAAGACGCTTTGGCTTCTGATGGGGTCCCCGGTGGCAGTTCAGTATCTAAGGTGATTGTGTTCTGTCTTTTTCTTCCTGGAAGATATTTGGAAATTCTTGACTCATCTTTAGACCAACTCCAACCTTGTTGCATATAGTCATACGCTTCAGTCTCGATTCTTCTGCGAATTTCTGTTTGTTTTTCAAACACTCTAAATTGATCAGTATCAGTTGGCAAGAACCAATTTCTTAAAACTTGAATGACAATATCATATAATAATGGCATTGCCACAATAATCAATAAACTAGCCCACCAACTAATATCTTTACCAAATTTCCAATAGATTCCCCTATAAACATCATAGATCTTACTGGTCTCAGGTTTATATAAACCTGGTAATAGACAACACCATAATAACCAACCCAGAGAAGAGATTAAACAAGATGCTAAATTCATAGCAGTTCTATCATGTTGCTCCAAGAACTGCAATTTGATATTGATGGTGAAGACAATAGCAGTAAATGTTAAAACACCCATCGGATATAATGAATTATCTAATAAGGCAGTATAACCCCATAAGTACCAACTTGTAAAACATATCAGAACCGAACTGGAAGCACCAACAAACATCCATCCGAGGAAAATCCTTAGGTTGAAAGCCTCATTTAAACGACCTTTAGTGTATAATTCTGGGACAGCTAATAATGTTGCAGGCTTCAAATCTTTTTCAAACATACCAATACATAGTACTGGTAATGATGTAAACAAGGTATTGAACATGGACAGTGACCAAGGTTCATATAATGAAGTACCTGTAAACATTGTATTTCTTTGGAAAATAGCTTGGGTCAAATAAAAGAAAACTTCCTTGTAAAAAGTTGACAAAACAAATTTTGAAGTTCTAACATAGTTATATCTTCCATGAACTAATAATAATTTCTGCAAATACTTAAATTGGGCAATTGAATAATCCGAGCTTCTTGCTGCTTGCAGACCTTCTTTACCAGTGATACCGATACCGATGTCAGCACTTTGGATCATAGCAATATCATTTGCACCGTCACCAATGGCCAAAGTAACCAAGTTTTTATTCAGATCACGAATGTTTGAAACCATCATAGCTTTTTGGGATGGACTTGCTCTGCAACAAATAACAGAATCAGTTTTGGTACATAATGTGACGAACATTGATAAAACTGAAGGGTCAGCTTCAAAATCACTCAGAGTTGCACCATCAATGACAACAACACAATGTGCGACATTGTTAGAATTCAATTCTAAGTCAGCTGCATTCATCTTTGTAATGACATCCTCATCGTTTGAATCCAAAATGACAACAGTGGAATAATCTTTGATTAATTTACATGAATAACCAATGTTGATTGCAGTTTCTCTTTTATCCCCAGTCAACATCCAAAGCTTAATACCAGCTCTTCTTAATTTTTCAATGGTGTCGGCAACACCATCTTGTAATTTATCCTCAATAGCGGTGGCACCAGCAAGTTCTAGACTATGTTCTAATTGACAACCAATCTCTTCAATAAGTTTAGCACGATTAGACAGGGAGGTCTTAGCACTAGCATAATCTAGTGACCATTGTTCATATTCTGACTTATCAAGCCATTTGTAACCGTAAAGTAAAGTTCTTAGCCCATCGGTGGAAAATTCCTCAATATGTTGCAAAGTTCTCTCGATCACATATTCTTCATTCAACACTAATTTATCGTTACCAATATAATCAGAAGTGGAATCGATATTGTACTTTCTCTTTTGTTGTAAATTGAAAGATTTTCTAGCCTCACTGACGACGTCATTGATTTCGTCGTCATCCTTCTTCTTATTTGAGAGGAAATCATCGATTGAATGAACGTTTGAATTAATAGATGCACCGCTAATTGAAGGTCTTGAAAATTGTAAAGATTTTCTTGGAACTTCAGCTGATTGTCTTTGCTGTAAAACCATTTTGGCTTCATTGGCCTTACGCAATGAAGTATTTCTATTCAATTCGTTTTGTTTCGAAGTTACCAATTCTGAATTTCCCAATCTCTCCATAATAATATTATCAGCACCTTTACAGATCAAACAGAAGCGATCATCAGGAAATTTAACGACAACAGACATTCTTTTTCTAGCTGATGAAAACTCAACAACATCCATGATTTCGTAAATTTCATCAAGAGGTTCAGAATCCATCCCGTTCGGATACGTCCTGATCTTTAAAGATTTGTGGTTTTTACTGAAAACGACATAACCCATATCTCTGGCAGCAACAACAAGTGCCAATTCATCAGGAGATGAAGCTTGATATTCAATATCCTCTTCATCCTCAGAGATATTTTTAGGCAAACATGAATGACAAAGTGCCAATGATAAAATGAAAAATTTAGCCTTTCTGGAGAATATGGTATGTGGATTTGTTTGAACATACTCTAATAAATCCAAACTGGTCTTGAAATTTTCAGCTGGATCTATAGCTTTAGCCTTTTGATTTGAATGTGAAGTTAGTGCAGATGCTAAACTCGGTCTTCCAGTGTAAATGGTATTAGCTTTTCTAATATCAACAGAATTTCTGGACTTTATAGGGGAAAATAGGGCCTCTTCCTCTGCACTACTACTTGTGGTTGATTCAATAGAATTGTTTTGAATTTTTGGAGCTGAGGCTTGATCAACTTCATGAACCCAAGCAGAACCAGCAACGCTAAATTTCCTGAAAATCATTAGATTATCCGTCAAAGTACCAGTTTTATCACTGAACACATAACTGACTTGACCTAACTCTTCCAAAATAGTGGCAGTCCGTGATTCGCACGGTGTATTGGACGGTTTATGATACATATCGATATCCCAGTGTAAAAATCCAGATTGAACAGCTTTGATGATTTCTGTTGTAACATATAAGGATAATGGGATCAAAGTATTGTACATAATAATGAATGACATGACAGTTGGCGCAACACCAGCATCTTGATTATATAAATACCAAGATGTATCCCAATGACTCCTCAAGTTTAGTCTTTGAGCCATGAATGAGAACATTGACAGAGAAAGCACAACAATGACCATAAAACCAACAATCATATTAATATATTTTTGTAATTTTGGAGCTTTGATTCTTGGATTTTTAATGGCATTCATTCTGATCTTAGATTCTTCACCTGTGAAAATGACCAAACCTATCAGATTACTGGTGTTCCTGATAATTGAACCTCTATAAATAACATTTTCAGGCCCTAAAGGATATATCTCATTATTTATTTTGGCATTACCTTCAAAATTGTATAAATCCGTATTTGGATCTTCAATAGTGACACCGGCTTGGAAATTCTTCAATCCAATCGCAGTATTCATAACATTTGAAATTTTGCGATGTGGTATTCTGGATTTCAAATTTGTCTCACCGTCAAGATCCATCGTTTCCACAAACACTTCATTTTCATTGACACCATCAGAGGTTAAAACGATGATATCTGCTGGGACAGCTTCATCTTGTTCTAGTTTGATCACATCACCAACCTTGATATCTCTCCATTTTACCTTATTAATTGAAATATCTAATTGTTTCAAATAATTTTCTTTTGTGAATGTATTTGGTTGGTCTAGTTCATTTCTATCAAAATCATTAGAATCATTAGTAGTTTCATATTCTTCAGGATCAAGTCTTGAAACTGAATTTTGGCTAGTCATTCTTGAAAGTGAATACAATGAATCATTGTCATAATTAAAATTTCTTTTAGCAGTTTTATGTTGAACAATTTTGGTGAATTGATTGTTTTCCTTCTTATCTTGGACACTTCTTCTCCAATCATCGTAACCTTCCCTCATTATAGAAATTGATATAAAGATAAGTAATGGAATAATAGTTGTATAAGTACCAGTGGTGGACCAAGACGGAATCATTTGTAAAATGGCGACAGTTAAGAAATAAACATTTGCAAGCTTTGAAAATTGAGCATATAACTGACGTGGCAAGAACGTATAAATTGAATATCGTGCGGAAGTGATGATATTATTCAGATATGGGGTCTTATATCTTTCATCCAGTAAAAGATCTTGACCTTTATGTTTAACAGTTAAGTATTCTGATTCATCAAAATTTCGTAGTAATGATATTGGAATTTTGCGTCCATCTTTAGACTTTCTATAGGGTCTAATGTTGAATACGAAGTTCTTCAAACTTTCAACATGTTTTGAGACCTTTCCTCTTTTCCCAGCATATGTTTTCATACGAGAATCATGCCTTATTCTTGGTTCTTGAACATTTTCACCGCTATCTGAGGAAACTGTTGATTGCCTATTGTAAGTTTTTTTTTGAATTGAATCAGATGAGGTCTGATCGACTGATGTAGCCTCATCAACTATGGGTACCAGTTCAATGTTGCTTGAGGCAGGTTCAGTTTCAATGTCTGGTCGTAGTTGCTTATCGACGTTTTTGTTAAAAAGTTGAGTTCTTAGCGAGTAGCCTCTTTGTCTTCTCTTTTGTGATGGTTTATCATTGTGCGAGTTTGAGCTAGGATTTGGCATTATGAAAGTTATTTCTCTTTTGCGTTTCTTCTCTTCCCAAATAGTTGTTAATTTAGAATATAGAGGTGTCTAATTGAATCAAGCCCTATGAGGAGAAGTAGGAAGCGAAAGAAGACACTTCTTCACCAAGAGGAGATACAAATGATGTCAAGCTTCTGCTTATGAGTATATTAGCGTTTTTGTTTCGACTTTGTCGTTCTTTTGTGGGCTATCAACGATAAACAGAAGACCCAATAAACGTTTTTCTTTATATCCTATCTGTTGATTTTCTTCCTTGTAACGCACGTAAATTCTGTCTTGATCTTTAAGCGCTGGGCGACAGGGCTATTGAAATCGACAGATCCTTTAATTTCGGTGCAGCTGTGATCGAGTCTTGTGCAAATTATAGAAAGGGAACAGTAATGAAGGACTTTTCTATTGTTATATGAGCGGCTAGTGAAAGGTCAAAATTCGAGACTAAAAAACGTAAAAGTTGAATTGTTGATCTGGTAAAATTATGGCAGTGTGTTCAAAAACAAAATCAGTTTTGCCCAGTCAAATAGAAAATCAAGATTAGTTTACAGGATAGTGGCTTTTAGGTCTGGTCTATGACTGTTGAATGGTATCTAGTAGGAGTATATAGTCAAGGGAAAACAATCGACATGATGTATATAAGCTCATTGATTCTCAAATTTGAAAGACAATAGCTTTCTTCAATGAATAGTGTCCTTAGTACTTGGTGGAGTGCTCGAGTGTCACAAAACAAACAGCGATGGAATAAAAAGAGCGAGTAACTACAACGAGATAGAATGATGCACACATATACAGTACCGCACACTCTCCAACATTTGAATTGTATCAGAAGCCCACAACTCATCGGTTTAAATCTTTTGTACTTTTCTCCTTATAGCTAACGGTTTGAACTTTATGGCTTATCCTCGAGGCTTTCACAGATTGAGTTCGCGGGTAGTTAAGGATTTTGCTCGTTGCTATGGGGAATAGTTTGTTTTGATTTCAAAAATTTAAATTTAAATCGATGGCTTCGGTTTGAACTTTTGAACTTTTTGTGCTTGGGATTCTGAATCTAAGTCGCCACAACTCTTGAATCCACTGCGTCCTGAAAGCTGCTGCTGATACAGAAGTTGAAGGAAAGTCATACTTATCGGGTGACTGTGAGATTCACTTCCAGTGCAAGAAAGAATAGATCAATCAGTCAGTACCAAAGAATATAGAGACAAAAATGTCAGGTCTTGACGATCTGAACGACCAGTTGTCGTCAATGAACCTATCTACCTCCAAACTGCCAGCGACTGCTAAGCTGGATCCCGCCAAGTCATCTAAGCTACCTCCAAAGCAACAATCCAAGTCATCAAGTATCTTTTTGAAAAAGAACCTCAGCTCTCTATCATCCCCCAAAAAGAAGACATCAACTTTTAATCAAAAAACATCGTCTCTTACACCAACCAAAAAACCTTCAGCTTTTGATAAGAATGCATTTTTTAGTGACACACCACTATCTGTGAGCGACTCACAATGGAATAACAACAAAAAGTTTTTCTCTGACATGCAGCATGGAGGCGTTAGAAACCCAGTCGCTCTTGATAGCCCCACTAAATCTAACACACCAATGGTTATTGATTCTCCATTGAAGCAGAATGAAAATGTAGATGCTAGGGATAACATTAAATTCCATCAATCTGGATTCAAGAAATATGCTAAAGATGATTCCCCTTTCAAAGATCCATACTCTGCTTTGAACAATAGTACAATATTGAGAAAAGGTGCTTCATTTTTGGACAATCCTTCACAATATATAACGGAACAGAAGTTGGTAGACAATTTGATAAAAAACATTGGTGAAGATGATGATGAGAAAGAGTTAAAAAAACTACAAGTCAAGATTGAAGAAAAGGATAGAAAAGTGAAAGGCTTAAGTGTTAACTTATTAGATCATCAAGTCCATGGTTTGAAATTTCTACGTAAAAGAGAAAAGGATAAGGTCATCCATAAAGGTGGTATGTTATGTGATGATATGGGGTTGGGTAAAACTGTTCAAACTATTGCCCTTATTGTGAAGAATAAACCCGATGAAGATTATCTAGATAATACTAAAGATATTGAGGATGAAGAGACTCCACCTATAAATAAAAAAGTCCCATTAAGGAAATTCAAAGGCACATTAGTTATATGTCCGGTTAGTTTAACGACACAATGGGCTCAGGAAATCAAGAGATTTGCTCCTCATTTGAAAGTGTTTTTGTTCCATGGTCCTAGTAGACCAACTTCGTACAAGGATCTATTAAAATATGATGTGGTTATTTCATCTTATGATACTATAAGATCGGATTTTGATAAAGATGTATCTCCAATTTATCAAGGTTATTGGTATCGAGTAGTTTTGGATGAGGCTCATACTATTAAGAACAAAAAATCCAAGGCTGCTATTGCAGCTTGTAACGTGGAGAGTTTAAGAAGATGGTGTCTAACAGGTACACCAATTCAAAATTCCATTGATGAACTTCAATCCCTATTTATGTTTCTAAGAGTCTCTACTCTTTCAAACCCTGAGACTTGGAATTCTGCAATCTCTAGACTATTGAAGACAAATAATACCAAAAAGGCATTTGCTCTTTTGAAGCAAGAATTGAAAGAAATAATGTTGAGAAGAACTAAGGCAATTTTACAATCTACAAATTTCCACTTACCTCCAAAACATATACATAGATCTGAAATACAATTCACTAAGATGGAAGAGGAATTATACACAGATTTGAGAAATCATTTTGTTTCGAATCTTCAAAGTCAATTTGATATAATTAGTTCCACCAATAACACTACCAAAGGCAATGGCAATGATTTCAATGAACCTGGTGTCTTATTCCAACGTCTATCTCCTTCAAAACTTGGTGGTAGTAGAGCAAATGATAAATCTTTTTATATGTGTGCTTTGGTTTTCCTTTTAAGGTTACGTCAAGTCTGCTGCCATTGGAAATTATTGAGTGATGTTAGTACAGAAGATCTTGAAGACTTGAACAAAGCATCAGCCGTTATCCATCGTCCACCTCAATCCAACTTGTCACCTTCGAAAAGAGATATGGATGTCTCTCAAGAACTGGATGATATCACCAATTTTATGACTTCACTTACAGTTAAGGAAACTAAATGTGATATTTGCTTCAAGGAAAAAGTCACAGGTGATGATAAAACTTGTAAAAAATGTAAAGCTAAAATCGAACATAACAAGAAATACGAAGGTGCCAAAGTCTTAAAATTGATTGAAATTTTGAAAAAAGATCCAAAGAGAAAGACAATTGTTTTTTCCCAATTTAGAGAAATGTTGATCTTGATGGGGCCAATCTTGTCAGATCATGGTATCAAGTTTGTTAATTACGACGGTAAGATGAATTTAAAACAAAAGGACAATTCTCTTGAAACTTTGAGAAATGATCCAGAGACAACAGTGCTCTTATGCTCATTGAAATCTGGTGCCTTGGGCTTGAACTTGACAGTTGCCTCTCAAGTTGTTATTTTCGATCCATGGTGGAATCCACAAGTTCAAGCACAAGCAATTGATAGAGTTTATCGTATTGGACAAACTCGTGACGTTGATGTTTATGAATTTGCCATTAAAGACTCTGTTGAGATTGAAATCTTAAAGCTACAAGAAAAAAAGAGAAATTTAGCCAGTGCAATTACTGATAATGATAATGTTGCAAAGAGCAAATTATTCGAAAAGTTATCTGAAAGTGATTTAATCAAATTGTTTGGTTTAAGAGGATTATAACTTTTTTTGCATTTGAAACAAAATTCAACTTATTTAGAGATACCCATACATATATAGATGAAGTGAGGCTACAATACTTTTCATAATTCGAGATCGTAGTAAACATACATTAAACTTTTGAATATCTTTTTAAAACCGGCCAAGACATAAGTCATCTATTTTAAATTTAAAGCTTCTTCAGCTATTTTATCAACTTTAACAAAAGTTTCATAGACTTCTGAATCAATCAATCCATCTTCGTTCAGTACTGTAGCCAATTTAAAAGCATTTTTGATAAATTTCAACCCCTTGATGAAATCTTCAGAAACACTGACTAATGAATCAACTTTTTGGTAAAATTGAAAAATTTCAGTTTTAGCATGTGCTAAACTTTTAGTTCTTAAATAAATATCAATGAAACTTTGGAAAACAATAGCAAGAATAGTGCTTGGTGTTCCCCTTTTAAATGGAGTTTGTGAAACAAGTCTTCTCCAGTCTGGATTTTTTCTTGATAATTTAGCAACTTCATTATTTGATAAGGCATTTACGAAAACAGATTCCAATAATTCTCTAGTATTGTTCTTAACTAAGTCGACTGATGATCTGAATGCTAACAAGTTTCTAGAAATTGGACCTGTATACGGTTGTTTCTTTTGATTGATTTGAATGAATGATGCTAATCTTGAAAATAATAAAGCAACACCAATATCACTTTCATCTGTTGATTTTGGACCACCAACAAGAGCTGGCGAAAATGGGTCTGTCAATTTGAAAGCATTTAATTTGATGAAAATCAACAACAATAATAGTTCTTCTTGAAATTCGGGATCAAGATCCTTGATAGTAAACAACGATTTTGTCCACTTGTTTGAGATTATTTTCTTATCTTTATAATCAAATAAACCTAATAGATTCAAAGTTCTTAATGTTGAAGTTGCAATCGCCTCGTAATCGGTCTGTAATCTTTGTGACTCTTCAGAAACGCCAATTGTTTTCTCACCAATCAAATCTTCATTTGTTAATGATGAGAAAAATTTGGATAATTTGAAATCTTTTTCTTCGGATCTAATAACTAAACCATTAATTTTGTTTGCGATTGGTGGATAAATTTTGTTTTCAAGTTCAATGGTTTCATTATCAAAATATTTAACAAAGAAGATCTTTTTAACCTGGTAATATCTATTAATGTTTTGAGTTAAAAGATTGATTTCTTTGTTTTTAAAGTTATTGATGGTAGATCTAACCAATTTTCTGTATTGAGTGGAAGCACCACCATCGAAAGGTTGTTTCTCAACATAGGTACCATAAACGATTGACTCCAAAATTTTCGGATTTATCAAACCAATGGATTCATAGAAAAAATATTCATGTGGTAACCTTTGGCCGATAATTTCATGTATATCAGATGGAGGGCGTGATTCTGGATTAGGAGTTGGATCGTTTTCATCATAATGTGTTAATTCAACTTTACCATTGCCTTTCAAAACTGGTAAATGTTGCAGAGCCAACACACCTCTTTGGAACCTTCCAGTGGCATCGTCATTGTTTAATGATAAAATATTCCCATAGATATTACCCCCGCTGCTCACCATACTCAGACCAATATCAAATAAATGATTCGGAGGGTACCCGTTGTAGATTGGTAAAGTGGTAGGTTGTAAATCACATCCAACAGAAATTGAGATATCTAGCAATTGCTGTGGACTGATACGAAACTCGTTTAGTACTTTGCGTTTGTCAACGTAACGGAACTCTTTTTGAACGAATTCCATCCCAATAATGAACTTGTCGACATTTTGCAGCAAAATAGTCTCTGTTGGGCCATAGATAGCATCAATATATTCAGTTTCATAGAAGTAGGAAAGTTGGGCCCAAGACAGATAAGGGGCAACGAAATATTCAAGATCAAGCTCATTGAAGTAATCGATCAAATCTCTAGTTATAGGCTCCACAGCAAAAGGTGTGTTGTAATCTCTGAATGGCTCATAAGCAGCAAATGGGAAAGGGGTTTGATTCTGTCCCTGAGCAGAGCTGAAACTGGCCCATGCCTTATTCCTTTGTCTCTCAGATGGTAGCAGATCTTTGGAGTTTTTCAGATCATATTGAACCACTATGTCGTTACCGCTGAACACGAAAATTGGCTTGATGTTGAACTCCTTGAACACCTCAAGGTCAGACTCAATATATTGCTTCAACAGATGAGGAAACCCACCGGTGGCATCCAAGTTCTGTTCTTTTTTGGATCCCACCAGTCTGGAAAGATAATGGTTGACATCTATCCCCAACCTGGAGTTCTTAAGACTCTCAATTGGCAGAAGACCAGGCAGACCTCTCTCGAAGAAGTATTGTTCCAATGATTTCACTGTGTGCACAGGGCTGTTAGTAAATCGGTCCACCGCATTGTGCCATCGCACTCCACGAATAACTCACCAGGCATCCCGTCAACAGGCTCAATTGTCCTCACGTCTCGCTCAACAAACAGCTTCTGTCAATGCTTTTGGCAGTGTTGATAAGTCTCATGAGCGTAAACAACTGAACAAATTCGAAATTCAGATGTGAGGGAAAACTTCCGACCACAGAAAAACGTGACATTGTTGTCGCCGAGGTGCAACTTTTGGTGTGTTTTGAGAAACTGAACAGCGTATCGCTTCGAAAAGTTGGTGCACGAGGACTTGGACCTGTGCTTAGGAATTGCAAGATCTCAAGGAGAACTCACTTCAATTGGTCAGGAATCGGGAATATTTGGTGATTAGAGGTAAATATGAAGCTGTCTTTGATTGCCTTGACGTGTTTTTTAACACTTACAAACGCATTGAGCGCCTCAAATCTACTCAAGCATAAAGAAAAGTCAAAATCAAATATCATCAAATTGACAAAATCCAATTATGAAAGAATTTTAGAAGGTCCAAGAGATTCATACATTTTGTTGTTATTAACAGCCACAAACCCACAAGTCGGTTGTACTATTTGTCAACATCTAAGCCCAGAGTTTGAAAAACTTGCAGACTCATGGTTTAGTGATCATCCAGATGGTGACAATTTATTCTTCGCCAAATCAGATTTTGCTGATGGTTATCGTGAAATCTTCCAAGCGTTCCAGTTGAATAATGTTCCAAGACTTTACCTATACTCGCCAACTGAAGATACCACTAAGTTCAACGAAAACTTGCAACAGTTACCAATTCCAAACTCAAATTTGGCTGGTGAATTAGCTCAAGCATTAGAAGAAGCTACACAAAAACAAATCAAGATTTATGAACCAGTTGCATATGGTAACATTATAATTACTGCTGTGTTCACTTTCCTTTCTGTCTTATTATTGAAAAAGAACTTTGCTTCTGTCTCAGCAATTTTCACTAACAAACCTTTGTGGGGTGGGTTGGTTGTGTTTTCCCTCTTGATCTTCATCACTGGTTATATGTTCAATGCCATCAGAGGTGTTCCATATGCTAGACCATTACAAGATGGCGGGGCTGAATACTTTGTCGCTGGCCAGCAACAACAATTGGGCGCAGAAACACAAGTTTTATCTTTTGTCTATGCCATCTTGGCCTTCTCTTTTGTTAGTTTGGTCACAAGAGTCAAATACATCAAAAACGATAAAGTGCAATTCATTGCTGTTGCTATCGTCTCATTAATCATTCTAGTCACTTACAGTGCACTATTCCAAATCTTCAGATTCAAATCTGGTGGTTACCCATATCAATTGTTGAAATTGTGGTCTTGAGGTTGTCTAACAAGTATGTAACTAGATTCAAATCATATATCAACAATTCCTTGAAAATACAACACAAAAATCATCTAGAGAATATTTAGTCGTAGTGAATATTATTCATATCTTTGTCTTTATTGACTCTAGTCTCTCCTCTACAACTTTTACCGTAGCTTGGATCTTCAACAGTTTCTTCTTCAATGTATGTAATCTCTCATTTGTATCTTTCACATCGATACTGATCGTTAGCTGATCACTATATTTCTTCAATTCTAATGTTGTTAGTAAGGAACATCAGTGAATAAATCATAAGTGTTATAGCACATACTCTCCTCTATAATCTTCAACCTTGCAATGAGTACAACCTGAGATTCATGTAATGTTTGAAGATGATTGGAAAGACCTTCCAGAGGACCGCCAACAAGAGATTGAACAACAAGCTCCATCGGGTGGATGTCATATCTGGCAGACTGGTCCAAGGAATCTTCCTCCCTTGTATTGAAGAACCTGAAATCGTTAGAAGAATTGAGCTTTGACATGATAAACTGACTTCTTTGATGAGGAAAGTAGAATCAAAGTGGATAATAGTGAAGTTGAAGCTCGATATGAATGAACTGAAGTGTTTTGATTCTTACTAAGCACCAACCTACGCTACGAAATTTTCTACTCAAAACCACTATGGGCTAAACTATACAAGCATAGATAAATCAAATAAACCGGATCGAACTAAAGCTAGCGCAAAGGTAGCGATAATGTCCAGCTTAAACGCCTTCTTAGAGAGTATGTGTCCTGGTTTGCCTTGACTCTAAAGATCTCAAAACTAACGATTGAACAGAAAAAGTTGCAGTAATAACAACAGATGGAAAGTACTTCATAGGAATATTAGAAGGTTATGACAATCTAACGAATATAATATTGTCAGAAACACAAGAAAGAGTAATATTCAAAGATGAGGAAGGTATAATAGAAGATCTCGGGGTACAAGTGATACGAGGCGACTTAGTTTCATGTGTCGGCTTGATCGATGAACAAATAGACAAACAAATTGATTGGACAAAAGTGAGAGGTGATCCACTACTGAAGACCAAAAAATCTATACAATAAAGTGATAAGGGACGAAGAAAGTGCTTTTAGAAAGGAAAAGTCACTGCTTTTCGATGTAATGATAGAGACAACTTTGAATAAAGAAGCTACGAAATGGTATATAGCACCAAGAAAATAAATTTAATATTTCACGTATCAAATTGTTAATTATAAATCTTTGAATCAACGTACTTCTTTTCCTCGCCAACACCAATATGTGGTGGGATACCAAATCCTTTCAATTTAACAGCCAATTCTAATAAATAATCTATAGCCTCATTGTAAACCTTGGCTTTCCATACAGTCTCACCCCAGACATAGATACCATGTCTTCTCACAATAACAGCTGTTGCACTTGGATATTCCTTGATGGCTTTTTGTAATGTATCTGTTAAATCTTCTTCATGTGCTGTGTTTTCAATAATTGGGATTGTTAAAGTATCAAAGAAACTTAAATACCCTGGTTCTGTAACTTTTGGAATAGCTTTGATTTGTTCAATATTGGCTATTTTGAATTCCTTTTCATATAATAATGACACTAGCACAGCTGATTGGGAATGTGTATGTATGCAAGCACCAGCATTTCTCAAAGTATAAGCTGACATGAATAATGGAGTGCAAGCCGATGGTTTATAGATTTTCGGAGTTCTTAAATACTTTCCAGATTCTAAACTCATGACAAACATATTTTCTGGTAACATTCTCTCTTTTTGGACACCAGAAGGGGCAATGAAAATCTTATTATCATCTCTTATACTTATACCTCCACCAGTACCTGTGACCCATCCATTATTGTAGAATAATCTGCATAGCTCACAAATCAAGTTGGCTGGATGTGATGGATCTGTGCTTGTGATCAGTACATCGTTTGGATCCAATTTGGAAACAGTAGTATCGTCCTCTGACGAAGCATGGTTACAAAAACAGCTTGACATTCTCAATTGATTATTCCTCCCTTCTATTTCAGGTTGTTACTCATTTACGTTGTTAAGTTCATGCCATTTCTTTTCAGTCAATCTTTTTAGGCACATGCTCAGATTTTTTGTTCAGTGTGGCTCGGAAATATCAAGCCACATAGATGTGGCTAATGGTTGAACTGATAGAGCACAGTGAACTACAAAAGCCCGCAAACCTGAACTCATAATAAAGATTCATTGCAAGCAGGTGTTTAGATTCTTATTGGTTTTGAATAAATAACATTCGTATATTTCTTGGTTCACAACCCCATTTCTGAGGCAATGTCTTTCGTTAAAGGTCTGTTTTGTATTGCTTTGGATTGGGTTATTGGTTTAACATGGCTTGGTTTCTTCGGTGTATCAGTTTCTGAAACTTCTAGGTTTGGAGGTACAGCGAATGAATAAAAGGTATCTGCACGTTCAGGAAGGTCATAAAACCAACCTCTGGAGTTCAAGATATTCATGAACGCATTCATAGTCTGTAAAGATTGCAAAGTTCGTTTAGACCCAACGATAATAAGTTTAGATCTCGCTCTAGTGATTGCAACATTGACTCTCCTCCACTCCTTCAACAAACTACCTGCATCATTTCTATTGTTCGATTTCACTAACGAAATTATCACACAATCTTTATCACGACCCTGAAACTGGTCTGCAGTTAATAGTTCGACCTCTTTGCGTTCATAAAACTTCCTATAAAACAAGCGTAACTGTGCCCTATAAAATGACATGACACCAATGCTCGATTGGCTAACCCCACAAAGGATCATAGCTTCAACAATTTGATAGATAAGTTCAGCTTCCTTGACATTCTCAATATTTTCTCTTGCCGTTGTCTCTTCACACCCTCCAACAGCATCATGATTCAAAAAAATGACTTTCCTGCTTTCATCTAAAATATTCTCAATCCAGTGTAGATCAGGTTTCAGGTCTGGAGAACAGCTCTCATTAATTTTTGGAAGGTTTGGAATTTTCAAGGATTGGTTTGCCACTGCCTCTGAACCACACTTCAATCTTCCCTCATAAATAATAGTATTAGACAAAAGCATGATATCACTGCACATTCTGTATTGATGGGTTAGATCAACGACTGCATCTGGATGATTTTCACTCAAGGTCTTGAACAAACTCTTTGAAAGGCCAGCTTTGGCCTCATTGTTCACAATCAAGGGTGGTAACTGATAATGATCACCGACCAAGACAAATTTGTCACAAAAGGCCAACGGTCCAAGGCATATAGGCATAGAAACTTGGGAGGATTCATCAACAATGCAATAATCAAATCTCCTTCTATTGAAAATCCAGTCTGATATACCTAGACAAGTTGTAGCAACAACAGGAGGGTCTAAAAACGCCTCAGACAATTCAGTGTTAGTCTTCACACTTTTTTGATATGGAGAGAATTGCTTGATACAGGGATGAATTCTAGAGGAAGCACCCAATCTTACAATTCCGATTCCGTCGTCTTTGATTTTTAACAAAATGTTGTCAACCGCAGAATGGGTATAAGATGTGAGAAGAACACTTTTACCTTGGCTAACTAATAAACGGATCAACTGGGCAATAACCGTAGTCTTACCAGTACCAGGCATCCCAAGAAGTAACGCGTAATCCTTAGCAGAGAGAACTTTATCAAATGCTTCAATCTGGTCTGAGTTGAAAGTGTGCTTCTCTGGAAGTTTGTATGCCAGAGTCTTATCCATGAACAAGGGGGTTCTTTCTTCAACGATTAATTCTCTCCTTGAGACGTCACCATCTTTCAAAAACAAGTTCAACAAGTTGGAACGAGCAGACTTCAATCCATGAAACATTTCGTCCTTATCAATTCTATAAGTAACAACTTCGTTCAGCTTACCATTCTTTTTCATTGGTCTCAAAACTGTTTGATACGTCTGGTTATTAATATCGTTAAAATCATCAAGCTTTATGTTATTATTTTTTAGTCGTCTATTGGTGGATATAGTTATTTCATCAGGTCTTACATGAACCACAAACCCAGAACAGAGAGCAAAGTGACCAGATTCATCACTAACAATAATTCTGTCATGTCTGGCAATTTGAGTTGTATTTAGAGGTGCGCCTTTGACGCCTCTTTTGAAAGTATAATGGTAAGTCTTGTTCTCTTCTTGATCATCATCAGTGGCCATCTTTATCACCAAATTACTCAAGCACTTACCAGAGGTCCTTTCTCTTGTTGGACCGTCGATGAGAAACAAATCTTTTTTTAGCAAGTTAATTGATCCTTCTTCCTTTGTAATCAACTCGTCCCAATAATTGAAAAAGTCTTTATGCACCTGCTTATCAAGATGAATTGTAAGGTCATCATAAACATTATCCTTGAGCCCACTGTTTTCGGCATCACCGTTTTCCATAAGTTTGTTGTATGTCATACACTCAGAAATAGCATAACATTTATCACAGTCCGCAGACCGCTTGAGATCAGGTAATGTTCTGGTACCCTCCTTCAAGTATTTGGATAGAAAATTTCTGCACATCACTAAATCTTTTAAACGTCGATCATCAATCTCAAATTTAGTGGTCTCTTTAAGTCTAGTATAGACAAGCATGAAAAATTCGACATCCATCTCATATCTGTCCCTCAAAAGTAAAGTATAGAGTGAAGCTTGTGCACCATGTGCCAACTGGGCCCTGTTCCCTGATTTGATTTCTAGCGGTGTAATAAATTTCCCCTTCTTGGCAGAGTTTTGTAAATTAGCCTCTATGGTAACATCTATTAACCCACGCAAACCATATATTGGTGACCAAATATTTTCCTCAATATCCAATATGTTGCTTGCGGAAAACAAAGGCTTTTCTCTCTTTCCAGAAACATTGATCTTAGAGTGAGAACGTGGTTTATCGCTCACATAAGTTTGAAACCAGATCTTGATGTAAGGTAAATGGTTTTGGACTTCTTCTCGAATTGAATCTTTTGACTCATCCATGACTAAAATCGTTAAAATATTAGATTCTAGCTCTTGATTCAACTCTTGTTCCAAAAACACATCATCACATCGTCTTTCACGTAGAACCGACTGAAAAATAGCATGAACAATTTCACCAACAATCAAAGGGACATTATATTCACCCCGGGAATCAATTCTGGTCTTCAAAACAGATCTTCTGTAACAATTTACGGTATCACCGATTAAGGTTGCAGAAAGTAACAAGTCAGGGTTCCAAATTAGTAAATTATCACTATCTTTATCCACTATTTTAATGTTGTTTCCCACTATGTGGATAACATCACCAGATTCTATCTCAAGTCTAACCCAAGGATCCCTTACGACAAGTTTGTGAGTAACGCCATCTGCATCCAATGTAGTCAAAATCTTTTGTTCTCTTTTGATATTTTTTTGCATGAAGAACGTAGTTAAAACGTGCGACACTTGAAGTCTCTTCACTCCCTTTCTTTGTACAGCAGCCCTTGCCAGATTTTCATCCGGTTTCTTGAAATTCTCGACTTTCATTGAGTCAGTTCTATCAATATCTTGCTTAAAAATTTTGTGTCCTTCAAAGTCCACTTTCTGAATATGTTTTTCCTGAGTAGTGAGCTTAGCGGTATATTGAGATGCAGCAGTCAGAGGAGCTTGCGTCAACTTTTTATCCAGCATCTGGTCGAACTCATCGTCATCCATGTCATCATCCATGTCATCAAATTCATCAACTTTGACCTCATCTTTCAATCTGTTTTGACTCAACCTCTGCGATATATTTTCCATGTCCTTTAGATTTACATCCTTCAGAACATGACTTAAATCTTTAGGCCGACAGGTGCTCTGCAGTTGTGATGATTGTGGTTTTTTTTCTAGAGCTTTATCTAAATCATTCATGAAGTCGTCACTGAAATCATCACTGAAAAAGTCACTAGATAAATCAAACGGGACATTAGACTTCTTTTCTATAGGAATGACAGGTACAATTTGGTTTGAACCAGTGTCACCTATGGCCATTTCTTCGGCCTTCTCCTGGTTCTGCATCTCTACCGTCCTCTGTTCCTTTTGAATCCCTGATGTGTCAACGAGACTGGTATCAAACCCGCTCTCAATAGCGTTGATCAAACTTGAAATATCCTTCCTGTTAATCGTTCCATGCAAGGGTGTAGCAGGGGTGTTTGTATGTGACCTATGAGCCATAAACTTGGACTTTTGACCAGTCAATGTTTTGACACTGTTGCAATTTGGAAAACTCTCGCTCTTAGGTTTCAAAAGCACAGGAGTTGTTTTCAAAGCTGTAGGCGATCTTTGAGAGGCAAAATTATCATACATCATTACTTGGTACTTGTTGGAAAGACTACCGGTTGGCTCTATCTTAAGTTGTTCAGTTGCTAATGGAGATGATGGCAGATTTCCTTGGGCATTTGCATTAGGATCTAGTTGTTTGTTTTGCTTTGGAGTGGGGGCCCAAAATACATGGTCATCAGAGCTATGATTATCATTCCGTACAGTGTCTTTGATATCCTTTGCAAGTGGTGTTTCTGATTCATTCTTGGGTATATTTGGATCTATTTTGACTTGTTTCAATGGCGTAGAGCAATTCAAGTTATTGGATGGGGCAAATACATATTTTGCTTTTAACCTGGGATGAGGTATTTCATTCTCCTTCTGATTAGCGTCCTTCCTCCTCTTGTCCAATCGAAACTTTCTAGGCGATATAACCTGCTTAGAATCCCTTTTCCTATTGGACATGGGTCATTTCTTGGTTCTCACAACTTCTGTTTAATCATGATGAAAGCGATCTTTGATTTGTGATATTTTGTTTTTGTGATGCGTTTTTCAAATCCGACCGCGTCTCTTCACGTGAGTTTCACGTTTCACCAGTTTCGTGTCAGTCCTATAATGTGAAAACTGTATTGTGTATTGTGGAGGAAATAGTGATAAAGAAAAAGTATTGAAGGTTGAAGCTGAAAACTGAAATGAGGTGCTCACTGCTTTCCTAATTACGCAGGCTGGTAGTCAATTCTCTGGCAAATGGCGACTAAATTGCAAGACTCTCTGTGCACAATCAAGACGCTATATATGCCTGATCTGGGAATACCTGCGACAACCTCCAGCTTATTGTCGTAAAAGCCCGCTCAAGAGTCGCTAAGTATATTCAGCATTCGGTATCTGTCTAGAAGTACGTGGATTTCCCTTTTCATCTAGGAAGATTCAGTTTATTCTACATCTTCAAAGTTGAAGGTCGCTACTTTCCTCAATGGGTAATGTTGGGCTCGAAAGCTTCATGTGAAGGGAGAACGGAGTCAGCATTTCCACATCTTGAATAACGAAATATCGCTTATAAGATTGGATTGTGTGCTGAAGATGCAAGATACAGACTGTTAAATCACAGAGAAATTGACTCCTCCATCAATGACTTTCGTTCAGTCTGATAGTCTGTCGCAAAAATTAACGGATTGGAGGGCTAGAGTTCGAAGTCTAAAAGAGCATGAGCTTCAAAGAGACAAGTATAAAGATGCTTGAAATCCCACTCTTTTGAACCCACTACTAGGACACAACACATCTAATCATTGATCATAGTCTCATCATTTTCTATTTTATAGCGTCTTTCATATTCAATCCATCGACATGCCACAAAGAGTTACTTGGGACGATTTAAACACTACTGGTAACCCAATTTTATCACCAGCTTACAAGAGTAATGGACATGTCTTCTTAGCAGGTTCAGCTGGATCAGACCCAGTTACTCGCGAGTTCCCAGAAGATGTTAGGGAACAAACTGAAAACACAATCCAAGCCGTCAAAGCCAAGCTAAAGGCTTCAGGTTCAAGCATAGATAAAGTCTTAAAAGTCCTATTATTCATTGCCAATCGTGAAGATGCTGCTGCTATCAATGAAGTTTATGCTAAGCATTTCACCAATAAACCAGCTAGAAGTTGTATTATTGTATCATTTCCACATCCAGGAATCAAGGTTGAATTGGAACTTGTCGCTGAGTATCAAGAAATCAATAGATTATAGGTTTATTGGAGCCGTACATATGAACACCCAAACACTTTTTTGATTTCCATCTATTGCTGTAGTGAGCTTTCTAATCCAGACATATATTGAAACTTGAAGAATCACCACTTGAGTTCGCATTATCTTGAATGGTGATCTTCTGTATTCCTCCAGGAGAATGTGTGCTAGATTCTAAGACGCTAGGACTGGAAAGTTAGAAATATAGATTAAAAAACAGCGTGGTTAAGCATTTCCAAAAAACCAAGATGTTTAGGAACTCGATTTTATGTGCAGGCCCTTTTCTCGTTCTCTCTTACTCTTAACCTTAAAAAAATTTGGTGAACAATTGATAAGCATTGAGCGCATTTTTATCGGAAGTGCTCGAAAATGACAAATTTGTACAACTATCAATGAGTATAAAAGGAACAAAACTGGCAATTATTGTGGAAGAATGTCATTGAGTCAATCATTTGGTCAAAGTTCAATTCAATCCATTTAGAATGCCCGAAAAAATAACCTGGGAGCAGCTTGGACAAAAGTCAAACGCAATCTTATCACCAGCCTATAAAAGTAACGGTCATGTCTTCACCTCCGGATCTGTTGGCGTTGATCTAGCTACTGGTGAATACCCAGAGGATGTCAAACAACAAACAGAAAATGCAATTACTTCTGTGAAAGCCACATTAGAAGCCTCAGGCTCGAGCATTGAAAAGGTATTGAAAGTTCTACTGTTCATCTCAAATGGTGCTGATGCCACTGCTGTGAATGAAGTGTATGCTAAACACTTCACAACACAACCGGCTAGAAGCTGTGTTATTGTTGGATTTCCAAACCCAAAAATAAAGGTTGAGTTAGAGCTTGTAGCAGAGTATGAAGAGATCACCAAATAGTTGATGGCTTGAGTAATTTAAATATATCTAACTTAAAGCTCATAATGACTAATTTGTAGAGAGAAATATCGGTCAAAGTAGAATCAATCTCCGACTGTGGATTATATAAAAAAGTGAGGATTTCCATTCTTTCTTCAATCGTCAGCAAGAACTCCAATCATTAATATATCCAGTCATGCCTCAAAAAGTTTCTTGGGAGGATGTCAGAGCCAAAGGCAACAACCTTTTATCGCCAGCTTATAAGAGTAATGGCCATGTTTTCCTTTCCGGTTCAGTTGGTGTTGATCCAGTGACTGGTCAAATTCCAGAAGATATCAGAGAACAAACTGAAAACGTTATTCAAGGTCTAAAGAACACTTTGAGAGCTGCAGGTTCAGGTTTGGATAAAACATTAAAAGTTTTGTTGTTCATCGCTAACAGAGAGGATGCTGCTGTCGTTAATGAAATTTACGCCAAACATTTCACCACTCAACCAGCTAGAAGTGCATTGATTGTGGGTTTCCCAAATCCAAAAATCAAAGTTGAAATTGAGCTTGTTGCCGAATATGCTGAGATACCAGCAAAGCTATGAGCTGTGCTGATCCAAAGTCTAATACGTACCTTTTCTAATTAATATACAACCAAAGCTTTGTTGCATATCATCAGACTGCAATTCAAGTACTGGCTGCTATAGCTCGGGTATTCAATATTCAATATCTTGCTAGTAGAACCAATTTTATAACAACATTCAAATTGAAGAGGATAATGAAAGCAAAAGCAAAGAAATTGGTATATTAATGTAATTTCATCAGAGTAACTTTTTGGCTATATTGAATCTCTATGTAGGTACGAAGAGTCTGAAAGATTTCCTTCGTCGAACTATTTCAACTCACTAGCTGTCAAGAATTTTCTTTGGTAAAAGTACAAATTGGCGATCGTATAATGAAGGAACACATTAAGTCTGTTGAAAAGATACACATTTACTAGTTGTGTTGGAAAATACGAACAAATGATGAGGTAAAAGAATGCTTAAAATCAATCTGCATCAAGGTTAACTATAATACAAAAGAGTGTCACGGCTAAGATCTAAGCTCAATAAAAAATGTTATGATAGTCACAAGCAGATCCTTGGACAACGAACTCTTCATCACCATCCTGTTGAGCTTATAACGGATGGAAGTCCCTTAATCGTATTAACACTCAGAATAAGTGAGAGCCCAAAAGATAAGGTATTCGATAGTAAGTCTTGAGTCTTGAAAACATTCGCCATCCCTTAAAGTATATTTTTTGCTGCTTCTCTACCGAGGGCCTTCTATTTAGATACTTGAGACAAAAGAGCAACTTTTTGCATCATAAGACTAGATTATTTAATTCTCTCTCATCACTAGAGATGCGACAGCAATTAAATATATCCCCAACATTTCGTACACAGTCTGTTTTGAATCATAAATTGATTGAATAACTGAAAGTTCTCAGTCAATTCATAAACCTACAATACTTTGAAAAGCTGAAGTAAGGATATGCTGTACCGATCTACCGATTTAACATGTATCCAATTGTCTAAAAACACTTAGAGAGCCAAACAAATATACCGAGGGGCCTACTGTAATGGGAAATCTGGATGATTTTATCTGAAATCGGGGGTTGAACCTACTTAAGCACTCATTACACGAAGATTAGGAAGTCTGAGCCCTAAATGTATGCGACGGCTGATAAGCTAGCTAAAGGATAAAATGTGAAAGAATAGAGATGGCTGCTGCGTTTACTGTCGAGATGTTTAGTTTTAGATAGACATCGCATTCAAATATCACTATCCCTGATTCAAGTCTCATGGTGTACCAATAATTGCGCTGATAATAACAACAGCTATGAGCTGAATGATATCAGATATCAGATATTAGTATTGCAACTAGTTCCAACATTCCATCATTAATGTTTCAGTCTCATTTTTGTCTTTCAGGAAATTTCAGGAGCTGCATTTCACAATTATACTCAACAACTTATGTCTTCAATAGGAAACACTCATTTGAGGTTCGAGCGTTGAAGTCTTTACGAACCGCTTGTAAGTAGTGAAATCGCTATCAAGATCTCAGCTATTTGCTGCTCGAACCATCTTCCTAAACTTTGTTCTGGGGACATTTAACCAACTGACAAGCTGCATATTAATACATGAACTCGCCGAAGTTATAAATTGACCCTTCAGGGAGAGTCTTACTGATTCTGATCTCTCAATCCAACAACATACACAGAGACCACGAGAGGTATTCAACGCTTGATAAGAGATTTCATGAGCGTACTTCACTGGAAGCATCTAGGGCTAGAAGCTCATATGGTACTCACTGATGTATCAATAGATTCAACTCAAGGAAGCCCCTTATATTTCATGTATCAATGTGTTACGTCTTATCGTAATAATTGATGTGCTGTATTCTTATCTTCCAGCTCGACCGAGTGTTCAGTATCTCACCTCATATACACAATCATGAATCTCCATGACATGTCACATCAATGGGATAGTATTAGACTGATAAGGAGTTCGGAGTTGAAGATGAATCAGGAAATCATCTTATTATAACATTGAGTTTTGGACTTATAGTATATAACGATGGGTTTTCACCACATGACTACTGAAAAGTCGAACTACTGGATCAGATATTAAATTATTCATAACATGTCTTCTGAAAAGGATATCATTCAGCAAGATGTTGAATCTGCTCAATTAACAGAGGATCTCGATTTGAATCAAACAGTTCAAACCGAAATCCCTTTTAAACAATCACTCCAACTCTTCTTCAGTACAAAAACCCCTGTCAAAGAGCCACGCCAAAAGTTTTTCTTTTGGTATCCAACTGGGCAATCAAAATTTGAGAAAAAGCTTGTCTTCAAGCTTGATGTGGCAATTATGACTTACGTTTGCCTGTCATATTTTGTTAGATATTTGGATGCCACTAATATTGCAAGTGCTTATGTAACTGGTATGAAAGAAGATTTGAAACTTACTGGAGCCCAATATGTATATCTGACACAATTGTTCGGCTCTGCTTATTCTTTTTCTAGTTTCTTTGCTCCAATGATTTTGACAAGGGTAAAGTTTTCAAGAATGCTACCACTTTTGGAAATTATTTGGGGATTGATGACACTTTTCATTTACAAGGCAACTTCCTTCAAGACTGTTGCTGTTCTGAGATTCTTTCAAGGATTGTGCGAAGGATGCGCATGGTCTTGTATACACTGGGTACTTGGAAGCTGGTATTTAAAGTCGGAGTTAGGGAAGAGAACTTCTATATTCACTGCTAGTGGTATTGCTGGTGTTATGCTTTCAGGCTTAATTCAATCCGGCCTTCAAAAAAATCTTGACGGAGTTCGGGGACTGGCCGGTTGGAGATGGCTTTTCATTATTGACGCTGTCATAACTTTCCCAATTGCTATTCTTGGATTCTTCATTTTCCCAGACTCTCCAGAGAATGCAACAGTTAAATTCTATCTGTCCCAAGAAGAGATCGACTTCTCCAGAGAGCGTATTAAAATCAATGGTAAAAATAGAGTTGACAAGCTGGATCATACAGTATTCAAGCGAGTGTTTACTAGTTACCAATGGTACGTATTTGTGATCAGCTGGATCCTTTGGGGATTTAGTGCTGTTATATCAGGTTATATGGGTATTGTTCTACAGGGTCTTGGTTATAATGTATATGACAGGAATAACATACCTTCTGGTATTAGTGGAGTTGGTATTGTATCATGCATTATACTTGGGTTTTCGGTTGATATTTTGGGAAGAAGGATTGATACTGCTTTGATATTGGGGGTTCTTTGGGTGACTGGCCTTTCTATTGTTAAAGCATGGAATGTTTCAAGAGCTACTTTGATTGCTGGTTACATGCTGCAAGGTGTTTCATACGCTGTTAGCCCTGTCATTGTCGGTTGGTGTAATGAACTTTGCAAAGAAGATAATCAATTGAGAGCTGCTACTATTGGTTCTTTGAATCTTTTTTCAGGTCTACTAGCTATCCCATTCACCATTGAGCTGTTTAATACGGATTATGCGCCCCAGTACTCTAGGGCTCTTACTGCTTCTTTGACACTAGCAACTATATTACTCTTTTACTTCCCTGTGATTTTGCTATTCGATAGGTACCAAAATAGAAAGAGAGAGTATATGAGAACTAAAAGTCATATCACAGTTGCAACTCTGTGAACACAGAATTTTTATAGTTTCATGTCCTATTTGGTCTAGATAACTCATAAGGATGTCTTCCTTCGTTATGGTTTTTATATTGATCTACGTTTAATTCTAATCATCAGGTAAGTTTCATTAGCGCTATTATTAGTAACGTTCTTTATGTAGCAGAAGCAGAAGTTATATCATAAACTTTTCAGTTTGCATCACTCCGTTGAATTACTAATAACATATTTTGGGATCTATATCTTGAATCACAAGTGAACCGATTAGACCAGCATGAATACATTGTAATGATAAAGTTTTGATGTCCGAAGCAACAAATATATCAAAATTCTAGCAGCGGTTTAAAGTTCTTTTTAGTTCCTCCACAGTGGTGCTAGTCTTCAATTTGGAGTATGTCTGGAAATGTGTAGATATCTCCTCTATAAATACCGAAAGCTCACGGAACATATTCATGATGTCATCTTCTAGCTTATCAACGTCTTTGAATAGGTCAAGTATAGAGGGAACTAATGATTTTGATTGCATTATCAGACCCAAAAATTCCTTCTCATCAACTTGTATATGGGAATCGATCCTCGTTGCTAGCTTTTCCGATACATCTTTAAAGCTATCAATGTTCTTTAAAAAGCCCAAATATCTTTTGTTATAGACCAAATCAATTCCCAGTATCAGCGATTCTGTATCATTTGAGCTCCCTGTTTCACAGATATTCTTTTTCACACGCTTCCAGGAGCCGATATAATCATCATTAGCCGATTGTAATAGTGATTCCAGTTTTGGAGCCACTGAATTAAAAAGTCTTACGAGCATTCTCACATCTATCAGCTCGTTTTCATCTTCGAGTATATCTTTATATTTGGTGCCAGGCGGTATTGTGAGATTCATTAGGAAGTGATTTGTAGGATAGGGAGTGTTTTTATGTGCGATGTTGATATTCTTCTAAGCCAGTATTGAATGTTGAAGATTCCTTATAAATCACTAGTCAGGTTAGGATTGTTTACAGTGCAAGAAGCGCGCGCATAGATTAGAATGCCGATGACATAAGCAGTCACAAAACCAACTAATTCCCAGATTTTACAGCCAAAACATACCTGAGTTTCATTCATAATCACCCGAAGACTGTATTTATTGATATTGAGCTGGATGAAGTATTCAGTTAGAAAAACGTTGGTTATTTTATTCCAAACATTTGATTTATAGGTTATGTGTCCTGTGTGGTCGGATCTCGAGAACAAAACGTGTGTGAAGATCACATGATATGGTTTCGGAATTATCAAAACTACACTTAGTATGTTCGTGTTTGAATCAGGTTGAAATGACGGAAGGTTTTAGTAAAGAGCAGAGTGTCACATATTCTCAATAGTATCTATAGCCAATTCAGGATGATACACTCAGTACTTATATGTTAGTATACGAACCCTTTTGTTAGCTTTTGTTGTTTGGAGAAACTAGAGCTAACCAACCCTCAGTCAACAATGATTGTCTTCCTCGTTTGATGAAATTCTATACCCCAGTGGTAAGTATCCTTCTTTTATTTGTGAAGTATGAGTATCTTTGAGTACTAACAGTTGATATATTTAGGACCTTGAGACACAGTTATTGCTTCTACGCCAGGTACATTCCCTAGTAAACCAACGTCAAGCTAACCAATCTTCCTTCTTGACACCACCACCTTTGCTTGAGGGAGTTGATGATATTAAAGTTATATACAGACATTATGCCACGCTATATTTCGTTTTCATAGTGGATGATCAAGAAAGTGAATTGGGTATACTGGATTTGATTCAAGTTTTTGTGCAGAGTCTCGATAAATGTTTTGAAAATGTGTGTGAATTGGATCTAGTTTTCGGTTGGCAGGTACTGCAAACAGTACTAGAGTAAGTTTGACCTTTCTTTAATGTTTATGAGTGTGGTAAACTGACATTCATCAAGAGAAATAGTGCAGGGTGGCTTAGTTATTGAAACAAGTATTGCAAATATAGTGAAGGTTAGTATCGTATTTGATGATCGTGAAGAGAGTTTGGGAACTAACAACTTGAACAGGCTGTTGATCAAGCAAATCAAGAGAAAAACTACAGTATCACAACAGGTTCTGCATTTTCCAATGCAACAAGTGCATTAAGTGCATTAGCAAGAGATAGTAGACTAGGATGGCCAAGTCGTTAATTACTAAAATAATATATGTCTGTGATGATGTTTTTTGTTTTACTCCGATAATTCATTAATTTTTCTAATATACAGTAGATTAACAATGACATTATAATAATATGTACAGTACTCATGGAAATCTCCTTCAATTTCCTCTTTTCAATATGCTCATTATTTCAAACCCTTCATGACCTTTAATAATTCATTATTAACATTAAATATTGATTTCATCTCCAACCATACCATGTTCTCTTCTTTAATTGTTCTTCGGTTTCTAGCTTGGTCTTTCTTTGTGCTTCTTCCAATTCAGATCTAATCTTTTCTAGTTCTTCTAGTTGTTTCTGTTCAGAAACTTGTTTTTCATATTGTTGCTTCACATCCGCTAGTTGAACACCATGATTTTCTAGTGGTGATTTGATAGGGCCGGTCATCCAAATTGGGTCATTTGATGCTGAGGTTTTCTTCACAATCTTGATTAGCTCCTCTTGTTCTTTTCTTCTTAAACCTCTTTCTCTTTCATATTGAGCTCTTAATTCTGGCGATAGTCTCTTGATCAAATCTTCATCCGATGGAGTAGCATATTTGTAGCACACAACACCGAACCCAATGATACCTGCACCAACTGCGTAGACTCTAGCCCAACGATACCACAAAGGTTTCTCCATTTTCAATATATATGTAAAAAAGACTTGGGGTTTAAGAGGTTGTGGTTGAAAAACACACTATATCAAGACACAACCTAGAAGACTTACACTATTTATTTTTCCTGAAGCCAATCGTTTTAGTTTTTTTTAAAAGTTGGTAATCAAGAATTTAGCCGTTACGACCACGCCTCGGCTTACTCATCACTATAAATAATTCAACGGTCGTGATTAGCTGCGCTATCTGGTGGAATAAAGTCCAAACCAAAATTACTATCTAAAGATTAAGTCACTAGGTGATATTAATAATTTTATACAGTCTATTCAATAATTCGTTAAATAAATCGATCAGTTCCTTTATTCAGCAAGATCTTAGTTAAATAATTCCCTCCATAGGTACGGGGTGAAAACAGCGATTGCAGTACCCAAAATGGTGAATATTTGGATGATCGAGAGAGGTAACAATAGAAGACCATTATCAGCGAAGTTCACAAAGATGGAATAAAAGGCCACTTTAAAGAAAACCCAAGTCAATAAATAAGGTCTTGGTAATAACCCACTTAAGAAACCAACTGGAAGTTTGACACAATCACCACCTCTTTGGAAATATTTGAAACAACCTTTTTGTAGAATTTTCAAATCAGACCCTTCAGCAGCAAACAAAGAGAATAATGCAATGGATAAGATATTAATCACAGCATCCAAATTCTTTCTTTCCGAATGGAACTCAAGCATGGCTTCTGTAACTGCTACACGGTTATCCAAATTTGGAATATCCTCAAATAGCTTCAACAATAAGACAGTATCACCTAAACCAACACTCATACCACCACCTGTTAATGGATGTCTCATATTCAAAGCATCACCAACAACAAGAAGACCTGGGATTTTGTTCAACCTGGCGGATAAATAAGAATTTGGATGTGTCTTTAGATTATCTTTCATGGCCTCTTTGAATGCTGGAAGAAGTGATTTTGGTAAATGTGGTAAAACTTTTTCTGTCAAATACTTTTTGACATCCTTAGGTGGATTGATACCAGTGTAAGCACACAAAGCTCTTGTTTCAGTTGGTGTAATTTGGTAAACAAGCACTGGCGCAAAATCTGGTCCTAAAATAACGTGACCAGTGTATTTAACAGGCATATCAGCATTCTTTAATTTCAAAGCAATAAAATGAGAGTTCAGCTTTGGAATGTGATCAGCGTCCAAAGTCTTCCGAAGCTTGGAGAAAATACCATCACAGACAATAGTCAATGAAGCGGTAATATCTTTTTTTGTTCCATCTGGTAATTTAACAGTAATACCTTCAGCATCGCCATGATCTATGATAACGTTGGAGACAGTACCTTCCAAACAAGTAATCAAGCTCTCATTCTTAGCAATATTTCTAAGGTTGCTAATATATTTCCCGTGTTCAAAAGAAACACCCATTTCACGTTCACCATCTTCATAATCTTTTCTTGATAATGTTGAATCATTTAGGACTTGATCATTACCATCAAATACACAACCTTTTAAAGGCTTTGAACGTGGGACTTCAGATTTATATGGATAGGGTATATCAACTTTTTCACCATTATAGAACACTGTATATCCGGTAGCTGGGGTAGCGCCTATGTTATTGATAGCTTGTACCATACCTAATGATCTTAGTGCTCTTAAACCAACAGGTTGCATTAGTTCACCAACGATTCTATCAGGTTCTCTCCAATCTCTTTCAACCAACAAGACCTTACGGCCTTGTCTTGCTAGCCCAACAGCAATAGCTGGCCCAATAGCACCAGCCCCAACAACTATAGCTTCATAATCAAAGGCTGACATGTTTGTTGAACTTTTTCTTTCTGATGGGATGATGAATAACAAATCTTTTCACTTTTCAAAACGAATGACTTATCTTCAGAGTTTTAAGTATTGTTCTCTGTATAAATAGTGTGGTTATGATTATTCAAGGAAACGAAAGGTATTCAGAACAGAGCACTCAAGGCAGCTTTATAACCTTTCAATATTAATATGTTCGTTCAAAACTTCATGATGGTTCGATTAGATTTTACCGTTTGGCTTATGTAAGGAATATGCGAAATAAACGAGCAGTGCGCGCTTTACTATGGAAAATTCAAAACCAGTATAAAATGTATCATCTGAGGGTTGGAGAAGGCCAGCAATTGACTGCTCTGGTCTCCCTGTCAATCATTGGTGTGTTTATCCATTAGCGTTCAAATGGGGTCCGTGTGTGGCTCAAGTTTGGGTCCAGCTCCTATACTCCAAGAATCAATCTTCATCTTCATGAAGAACCGTTGTCTCGTACATCGCATATACAAAATCGAATGACATATCTCCAGTCAAATCCCAATCTACACGTAGCGTGAGTGGCACAAATCTACATGTACAAACCGTTTACGCACCACACACCAGGTGATCTACTATGTGTCACTGCCACCAGTAAACACCTTTTATCATCCAGTAGTAATGATTTTTCTTAGGATTTTTGTCTTTTAAGGCCAGGGAGTCGAAAAGAGAGATCCTAAGCTGGTGGTGGCCAGGGCAACGGAAAGCCGCGAATATCAAGTTATTAAAGCGCGAAAAATAGCTGGGTATTTCGACTTTTGTTGTCCTCGGTTTAGTTAGCATAGATTTTAAATGTTTTGTTTACTTGGGTCTTTATGATATACTTTGGTAGAATTAAACGCTTGATACCTGTGAAGCGGCTCTGTAAATATGTCGGTCAAAAACAAAGCTTTGATGCAAGGTTCCAATGGACGTACAGAGACTTTTGAAGGTGTAACCATAAAATACAAAAAGAAGACAACAAATGTTGTATGGCCATATAAAACACCATCTCCAGAATTCATGGCCAAATCAGGCTTCTACTTCACTCCAACTACCAAACTGAATGATAGAGTAACATGCTTTTGTTGCAAAAAAATGCAAAATAACTGGGAAAATGTCAAGGATCTGACAAATTACCATTTGAAATCGAATCCAGAATGTCAATTCTCAAACTTATTAAAGCTTGCAAATGAAAGATCTAATAATCCAGACTTCGACTGGTCCAAGGTAAATATATTCAAAGATCCGCTATCAGAAGGAGCTATTAATATAAGGAAAGATACTTTTGGTAAGAGCTGGCCACTTGATGGAATAAAAGGAGCAACAGCGACATCTCAAAATATGGTCAAAGCTGGCTTCTATTATGCCCCACTGGACGCTGGAGATGATCTGGCGATTTGTGTCTATTGTGGAACTTCATTAGAAAATTGGGAAGAAGATGATGATCCTTTGGCTGAGCACCAAAAACGCTCGAATGATTGTTACTTCCTTCATTATTTACGAAGTGGTGGTGACTCAAGAGAGTCGCTAAAGAGATCTAGCTCAGCAGCCATTGAAAATAACAAGGAAGACGATAGTGAGCAAGAGCATTATGAACGCGATGCAACAAACTCTCATCTTTCAGGTTCTAAAAGTCCATCTAATATAGCTACACACTCATCGGAGCTTGCTTCATCTTTACAAGGCTCTCGTGTCTTAAGGAGGAAAAAACGCAATACAAAGAGTTATGCCGAACTGGATGAGCACGAAAGCTTTAGTTTGACCTCCAATGAAAAATCTATTAATGAAAGTGATGAACCCTTTGATGCTGCTGAAGAAGAGCATGACGATGATGATGTTAGCGAATTTGAAGAGTCAATCTCAAGCTTTGGCACAATAAAAGCAAAAAAGACATCCACTTCTCAGAAACACAAGACTTCACAAAAGAATACTACATCTCCAAAAAAGTCCAAATTTCTTGACAGTTCTTTTGATAATGACATGTTTTCAAGCAACAGGATTGATAAGCTTGAGCTGCCGATGGCTACAGCTTTAAGATCTATTTCACCAGAACTCAAATCAAGAACTGTGAGTCCTAAGAAGACTCTGGATCAGAGTCATACGAACAAATCATCTCACAAGACTTCTTCAGCGCCAGCTCGTAATCAATCAAAGGGTGTGCTTGGCGATATAACCAATACACTACTCAAAGATTCAAGTCCAAAGAAATCAATTGAGGCTCCTTCACTAGACTCGGATAGTGATAGTTCAATCATTATGACCCACAATAGTGAACATTCATCTCTGCGACCAACATCTTTGAAAACGACTGCTAATGATCATTTAAGGTCAGAAATTTCCAATACCTCAGAACAGAATTCTCCATCTCTAACCCTCAAACAGCAACAGCGCTCTATCTCTCGAGTTGAGGATAAACAAGGGGAACAGCAAGGTGTTGGAATTGAGGATCTAGAAGAGAAACCAAAGGATGAGGAGCTACGAGATAAAAACTCAAAAGAAAAATCTATCACAAGCTCTACTATAGCAAGCAGTACAAGTCTACATCAGGAAAGTAAATCAGGAAGTAAAAGTATTCTGGAATCCATCACTAGATTTTTCAAAAGTCCAGAAATTCAAAGAAGCCAAAGTCCATTCCTTGATGCTAGTTATAAAGGTTCGGACAAAGTTGAAGATTCGCTGCCAGTTGTTGGACCAAATGATATTCCAATCGAAGAGTCTACCGATCATCACATTGTTATCCATAACAGAGATACTCATTCGCCCATTGAAAAACAATCTGAACCACTAATGACTCATGAAATACTATCTGATAAACGTTTTGAAGAAGACAGAGACTTTAACGAGACTAGAAGTGGTGAAGGAGATGATATTTCTGAATCAAATTATCAAAGCGTGGAGGATGTTTCATTGAGAAATAGATCAGATCATTGGATGCCTACTGATACGGACAAATTGTTTGAAAAATTAGAACCACTTGAGACTGCAAAGGGCTACCTTGAAGAATTGAAGAACTTGGACTACGAACTTCATGATGATGTTGATGGTAGAATCTCATATTTTATCAATGAGATGCCAGACAATGAACTTAATATGACAATAAACGAATGGATTGCTTATTCTGCCCTACAAGGAAAAACTCATATCAGAGCTACGTGTGATAAAATGTTAGAGCAATTTGATAAGGAGTGTGATCGTGCTATTGAAAAAATCAAGAATTTGCCTACAGTATGAACAATGTTTTGGATATGGGGAAAATGTATATGCATTATTAAATATAAAAGCTTGGAATCTCAGATGTCAATTAGATTGGTTATTTAGTTTTGAGAATAAATTAGTCTCGAGTACTATCTGTAAATATATGTACACATTATGCATTTTTTGAAAAGATTCTTTTCCTGCAACTTCAATCCGATTCTTCCATTACTTCATCTTCAGCTTGCTCTTCTTGTGCGTCACCAGTAATCTCCAAAGCTTGTGGCATTAGATCATTCAATTCCTCCGGTCTAACTGTTCTGAAAAATTGTTGAAATCTTTGAATATTTTGGAGAGTCGGTAGCTCTTGTTGAGGAAGGGTATTTCCCTCGTGGCCTTGTATCACCAAACTATGTGGAGCAATAAATAATCTGGTCATATAATCTCTTAAAAGAGTCACACCATGTCCTGAGAAGACACAAAATAAATTCTTTTGATGAGTGGTGAAATCTTCTGGTGGAGAACGGCAAAATCTTGTTATATCTGGTCTTAAAAAGGCAGAGATACCCGTTAGTGATAAGTGAGTTAGTCTGGGGCATGACTGTAATAATTGGAAAATTGGATAAAGTCCTATATTCGTGCAGTATGATAAATGGATTCTTTGTAAAGTGTCATCGTATCCACGACGCTGGATCAAAGCCAGGATACCGGCATCGTTAATATTTGCACACTTAACTAGCCCTATTCTTGTTAGCCTTGGTAAATTAGCTAGTTCAACCAAACTCAAGTTCGTCAATTGAGCACAACATGCAAGATCAATATATTGTAACCGATGACAATGCTTAATCAAAGTGGTCACCCCATAATCAGTAATACTACTGCAATGACCCAAATGAATGTAATGTAGACTTTTCCCCAAAGCAGCTAAGGATCTCAATGCTGAATCTGTAACGTTCAGACATTTGGACAATACAACGTTTCTCAATCTTGGAGCACTCTGAACAATAGATTCAACAGCTCTGTCTGTAACTCTCAAGCACCCTGTAAGATCGATTATCCTCAAACGATCAAGACTCAAAGTTTCTGGAATAGCCCTGAACAACAGATCAGAGATATTTGGATTGTGTGAAATTCTAAATTCTCTTAACTGTTCCAGTTCATAAAACAATTTTTGCAGTGAAGCATCAGTTATATTTGGACAATTATGAACATCCACCTCTATCAAAAATTTGCAACTTTCAGTCAAATGAAAGATGGTATTATCATCTAAATTTTCACAATCCGATATTTTAACTCTTTTAAGCATAGGACAGTTGCTGATCGTTCTGAACAAGGTTGTATTTGTGACATTAGGACAACCCGGAGCATATAACCCTTGAAGTCTTGGACAGTTATCCGCCAGGGCTTCCAATATTTCATCAGTTATATCTTTAACACCAGTCATGTCAATTGATTGCAACTTTTCGCACCCTTGTAAAATCTCAACAATTGGATTATGAGAAATTCTTGAACAGTTGACTAATGTTAATCTTTCCAAGTTCACTGAACCAGCAAATGAACCCAAGAACTTATCATCAACTTTATCACAAACAAATGAAAGATTTAATCGACGAATATAACGTCTATAATCATAGTGTGTATGTCTTTTATCTCTTGACATGACCTTTGATATTCCTGTGAGTGCTTTTTGATTCATTAAGGAGGGCCTAAACCAAATCAGCTCAACTAACAAGTCAGCCCATTTTTTGCAAACGGTCAACAAAGGAACTAAATCAGGTTTATGTTGTATATATGAGAAGATCAGTAGAAGGACTTCTGGTGGTATTCTATTGATTGAGCTTTCATTGAACTGTTCGTAATCTATGGTCCTGGTATGAATTGGGGAAGCCAATGTGGACCTCAAGCTTCCTTCTGAGTCTGTAGAATCGGAAGAGTCTATTTCATTGGCAAGAGGTGGTCGTCTTCCTTCGTTACTATTACTCTCAATTCCAATCACACGCCTGGAAAAAGACGAAACAGACGATGATGCAGGTGAGTTCTCTCTATCACTCTCCATGGCGCACAGGCAACTTGATGACAATGGGATTGAGTCTCAGAAGTATCAGGTATCTGAAGAATTGGTGATTTGATTTATGCAGAAGGAAAGATCTTTGGTCAATGTCTTTGTTCTATTTGCCTTCTTGGTTTATACTTAAATGATCTGTTGACAAAACCTCTCTTTGAAATTGGACCTCAAAGTATTCACCGTGTCAATAACTCCACTCTGTCTAAAAAACCAGAAATGATAGAATAATTGAGCCCACAATAATAATAGATTCAAGCTTGTCACAACTTCCTCTCCTTTGGATCTTGATTATGACAAACGTATGTGATTATTTCAAAATCAGTCAGGTTCACTTAGCAGTATTTTACAAGCTCCAAGTTTTACAAAAACAAGCACAAATTCCCTCCGAGATCCGGTTATAATCTTATATAATCTTGGGTCGGAATTCGATAAAAGGCCATCAACTGTTCCACCAAAAACATTTAAAACTACAATGATGAATGCTATCAAAACTAAATATTATTCATTATAAATATGGTAATCATATGGATTTTATGCCTAGTAATCTTTCCCGAAAAGAAGTATTTTTACAGAATATGGAGAAGCCACTTTTAGCATTCACTATTCAATACTGAGCAGCTCCATACCCATACTGAGGTTGTTGTTGATATATAGATCTATCGTTTTCATAAGGTTTTGAGATGAGGTTATATTGGTTGGATAAGAATGGATCTTCAAATCCAGTTTGTTGCTGTTGTTGTGATGGTTGTTGAGCTCTTGAAGGTTGAGCTTGTGGAAGGTCATAACCTCCACCAATGTTTCCGCCTTCATAAAATCCACCAGTGATTTGAGGTTGAGGTTGTTGTGGTTGCATATAATTTGGATAAAACTGATGTTGATAATCATTCATTATCTGCTGTTGACCTTGGGGTTGTTGCTGCTGTTGCTGCTGTTGTGGATCATCATAATAGCCATGTAAATATGGTGGAGCACCTTGACCTTGAGGGGGTGAAATTAAAGATGATGGTGCTTGATTTCTATACCCATTTGGAGTAGAGCGTCTGTTGTAAACGCCTTGAGGTGATGATTTGTTCTGTCTATGCTTACGACCGTTTGATCCACCATTTGAATGTGATCTATGGTGACGGGCTGTATCACCTCTATTTGATAATCCAACTTCGTCCATCAATCTCTTGTAACCTTGATAAGAGCTCACATTCAACTCAAGTAGAATTTTTCTAACTTGTGAAACGACATGTTGACGAGTTTCAGATTCCAATAATGGATTAGAAATAACTTTAAAAATAAAAGTGGCACCATGAACGTTATCATGTAAAATTTGTTCCAAAATTTCAGGAGGTCTTGAAGAACTACCATCTTCGTTAGCATTATCTTGAGGACCGAATATGGCATTAAGAATCAAGCTCTTTGCATCATTCTCACCACGATGATTTAAGATCTTCAAAACTGTCAAACTGGCCAATTTATGTGTACACAATTGGCCTAAATGAGGAATTAATCTTGGGGCCAATAACACATGTCTATTTGGTAAAGTACAAGTATCCAAAAACCAAGTAATCAATAAAGCAGCATTTTGGTTAATGGCCAAATGTTCAGCATGTAAGATGATCGCTGCTGAAATTAAAGCAGTTTGTTCAGTTGAAGCTTCATGACTTTCCAAGCAAGCTCTAACAGCTCTGGCACCAAATCTATTTTGTGCAACTTGCCAAAATTTAGCCAAGATAACTTCGAAAATAAAATCATTCCATGGGGATCCAAATTTCAATGAACATTGAATAACATAGTTACCAAATTGATCATTCAATAATGGGACACAATATGGTCTTAAACTTTCTGCCACAATAGTTTTTTGGATTGGTGTGTCAGCAACTGTAATCATTTTTTGAGCAGACCAAGTACCATTTTTATGGATACCCATTTGAGCCAAGAATGGAGCAACTTCTTTTAACATGATATATTTAACGGATTCAGAAGAATATTCAAATAACTTCTGGACAATTGTATTACCCAAATAATCTGAGGATAATTCAGGTAATTCATCCAGCATTGCAATTGATAATTCTTCGATATCGAACTGTGCTAAAGAATTGGAATCAATCAATTTCCTAGTTTCACGAAGTTTTGGTGCATCATATTCTCTAATTGGTAATGGTTCAGGTAAAGGACCAAAATCATTATCGAATCCTTCATATTCCAAAGATTTCTCCACAATACTTTTGATAGTTCCAGCACTACTATCAACACCCAATTTCTTAACAGCTTGATATAAATCATCAACCATCAATTCCAGAGTGACCGGGTCTTCAGTGATTGTCACTGGAGCTGCATAGGAAACTTCATCAGGTTGAACATGAATTTGAGGAACAAACTGCTGTTGCTGCTGCTGCTGCTGTTGTTGTTGTTGTTGTTGTTGTTGTTGAGCTTGGTTCAATTCTTGAGCAACACCTTGGCTATTACTTGTAAAAGATCCTGTAGAGTCTTCACTCAGCACAAGGGAAGGTTGAGTTTGTGCTGATAATAATTTAGCAAAAGCAACCAAACAAGCAAGACCAGGCATTAGTTCTTGATGATTCAATTGGACTTTTGCTTGCATTGCCGAATCAATAGTTTCAAATTCCACAATGGCATTTTCATTCCCTTTCAAGATACGAACACTTGCTAATTTTCCAAATTTGACTAAAAGGTTAGCCAGGGCTAAAGGTGAAACTGCTTCTGATGGTAAATTTGATAAGAATAAAGTATTTGTTGGGCCTAATGATGGGTCTTGATAAGTTGAAGTGATATTCAAATATCTAGGATCAACATCATCCAATAATAACGGTTGTTCTTTCAAGAATGAATGTTGAGCAGAGGTCCCGGAAGCTGTATGAGTTTGAGAACCTTCATATTCTGGAGTTTCAAATATAGAATTTGAAGTGAAATTATATTGTATTGGTAATGGAGACTCCACTCCATTTTGGAAAGTTTGAGCTCTTGGTCTATTTGAGATTTCACGAATGTTGTTATAATTTTGATCATGAATTTGTTGTTGTTGAGCTTGATTCGGGTTTTGTTGTTGTTGATAAGTCTTATCCTCATCCAAAGTTGGATAACTTTGGAGATAAAAATTTGCAGAAGATTCATTAATCAATGCATTATTAGTTGAATACGCTCTAGCACGATTAATATCCACTCTATTTAAATTTTCTTCCAATATTTGACTTTGGAATTGACTCTTTGTTGGTGAAATAGAAAGTCTTGAAGAACCAGAAGGAAACTCTCTAACTGGTGATGCTCTATCACCAACAAAATTCAAGGAACCTAAAGCTGGAGCTGCTGCACTTTGATGTGTTGTGGATTGAGTGGAAGGCTGTTGATCAGTACTCCAAATAGAATTTGATTCTGAGAGGCCCAATAAGGAGCCAGAACGTAATCTTGGACGACCAGTAGTGGCTGCTGTTGTTGATGATGTCCCAGTCCCTGGCACTTGACCCCCACTGTTTGGGTTACTTATCGGACTGAATCCATTGTTGATATTTGTTGAAGAGTTTGATATTGATAAAGTTTCCAAATTCAAAGAGTTTGGATCATATGCATTGAAAGTTGGTGATAAAGAATTCACAGAATTTGAATTCACTGGAGGAGCCAATGAATTTGAATTGAATCTTGAGGGCAGAGTACCTGCTCTTGTTCTTGTTCTGAAAGAGCCTAAATTACTATTGCTAGTATTTGAAGGTTGTTGTTGTTGTTGTTGTTGTTGTGGGGTTGAAATTTGTTGTAAAGTTTGTGGATTCAATTGTTCACTCATTATTGATAATGGTGAAGTTGAACGTTGAGGAGATAATAATGGAAACTGTTCAGCTCCATCACTTGGGACGGACAAGAAGGACTGTGCGTCTTGATTGTTGTTGTTCATATGAATGGGTATCTATTAACGTTGAATGTAAGAACAATTGATGTTATTAAATGATTATTATAATTATTAGTTACTCTTGACAATATTAAATGCAAATTCAAATATTCAAAACATAAGTTTTTTTTGTAGTTATATTTTTTGTTTGTCTAATTTGAATAGTACAAACCCCTTTTTGAAATTCAAAAGCTTGCCACTATCGGATTTCCACAATTGTTCAACCAAGTAGCAAGTGATTAAAAGATGAAATTTGAAACAAATTTAAAGAACCTAATGAATGTTAGTGGTATGTTTCTTGTTGTTAATTCTTTAGATTTCAACGACTCTATACCCCAAGAACAACGGTTTTTTAGTGTTTTCAAGCACGAGAAAAAAAAACTTGGTTCTAGAAACACTCAACTTTTCCGGTGTATGTGTCTTATTCAATTAAATGAAATAATTAGAATTATCAAGTGAATTTGTGAGAACAATACTTACTTATCTTTGTAGATATCCTCAAGTCAGCGATTATCTCTAACAACTAAGCAAGTTTTCAAAATTGACGTTGAATTTACGGGAATTTGGGCTTATTTCCTCGATGAAGTTCGAACTAAACCGTTGGGTTTGAACGGATGCTTGGAAATTCAATTTTGGACAAACTCCAGGCTGTTCAGGTAATGTGAATTGAGCGTGAGGATTATTTGTTAATGAGATGGTTCAGGATGGATAAAATGGACCCGTGTATCTAGATAGTTCTTTCAACTTGAGTTGTTTGTAATCCAAGGAATCAACTTTTTTGCTTGGAAACGTTCAATTTTGTTGTTGGAAGAGATCCAATTTATTTGGTTTATTTTGAATGGCACT
Source organism: Hansenula sp. yHMH451 (assembly GCA_030571095.1). Classification (NCBI taxonomy): domain Eukaryota; kingdom Fungi; phylum Ascomycota; class Saccharomycetes; order Phaffomycetales; family Wickerhamomycetaceae; genus Hansenula; species Hansenula sp. yHMH451. Next base: position 506,830 of record JAJLXE010000010.1, read on the forward strand.
CGAAAAAAAGGAGAACCAGGCGAGGAGCCGGGCTGCCCAACCGTGCGCTCAGTGGAGAAACTGAGGGAAGACTTGAGAAGGCTCTGTCTGGAGCTAGGCAGACATACTAAATTTTAGAAGAGCACATCACATCAAGATCAGATTCAAGATTAGTTAGTTAAACAGGCTCAGCTACAAGAAGAGTAATATCTGAAACGAGCATCAATCAACAAAGTCATTGATACACCATCTTGAGAACACTATACAAAGAGGGCTCATTATGGAAACCTTCCCCTTTCAAACTTATATAGGTCCCTCCGTCAACAATTAACAGAATTTAGCCACCAACAATTGAAATACTTATTGTGAGGTTAATTTCTAGTTTATTGACAACTCGATATGTCCGTGCCTTGTGATTCCAGACCCGGCTCAACGATTTGATCGAGATCTTGCTCAGCTTTCCCAGTTTGCTGTTAACTCAACAAGCTCCCTTCCTGTCCAGCCCATCCTGCCTAGCGCTCGATCTTATGTCAGTCCAGTCCCGACTCCTAAGTCCAACTACAATCCTCCCAGCCTAGCTCAGGATTTACAGGCACAAAGGCGAAGTAGCAGCTTTCCCAACGAGCGCGCGAAAATCGGCTCTTCAGTGTGTTACTACACCAATTACATCATTGGACTCTTCAACTTGATGGAAAGTGGGCAGAAAGCTACACACAGAGCGTGGATTTGTTCCTGTTGATCGTATGATGCACGGAATACTCTTGTTCATCATTTCACCTTCCAGAACCAAAGTGTTGGCACTCAAGAGAAATAACCTATTGTTAATTTCCATTGGAATCTCACTTATCTCATGAAATTTTAGTAAAAGAATTTGTCAAGTTTCTTGGTCTTCGTTCAGAGTTTGATAATTCCTGAGACTTGAACGGGTTTTAATTTTTCCTAGCTGGGCTTTGAAAGAAATTTGATTTCGATTTCGATTTCTCCGTGAAAAGTGATTTTTCGATAATCACCAGGACAACATGCTGACACTTTTATAAATGTCAGATTTTAATAATATTTTTTTTGCATTGGTCATGTGACAGGTGTTTGTTGGTTGTTGTCCTAGTAACATAAATTTCGCGCTTTGGGTTAAACGTAAACAAGTAAACAAATCTCAAGTTCCAACTTTCTTGTCAGACAAAAAAAACAAACTCTTTGTCAAGCTGAACCTCATCAACAGGGAAGGCTCAGGTCATTTTCTAGCCGCCATATCACAATCCATATCCATTCGCTTCCACTTATACATCAAAGTCACCAACTGCTATCCATTACACTCTCATTATTTATTCAATTAGTTCACCAAAACTCGGGAACCCTATATATCGTTATCCACAATCTCAAGCTTACCCACTATGCCTCAACTAGATTTCGAGCCTCTAGTACCACAGCAGTCCAAGAATAAAGGACTACTGCTGGAGAGTGATAATGAAAGCATAGATGAAACCCACTCACTCATTAAGAAAGAGAGACAAAACCATTCAGTTGATGATTTGTTACACGCTATTGATAGAAATATTTCATCAGCTTCATTTCATAGCGATAGCCAATTCTTAAATGTCTCTCATAACCATTCTCACTCTTTCAACAGCACAGAAGGTTCAGACGATGCTAGTCCAATAAAACCATTGAATTTGAAACAGCAACAAAATCTAAATGATATTTTGAGTTCTGTATCTGGGTTTGAAACTCCATTGAAGGAAAATGTCATGCAAGATATACCAAGAGCCCCATCTTTTGATGAGCTTGAATTCAACACAAAAGTCAACAGAACATCTTCATTATCAAGGCTAAGTGGTCCAAGGCAATTATCATCTTCCTCTATTTGTAGGACTTTGTCAAATAAATTACCAAATTCACAAAGTTTAAAGTCTATGAGTGGGAACACTACAAGAGATAATTCACCATCTAAGAAATCAGTTTGCTTCGAGAATTCTCCTCCAAAGATCATGGAATACGATGAACTGACTCCAGAACATTCAGATGATTCCATCAATAATGAAAATGATAATGGCATTGTGAGTGAACGTACTAATGAAGAAGACCCATTTCAATCCAATTGGAACGGAAATATCAAACCGTCATTCCATACACTTCCACCATTACCTCCAAAGCATAATTTCAGTCAAGTGATATCTTCACCTACTAAAGACACCTCTCATGGATCTCTTGATGGATCTTTTGAAGACGAAAATTTGGATAAGATTGAAGATGAAATAAAGCAAGATAAACAAGCATTAACATTGGAGAAAAGATTGGATCTGGTGTTGAGCTCGAATGAAGTTTCCGAAAGAGTCTTGAATGATGAAATCACAAAAGGTTCAAGCAGTCCTCAAAAATCATTGACAAAGAAAGAAGAAGATTTATTATATAACATAAAGACAAAAGATGAAATTGAAACTGAAAAAGCTTTCAGAGATGCTGCAGACCTATTTGAAGTTGATTTACGTAACAATGATAAAAGTTCGAAGAATTTGGCACTGATGCCTGAATTAAGAAGAAGAAATTCAAACAATTCGTTGAAAGATGAAGAGCGAGAATTGACAACGACTATTGTGCAAAGTGCTTCTGCTCCATTAGTTTCTGAAGATGGGTTGAAAACTTTCAGTACACAACAAACCTCTAATTCAACTGATGATTTATTAAGTCTTCAATCTGCTTTCACAAACAACGATACAGAATCATTTGCTTCCGCTTCTGAAATAATACGTGTTAAGACTGAAGATGAAGATGAATTACAATTTGATGACACTGAACATAATGATACTATTCTAAGAGGTTTGGAGAAATCGAGTGATTATGAATCTTCAAATTCAATTTCTACATTAAGAGATCAAAATACCCCCACTCCAAAGACTCATAAGAAGAAATTGTCATTAAGCGAATCTATAAATAGTGGCCTATCCTATATCTCATCATTTGGAAGAAATGTTAAAGGTGCCATGCACAAAAGAACTGAAAGCGGCAATATCATTGAACCGGAAATTTCTGTGAAACAAGAAGAAGCAGATGTTGAAGAATTGGATAATGGGATTCCAAGTGCTGTGCAAACTGAATCAATTGTCTCTGAATCTATATTATCAATTCCTGTACCACCACATGTCATTGATTCTCAAGACGTTCAGTCACATCGTTCTTATCAGTCCTCTGTCACTGAAAATGATTATGAAACTCCAAGAAACTCTGTTGAACCATCATCTGAACCATCAAGAGATTTGTCCTTCCATCAACCATTAGAATCATCCGAAGCCTTACCATTATTGGAACATCAAACCGCTGAACCAACACCTTCGTTCCCAGCGGATGAGTCACAGGATAATGAAGACACTATTGATCTTCTTGATTTGGCTCCGCCTTTGCAGATTACAGATGATATCGAAGAAGGTGATACCTCTTTCAGTGATGAATTCAAAGAAACACCATTGTTCAACGTTTCCGATTCTTCTAATAGCGAATCATATCGTCCAACAGGCCTTCAAATTCAATTCAATGATTCTGATGAAGAAGATAAAGAAGACCAAGTTGAAGAGGAACAACCTATTGATACGAGAGAAATTCTAACTGAAGAATTGGATGAGGATAGTTTGAACGATATTGAAAACTCTATCAAGAGTAATTCGTCTGATTTCCTTAAATATGAACCTGAACCTGAAAAAGAATTTGAACAATCTTTCCGTCAAGAAATTAAAAGGGAAGATTCGGAGGAACCTGAAGACTTTGTCACTCCAGAAATGAAGTCAGAACTATTTGAACAAAAAGTCGAAATGCCAACAATTCCAAAAACAACACTACCCTCGTTCAACAGTACATTGTTTCATGACAAAGTACCCGATGATGAAGAAGATGATTTGATCGAGTTGAAAACTCCTCCAACAGATTACATTAGCATATGGCATAATTTACCAAAATCTGCATCTCCAAGACCACAGTATAGTGTTGCACAAAGAAAAATATCACCACCAGAAAAGATTATGAAATTGTTAAATAGAAGAGTCAGCTCTGGGGGTAAAACTATCGAAGATGAGGAAAATAAAAGGGATTCAGTGCTTTCTAATGGTTCATTTGATTTATCAAGAAGAAATTCATTGATCACAACATCTGCTTCAAGACCTTCGTTCATCAGAGTAAATTCTAGAAATTCTATTTTGAATGAAATCAAACAAGAACGTGAAGACTCAGGATTTTTTGGAAGATCTTTAAGAGAACCAGAATCATCCGTTCTTGCTGATAAATCTTTGAAACCAGACCCCTCTGAAATCAACTCGTCTTCCATTGCCAATTCATCAAATATCTTAGCTGATTCCTCTATTGTTAACTCATCAAATATTTTGAGTAATCTTTCTGATTTGAAATTACCAGAATATAACAATTCATCCGATTTTGCTAGTGCTTTCAAAGATTGGGCCCTTGATGAACAAGTTGATAATAGTAATATACTGGAAGAATTAGATCACGATGATACTGATACTGAGAATTTGATTGCTGCTAAAAAATTGAAAGATTCTACAAATAAGCAAGAGATCAAGAACATTTGGGAAAACGGTTCTGATGAACCTACGCCAACTCCACCAGCTGAAGAGAAATCTCGTACGCCATCTATTGATACTAGTAAATTGAATGATTTTATTAAGCAAAATGGTGTTATTGGAGAGAATGCAAATGTTAAATCATCTGAAGCTCTTGGTGAAGTTATTGTTACAAGAATTGAAGATCATGGTGTTGAGTTAGAGTATGATCAAGATTCACGTTATACTTCATTCACCTCAAAACTTGAACAACCTCCGCTCTTCACACCACAAGAGCCTCAAGAAGTATTTGTTGATGCTCATGAATCGCAATCCCAATTCCAACCAACTCCGATTTCTACTGTTTCCCCTTTGACTGAAGATGGAGAAGGATTATCACCAAGAAGAAAGAGATTCATTTCAGGCTCTTCTCAAAATTTTGAAAATGCGTTTGATTTGAATGAAGAATTTAACAAGGCCTTACAAGTTCAACAATATGGTTATTCTACTAGGGAAAGTAATGAGGTCATCGTTGCTAAGCATGTTCCAAATGATTTATTGGATCCAACTGAATTGGCTATACCTTTGGTTCCTGAAGCTGATAATATGAATTATAAGCAAAGAGAACAAGAATTAAAATCAAAATATGGTGATAGAGTACCAAGTGCCAGAGTTAGAGCTCCATTAGGTGCACTTACTGATAATAATGTCAATATTCAAAATAACCAACACTATGTTCAACCTCAACCACACCAAGCTCGTGCCACTAGAATATTAAGTGATGAATTCCAACCTGGCGAATTGTCTAATAAGAAGAGGGAAGCACCAAAAGTGACAATTAAAGCTCCACCGGTTACTGCAAGTGAAGATATTTCATTACCAAAAAGTGATCAAGGCAGACTATACATTCATATAAATTCATTGAATGAGGTCTTGTTAGATCAAATCAAATATCATAAAGCCAGCTTCAAATTATTTTTAGATAATGGTAAACATGTTATTTCTACACCAAAAATAACATTGGATAATTCTGTTGAGATTGATAAGGAATTTGAAGTTGCCATTGATGAAGATCTAACAGAACTATTCTTCACTATGAAAATCAATTATAATACACCTGACCAAGAATTAGTTGAAGTTGTTGAGAAAACACCTATAAAATCAAACAGATTAAGTCGTATAATTGGTATAAAGCAAAAATTCAAATATGAGAAAAAATTTATAACAAGACCAAAGACTCAAGATGCTTGGGATAATAAATTTGCTAATGATGGTTCATTTGGTAAGAACAAAATTGCATTCTCCAAATTAGATAATACTATCACTGGTAAGACTCAAAATTATATTATTGAATTATTCAATGAATGGGAAACTGTTACTCAAAACAATGAAAGTTTCAACAAACCTGCTCATTTAATTGGTAAATTGGATGTTACAATGTTATATATACCTAGAGTTTCACCATTGGAATCATTACCACCTTCAATTAAAATTGGTTATAAGATTGCCAATCATCTAAAAGAACAATCCAATATTAAATTTGAAGGTTATCTATTTCAAGAAGGTGGAGATTGTGAACTTTGGAAACGTCGTTTTTTCAAAATTCAAGGACCAAAATTAATAGCACATCAAGAAATTACTAAAAAACCAAGAGCTCAAATTAATTTATTAAAATGTATTGAGGTTTTACATGATGGTAAGAAATCAAATATTACTAATGGTCAAAGAAATTTTACAGATGAAATACTAATGAGTGATTGTTTTAAATTGAAATTTTTTAATGGTGAAATTATAAATTTTAATGCAGAAACGAAAGAATTAAAAGAAGAATGGATAAACAAATTGGAAAGAATTGTGGAATTAAATAAATTCCATCAACCTTGGGTTAAATCATTAACTCAACATATGTAATATAGACTTATGGACGTTTATTTTAAATAATAAGGATAATAATAGTAATAATAATGATGGTTAATTATATTAAGTGATGTAAATATCTACAATTTTTCATGTTATAACATTAAAATTTTAACTAATATACAATACATTGAGATTTAATTTCATCTTCTACCGCCACGAGTTCTACGTTCACGTTCTCTATACCCATCATTCCCATTCCATGAATTTTCTCTTTCCATTCTATCTCTTGAATCTCTTTCTCTTGGAGCTCTTGGTAAATTTGGATTCAAAGTTAAATTTTTTTCATCCCCATTATTATTTATTGGTGTTTGCTGTATACTTTGTCCATTATTGTTATTGTTATTGTTGTTATTATTATTATTGAATTGTTGTTGAGGTAATTGTGGGGGTTGTAATTGGGTTTGTTGTGGTAATACAGGAGGTTGAGGTTGACCATTTGGTAATTGAGGAATTTGACCACCGGGGAAACCTGGCATACCCATCATCATTGGTGGTAACCCCATGGGCATCATTGACATCATGATTTTTTGTGGATTGAAATCAGTACGTAGTTTATCTTGTTTGGAACAATAAGCTGTCCATGTAAATTCATCAAATCCAAAATTAAAATATTCTGAAATATCAGCACCAGGTTGTCTCCATGGTTTTTCTTTTAAATCTTGTAGATTTATTGAAGTTATTGGTTGACCTTCAAATTCACCAACTTTATTTAATTCAATACCTGGAACTCTTGTTATTGTTGCCTCAGTTGTTTGTTCTTGTATTGGAGCTTCTGATTGATTTGGATCTGTTACTTCATCAATTGCTTCAGGAACCGTTCCACCAGATTTTGAAGGAATGGTTGATGTACCTGATTGTTTTGAATCATCTTTCGATTCTTCTGTTGTTGTTGATTGTTTTGGTTCTTCGGATCCAATGATAAATTCAATATCTGAATCTGAACTGTCATCATCTTCATCATCATCACCTTCTTCTTCATCTTCATCATCTTCATTTGTCTCTTCTTGTTTATCTGTAGATTGAATTTGATCATTTTGATCATCAGATTTATCTAATTTTTGTTTCTTAACGGTTTGGGTCTCACCTTCATCTTCAGATCCATACAAAAAGGCTTCATCATCATCAACTTCATTAGACATTTTAGGAATTTTCAATATAATTGTTTAATAAAAGTATAATTAATCCATAATATTAATTCATTTAAACATCACTTTTAACAAAATTGGAAACTTTGACAATTGAGTGGTAGGAGCACATATCGTCACATGTGTGAGCACGTGCCTTACTGTTTAAATATAATAAAACAACATTGTATCATAATAGTAATAAACACTATCTTTTTTATACATTATTATTCCACTAACAGTATTCGGTATCTATTGAGTTCTGAATAGGTTTTGGATTGAATAATTCCAAAATTAATAATTTTTTTTTTATATTTATTTTCAATTTATCCAGTTTTGAAGTTCAATATAATTGAACTGATTTCATTTCAGATCGATGAAAAATGCTGTAAATTTCAAAAAAATTGCTAATTAGCGATATGTTATGTTTTCTTTTAATCTCTACAGACTGTTCCATTAGATAACAACTGTATAGTCTTTTATCTGTATAAAACTTATTGACTTACACATCAAATTATACTAATTTATATAATGATATTCCTGGCCCAACCAATAACATAACATACCGAAAAATCAATAAAGATCATTCAAATCAAATCTTTAAGATTTATTATTTAGTGTAATGTGTGGGTATTGATTGTTAACTTTATTTATTAATAAGAATGAAAGTGTTTAAAGTTTATTCATGATTAAGTATATACTAAACTTTATTGGTTGTTAAATTTTAGTGTAGATAATTGAGATTGAGGAGATTTATATGAGATATGATGGAATATTTATTAGGGAACTACTGCTAGATGCAATCATTAAAGATAATACAAATATATGAATTATAGCAAAATTAATATCATTTTAAAAAGAATGTATGTATATCCTGTATTCCAGTTCCGTTGATGTGATCTCTAACCCCAATTGCTAACTTAATAGACAAAAATAAAACAATGTTGATGCAAACAAGAAAGATGTATTAGTAGTAGTATGAATAGTATAGTAATGAAGATTATTCCAGAATTTAATGGGAAGCAACCATTATTAAACAATTAAAATATAAATAAAATATATGAAAAAGAAGTAAAAAAGGAGATGGAAATTAAATCATCAATAACAATAGGATCCAGCCCATTTCAAAATTATGAAGAAAATTCATGTTGATTATAATATTCAATAGTGGCTAAATTTTTCAACTCAGTTTGATATTGGAAATCTAATAATCTTTCATTTGGATCTTCTTTCAATAAAGACATTTTCAAAATCAAAGTAGTTATGAATTCATCTTCATCATCTTTTTCCAAGTGATCAGTGCCTGTTTCATTATGATTCAAGATATCACGTGGATTCAGTTGATATTTCGTTTTTTTATTTTTCCCTTGTAAATAACTATCATTAAAAGAATTATGTCTTTTCAGACGAGGATGTGGGTTTTCCGAATCTTTATATTCAAATTGTAAAGAATTTTTAGTGAATTTTATAAAATCTTGTTTAAATTTTTGCAAATATTTGAAATTCTTAATTAATTTTTCCACAGAATCACATCTTTCCACTTGAGATTTTTCTTCAATTGAATGGAAGGCACATGTAATTTTCTTCTTACATGGTTGTTTATTATATCTTGTAACAACATTACAATTCAAATCTTGATGATAATAATAAGAAATTTTGAAATCATTCGATGGTAAAGTTGGAGGATCTTTCAATGATTAGTATACATGAGTTCATATTCAATTAAGGACAAATTAACCAAAAACTATCCAGGTAAATAAACTTAAAAAAAAAGGAAACGCCTGGTCATTGTCCAACACTGATGTAATGAATTAATGAAACATGAATAAGCAATTGGGAATCATTATTGATTTGAGTGATATTGGAGTATAGAATTAGCACATCAAATATGGGATTGACGGGTATGAAAGTTTGGTATCAAATAGATATGAGATCATCTCATCAACATTTGTTTCATTAATCATTACTATGATTAAGGGAAACCAAGAAAGAAGGGGGAAATAAAAAGGTTTGAATTGATAAATGGTTGAAATGAAGCGGGGGTGGAAAAACTTAGGCTTACCTCTTGCACATCGTGGATAATCATTGGTTTCAACAGAGTCTTCATCGTATTCATTTGTAAATAATTTTCCAATTTCATCAGCGCGGCTAATATCATTATCTTGTTCATAATCGTCATTAATGGAATGTTCGATTTTATAGTTTGCAAAGAGATTAGAATCAACAGCATTCATGGATGAATCTGAATTTGAATCACTTGTTGAGTAATCATTGGCGAATTCTCCATTGGATAAGATGAGGTCTTCATTCAATTCAAAATTCAAATAGTCGTTAAAATCGAATGGTAATTTGGGCGCTTAAGGGGACTATGTTAACATATGAACTCAAACTTTCTCCTGAGTTACTTACGATGGTACTCCAATTCATTCTCGTATTCATTTGGGAACATTTCAATCTGATCTGGGAATAATGTCATTTTGGTGTTGTTTGTCTTGTTATGAGAATCAAGATAAAGAAAAAAGGATTTAATCCACCATTTATATAATAATAGGAATAAACTTTTATGATCCGCATCAAAAACATTTCTTTGGCTTTCTCTCCAATGGAACTTATAAATTAAAATCATCTTCTCTTATCGAAAAGCCACAAGTCATCAACACAAGTTCAATTTATGCATTTAAAGTTGGAAATCTGCAAAGTTGTTTGATTCAAGGCGGGAAAGATGACTTTATTGAATCCATTTTGGGTAATGACCAATGATCCAGATCTTAATAGCCAGAAAGTGAAAATAAACCCATTAAGAAAGTAAATGTCAATTTATATGAATGTAGTTATCAATAATCTATTGATGTCTAACATATTTGATTCATATCAGCTATTCATGACTTTTGTACTCCATTTCTTGTTCATCATTTTGTATTGAATATCCTAAAGAGATTGGATCAAATTTAGACCGCATAAGTGACAAAACTATAATGTGTTCTAAACTTTGACTTTAATATACCCCGATTTACTATAGATTAATTGAATGATAAACCCCAATCCTCTATTGCTTGATATAACTTGTGTGAATGGAAGTAACCCTTTCCTTTGATTCTATTCTTTCATTTTGTTCAGCTCATCTTATTTATAATCATCTTATTATGTACAACCCAGTACTTGTCCTATTTATAAGATGAAATTCGGAAAGTTAAGTATGTATTAATATCTATAGATTATTTCCTAAAATCAATCTACTAGATTTCAAATTTACTAAATCGGGAAACTTTAAAGATAAAATGGAGTAGGGCTACATACTTTGATCCACGTGATGTGACTTCAGACCTATGTGACCATTGCTTGAAACACCTACACACCTTCGGTACACGGCACATCATTATTATTTGCTTCGAACACGACACACAACTCATTCCGCGAATTTCGAACAACTGTTTTTTTTTTCTTCGCTGTTCTCACTAGTAAGAAAATTTTGTGTGGTCCATTACTGAATTTGGTTGATTTTTCCAATAAAACATTTTTTTGAAAAAGCTTTAGTCTCTTCTTATTTTATAAAGTTATAGACAACGAAACTATACAAAAATGTATGTGGAACATAAAGAAAGAGGAATGAAATAGAAGATATGGAATGATATGAAATGTTATTACCTGAAGGATTCGAATGAAATGAATGAATAGAAAGATTTGAATGGGAACCATGAGATTTATACTATTTTGAAATTTACATTAAAAGATTTATAACAAAGATTAAAGAAGGAATGATGGAATCACAGAATCAAAGAATCATAAAGGGAAGAATCATAGAATAATGAGATAAGAAAATCGGATTACACTAGAAGAGGTACCAGGGGAATACTTGTAAAATCAATTTCATTTGAGATGGAATAATATTACAGCACCATGAAAGTGTGAAGCATTTCCATTAATTTTATATCGTTCAAATCATATCCTCTTCCAATTAAATGAATCGAATACTAACAACTCTATATAGGACTAAAAGAACAAAGAAGGTTGGTATCACAGGTAAATTTGGTGTTCGTTATGGTTCATCATTAAGACGTCAAACCAAAAAATTAGAAGTTCAACAACATGCTCGTTATGATTGTTCATTCTGTGGTAAAAAAACTGTTAAAAGAGAAGCTACTGGTATCTGGAATTGTCATAGTTGTCGTAAAACCGTTGCTGGTGGTGCTTATACTGTTTCAACAGCTGCTGCTGCTACTGTTAGATCAACCATTCGTCGTTTAAGAGAATTGGCTGAAGCTTAAGTTGAATTTGTTTTGGAAAAATATAAATTAATAAATGATTAAAATTTAGGTTGATGATAATTGTAATTGAAAATATGATGATTGTAATATTATTGGACATATTAAGTTGAATTTATTAGAGAAAATACCAATATAATTTGTTCTTATTGAGAATTATATAACTAGTCTGATTGTATTCATATAATCAGTCTGATATTGTAATACAGCTATATGAATGGTCTACTTTACGTTTTCTTGTACAAGCCGAGGTTCCTGATCAAATTGATAAGAGTTATAACCCGTATTACGGAAGCAATAATATTACATCCATTTACCCCAGATTTCGATTAATCACAAGTAATCACAATTAAACAAAGAATTAAAGTCAGAAATCCCCGGGGCTGTTAAATAAATCGTGGAGTAGTAACAAAGTGATAAACACATTACTACTCTATTACTCTATAACACTTTATCACTTCAATCACTTTATTAGTTTATTACTTGATCTTCATTATTTCACTTAATTCCTCTTCACTACTTGTTATTCTCCATTCTTCCAGCGCGTGATCTCCGTCTGGTCTGCCCGTGGCCCAACCATAAAGCCCTGCCTAGCCTCCTTTGCACTTCTCCGGTATTAAATCAATTAACCACAAAAACCATTGATCCGCTATTCTCCAGGAGAAATGGTTATAAAGTAGAGTGTCTTAATAAATATAAATGAATGATGTCAAGAATTTATATAAATATCACAGGGATTCCTTAATTTTGATCCTTTTCTCTTTATAACTTCTTTCCTAACAAATTTTAATTAAAACAATGTCTGATAAGAAAAGATCATCAAGTACTGCTGTCAATTTAATAGCTGGTGGTACAGCTGGGCTGTTTGAAGCATTATGTTGTCATCCTTTAGATACTATAAAAGTTCGTATGCAATTGCATCGTAAGAGTGGGATTGTTAAAAATCCAGGGTTTATAAAGACTGGTATTTCAATTGCCACAAAGGAAGGTTTTACAGGATTATATAAAGGTCTTGGAGCTGTTGTTATTGGTATTATACCAAAAATGGCTATAAGGTTTTCATCTTATGAATTTTATAGAGGGTTACTAAAAGATACCAGTGGGAATATTTCTACAGGTTCTACATTTATTGCTGGTGTTGGTGCTGGTATCACAGAAGCATGTTTGGTTGTTAATCCAATGGAGGTTGTTAAAATTAGATTACAAGCTCAACATCATTCAATGAGTGATCCTCTGAGTGTTCCAAAATATAGAAATGCTGGACATGCTGTTTATGTTATTATTAAAGAAGAAGGTTTCAAAACATTATATAGAGGTGTCTCATTAACTGCTGCAAGACAAGCTACAAATCAAGGTGCAAATTTCACTGTTTATTCCAAATTAAAGGAAAAATTGGTTGATATTCACACTGAAAATGGTAATAAAGGTGTTATACCTAGTTGGCAAACTTCATGTATTGGATTAATTAGTGGTGCTATTGGTCCTTTTTCAAATGCCCCATTAGATACTATAAAGACAAGATTACAAAAAGAGACAAAAAAGGCAAATGCCGTTGGTGAAGAAATTAAACAAAGTGCCCTAAGTAGAATTGTTCGAATTGGTAAAGATTTAATTAAAGAAGAAGGTGTTGGTGCATTATATAAAGGTATTACACCAAGAGTTATGAGAGTTGCACCTGGTCAAGCTGTTACATTTACTGTTTATGAAATTGTTCGTGAATGGTTGGAAGAATTACCTGCATTATCAAGTAAAAGAGCTTCAGCTTTTGAAGAATAAATTTATATTAATTGAATTAATAAAAGTTGAATTATAATATAATATAATTTTACCGGTAGTACATTTGTCGGAGATTTAATAACACCGATTGAATAAAAATATTAAGACATGATTATTTAGCAATTATACATATATGTTAAAAGATTTGGAAAGCAAAAACACCGGATTATATTAGATTAGCAAGATTAGTTATGACAGTTTTGAATGAATTGAATTGATTAGTATTATATTAGCATTATTATTTGGTAGCATGTTAATTTGACAGATATATTATTATTAAGAATTAAGAATTTGAATTTGAATTTGAATTTGAACTTGGAATTGGAGTTAATTCTTTTTCTAAATGAAAGATCTTTATACAATCATTAAATTTTGAATTTAAATTTGTTTGATTATTGAATTTTTCCACTAATTTTAAATTTTTTTTATTATTATTATTGAATTTTTTAGGTTTTGAAATTTTATTTGAATCATCATCATTTAATTGATCAATTTTTTTAGAATTAAATGGAGATTTTAATAAAAAATTAACTTGAGTTTTAATTAATTCATTCTCTACTTCATTTCTTTCATTATTTTCATTATTTTCAAATTTAAGGATTTCATTTTGTAATTTATAATGAGATATTGTTATTAAGCTTTTTTGTAATATTGATTTTATGAATGATTTATTTATTTCAGCTTCATTATTTGATTCATCTAATGATATTATTAAATTATTGATCATTATTTCAACATTTCCTTCATTATTATCAAATTCATTTGTTATAGATTCATCATTTATATTTAATGGGGACTTTAATAATTGATTATATATGGAAGGGTTATTCCTATTTGAAGTGATCAAATGAATAGGAGTTCTTGGAGATGATCCAGTGGACATGATATCTAGCACAATAAGGTAGCACAGTTATAATGTCTTGAGTAATCACAATAACCAAAGTTGTCTTATAATAGACTTATAACTGGTTTCTATGGTGATATATATATTTTGAATTAATAGATTTTTTTAAAAAATTTAAGCGATCCGATCCTTAAATGCAGCACGAAAATTGAACTTATAAACAATATTTAATTATCAAATATTGTTTGAATGTGTAATAGAATATAATGATGATGATATTGAGAAAGGAAAACAGTACTTAATTAATGATTAAATAGATATGAATTTATCAAATAAAATAACTTTAACTTATTAAAATGTTTCATAAATTTTGTTATTTTGAGGCAATCTGCTTTCCGCATTCGGTAAATTGCCACTTACACTTCCAAATTAGGATGACAGGCTGCACAGGGTGACCTTTATTGGATTACATAATCATTCTTTATGTTATATTTTTATTATGTTCAATTCTTGAAATATTTGTTTCCAAAGCAGCTAATATTATCTTACGATGAATTAAAAGATCTGATTCTGATTGAGGTGAAAAGATCAGGACACTCTCTGCTTTAGAAGGTTGCCATGATGCCTTTAATGGATTTAGTTCACCCCAACCTCTCTCCAAGACTAATGAAGCATCAAATGGATTTAAATAAACGTGTAATGTTCCATCTGTTGGATGTAAATGAGTAAATTCATTTTCTCGCTTTGTTGTATCATTGAGGAAAAGTCCTTCAATATGAGATTCTATTTTAGATTTATCTTGATAAATTTTTGGAATTATTGATGAATCATTTTGTAAAGAAAGAAATAATGATTGAGTTAATTCTAATGAATTTGATAATTTAATAGGGTAGATTTGTCTATGAGGGATAGTCCATTTAGCAATTTTTGGAATCTCACGATTTTTAGTTATATCAGGAATATCATCAGTGGATAAGAACCCTTCGGAAAGACCTAGTTCATCGACAGTGGTGAAATCAATTGAATTGATACTTCTTCTATTATGTCTTAATGTAATTGTCGCTAAATTTGATATTATATAACCAAGGAAACTATCTGGTAATCCTCCAGGGATCATAATTTTTCTCCATTCTTGATAATCGTTATAGATGATGGTTGATAATAAGAACGTGAATCCGATTCCAATTGGTTTGAGTAGATCTTTATCAAACATTCTGTTACATAATAACTATAATAATTATTGATACAATAAGATCGATATAATAGTTTGTTTCGGCTATATGATTTGATATTATTCTAGTCACGTGCCTGATCACATAACACACGGCTACCCTGCCGCGCGCCCAGCCTTCATACCGGGCTCCTTTATAAGTCTATCAGCGGTAAGGTACCCATCGATAACAGTGGTGATAATAGAAATAGTAGTAATGGTAATAATAGTAATAAGAATAATAGCAGTGATAGTAGAAGTGATAGTAATAGTAATAGTAATAATAACAATAATAGTAATAGTAATAATAATAATAATAATAGTACAACACTCTACACGTCACCTTGATGTCCTTATATAATCCCCATCGACAGGGGGATGGACGCGTTAACAGCTGAAAATCAAGATGAGATCACTTGCATTCCGATTGAACGATTGATGATTGGACATATACAACTGGCCACACTCAACTGGGAAACAACTTATTACACACCTTTCCCATCATTTCCCTTCTATTCAATATTGAAGCCTCATTCAATTTGTATCATAAATAAATTGTACAAATCGGTTTCAAGATCAGTTTCAACTTTTTGGTGGTTTTTTTCATAAATAAACAAAAATCAAAATCAAAATCAAAATCAAAAAAATTTAGTGAGAAATTCATTAAAACTGATTTAAACAATTAACGGCCAAAGAGAAATTGATTGAATTCAATAAATAATTTCATACCCAATACAATTCGCTCAAAATTAAATCAGAATTCATAGAGCGGCTAACAAGATCTTGTCTCTATTCTTATCCATCTCTAATAAAAGGCACAGCGCTAACAGATCTATTAGCTTAGCAAAGGACAATATCAAATCTAAAGAGACAAATAGGAGGTAAAGATGAGTGTTGATATAATATCCACGCTGAAGGATCCAATCGCTTTCCATAATGCTATGCTCTCAAAAGGAGGTGTCGAAGCTACAAGATTATCTCTATTAAAACATCTTGAAGATAAAGAAGAAGAAATAAAACAATTAGAAAGTGCTAAAAAATCATTTCAAAAGGCTTCAATGGAAATTGGTAATGTATTAATCGCTGTTGCTATGGGTGATTTAACAAAACAAGTGGAAATTAATGATGAACCGGATCCTGAAATTTTAAAAGTGAAAATGACTATAAATACAATGGTTGATCAATTACATACTTTTGCTAGTGAAGTTACTAAAATTGCTACTGATGTCGCTCATGGTGAATTTGGTGGTCAAGTTAAAAATCAAGGTACTGTGGGGATATGGAGAACGTTATCTGATAATTTAAATGTAATGGCTTTAAATTTAACTAATCAAGTTCGTGAAATTGCTGAAGTTGTTCGTGCTGTTGCTGGAGGTGATTTATCAAGAAAGATAAATGTTCATGCTCAAGGTGAAATCTTGGAATTACAAAATATTATAAATACAATGGTGGATCAATTGAAAACTTTTGCCTTTGAAGTTACTAGAGTCTCAAGAGAAACTGGTGTTGAAGGTAGGTTAGGAGGTCAAGCCGTTGTTATTGGTGCTAAAGGTATATGGAAGGAATTAACTGATAATGTAAATGCAATGGCTACAAATTTGACTAATCAAGTTAGAAATATTGCAAACGTTACCACTGCTGTTGCTAAAGGTGATTTATCTAAAAAAGTTACAGCGGATTGTAAAGGTGAAATTTTAGATTTAAAATCAACTATAAATCAAATGGTGGATTCTTTACAAACTTTTGCACTAGAAGTCACAAGTTTAGCAACTGATGTTGGTATAAAAGGTATTCTGGGTGGTCAAGCCGTTGTTAATGGTGTGGAAGGTGCTTGGAAAGATTTAACTGATAATGTCAATGCAATGGCTACAAACTTAACAAATCAAGTTAGATCAATAGCCGCTGTGACCACAGCAGTGGCTCATGGTGATTTATCACAAAAAATTGATGTTAAAGCTCAAGGTGAAATTTTAGAATTGAAAAGTACTATAAATAAAATGGTGGATTCTTTACAAGTCTTCGTTAGTGAAGTTACAAGAGTTGCAAAAGATGTTGGTATTGATGGTAAATTAGGTGTTCAAGCTCAAGTTTCAGATGTTGATGGTCTTTGGAAGGAAATTATTACAAATGTCAATGTAATGGCTGCTAATTTAACTTCACAAGTTCGTGCTTTTGCCCAAATTACCGCTGCTGCAACAGATGGTGATTTTACAAAATTTATTACTGTTGAGGCAAGTGGTGAAATGGATACTTTGAAAACTAAAATTAATCAAATGGTTTTCAACTTGAGAGAATCAATTAAAAGAAACACAGCTGCAAGAGAAGCTGCAGAATTGGCAAATAGAGCTAAATCAGAATTCTTGGGTATTTTCTCCCATGAATTAAGAACTCCATTCAATGGTATTTTAAATTATACACAATTAACTTTAGATACTGAATTATCACAATATCAAAGAGAAATGTTATCCACTGTGCATAATTTAGCAAATTCTCTTTTAACTATTATTGATGATATTTTGGATATTTCCAAGATTGAAGCTAATAGAATGACTATTGAACAAGTTGAATTCACTTTAAGAGGTACTGTTTTCGGTGCTTTGAAAACTTTGGCTGTTAAATCTATTGAGAAACCTTTGGATTTGATTTATCAAGTTGATGCTTCATTCCCAGATTATTTAATTGGTGATTCTTTTAGATTAAGACAAGTTATTTTAAATTTAGTTGGGAATGCAATCAAATTCACTTCAAAAGGTCATGTTAGTCTTGCTGTTAAAAAGGCTACAACTTCTTTAGAACAACAAATTACTCAAACTGTTGAAAATAATAATTATGTTATTGGTAATGATTCTTCCACAATTGTTGAATCAAGTAAAGCTCCACAAGATGATACTTTAGTATTAGAATTTTGTGTTTCTGATACTGGTATTGGTATTAAAAAGGATAAATTAGATTTAATTTTTGAAAATTTTACACAAGCTGATGGTTCAACAACAAGAAAATTTGGTGGTACAGGTTTAGGTTTATCGATTTCTAAAAGATTAATTCATTTGATGGGTGGTGAAATTTGGGTTACATCTGCTTATGGTAAAGGTTCTAAATTTTATTTCACAATTGCTGTTCGTCCAGTTAAACAAGTTTTCTCAAAACAATCAGATGCCTTGTTAACTTTTAATTTACATCAAATATTATTTATTTCCACAGAACATACAAAGGAAGAAGCTGAAGAAATTCATCAAGAATTAATTGAATTAAATTTAAGACCAACAACTGTAAAGACAATTGAAGAAGCTAATTTAGAAGAACCATGCAAATATGATGTCATCATTATTGATTCATTAGAAACAGGTAATAAATTACGATTATTACCAGAAATCAAATATATTCCATTTGTCTTATTACACAAGAGTATTCCAGGTTTAAATATGAGGGTTTGTTTAGATCTTGGTATTCAATCATATGGTAATACACCATGTTCAATTATGGATCTTGCTGATTATTTAAAACCTGCATTAGAATCAAGAATTGTGCCAAGTGATGATGATGCCCCACAATCTTATAGTATTTTATTAGCTGAAGATAATTTAGTTAATCAAAAATTAGCTGTTAGAATTTTAGAAAAATATGGTCATGAAGTTACTGTTGCTAAAAATGGGTTAGAAGCTTTTGAAGAAGTTAAAAAAAGTAGATATGATGTTGTGTTAATGGATGTTCAAATGCCAATTATGGGTGGATTTGAAGCAACTGAAGAAATTAGAAAATGGGAAAAGGAAATCAATCCAATTGATCCATTATCTGTTAGAGTTCCTATTATCGCATTAACTGCTCATGCAATGTTAGGTGATCGTGAAAAATGTATGCAAGCTCAAATGGATGAATATATTTCAAAACCTTTAAAACCAAATTTATTAATTCAAACAATTGCTAAAACTATTCATCATGTTAATAAATTAAAAGAAATTGCAAGTATGAATCCAACAAATAATCAATTAGCAAATGAAGGTTTATTAAACTTCCCATCAAATGGTAATAATTCTTCAACAAATATTTCTGAATCAATTTCTCAACCAATTGCCAAAAGATCAACATCAAATGAAGAATTAGGTAAAGTAAACAATTCTATAAATGATATAACAACAAGAGATAATTTTGCCACTGCATTAAACCCAGCATTAAGAACTTTAGAAAGACCTTCGTTATCAATAAATAATAGATCAATAACTGATAGTGCTGTTAGAACTTTAAATTCTTTGAAAAATTCACCAGTGGAGGATGAATTTGTTAAAAATTTTCAACAAGTTGATGCTGCTGATGATGACAATAATAATGATGATAAATTAGTTGATCAAGATGGTGATGAAACAATTGAATTATAAGCTTTTGGAATTGAGCTTAAGTAAGAAACATTCTAATTATATTGATTTATATTTATATTTGTGTAATGAAATGATTTAATGAATTGAATATTATTTTTAAATTTGAATATCGTGTACTACATGTGATATATACAGTCATTAAACTTCATTATATTGGTTTTAGGATAATGGTTCATTGTTTCAAAATATTGACAAGTTCTTGTTTGAAAGCTGGTAATAACGTGGAAATTTTTTCAGTCTTCATTTCTTCTCTTGGTATTGGTTTGAATTTCCCTTCCTGATTATTTTCATCATCACTTTCATCATCATCATCCTCTAATTCTAAAACATCATGTTCATTTATCCCAAAATCACTTGTGTTGAAAATTTCCACATTATTAATTGCTTCCCAATTATCATTGATTAGATCTGCCTTCTTTTTTTGTGATTTATTAACTTTTTCCATATATTGTTGACGTTGTAATTTAACTGTTTCAATAATTGAATCAATCTCTGAAAATATTTCATCTTTATCAACAGATTGTGACAAAATTTTATTTATATCTAATTTGGAATCATTTGAAAGGTTCAGATTTTTGGAATTTCTCAAAAAATTTAAAATTGAATTAATCCAATTAATGATTTGTTCAAAGAATTTCTCAGAATCATTGGCATAAACATTATGTAAAAATTGATAAAATTCATCTTCATGATTATTTAATACATTCATGATCTCATCAACAATCTTACTTGTATCACTTATATAAATCTCATTTGTTAACCGATCAATAGTAACAATTAATTCATCCATAAAGTTTTCAAAATCTTTGAAAGCAACTTCAACATGTGCGTTTCTGAACAGATTAACCAAAGGTTGATAAAACATCGTTAGCAGATCTTTTAAAATAGCCGTTAATTCTGGTTCCGCCCAAACTTGCTTCAAAATGTCCTTATCATGATTTTTGATGTATAATTTGAAAACACTTCTCAAATTGGAATATAATTCAGCCTTTTCATGATTGATTAAAAGTTTCTCATCAGGATCATCACTTGTTGATTTCACTTTTTTATATTCTTTATAACTTTCAAAGACAAAACCAACGGTCTCATCATCAACATCTGAAAGTTCATCTAGTTTTGGGGTGATTATAACAGTTAATAGTAAATCAGTGGTTAAATCTTGAGATTCTCTTTTGATTGATTCCAATAAAGCAATGTCTTCACAATCGTATACGAAAAACTTCAATCTTCTTAAAATATCTTCATGCCCAATTTTTTGTTCTAATTCGTTTATAGTCTTCATTTGTGCCTTAATATCATCCGTTAATATCCCATAAAATAATGTCTGTAGTAATGATTTCCCACCAAATGGACTGGCCATCAGTAGATCAAGCATAGTTTTCATTATGATCATTGGATTTGTAAATTTCAAGATATTGATCATCACACTGTATGGTAACATTTTATGGAATCTTCTAACTTGTGAATAAAATTCAAAAGAGTTATCATTCCCTAGGAATGTTTGGTAAATTGTCGCTGCAATGTTAACTTTACACCAATCGATAAAGTTTCTAATCATTGGTGAAAGTTCGTTTATATGTTTCTTAACCTTAATCTCTTCAAAAATCTCCAATATCCCATCATTACTTTCCAGCAGTTTTGATTTCAGAGGTGCTATTTGCTCTCTCAATTCATTTATTTTAGTATAAGCTTCTGTTTGGAATTTGACTTGATTTAATAATAGCAAGAAATCCAAATTCTCACGAATCTTTACATCAATCTCCTCTTCTGGTGTTAACTGGAAAATCTTTCCCTTGAATAAAAACTCCTTCAACAGATCACAATGACTAATTTCATCATCTTTTAGCAATTCACGAAGATAAGCCCTTAATGCTACTCTAGTTTTTTCTCTAGGTAATTTATTTTGTGAAGTAGCTCCATTGTTTGTGGCAGTAGTTCCCTTACGTTTAGAAGTTGATGGTGATCTAAATAATTTTGAACCCTTGGAGGAGAAAAAATTAGATGATTTCGAAGGAGACTTTGGAGTTTGAGGTTCGAATTGCTCATCAGTGTTGAGTTTAGGAGTTTCTGCTGTTGCTTGAGGTTGTTCAATTTTTAAGTCCTTGAATAGATTGGTTAAACTTCTTCTAATCTCATCATCATGCTTTTTAGAATTTATGTCATCCTCATCCTCTTCCTGGTAATCGTCTTCTTCATCAAAATCATCATTTGATCCACCAACATTCACTTCAGACTTGACTTTACTCGGTAATTTTGGCAAATGCTTCCCAGGATATTTGGCCTTCAACGCTTGATGAAGCTCTTTGAATTCATGGTACCTTCTAGCCACAAATATATTTGCACTCTCGTTCAGATCTACTCTTGATTTGATTAGAAACTCATAATACGTTTCATGGGATTTTGTGATGTTTAGATTGCTCCAAAACTTGTTATTGGCCTTCTTGATTAATCGAACACCAGCAACATTAACGTTGATTCCATTGATGAAGGTCCCATTTGCAATATGATCCTGTAATGTCTCTTTTGAAGGGAACATCAATTTTTCTAGCTTACTGTTCTGTCTCTTTTGGCCCAGTTCTTTCTTATCTTGCTCATAATATATTGCTTCATTCGTTGTTCCGATACCTGAGTTATAAAGCATCAATACTACTCTGGTCAATTTCAACCCCATCTTTTTTCTTTTGGTCAGCTCATCCCTATCAAAAGATTCACTCATACTGAGGTTCATAAAGTGTTCATAGAAGGCCTGTACCTTCTTGATCCAGAACACCTCTGTATGCTGATATTTTGCTGATAAGAAGGGCATCGTTAACACAAAATTGTTGAAGAAATATTTCGATAACGGGAACTCATTTATCTCTTCTTTAGACACGACATTGGTGACAGCACTTTCTTTACCTTTCTTCTCAACCTTGTACTCTTTGGGATCTGATGTTGTGAATGGACGACCAAATCTTCGTAGAGCATGAGAATCGTTGAATTGCTCAAACTCTTTCTCCAATTGCAAACGAAGTAGCTCTCTTTTGATGAAATGCTCTCTAGTAGGAGTCGCCTCAGTCATGATCTTAAGTGTCTATACTGAACTAGACTTGGGGCTTGTTGTGGACAAGTTTGAGCGTTGAATGTGATGTTTTTGGTGACTTTGTGGTTTTGTTTACCAGTACAAAAATATAGCCGCTGGATTACACAACAAAAGCGAGCTTCTACGATACAACCGAACACCGTTGGAAAGGTGTCAAGATTCTTTGCAAATTTAAAGAGCTCCACAAAGAAAAAGTGGGAATATTAACTGGGAATTGAATATGTGCTACTTGCTGATGTTAATGGTCTCGTTAAAGCTTTCATTTATTCCTCACTTTGGGGAAGGTCTTTCTCATACATTTGCCGTATTTTAGACTCAGCACTCAGGAACCTCTTCGCCTCGGTGACCTTCAGCTTCTCAGCAGCATTTGTCGTGATATCTGTTACTTCGAATCTTTGTGCCTTGCTGTTCTTGAAGACACATTCCTTGAATATTCTTTTGAAAGGATAACAGTCCACTAGTCCACCATTGAATGTACATTCGTACTGGGTGAGTGATTTTAGAGAGCATTCAGCATCTTTTATCTTCTTATCCAGACCGTATACCTTGTCCAGGTCGCTCTTCACTAGCACAGGGGTAGGTGGAGCCATCAAGAACCCTTCGATCGTACGACGTCAGCACAGTCTTTCAAGTCGAGCACCCTTAACTGAACTCTTCACCATCGAGCTGTAGTTGAATTTGTATTTTTCAAGATTTTTGCGCACTTCCCGTTGACAGCTTTTAAAGTCTGTGGGATATAGTTAAATATTCGCTTGATTTACCAGAAATTGACTCATATAAGCCGTGAAAAATCTGCTCAGTGTTGGATGAGCAGAATTCCCTAGTTTTTATTTGCAATTTCCACCCGTAAATCAATATCTCTTACTAGCTTTCAAACTTTTTTTTGTTATAAAATCCTAAAGATCTGCCAAAAATAGTCGGTAATGTTTACATTTAGAAAATTCATATGAACGTGATTCTCTTGAACAACTCACACTAACGCTTCGATCTAACTACTTGAGAGAAGCTCTTCATTGCAACTTGGAACCTTAAGGCTTCTTTCTTCATTAAAAATGAGTCCACAATTAAGAGAGCAATTGGAAAAATACTATTCCCATCACCAAAAACCAAAAGAGCTGAAATTCGCTTATGGTACTGCTGGTTTCCGTACAAAGGCTAATATCTTAGATAGTGTTGTTTTTGTTGTTGGTATCCTAGCCTCTTTAAGATCCAAATATTTGGATGGTCAGACCATTGGTGTCATGATAACTGCTTCCCATAACCCACCTGAAGATAATGGTATCAAACTGATTGATCCCCAAGGTGAAATGCTCGAACAATCTTGGGAAAGTTATGCCACAACTTTAGCAAACTTGAATACAAGCGAAGAATTGTACAATGAAATCATCAAGATCTCAACCCAGTTAAATATCAATTTAGAGACTGCCTCAAATGTCATCATTGCTAGGGATTCAAGAGAATCAGGCCCAGCTTTGACCGATGCCACGATCGATGGTCTAAACGTTCTGAACACAATTTACAAAAACTTTCATCTCTTAACAACTCCTCAATTACATTATTTGGTTAGATCTATAAACACCAAGGGATCCTCAGTTGAATTTGGTGAACCAACAGAAAAAGGCTACTTTGAAAAATTGGCCCTAGCCTACAAAACTATCACCAATAACTTCCTAGATGGTAAACAACTTGAAAAAATTAAAATCACAATTGATGCTGCTAATGGGATTGGTGGGCCAAAAGTTGAGAAATTATTCTCTGAATACCTCTCAGAGTATATTGAGTTCACTATTGTCAACAACCAATACACAGTTCCTGATGCCCTAAATGTTGGCTCAGGTGCTGATTACGTCAAGACCGGTCAAAAATTACCAAACAATATCACACCTGAACCACTTCAGTTGTATTCATCCTTCGATGGTGATGCTGATAGAGTGGTTTTTTACTATAATGATGAACAAGGTGTTTTCAAACTTTTGGATGGTGATAAGATAGCAACTTTATTAGGTGGGTTCTTAAAAGATGTAGTTGAAAAATCTGGATTGAAGGCTGAAATTGGTGTTGTACAAACTGCTTATGCTAATGGTAGTTCTACAAATTTCGTTACTGATGTTCTTAAAGTTCCAGTAGTTTGCACCCCAACAGGTGTCAAACATTTACATCATGAAGCTGCCAAGTTCGATATTGGGGTCTATTTTGAAGCTAATGGTCACGGTACCGTTTTATTCTCTGAAACTTTTGTTGAATCGTTAAAATCCACTGTACCATCTTCTCCACATGAGAAAAGGGCCATTGATACATTGTACCAACTATCTCAATTGATCAACCAAACTGTTGGTGATGCCATTTCGGATTTATTGGCCGTTCTAACAGTTTTATCAATCAAGAAATGGGATCCATCAAATTGGGATGAATCATACACCGATTTACCAAATAGATTGGCCAAAGTCATTGTCCCAGATAGATATGTTTTCAAGACTACTGATGCTGAAAGAAAATTAACTTCTCCAGGAGGTTTACAAACAAAAATTGAAGAAATTGTAAAGAAGTTTCCTAACGGTAGATCTTTTGTTAGAGCTAGTGGGACTGAAGATGCTGTCAGAGTTTATGCTGAGGCAAACTCGAGAGCTGAAGCTGATCAACTTTCAAAAGAGATCAGTGAATTAGTTGAATCATCAGTTTGAATAACAGTAGTTATGCTATAGTTTGTTTATAGAAAAGAAAGTCTTTTGTTACATTGTTAGCTCTTTGTTAGTTCTTTGTTACTTCTGTAAGTCTTGAGATCAATTTTTTTTATCACCGACCGACCTGATGAGAAAAAAAAAAAAAAAAAAAATTTATAGCGATGAGAGAGCTCACAATAATGATTTAAAAGATGGGCCTACTAAATAACAACAAAGAAGATGGCTAAAAAGAATAGTAAGAAAGACAAAGAGGCCAAGAAGGCTCGTACTGAGGAGAAGAATAAGAAAAACCAAGTCAAAGCCGACAGAAACACAAAGAAGAAGGCAAAGAAAACCGGTGAGGTTGATGAAGATGATGTCGATATCGATGAAATTCTAGCAAATTATAAGAAAGAACAAGAAGCTTTTGAAGCTATTAATATTGAAACATGTTCTCGCCCTTCTAAGAGAATTAGTGCGTCCATGGTCGCAAACCCAAATCATGGTAAGAAGGAATTACTCATCTTTGGTGGTGAAAATACTGTTGATAACATGTCTGCATTTTACAACGAATTATATACATACGCACCAGACTCAGATCAATGGAGGAAAATCACTTCAAAAAACAGTCCCATGCCAAGATCATCAGCAGCTATAGCAGCTCACCCAAGTGGAGTCATATTGTTACATGGTGGTGAATTTTCAAGTCCTAAACAGAACACTTTTTATCATTATTCTGACACATGGTTATTAGATGCAACAAGTAAGGAGTGGACAAAAATCGAACAAAAAAATGGACCAACTGCTAGATCAGGTCATAGAATAACAGTTTGGAAGAACTATTTCATATTGTACGGTGGGTTTAGAGATTTAGGTACTTCAACTTCATACTTGCAAGATCTATGGGTCTTTGATATCACAAACTACAAATGGAAACAAATAGAATTCCCTCCTAATCATCCAACTCCAGATGCTAGATCTGGTCACTCATTAATCCCAGATGCTGATGGTGCTGTGTTATGGGGTGGTTACTGCAAAGTGAAAGCAGGTAAAGGTTTACAAAAGGGTAAGATTCTAACAGATTGTTGGATGTTGAAAATGAAGAGTGATTTAAGTGCTGTTAGATGGGAAAGACGTAAGAAACAAGGTTTCCAACCATCGCCAAGAGTCGGTTGTTCAATGGTGCATCATAAAGGTAGAGGTGTCCTGTTTGGTGGTGTTTATGATTATGAAGAAACCGAAGAATCCTTGGATTCTTCTTTTTACAACGACTTATTCACATATCAAATTGAAAGTAACAGATGGTATTCATTGTCATTGAGAGCTCAAAAAGCTAAACAGCAAAAGATTAACAAAAAGCAAAATAGAGATGAAGATTTAGAAAATATATTGAATTCTATTTTAGAAAAAGCTAAATTAAACGATGATGATGATGATCAAGACGACGACGAAATTGAAGCAGAATTAAAGAGGCTAGATGAAGAGAGTGACGAATCTGACAATGAAACTGAACGTCAAGAATACCCTCTTGTTAACCAACTACCTCATCCTAGATTCAATGCATCCACTGCAGTTGTTGATGACACTTTATTTATCTTTGGTGGTGTTTGGGAATTGGGTGAGAGAGATTATTCAATTGATAGTTTGTATTCTGTTGATCTTGCTAAATTAGATGGATTGAAAATCTATTGGGAGAACTTGAAACCACTTCAAGATGCTGTCAAAGATGAAGATGAAGATGATGAGGATGAGGATGAAGACGACGACGATGAAGAGGAGGACGATGAAGAAACCGAAGATCAAAAATTGGTTGCAGAGGAGGAGGAAGAAGATGAGGAAGATATTATTGAAGAAGAACCAGAAATTCCAGACCCAAGACCATGGTTACCTCATCCAAAGGCTTTTGAATCTTTAAGAACCTTTTATGTGAGATGTGGTGCTCAGTTCTTGGAGTGGGCTATTTCAAATAATAGAGACGCCCGTGGTAAGCATTTGAAGAAGAAATCATTTGATCTTTGTCAAGATCGTTGGTGGGAAAGAAGAGAACAAGTTCGTATTGAAGAAGACAAATTGGAAGAACTTGGTGGTGTTGATGAAGTTATAGAGAAGGATACAACCAAAACTACAAAAAGAAGATAGAAAGTGTGATTATAATGAATATTTATAGAAATTAACTTCTACAGTATTTCCCATTATTAAATTGTAATATTAATATACATGTACATGATTTATAAAAGAGTATTATGCAAAGTGAATACCAACTTGGTGGAAGGCGTACATTAATCTTAAGAAATCATTTTGGTCACATTTACCTGCTCTCTTTTCATTCAAGCCTGTTTCTGTCAAAACTTGGTCAATCTTACCCTTGACAATGTCCAACATTGGACCTTTCTTTCCACTATCATCGTCCATCATAGCGTCACCGTCCAGAGAGGCAAGATAAGTCTTGTAATTCTTCTCCAAGATTTCTAGCACAGTAGACGATTTGAATCCAGCTGCAATAGTTCTATTCTTTCTAACAAAAACAATTCTTAACAAACCATCCCATTCATTATAATCCACTTGTGGTCTTGGATTTTTGATCTCTATTCTGACAACACTTGATTCAACTTGTGGTGGGGGTCTGAAATTGTTTTTACCAACTTTCATAATATGTGTTACATTGGCCCACATTTGAACGTTAGCAGACAATCTACAATATAATGAATCACCTGGTCTTGCTAATAGTCTCATTGCAAATTCTCTTTGAAACATCAGTATAGAAACTCTTGGTGGTCTTGGTTGATTTATAAGTTTGAAAACTAGTGGAGAGGATATTTGATAAGGTGTGTTACTGATACAAATATCAAAATATGGAAGTTCTGTCTTCATAAAATCTCCCAGCATGATTTCTAGTTTCTTCTCAACTGGTGTTCCATGAACTCTCTTTGTCAATTCGGCACCCATTCGAGGATCCATTTCCACTGCAACAACTTTTCTTGCCTTCTCCAAGATACGAACAGTCAAATTACCAGTACCTGGACCGACCTCAAGCACGATATCTGATGGTTTGATAAAAGCTTTATCCACAATCCCTTGGGCTATTAAAGGATTCTTCAAAATATGTTGACCTAAATCTGTGTTGAACTTGAAAACAGAGTTCATATGCTTTTCAGCAGAGACCTGGTTATCACCGGCTCCTGAGTACTTCTTTTTATTCAACACTTTCCCCATTGCAGTTCACTCGTTAGCTGCTTAAATGTCCCAAATAATTAGAGATCAATCTCATCGCATAAATTTTTTTTTGTTATCCTATAAAATTGGTACGACCACTCAATCAACACTCGCGAAACAACTATTTTCAACCCACCTTTTTCTCCAAAGATAGTCTAAACTATACATAGGTGTGCTTTGTAAGATTTGGAACTTAATACTATTCAGTATTTTCTCCAACAGAAGGCTAAACTGAAGAACGGAAATCCACAACCATGTCCATTAATGATTGGTATAAGAAAGCCCCAAAAGAGCTTCACTCAAGAGCTAAACAGTAGGTATAAACATTAGATGCATTTTAAACGAGCTCCACTAACCTTAATAGTGCCAATATATTGTTTTTTGCCTTCCCAGTATTGGCAATAAGTTCATATGGTCTATATTTAAGAGGTAAGTTAACGGATTTTTTTCGATGGAGATCAGAATTACTAACGTTGAGATGGAAGTAATTAAGGATCAAGACAAGAGAATTCAAGTGGGAGAAAAATTGAACGATGGTAGCATTAGGTTATTTTCTGAAGAAGAGATTAGAAAGTATGACGAGAATAGCTTATTTACAAGGATTTTTGGGGATGAATCGATAAAATATAAAATTCAAAATTTGTTCAAAAAGAGCTGATACACACTAGTGAGATGTTCATTACAAACTCTATTTATTCTCTATTTATTATGCGCACACTATTGATTGACCTGTCAATTGACTGGTAAACTACATTTAATATAAAACATTCTTAAACTATATCACATTTATTTCCCAAAATTCACTGTTGTTCCTGTATTTCTCTTCAATACCTTATTACTTATTACAATCATTTGACTATCATACAGCGTAAAAATCATGTTTTGCATTTGTCTTGTTTTCGCTTCTATTGTCTCATCTCCAGACTGGTTTCTCTGGTCTGTCCAGTATCCTATGTCCTCTTAATTCGGCTGATGATCTTCTATCACTAAGCCTTGAGCCCCCTCTTTCAATTATATCTTTTACTGGTGTAGGCTGCGGTAGAAATGAACGTCTTCTTGCTGAGGGTTTCTCTGCCACAACAGTCTTTGAATTCTTACGCACTGGCGTTTGTGGAATCATTGAATGCCTCTTGTTCAAAAGACCTGCTCTTGAAGGTGGTCTTTCAGACTGAACTAGTCTTGTTGAAGCCAATGCACTGGCCGGTCTGCTTGAGGATCTCTGACCTGTTGAGTTGAGAGGCTGTGATTTGTCCTTCGATAAAGAACTTTCTCTATCAAGAGCACCTAGACGGGAACTAGGTCTTGGTATTCTAGTTGTTTGATTTTCTTTATGTTTGGAAGGGACAGGTAATCTCGAGATAGAGGATGGCTGAAACGACCTTCTTCTCTCAAGCGAGGTCACACGAGGAGTTTCGAACACATTTTTCGAGTCATACGCAGGGTATTCAATCTTGATGATTTCTGGTGTTTGAACCTCTTTGATAGGGCTCATTGATTTTGTGTCGCTTTTCTCTGAGGGCGGACTGGACAAGTACTCATGTGTTACTGAGTCACTCTGTTCTTGAGATAGACCAGCTTTCAAATCAGGGATCTTCTGCAGGTCAATTGCTCGAATAGTAGATATATTTGATTTGGAAGGAGTAATATCCAGCTTATTGTGTTTTACACTGTCAGCCAGTACATTCTTCGGCACTTCTTTCGGCTCAGGACGCTTCATAACAGAAGTTGGGTTGGTCTCTATCATGATTGGTTTAAGATTCAATTTCCCCATAAAGAATTCACCGGCCCTGCTTCTTCTCTTATTTTTCACTGGTGTATTTGAAGTCTCTTCGCGTTTTTGGTAACCTTCATCCAATGATAATGTTTTAAATTGTTTGAGCTCTTCGAAGTCTTCATCTTCGGCATCTAGATATAATAGATATTCTGTCGGTATAGCCCCTTTTGCATTCAACCAACGTTCAGCTAGCCCATTACTTTTTTCAACAACTGAAAAATCTATTAGTTTTTCATCAATTGCCTGGTTTATCAAGATGAAAGTGTTATCAACAATATGTGTAGTATATTTCACCTTCTTCAGGACTTGCGTTTCGATTGATGAGTTCGAATCTTTTAAATGTTTTAGTTTGGTAGTTTCCTTTTGAACGCTTGTTATTAAAAATGACATTTCTGTATTCAAATAACTGAAGATTTCACTCCACCTCTTGTCCACCAATTCAAATTTTAAATCATCCACTTCATTTTGGAGGAAATCCAGTTCTTTCATTAGTGAACTGTATTTGTGCGAAATTTTCGAGATGTGTTCTTGATTTAATTCTTTGTGTTTCTCTCTGAACTCCTCAATCTTCATTGGTATGAACTGCAAACTAGCTTTTAGCGGATCAACAATCCCTTTCAAATCCAAAAATTCCTCATAAAGTTGGTTCTCAACCTCTGTAAGTAATGGCAAACGTAGACCAGATTTTTGTTTGAATAGTTTCTTGGTTAAAAGGTCCAAGTTAAAGTGCGGGGCATGACGAACAGGTGAGCTGAATCTTCGTTCATGGATTCTGAAACATTTTTTCAAGCAGCTTTCGAGTTCATTGTTTATCGAGTTCATTGTTATATTGAAAATCTCATTGTACTCTGTTGATATATCAATTTTATTTTTGAAAGACAACAGATAATTCTGTTTAATATCCAAGCTCAATTCCCCCAAGACATCCAATTTATCAAATATACCGGATTCTGAAATACTTGGGTCATTGTCAAAGTTCGTTTCTAAAAGGTTTAGTGATTGTAACACAAGAGAGTCTATTGAGTCAAGGTTTCTGTAGATATCATAGAATTTGCTCCTACCTTCAGCGAGCCAATCCATTGAAGTTTTAACGTCATTTGGTAAAGATTCAATGTATTTCAACGTACCTTTCACACTGGTAACGTATGTTAAAACTTCATCAATAACCGAATCTAACCTTGACAGATCAAATGGCTCTAGGTTCGCAATACTTTGAAAGAAGCTAAACTCTGACCGTACCACCAAGACTTCCGAAAGTTTCTGTACCATCTCAAATTCCAACGTGTTGTTAAAAGGGCCAAGAGCTGTTGGGAGATACTGATACTGGATATTGAAGCTGTCCCTTGCAAGATCAACGCACTTGTGAGTTGTATCAGGTCTATATTTGTGTCTTTGTTTATGCTTGATCTGATCTGCCAGAAATCAAAACAAATAATGATAAATAATACTACTAGGGTTCGCGAAAAACTACCCTCCGGTTTAATGAAGTGTGCACTTACCACTATCATAATGTATGGAACCTTAGTTTATACGTAAAAGTATGACAGGCTAGCACTGAGAGTGGAAGCATGTGGTTTGAACAGGGCATTAACATTTGGTTTCATGATAATTGGTTGAAATCTAACAAATGCTGATAGCTCAGATCTTGCTAAGACTGGCTCAACTGGAGGAAAGTATAGTGTATCCGCAACATATATATAATCCAACTAGCTGCCTCGATCAATAAGTGCAGCACAAGAAGTCGACAAAACTTGTGTATATGTATTGTGATAAATTCTATGAACGTATCTTCGACTTGTGGCCAAAGCTGATGGATAACTATTGAATTGTTTAAACCACTACATATATGAGCTAAAAGAGGACCCGGAACACAAGATATTCAACTAAGAGTCAAGCACTTATGATTGTGCTACAAATGTATTCCCCCAAAAGACAAACAAGAATATATATTTGTGGATTTTTGATTTCAAGATAGGAGTTTTGGAAGATGTTGTAATATCATTTGATTTTACTGAATATTCAGTTGTCAAACCCGGCCCGCACTATATCCCGCGAGCTTTACAATTTTTGTGGTTGCAGCCTGCAGCTCAACTTTTTGGCAGCCTGCAAAAATCTTAGATTTGAGTATAATTACAAAACAATCAACAACGCACAAAGGAAACATCAATTCGCAATCTTTTGGATATTAAGCGTTCGATACACTATAATACTGAAAGCTCTACCTATTTTTTCCAATTCTCGACTAGCAGTAAAATTTTACACAACTTTTTGACAGAAAACCCCGAGAATCTGTATAGTGGATTCAGGGAGAAGTAAAGATAAGGTAAAAATATTATAAACGAGATCTACTGTACAATGAAGTTTGTATTAATTAACGAACTCTGGGTAAAAAAATGCCGAGCATGGAAAAGACCTTTTGTTTCATGATTCGTCCTATTGGAGTGAGACAGTGCTCAGGATATTGTTGAAGGCTTTTTTGAAGCCGCCTATTATCAACGATACACCGACACCAGTGACGGAGAGATACCAAATAGTTTATACTGTGAGGGCAATATAGCTATAAAAGCTCCATTAATAAGAGGTAACCTGATTTATCCTGACATACTTATTTTGGTCCCTAGAGATCTTCAGAGTCGCACTAGCTCAGTCGACAAAGTTTATCACAAACCTCTCTCCAGATTATCAGTAATGCACTTTCCATTGTTGAATTCTGTTCAAATTTTGTGGTTACAATGTTTCGAAACACGATGTGGACATTGAAAGGTAGATGTGGTTCTTATGAGAAGTATTGATGTATTAATATTATCTAGGATGCCGTTGAAGGTTTGAACTTTGGATGTTTATAGTTTACAAAGTTCCAAGCTGTGGTATCGAGGTAGGGTGCAGCAGGCGCTATGCTCCAACCATGAGATAGTATCAAACAAAGGACCAAAATATTCGTTTATCATGGGAACTTTTCCCCAAAAAACCGTCGAGATCTTCGATTTAAGGCGTCAATTAATTTATGATTGATGTGATATAGTAAACAGAGTTATCCCACACATCGCTTACATTATTATGAAAAGATTAGCTTTCCACTTCCATGCCTTATGCTCCATCAAGAGTTTTGCATAAGGGACAAGGTGCTCATAAAGGCCTGGATGAATGGCCACCGATATTGAGTCAGAATCGGCAGAATTAAATTCAGATTGCCAGCTTCCTATCAGCAACCGCGAAGCTCCCATGAGTCCAAGGCACAAGGACTGTCTATGTAGGAGAAAGGTTCAGATCGAGGAAATGTTCACGATTGATCTATTAAATTTGATGCATGATGTTTGAACTTTGGAGGCTTCTGCTTTGAAAGCTTAATAGCTTTTGTACCAGACTGCTTTCTTCTTGTGTTAATTAAAATTTAATTTTAATATGAAAGCACATGACATATTTCATGCTAGGGCCCGGTAATGATACAGTTTATACAAAGAGAAGCTGCTATATATAAAGTTCTTTGATCGAAAGATGAACAAGACTAGATCTCTCTTATTGCCCTATACTTATAAATTGTTATATTATATAATCCATTTTCAACAATAACACTAGCGCGCTCTAAATCTTCCCAGCTAACGCTATTTGATAGCAGGAACAATGCTGTTTAGCCTGCCTTGAATATCAAGCATTGATACATCTTCTAATTGGGACATCAAACTGAACGTTTTGGGAATCTTGATAACCGCTTTTGTTTCACATTATTCATTAAGCTGAGGGTGGTTGGCAGTTACAACTTGTTTCATGATGTTACAAAAAGACAACTTCCCTTTCAATCCAACCGAATGCAATATGCCACTACCTATCACAAACCTACTAAATAAAGAAAATACATAAAGTTGCATTCCTTTTTACAACTTTGGAACGATGAACGGAGGAACATCTCTCATGAGTCAAGATTATGGAAATGGATTTACGATTCTATGCACAAACAATAACTTGCATAAGGCAGCAGGACCCAGCATGTTTCAGAAAAAAAAGTAAAAACACAAAAATTCTAGTGATACAATTGATGTAAGATTGTTATACCGCGTTAGGATTGTATAAAAGTGTGTCAAAACCCTGGTAAACTAGATACAATACCAATATGAGGATCGTTCACTCTTGAAACTACTACAAAACAAGTGTATCCAGCTTTTTACAAGCCCAATCTTAGGGTCATTTTTTTTTGCAAGATGAGTTCTGTCCAATCATTTATACCTTTGAACTCAGAGACTCCATTTGATGACAACATCATGCCAGTCGCTCAAACTTGGGATGATAACTATGACATGAAACTACAATACCTAGTGGAGAGTGTTAGAAAAAATTTCGATGACTTAGAAGAACTAACAGAGCTGGACCATACCGAGGAACTATATGGATCATCTTCTCCATCAGCTTCCAGTTTACATTCTTATGAATCTATATTAGGCGAGGAGGAAGATGATAACTTGGAGAATATTCAACTCCAGACTGCCTATCCACATGAGGAACTCCCAGTTGCTGGGAATGATCTCATAACACCATGTACGCCTATCAGTAATGAACTGAGGCACTTGCAGCTTCTAACTGAAGCATCCCTACCTAGAAAGTTCCACCCTCTTATGCTAACACCAACGGAGACTCCACCATTTGAATGGAAAGATGGCTCAAGACTGACACCCAGTCAAATAGAAACCTATATAAGAGTCTTGCAGCAAACACAAGATTTGTCAGTGATGGGAATAGATGATGAGGCTGGTCAAGTAAGAGCAGGTCAGCTATACAGTTCATTGGAAGGTCAATTTGTTTCGTCGGAGATTTACCCACAAGTTATAGCTCTTGATCCAATAAATGAAAATACTATTGTTCAACCGCATTCAGCACAATCTACCATTACACAATCATCATCGCCTCCTTCATCATTCATAGGCACGCCCTCAGTTATTGTTAAGCATGAACTCAACCAATTACCAATGCCACAAAAGAAGAAGAGAATATCGAGATTACCAAAAGTTATTTATGATGAAAATGCCATTCCAATCGCTAAACAATTAATGGAGAACAAAGTGATATGGGGTAAAATTACGAGTAAGAAGAAGAAAGGGATTTATAAATGTACACATTGTTCTGAGTTTTTTAAAGAACTAATTGATTTGGCCAAACATATGGATGATAATAAATTAGTTCGCCAGCACAAATGTCCATTTGATGACTGTGCATGGTCTATCATTGGTCTTCCAAGACGTGCTGAAGTTAGAAGACATTGTGCTGCTCAACATTCCTACGTTGTTACTTTTGAAGATGATAATAAGAACATGCGTGAACAATCAATACCTTCATCAACATCATCACCTGCTGGATCTAATTCAGGGAGTGGGTGTAGTCATCTCAATAATGTTGCAGAAAAATATTTTTGTAATTTTGAATTTTGTGATAAGACATTCAAGAGAAAAGATTCTTTACAAAGACATGAAAAATTGGTTCATTTGAATTGTTCAAGTAGGTTCAACAAAAGAATAGAAAAAATAAGACTCCACTATAACACCAAAAGCAGTGATGAATTGCAAAAGATCTTGGATACTAAAAGAAGAAAGAAGAATATCAATCAGGACACTGAACAAGATGAAGAAGACGAAGACGGTATTTATCTTGAAATAACGAATTTTTAACGAGATAAAAGAATACACAGATACAAAGACACTTATGAAAACTTATGACTTCTTAGTACATACCCTCAATACATAATAGAGCTTTCTTTAGTAGCTCAAAGTTTAACCTCCAATATTGTAAGCGAAACAGAAGGGTTTCATTTCGTAACCTTAAAATCAACTCTATATAATTAAAACAAAATAGGAAAAATTGTGATATATCAGTATCTACTGTCAAAAGAAGTTTGTTTCGTAATTTGTACCGACGATGGATCAATCATTCCAGAATCCAGACTCTGGAAATTTGACAGTAAGCATAGAGCATTTGATAGATCTGCGACATATAATGGCAATTAAGCTGCCAAACATTATAACAGTATGTACTATGTATACGAAAGGAACCTTATTAGACAATGGATAGGGTCGTTTCGATGCCAGTCAGACCTCCATATTAATTAGCCTAATAAGAACACTACCGGAAAAGAGCTGTTTAATTCACAGGTGGATCTGGTTAGGGAAAGGTTCATATGTTTGGCTTTTGGTAACCTCTTAATCTGTGCTAAGTAAGTATTGTCGGCTGAGTATGAACACATGATACTTAGTACTGTCTTTGAAACATTTCTTTGGCAGGAAGAGAAATGAATCAGGGAGGGTATCGGGATTGTTAACAGCTTGGTAACCAACTGATCATGGTTCACGATTATCACTCAAACGTTAACCGGGCTCCACCTTATCTAAATGGATTCAAAGGCGATTGATCATTTTAGTACTTTGGCAATAAATACCTCTCAAGTCTAAATTCGAAATGTAAGGTTGATCCTTTTAATCTCCTTCGAATATTTACTATATACTGTAAGAATAAACATATAGATAAAAAAAGCCGGGGGTCTCTGGATGTGTATTACACAGTCTATATTTTTCACGTCCATATTATTTAATTGTCGATCAAGCCAAATTTATATACGATCGAGCCGGTAAGTAATGTATTAATTATCGAATTTGTATATCTTTCAACACAGTAGTATATAAACATTGTTACTTCCTTATGGACCGAAAAACAGTATCCCGGTTGTCTGATGATTAGTTCGAGAAGTAGTATTAGTCTGTACAGCTTTTTGGCTCCATCAGATTTGATCATTTTTCTGTTTCTTCATGATCTGAATTTGTACCTTCTGCAAAAGGTCTGTACAGAAGTGCATCAAAAGCACTATCATATGCTAAGAGCCACAGTAACTATATATTGGGTTTTGTTTTGCCTAACTGTGCCGATAAAACAGTAAAGGCCACAAAGGTGCATCTCCTCTGCAGTCAAAGTCGATAAGAAAGATATTTTCTTACAAACTAACGGCTTGACTCAGCAAAATGTTGATAATTCGCTATGTGAAAAGGTACTGAAGGTTGAAATGGAACTTAAGTGCTAGTTATGTGTCTTGTTTTCGTCAGTAAAAAAAAGTTTCAAAGAATCCTTGATAAATCCATCTAGCCTCTTCTGCTTTGAGCTAATCGCCTTCTTTAGAAACTATCTCGCAAGACTGAAGAAGTCATATTTGAAAAACGACTGCTATTTTCCAGACTCCTGGGAAGAGACAGCAATAATAGTAGCTTAATTTACACAATATATGGCGGCCTCCATATTCACATAGGAACTGGCCCTATTATTCGAAACCTGTTGTCTGAAAGCTATTATTCCTCGATCACATCGAAAGCTGTCTTGACACACAGGGTCGATGTACTGATCTTTTTAAAGGATGTGATAATTGATTGATTGATTTTCTGTTTTCTGTTAACAGCACAAGCTGGCATGCCCTACATAAAACAATATCTTTACATAGATCTATTGTTATGCTTAAAATCTTAATTTGTAAGTCGATCTTGAGGTTGAAAAACTTCAACAGGTGTTAGTTGAACAGATATATTCGAGAGCATATTGGTGAGTTTCAGCTCTCAGAGTCCAGTATGTTCTTCGAGGCGTAAACGATGTCTGAAAGATGACTTTCTGTTTTTCATTGACTATGTTACAAATGTGCAGGTATGATGTTTTATGGTGTTTTAGTTTCTGCAAACTGACAGACAAGTAACATGCATCTCGATACTTTTTCGATTAAAAAAAAAAAGGTCGCCTGGAGCGGATATTCAAGATCGGAGCAAAAGCATCAAAAATTCGATTAATGTATAATACCACGGAGATATGTGTTACACTATTCACATCTGCGTTCTATTGGCATACTTCCTCCTCAATGGCCCGTGGCTTGTTGTAAGTGGTAAATAAGCTGGGAGATATCCTATGCGCTGAACTTGAGATTGTCTTAATACAGTGTTTGAATATAAACGAAGTGCAAGTTGTTATTGATCATTTGGTTGATGAGCTTCTTTTGAAGTTTGAGTTCTGTTGCAGGATTCTTCGAATGAGAAGACTTCAAAATTTTGTAACAGAAGCACCTGTTTTGGGAATCGCCCTTTAGATCACTTGCATATTATTTGACACAAGATGTAGTTAGATGTACATTTGTTACCTTTCCAGAGGTGATCAATCCCATATTAGGTTAATAAAATGTTTCACGATAAGTTTTGTTACAAGTTGAAACGTCAATTTTCGCAAACCTATACTTTTAGACTTCTTGAGGGAAACTTTCTGAGTCAAAAGAATGTCTCGCATTTCCTCGAGGGAAGATTAAAGTGGAACCAAAGAGAATAAGCGAGGCACAAAAATGGAACATTTTACTACAAAAGGTCGCAACGGCCATAAGAGACAAACTACATTTGTAGAAGCTGAAGTATCGCTTGATTCTTGTGACAGACGCTAACGTCAAACAACGGCGATGACCTGAGTGTATGCATCAATTAGCTGTTCATAGTATACAGTGTAGAAGTCTACTATCATCATTCAACTCCAGCATCCAAATCTGTTTGAACCTGGCCTTTCGCACCTTCGGCATTCCCTGTCTCTGATTTATTAGTTGCCTGATCAACATCATCAGATTCAATTAGTGGAACAAGTTCGAACTTGATAACTAATAAAGGCTCACCAAATTCAGTTCCTAATTCAGCACTTGTTCCGTTCTTCAAGACATATCTCACACTACTGAAATTCTCATTTAAATAGTTAGACAGATTTACCTCAAATCCACCAGGAAGTTTAATGTTGAAATTGGAATTTTTTAAACTCAGTAGACCAGAGAAGAAATCAAAAGTGTATGTCTCACCTTTTTCAAAGACAAACTCTTCCAAGTGTTTGATCTCTTGAAAAAATCTTTGACGGTCAGAAGACTCAACTGGAATAAGCAACTTTCTTGAGGTGAATTCATCATTTTCTAAATCCTCCTTAATAAAGAACTTGGTTTGACCTTTTTCTGGTTTGGCCTTGTCATTAATCACATTAAAACTTGAAAGAGCCTTACCGTATAAAAACGGCTTATCAAGATATAAATCACCATCAACACTTGGATCCACAAATTTCTTGAACAGGCTCAAACCGGTAGAGGTTCCATAAGGTAAGTAATCTCTTATGGGATATTCAAAATCATTACCAAATAACAACTTATCACCCGTGATACCATCTTTAGATGGAGTGAAGCTTAATTGGATTGAGATATTGGCGTCCTTGTTGAATTCGGAAAAATAAGGAGAGTCAGAGGATGAGTTATCAGCATGAGCTTTAGATCCAAAGAAGTCTTTAACTCTTAACAATAGCTGAATCTCGCCATATTTAGACTGCAACGTTATTGGTGTCTCAGAGTTGACAGGGACTATTTGTGAATCAGTTTCTTGATAACTTGTTGAGGCTGTTATTTTTAATGCATGCTTTGGCTTATCTTCATTAGCACTCCACCAGGACATTGTTTTGATTGTTTACGTTGTTCAAGTTGAGTAGTTCAAGCTTTAAAGATCCAAAGCAATCAACAAAGTTCTTTCAACTCCAGAATTGAACATTTGACATATAAATTTAGTCATCTCTGACATAAGCAGATAGCTGATTCGCGAAATAACTCTAAGAGAAGTTGTTTCTGGCTCTTGACGCTAAAAGAAAAGATGGGGGTGGCTTAATAAGTGGTATAGGCTATTAATTGCTCTAGATTCTAAGTAGACTAATGATAAGTTGTTATAACAAAAAGCGTATTTCTAATTATTTATTTCCTAGTCTGACCATAGCCTTAGTGGTTTCTGAGTAATGATCTTTTGAATTCTCGAGGGCTTCCTATTGTTCCATTGCACTGGATAACAAGCAACAAGAAGCTCCAAGAGTATGGAAAAGATGGACCCATAACACCCCAAGTCATCTATCATGACACAAATATTCTATTATTCTTTAACAGTTTCTATTATTTTCCATCATTCAACACCTCACGGCCTGGTGCACTCCAATAATTAATTCTTAATTAAATGGCCCATAGTTACCCTTTGGTGTGTGTGCCCTCGGAATCCAACCTTCCATCGACCGTTTCTCACGGAAAACAGTCGACCACATGAGTTGCTGGCCAATATATATAAATGTTGGATTCCATTTATTCCATAACCTTTGATCTATTCGGTTAAAGTATAAAGAATTGATCCAATTCCTACATCAAATCCATATAAACACATCACAATGTCAAGTAACTCATTAGAACAATTGAAAGCTACCGGTACCGTCGTCGTCACTGACACTGGTGAATTCGAATGTATGTATCCTTAACAGCAAAAATTCTTTGACAGAAATCTCAGTTCTTAACCTTGTTGGGTGAGTGAACTAAACGAGATTGAGGTCAATTGATGACTTGAATTCATCTACTAACACAATTGATGTAGCAATTGCTAAATATACTCCACAAGATGCCACCACCAACCCATCTTTAATCTTGGCTGCTTCCAAAAAAGCTGAATACGCCAAATTGATTGATGTTGCTGTTGCTTATGGTAAAGAAAAAGGTAAAACCACTGAAGAAAAAACTTCTATTGCCTTAGATCGTTTATTAGTTGAGTTCGGTACTGAAATCTTGAAGATTGTCCCAGGTAGAGTCTCAACCGAAGTTGATGCCAGATTATCATTTGACAAAGAAGGTACCATCAAGAAAGCTTTACAAATTATTGAATTATACAAAGAACAAGGTATTAACAAAGATAGAATTTTGATCAAAATCGCTTCTACTTATGAAGGTATCCAAGCTGCTAGAGAATTAGAATCTAAATACCAAATCCACACCAACTTGACCTTATTATTCTCTTTCGTTCAAGCCGTTGCTTGTGCTGAAGCCAAAATCACTTTGATTTCTCCATTCGTTGGTAGAATCTTGGATTGGTACAAGGCCAAGACTGGTGAAACTTATACTGGTGAAACTGATCCAGGTGTTGTCTCAGTCAAGAGAATCTACAACTACTACAAGAAATTCGGTTACAACACTATTGTTATGGGTGCTTCATTCAGAAACACTGATGAAATCAAAGCTTTAGCTGGTGTTGATTTCTTGACCATTGCTCCAAAATTATTGGAAGAATTGATCACCTCTGATGCTGCTGTCCCACAAATTTTGGACGCTAAAGATGCTGCCAATGTTGATGAAGAAAAAGTTTCATTCGTTGATGATGAAGCTACTTTCAGATTCTTATTGAATGAAGATGCTATGGCTACTGAAAAATTATCTGAAGGTATTAGAAAATTTGCTGAAGATGCTATCACTTTATCAAAAGTTCTTGAACAAAAAGTTTTAGCTTAGGCTATTCACCTTCTTTTAATTGATTGATTCAATTTTATTATGCGATTAAATATCTTAATAATATAGTTTTTATGTTTATTTTATGACTTGAATACTTGGAGTTTAATATTATGAATTGTAGACTCGAGCAAGATTACATCCGACAATTGCCATAGGAAGTTTCACACCAGATTGTTTAAGAAATTGTGAAAGTGTGTTTAAATGAACTGGGGAACTTGATAGTGTAACAATAGACTTTCCGTGTTTTATCAGCTGTGATTCTGTCTATACTTCTTTTCCCGATCAATTATATTTGGTCTGTTCAAAGCTACTAGAAGTACTAGTAGTAGTTGTTCGCGCAAGAAAAGCGCGTCTTCAAAATTCTGATCAAAACACAAACAATGGACATCAACATGAAAAGATCATAGGAGAAGATACAAAAGTTTTGCATCACTAGTCATGTCTCAAGAGATCATATCCGAGGTCCAAGAGTTCACAATCTTGTATACTTTCAGCCTAGTCCAGAAGCTTAAGAAATGGAATGATGGGAAGTTAAGGTATTTCAAATTCAATAATAAAGTCCAAGTATTCAATGAAGATTCTGTATTGATAACTTCACAGTTTCTGCCGAATGATAAGCAATTACAACAATCAAATTGGGGAAATGAAGTGAAAATTGGAAGTGTCTTAATAACAATTGAAGAGATGGTAGCGGAGTCAACAAGAGAGATATCAAATTTATTCAAGAAAGATGCCAAACATTTAGAGCCTATCAAAGTGAGAGAAACACATCAAGTAACACCAATGAAAGATCATAACAACAGTCCATTACTACTGTTAAGGAGTCGAAGAAGAGTTGGGTTGAGTAAAACCATGACCCCATCAAAGAGAGAACACAGCAATAAGAGAGATAATGCTCTCTACAATGACCAGAATGAAGTTAATGAGTATCAAGTAGGACCAATTGTGAGCAAAGACATTCTAAAGAAAGTCATTATACCACCAAGTAATGATGATAAGAAGGGGTTGGTAACACCAATAGTAAGGAAACCCCTACACAAGAGAAGTATACACAAACCAACAGCTAAGGAAAATTTGATAGCTGAGAAGAAGGCAAAAGATGGACTGGATGAAAAGCATGAAAATGATTACCATGAACATTTTGCAACGGAAGACCCGACATCTCCATCGTTGATACCGTCGGACAAGTACCTTTTATTGGGACCATCTACCATAACTCCACGTAAAACTCCTCTCGAGGCCCAACCAGAGTGCACAGATCAAGTAAGATGGGATGATGAGTCTATAACACGCTCCAACTCCAAGATACAGACATCATTGCAAACAATAGCTACACCAAGACAGACACCATCTAAAGTTGTCAAACGTATATGTTCAAATCGCCAAAAGAGAGAATTCATTAAAGTTCCAAAGCCAAAGATTCCATTATCTGACATATCAAACC
The DNA here is from genome assembly GCA_030571095.1 of Hansenula sp. yHMH451. Classification (NCBI taxonomy): domain Eukaryota; kingdom Fungi; phylum Ascomycota; class Saccharomycetes; order Phaffomycetales; family Wickerhamomycetaceae; genus Hansenula; species Hansenula sp. yHMH451. The sequence goes on from JAJLXE010000010.1 coordinate 550,355, forward strand.
TTCAAACCGCAACAAGGAGAAATCCACTGAAACCGGAATCAAAAACAACACACATTCAAAGTGATGATTCTGAATTTGATGAGATTGAATCTCAGTCTTTATCTGAAGCGGAAAATGATCTCGATAATGGGAAAATGACACAGACAGAAACATATAACTACGAACGTAACGAGCGTAGGAACCGGAAGATAAAAGTGTCTGATTTTGATAGATTATGATCAAATCACTGATATTCACGATGATACGTAGAATATAATAGAACATTTCAATATAAACCTCAACTCGTAGTAACATGCTACTGCACTCTGTCCTCTGCGCATCAAGATAGTATAATGGAGCACTCATTTCTTATCCGAAGTGACACATGGAATACTATTTCCGAGTAAATAGCTAGGTCCCAAATCCCTGATATTTATTACTGATGTCTTATACATAATTCACGATCCACGCCTAGTTACACCGGCAATTTCTTCCCTTTCAGACGAGTCCCATCGTCAAATGCGATTCCCAGACCCCAGATCAGATCTGTAGCTCTTCCACTTAGCTAATAACTAACTAATCCTGGGACGATCCAGACGTACCTAGAAAGACGTAATCATGTCAATATGCATCTCGTATGATCTTGATGAGAATCGGGACGAGTTGTTCTAAAGTCCAGATTATGATTTGTTCAAGGATTCTTATTTCTCACTACTTGTCCTTGGTGCGCTTCGCTAATGGTGTTTTGATTTTTGGGATCCGAGATCTTGAAATATAAGTTGTTGCTCACTTCTTCGTAACAGAGCACATTATTCGACCACGTAACGGAGTGAAATGAAGAGAAGAGTTGGTCCAAGGTAGCAAGTGTTCATATATTGACACTTGGGACAGTTACTGCTGGTTCAAAAATTGGTTCTCCTAGTCTTTTGACGACCGAAGAGTCTATTGGAAGATCCGTCAATTTCCAACAGCATCATCTCCAGTCTCTTCCCAAGACCTGTTTCAAGTTGAATGTCCAGAGTGGGTCAGGGTGGTATAAATATTGGGATTTTCCTCTCCATCGCTATGGATATGACCTGGATAATGCGAGTGGAAAACTCGTCCGAGTAGGTATCGCACGAAAAGTCAATAGTATCGGTTTTCAATATTTTGATTCAGATCATGAATAGAACTCTAAAAGTTTCCTTTGATATATCATAACGCTATGATCCTACTCCTTTTTTTTGAAATATTGGATACTCCGGGGTAATAACATCCATAACCAGTCATTGAAGTTGTAATAGTTACAAAGAAGGCTTGTCCATGAATTTAGCTGGAGGGCTTAAAATAGTTGAAGTTTCTTTATGAAAGACCAAAACTTGGTTTCTGGGATGAACAACAGAATATTGGAAGGAAAAATATTGTGGTGCTGAAGCTGAAGCTAAAAAGCTTGATGTTTGTCTTTTGTACCTTTTTTCTTTTGAATATTTACTCTTGATGCCTCAAGAGGAAGCGTACCTGAATATTATTTGATGATCCTCTAGTTAGGGTTTCATGGTAAATTCTTCAAATATTTGATTACCAAACCTTGAAATATTAGCTATAGCAGGCCCCTGAACAAACACGATCTTAAAATTTGGATGCTAATTGATAATATTGAATGGTGCTGAATCATTAACTATTGGTGAATTGCTTTTTGGCATATATTATGCTCTCGCTCTATGGGTTTCAAATAGGCATCCAGGGCACTTAGGAAATATAGCATAGTAATGATTTTATATTTGGCTTCAAACTGGTGATGATAGGGATATTCATCAACCAGAACTCTTTATTTGAGTGACTGTCGAGAAGAAAACTATTGTTATTGTTGTTGTTTTTTTACTTTTTTGAAAAGGGTCCACCAGCGCCAAAAATAAGTTCATGAGCTCATGAGAACCTAAACAACAGAGTCCACAAATGGTCTTGAAGTGAATTTAATCTAAAGGGAGCCGGACTCACAGATCTGAGAATAAAAGGATATCATGATGCCTGAATGTTTTGTTCAGTAGTTCATTTTTTGAGGGATAACACAATAACAGCTTATCCATGATTTCCTATCGCCACAGGAAGGGAATTGAGGCCTTTGATTGAACAATAATGTCAAGAGGTTCTTCTTCTTCTCAGCCTTAGCTTTTAGATTGGCTCAGTTTGGTTAATGATCATACATGTAACATTTTCTTACATCTCTCCTCAAAGGATAACTTTGTTGATCACACTTACAGTTACGTTAATCAAAGTAGTGGGTATTGGTGGATCAATCATAACCTAGATTCATCCAGTTGTGAATTTTGTCCCAAATGTTGTTGATAGCTGGCTTCTAATTGGGATGTGAATTTCTTATTCCAACTCAATTTGCCAGTTTGTTGAAGAAACAACAGCATAATGTTGAATAATTTTTGGGACAAATGCAAAACTCAGGTATATGCTTTCCATTACGGTGTTTGAAAAGCGCTAAGAATAAAACTACTAAATAGCTGCTGGAACTTTTTAAATTCAAATTTCGGTCAAATAGAGCAGAGAGTAAGCCTCTTCTATCTCATAGTAATCTTGGCTGGATTGAAATGATAGGTGTTTTCTCCCCAATGACTACTGAAACAACGAAAAGAACACCAGACGATGTGAGAAGAGCTGAAAGGAAGAAATACAATCATTATTACATTTCGAGCTTATTTGAACCCTCACCTCTCAGTGCATCAAGCACACCAGGGGAAAATCTTTGTCTCGGATGCTAAATAATTCACAAGGTGGAATAGCTTCGTTATCACCGAAATATTTTGGAGCTTGTACATTGAGCTTTATTGTATAGTTGTTTTAATTAATTGTTAATCTAGATGTTAATACAAATGGAGAGGTACTTTACAAAAAAGGTATTTCTAATTATGCATTAGGAGGTCATCTTTGATGATCCAGTGGCATTTAATTAGGTCTATTACATAGTTCCATTTTATCCACTGCGTCTAATAGTTTGTTGTTCTACATTTTGTTCAAAAAGAGTTTTGAAATAGATGTGATATGACATGGATTGTTGAAAGCGGTGCTACAAAGTACCGGCCGACATGCACTGAAGTCCGTTAAAAAGGGTCTCGATTTCTCCGAGTTCATCTAACTCACTCAAATATACCGCAAAAGAGCGTAAGTATAGCAGCTAATGTATCAATCTTTAGTACAATATCGGTGAAATCATCCCAACTATACCGTCCTTTCTATTATTAATTGTCTTTGTTTTGAAATCCTGGCTTAGATTCTGGTTATTACTTGGCTGATCAATTAATCACGAACGGTGTTGTAATAATTCGCGGTAATCTCAATTCACAACCCTACAGCATCCTGAAGAAAATATTGAACTCTATGAGCTATAGAACATCATAGAACTATTCTTCAGTAATTGAGAATTTAGTACACCCGTAATAAGAGTATCTGTATATATAACTGAGTTTAGGCCAAGGAAGACCTTATGATTTGGAATGTAGACTTTCCTGTATAAAGAATTTCAATATATTCAGTATTCCCATCAAATTTGATGAATATGTTGAAGTTCAATTCTCAATATTGGAAGCAGATATAATCATAATAATCCACAGAACAATCTAAAACCTACATCATCAAATATATTAAATCAAAGATATCAGGTTTAGTTATAAATGTATTAACGTTATATGAGTAGAGAACCACTTTACTTAGGAAGTTTAAAAAAAGAACAACTAATATAAAAACAAAAACTCCAATGTCTCCATGAGAATTGATCAAGAAATCAGAAACAGAATCAAGTATAAAGAAATTTATATAAACATCATATGAAGCTTTATCAGCGTCAAGTCAAATAATTAGTCACATTCGTCAAAAGGACCATCCTCTAAAATCATGTGAAGCTCATCTTGTACCAAGTCCAATTCAAATTGATCCCAGTGGAACCCACCACTATTTGACCCATTGTTTTGAATACTATTCTTGCTTTGACAACTCGAATTATCATCTAATGGAATATCATTAAAAGATTCAATCATATTAGACACTGGTGAAGTTAAAGAAATCTCTGTGTTGTTCATGTAATGAGAAGAGAATGGATTATCCGAGCTTTTAGTATGATGACGAGGATCATTTGTGTTAATGGAGTCGGTAGTTGATGATGATAATAAGACTGGATTGTTTAGTGAAGATCTATCAGAATTTGATTGAGGTTTGTAGATAAACGAATCAGAATAATGTCTTCTAGTTAATGGGAAAGAAGTTGGTGTTGGAACTGAAGTGTTCGTGGATGAGATTGAGGATGATCCTGAAAATGAATCTTGACTTCTTTGACGATTGGTAAAATTGGTTATTTCACCAATTGAATAGTTATTGTTTGCTTGTGATAAGTTTTGTAACTTTTTAGGAGATAATAATTTACAAATAACTCTATTCAAATCCAATTTACCACATTTGTCATAAAGAATCGGTTCATTCATGAATTTTTTTGTCTTTTCAACATCTTTAGAAGTTTCAAGTAGTTGATTCATTGATTGAATCAAAATAGAAATTCTTGTCTCAAGCATATCAACGTAAGTTGAAGGATAACTTTTGCCAGTCTTCTTCTTGTCATTGCTCATGTAAGTACATATCTTGTTATCTTGTAAGCATCTTGTACAAGGTCTCATACCATCACATTTGGACTTGGACTTTCTGCAGCAATCACAAGCTTTACTGACTCGTTTCCTATGTCCTTGATGAGTTGTATCGTTAGATGAATGCATGGTAAAGTTGTTGTATAGATAAGCCAATAAATTGACTTAATTATTCCTTATAGAATGAAGGATTATATTTGGGGGATGGGTCCTTAGTTTTATATATAAAAACCGCATGAAAGCTTTATATGTCAATGGTAACTTCATGGCCGACGGTTGCAATTCCTGATTTATTCTCCCTATGTGATAATGAATAATTGTAGTTTATGTTGTTTGACTATTCACCGAAGCAAACTTTAAATGCAGCTTATAACTTTCTTCACTTATACTGATAAATGATATGCAGTTTTACTCAGAAGCTAACCTTGTATTGGAAATCTCCTGGAAATTAGTTAGGTGAGGTTCATCTACCTATAGCTAGAAGCGTCTATGCGTCACGTCCTTCTAGCTCCACCCAAACAAATTTTCATTCATTCCAAGGTTAAAAAAGTTGAAATTAGAATTCAAATAAATTTTGTCTATAAGCACAATTCGGATTTTGGGGAAAACGCAGACATTACTTACAGCTTTTTTCCCACCCAGGTACTTCATTTGAAACAGAGCCAATCCTTAGGATTAACTAACGGCCAACTGCACATCTAGGGCTTGAACTTTCCAATTCTAGTGGATTTTCAGGATGTGTGATTTTTATAGTTCACAGTGTCCGAAAGATACGATGTTCATACGAGCCTTTCACACTGTATAGGGACCCCATTTATGTATACTTAAGTACTATGATTAATGGTTACTACCTTGAGATTACACTTCATGAGAGGGTTCCCATTGACACAATGTGAGAGACAAATCGATCAATCAGAGCCCCAAATTCAATCTGCGCATTGATTCTATTGTCCCCTTTTTTCATGCTCTTAAACCGGAGCTCTTTAGCTGCCAATTGAGTTACAATCCTACACCCTTTAACGCATGATCAGAGCAATTGAAACTTACACACATTGTTAACAACCAGATATCTCTTTATCTAAACTTCATGCAACTTGATTCCTAGCGTCTTATATCAATTTCAAACTGATTACGAATATATTTTATAGATTCTTCCAGTACGCGTGGTTGTAGCAGAAACTTTTTTGAAAAAAAAATACGGAAAGCGAATATGGCTAAAAGCACTTTAGCAAGAGGTTCCGCAAGCCTCAAATCATTGTTGAACTGGACTGTAATGTTGTGTTATAGTTGTTGAAGAGACCTTAGTTGTGCTTAGATGTATTGGTTGCCAGCTAGTATGTGGGTTGTCGTTTTGAAATGACGAAGTTCTGCTTGATAATCATCTATTGGCATTCCTCAATACTATTCATTTAGTCATTTAATGACAGTATCACTCGGTAATATCTCATTGAAGTCATAACTATGTCCCTAACTCTCATTAGTTAACTATTAGCCCGAAAACTGGTATACTATGATGACTTTATAACGTTTTGTGATAACGTCCATGATAAGTCTCGTACTTAAACTTTCTAGAATGCTGAAGCATGATTTTTATTGAATGCTTGAATGGCTTTTTTGTTTTGTTTGGTTATTGTTGGTAGTTTGGTGCTGAATTATGCTATAGGAAACCTGACTGGTGGTTGCAGTGAACTTTTTCTATTGCTTTTAGCGTCTTGAAGGCTTTTATTTTTGATAGCTGTTGTTGGTCTCAATTCGTTGCATGTTGCCTCTTCTGTTGAAACTAATCTTGAATATCAACGAATCCTCTCTTTCCAGGCATTCTTATTTATTGCGAGTTAGGTTCTGGATCCTATCGTTTGCTCTACCTGTTTTATGGTTTGTTTAATCCCCCCAATTCTTTGAGTCAAAAACTGGTGTCTATGTGAACTCTAATGTTTTTCAAATGAATGATGAGATATATTAGTATGATGATTTATTTCCATTAATGAGTGAACTGAATATATTCTTTCAACATGAAGGAAAATGTTTTTGAACTTCATTTATTCAGGAATCCGTTTTGTTTAGATGGAATTAATGAAATCTCGCACGGATGTTTCTCAAGTCCATTCTCTCATCAGAAGGATCATTCATACATTCGCACGGACTGGTTTGAAGTCCATCGTTCTTGGACATTTGAGGTTTCATGTACCTCCTCTTGTTTCTCCAAATTGAATCGTTGCCAGTTGTTTGCTGCTGTGCATTAATTTTCTTCTTACCTTACATGATGTTTTTGGTTTTGGAGCTGTACAAACCTTGTGCTCTAAAGACAAAAGGATATACATTCAAATAACTACCTTGCCGACGCTCTACAGCACATCAATAACATTGCATAGCGCCCAATATGTTTATTAGGCTGGTATGTATCCATTCATACCGGTACATATTTTTGAAACATACCAGGCACTGCTAAATTACACCTCTCATACCTTTTCATTAATCGGTTTTACGTTTCCATGTCTTTCTATTGTGAATCTGGACTTTCCACCACGGAGTACATCTATCGGTCAGTTGTTGGAAACTTGGCTGTCTAGATCTACTTGATTTTGCATATTTTTTGTGTGTTTGGATAGGCAGAAAGCAGAAAGGATAGAAAAAAAATTGGGACAAATGCTAATCACAAGCAAGAGATCTAGTTCTTTACGTTTGCCACTGAGGTGACATGGTGACACTGCTGCATTTATCAGTCAACCTGAATTCATCCACTGGCTCCGCAGCTTCCTATTGGACATATCTACAAACCTATAAAGTTTTGGTCAAGTGAAGTATGTAAACCACTGCATCTTTTTCCAATGTACGAGAGAGCACCAAAGCCCTCCAGAACTTTATGAAGGCATTGTCTCATCAACTGTGTTATGAGTTCGGACGATAGTGGATCCAAATCCATATGAATTTTGTATGATTAAAGGTTGGAAAGGCTTCCAAGATGTCATATGGATTTTTGGATCAATAGGAAAGAACGGTCGAGAAGAACTTAAAGCCAGTTTTGGGCAGACTGTTTCCGAACTGTGCCCTGATATAGATGGCTAGGTTGTCTCATATTGCTTGGTATTATTAGTACACATCTTTCCATAATGTTTAATCATATATAGTCATGTAAAGCAAATTAGTAATATCATGGTTCAAAGAAATCCAGGGCCGATACCGAGAGAATACAAAGTGAATTCTGTACATAACTAGAGTGTACAATATTCCATGTACGTTTGTATTTCTGATTAATATAATCTCATGTTTATAATGTTGAATCATATATAGTGTAAGTTAGTAAATTAGTAATGTCAAGGCTGATTGATATTCAGGGCCGCCGACACAGTACACAGTACAAACAAAGTGGTCTGTACATCTTCAACGGTAATTTTGACAGGGCCATATGAAAATCATGAGCTGCTGCTTACATCTAATCAATTATTCAGTGTCTGATTAATCAAGGGACTGACGTTTATGATTCCTGAACAATTATCGCTCTGAAGTTGGTCATTATCATTTTCGACCGTATCGGCCGAACTCTGTTGAGGTCCTTTTAGCTCAATCTCGGTAAGCTTTAATCACTCAGTTTTCAGTTTTACTTAAGCTGTAATTCATTCATCCAAGGCTCAGCTGCTGTAGTTGATTATTGCTATATAAAGGACCAATATTTCGCTTCAAAACTGATCAAACGAATATAAATATTGAGGCTCTGGAGATAGTTTCCCATAATGATCTTGGTGTGAGCAGGGCTATTATGACAAACTACTTATTAAAAGGCTGAAAGCTTGTGATTATTAACGAAGAAATTCGCGGTCGGAAATCGGGATCTCTGTGAGGTCAGCCGCGAGTCTCGAGATCTTGAACATGAATCTCATAGTGACGATATGAAATTAGAAAGTTGAAGAGATAAATGAGTTGAAGGATATTTCATTTGTGGATATATTGATATGGGCTCTTTGGAGTTAAACTACAATCATCATTTCCAGTTTAACAAAAGTATCCGCATTTCTATATAGTTTATATCACCATTGCCCTGCAGAATTAAAAACCAATATTAAAAAAGGGCCCAAGTATATAATATAATAATAATAAAAGTTGTATGTGTGTAGAGAAAAATAGTCATCAAGAGTAAGAATAATTGAATATGTAATAAATATTAAGTAGTCATCAAGTCATAACGTGAGTCGTTAGGCTGTCATTTGTATAAAAAGTGTGAAACCAAAAAGCATTAAAACCATGAACGTCTAAATAAAGCGTGAATTGAAAGAATCAATTATAACAGTTATAATTATCCACTTCAGGAATCAGTTGAAATTCATCTTTAATCTTTGTTTGGTCAAATTGATCCCAATTAAACCCATAATTCCCATCAAAGGTAGATAACTGATGTTGATTAAAGTCAAATTTATTTTGCATTCCACCATTACTCATAGCATTTGGATTTGAAGTTAATGAAAATCCATTATCAAAACTTGCTATTGAAGTATCCAAATTTTCATTAATACTATAAACTGGTGACATTAATGAAGATCCAATTGAATGGGTATCATCATTATTCGTTAAATCTGTGTTTAATGATGTTGTCTCAGAATACAGAAGAGAATCTAAATTATTTTGAGGGAAATCAAAAGATGATGATAAGGAAGTTGGGGATTTATGATTAGAATGTGATGATTTGTGTGAATGATGTGCTGGCTTATGAATATGAGATTCTGAATGAAATCTTTTTGGGATTGGGATCTTTGGAGTTGTTGGAGTATTTGAGTCCGAACTTGATGAGATTGATTGTGAAGTTGATGTTGATAATGGTTGAGATAAAGTTCCTGAAACATTAGTTATTTCATCAATAGAATAATCTTCATTTGATTGAGATAAATTTTGTAATTTTTCAGCAGAAAGAAGTTGACAAATCACTTTATTCATATCAATTTCACCATCATCATTATATAAGATTGGTTCTTCAATGAAAGTTTGAATCTCTTTAGCATCTTTACTTTTCTCAAGCAATTGTGTCATGGATTGTAATAAAATGGATACTCTAGTTTCTAATAAATCAACATAACTTGAAGAGTATGTTTTATCGGCCTTTTTCTTATTTGTCATATATGTGCAAATTTTATTATCTTGAAGGCATCTTGTACAAGGTCTCATTCCGTCACATTTTGTTTTAGATTTTCTGCAACAGTCACAAGCCTTGGAGACTCTTTTCTTGTGTTGTTTATTATCTGAGGGCGAATGCATTATGGATACTTAGTTTAAATGTATATACCTAGAGCTAGCATGTCATAATTATGGGTGACAGATGGGTGGGAATGGATTGTATTTATACCTTTTAGCAGTTGTGATGTACCTGCAACCAGCATACTTAAACTTCCACAGTGCGTCAAGTTGATCTTCATTGTGCGAAATTAATACACTCATTTTTTAACCGTAACTACACATAGTTGTCAATAATTTTTATTAGTGGGAAATCTATAAAAGTATGTCAACTTGTCGGGTTTAGAAAGGTTATTAGTGGAGTGCCCGCACCGTTTTCCTGGGCTCGGGTTTGAGAAAAAGCCCGCGTTTAAAAAGTTGAAAATGCCTCTAAAAAAGACTCTGGAGAAGTTTGTTTGATTGTTTTTTCGGGTCTGGACATTAAAGCAATTGCAAGACTTTTCGCTTGGGTTTAAACCCATCAAATGGTCATTTTTGCTATCTCTGTATGTGGTCTAATTTCTCATGATTTGTAATGTATTGCCGGCCTATTGACAACCATAAGCTTGTTACTAATGACCAATACTCACAGTTAACCTGTAAGTACTGGTCTCTTAGTAATTGAAGAGTGCTAGCTGTTTGGTTGACCAGTGTGGTAGTATCTCCCGCACGGGCCGGAAAAGACGATTGGAAAAGGAAGACTGGTCCTGAAGTCCTCAAGTGCAGAGATATTAACGGTCTTGCTTTTGACAGAACCGTTAGTTTGTGTTAGCCTATAGGAATCTCGAGTTGAGGTATAATCATTAGTCTTCCCGTGGATATTTATCTTCACTTAGTGGTATGACCATGTCTCAAGTTAATAACGTTGTGTAAGAGATTTAAGATACTTTTGATCAAGTATGGATCTTGAACTGATTCTTTACAATTTTCTCGTCTTTGAATTGTGATAATGTCCTACTGATTCCCTCACGTTTGAAGAAGGTCCTTTGCGCCTTTTTACCACTTCGATGCTCTTCCATAAGCTATGAAAACCTCTCGAAGATTAAAAACTTCGATGGATCGTCACAGTCTGACTAGCATAGTGCGTTTTAGTGCCTAAGAGATGTCTACAAAGACTCGGGTACTAGCCAAGTAATGATGGGAGTGTCTTGACACATAGAACGTTACTACGTTTTTAATTAGTTATGGAGATGTCTGGAGATTGACTCTTTGGGAGACTTGCACCAAAGCAATAAACGTTTTCAACGACAGAAAGCATACAAACACTGATTTTTAGTACCTACTACCTACCATTAAAGCTAAGACATGGATATTCATGGAACATACAGTTCTCACATTAACTCTCAACCCGGCAAAACCCTCCAAACTCCCTCAAGGCCCAAAGCCCTTAGTTCAATGTCCGAAATATTCACAAAAGTTGATGGAATCATAAGTAGTAAAACCAAAGCAATCAAACACCAGCCTTCAAAATTAATAGCAACGATTGAGCTTTGATAGATTCTTTTACGAGTTGTGGTATGTGGTGCTCTTATTTTTAAAGAGCTATTGTATAAATGTCCTGCGAGGCGCACAATATAAAAAATTACGATTCCTGATTTGAGACAACAATAAGATGACATTCACCTAGTTATGAGCTGATATCCATCGTTTAAACTCTTGATATATATACTTTATTTTATCAACGCACTCCAGTCTAGACTGGCAGACTAACAGTGGCACCTCAATGGTAGTACACCCGAGGTATTAGAGATAAAGAATCAGTTCAACTTGATGTATAGATGGGCTCATGATAGCATCTACCATTAAAGCTCAATTTATCAGGAATATATATAACGCGCAAAGGCAAGGAACATGTGAAACGTATTAGCAAATTACTCGAGCTATCAAGATCTCCAAATGGCTAATCATGAGCTGCCTTGCACCTGTGCAACCCTCAACTTCTTGGCCATAAAACACAGATACAACCACCTGTTGCACCATCTTTGAGTTTGTATGATAAAAAAAGATTGAAGATCAACGATTGAGTAAAGTATACGGGAGATTGGAAGTGTAGCCTCGTACCCTCCCATGAAATATACACAATAAGATTAAAGCCCGCTTAACTGGTTCAGAAGTAAATACATACATACACAAGAGGTACTCATCTGATTACCAGTCCACGAACAACCGGGAACAGATAAATTACATATCCTTTACCCCATGGTCTAGAATGATAACTCAAGGACATTCATTCCTGCTCGGATCTTGATGCTCAAGCAGACCTTGGTATATTCTTGTGAACACCCATATAAGTGTAACAAACAACAATGGAACCCATTAGGAGATAATATTCAGATCACCATTGAAAGGCTCGAAATAACTATGAAGTATAAAATAATCATAAGAAGTTGTTTTCGCACTTTTTCACAACAAAGTATCGTACCGCACGGGGACACACAATAGTTCTTAGTCGCGATTCCCGCGAATCCGCGAATTCGATCAAGATTTTGATTTCGACAAAAGATTCAAAATTCAATTGCCACCAAATATCAAAAAACATGTCAACAAGAATTGAATAAAGGACAAGTTCAATTGATCCTTATATTCAAGAAAAGGAATTATATACATATTAAATGCAAAGATTACAGAGATTACTAGGCCAATCAGGCGGATTGGGAGGAGGTGCCCCACAAGATGGACCTGTTGTTGATAATAAAGAAACTGTCTATATATCATCTCTAGCATTACTAAAGATGTTGAAACATGGTAGAGCAGGTGTTCCAATGGAAGTTATGGGTTTAATGCTCGGTGAGTTTGTTGATGATTACACAGTTCATGTCATTGATGTCTTTGCCATGCCACAATCTGGTACAGGTGTTTCTGTGGAGGCTGTTGATGATGTCTTTCAAACAAGAATGATGGATATGTTGAGACAAACTGGTCGTGATCAAATGGTTGTTGGTTGGTATCATTCACATCCTGGGTTTGGATGTTGGTTATCAAGTGTTGATATAAATACACAACAAAGTTTTGAACAATTGAATCAAAGAGCCGTTGCTGTTGTCATTGATCCTATACAATCAGTCAAGGGGAAAGTTGTCATTGATGCCTTTAGATTGATAAATTCAGGTACTCTGATGCTGGGTATGGAACCAAGACAAACAACATCAAATGTTGGTCATCTGAACAAACCTTCAATTCAAGCATTGATTCATGGATTGAATCGTCATTACTACTCATTAAATATTGATTATAAAAAAACTCCACTAGAAACAAACATGTTATTAAACCTACATAAAAAAGAATGGCAATCAGGTTTAGTATTAAACGATTATCATGAAAAAGAACATAAAAACACCCAATTGACGAGTCAAATGGTGAAGATTGCAGAACAATATGTTAAAAGAGTTGAAGAGGAGAAAACTTTGGATGAAGATCAATTGAAAACTAGATATGTTGGGAAACAAGATCCAAAGAAACATTTATTAGAAACCGCTGAAGGTTTGATAGAAGATAATATTGTTGGTGTTTTAACTGGAAGTGTCGATTCTATAGCAATTAAATAATCAAGTTAAAACTACAACAACTTTTTAATGCCCATCTCATTTTCTATTAATTATGATAACGTAAGTTTAAACACGCTCCCAAATCTGTACATAGGTTTCACTTAAGAATAAAAACTCTCTTTCTTTTTCCTTAACAATCAAATTTTCCACTTCAAGCCATTCATCAGTTTGTCCTTTTTTCAATTGAATTTTCCAATTACTTTGATCTTGTCCTTGAGATTCATGAACCTCATGAATAATATTTGATATCAATCTATACTTGTAGCCCAAGAATTCAATCTCTAATGGGAATTCAACAAGAGTCTGATTCCGTTCTTTCAAAGGCAATTGTAAACCTAGTAATTTATCTTCAAATCTATTGAAATGGAAAATCAAATATTTTGGAAGCTTTAAGATTTTATATTTCCTTACTTCACCATTTGGTAGAATTTGCTCTTGTCCAGTAGTGTATGCTTCTAATAGTTTACCCAGTTTCACCTGTTGGACCTGTTGCGTTGTTTTATTATCTTTCAAAACCGATACAGATGGTAATTCTAAATTTAACAGCCAGAATTTAGTTGTGATATCTTTGAACTCACTGGAATCTTTCTTTTTACTTTGTATTAAAATCTTTCCTTGGAACGACTTGTTTAAAATGCTTTCGCCATCCTCTTTGAGACATTTGCTCAACGTATTGAGAAACCAAACAAGGAAATCTTTAGGATCCTTCTGATCATTTATGCTATAAGTCTTATTGGATAAGATGGAAATATATTGTAATAACTCATGAGGAGAAACATGGTTCTTATACAATCGAGCAGACCATAGCTTTTTAATCAATATAATAGCTCTTTTGTTCAATTCATTCTTGAAAGAATCCAATGAGGAAAGTAATAATTTATCACGTATTATTGGAACATGGAAAACTGCTTGTAGCACCACATTGGAATAATCATTAGCCTTCATATTGTTCAATCCGACGTACCCTGGAACATAATCATTCCCATTGAGATCTGACACAGTGAATTTTGGATCTTGGAATTTAGCAATATCACTCTGTGAATAATTGGGTAGAATTTGATACTTAATATCATTCAATGATGTAGATTTGACTTCATAATTCTCGGGAAGGACATAGATTTTGAGATTGTTGAAGTTAATGAAGACATGATGATCATCATTTATACTATGATTAAAAGCGAGCGAAGAAGGTGAACGTCCTTGGAAATATTTCCCACAGATTAAACAACCATAGATGTTAATATTTGATAATGAGACACTGCATACTTTTTCAAAATCGAAATCTAGCTTCTTTCTATTGATCGTGTCCAGGTATATATCTTCAGATCGTTGAGTGATGGCCGGTTTATGTCTTTTAGATGCATGTTCCTCTGGACTGCTCATCTTGAAGTGGATTGGTCAAGTCGCTCTAATATGTATCTGTTTACATAGAAAGTTTATATGTCAAGTTTTTCGGCCTGTAGCTGAAGTCGCATCCGGACACCATATATAGCGAACAGTATATTCAAATATTATGTGCTTTCGAAGATTTGAAAGGATTTTCTACATTTGTGGTAATTAGTTAAAACAGTTTATTTATATTTATATGAAAGCTAGATCTTTTGTATCTCTTCAATTAATTTATCTGGATTCTTTTCTTGATCTTCAATTTAAGATGGATCTTCATCATCAAGATCTTTCAAAGGAATACTTCTAAAGAATCCATGTCCTAATCTCAGATGTTCGATGTAACCACCAAATATAGCGAAGAAGACACTTGATATAGATAATACTGCAGCCATTATGTTCCCCTTCTTGACATATGGTTGATCCTGTGTAGGGAATGCAAATATCGGAACGAACGCAGTGAAGGCATAAACAAAAGCATTCATCACAGCACCGACAAAAGCTCTTTTGGATGGTTCACCCATTGTGGACTCATTAACCCAGGTCCAGGCCTGTGCACCATTAGCATATATACCAATCAAATAATACACAACCCATCTACCAGCTTTATTGGAAGGATGTACAGGGAGTGCAGCAAGAGCCACGGCAAGAATAAACATTACGAGACCATTAAATGCAATAACAATCCATCTTTTCCCTTTTAAAACACCATCAGATAGATGGCCCTGTATCACTGTAGCCAAAATTCTTATACCATAAATTGGTGCTGCATAATTATTGATTTGACCAACTGTGTATTCAATATGTGTTTTCGTATTGTAAGATTTGAACCAGAAAGGTAAAGAACTTGAAGGTAATCCAGAAAGAGCTTCCAAGATGAATGAAATTGTGAAGAAATAAACGTGCCAGGTACCTAACCAGCTAATAATATCCTTTTTGGAAAAAGTTGCATACACTTTCACCTCGCTTGGAACTCTTTTCTTAGCAAGGTCAATTTCTCGTTGATTAAAGATCCAATTTGCCTGCTGAGTTCTTGGTACATCTGGTAATAAGAACAACACCAAGATGGCTAATGGTAATGAAATAATACCATCGACAATGAATAGCCATCTCCATCCAGAACGACCATGTGTACCGTTCAACCCATTATAAGCAGCTGTCTGTAAGAAGGCACTAATTAAAGGTCCAGTGGATGTATTGAATTGTATAATGGAAATTCTTTTAGATAACTCAGATTTTGTGTACCATGAACTTGCAATGTACATCACAGCAGGGAAATGACCCGCTTCGAAAACACCAACAAAGAATCTAATAGCATACATTGATTTTGGGCCATTGAATTGAGCAGAACAAAATGTTAAAACAGACCAAGAGATTTCCAAAAAGGCAATATAATAATGAGGTTTCTTTAATTTAGCCAATAACAAATTAGATGGAATTTGTGCAACTGCATAACCAATGGACCAGCAAGTATTGGCATAGTTTAATTCATTTCCATACAAGTTTAATTCTTCCTTCATACCTGAAACAAACGCATTATTGATATTAGCTTGGTCCAAATATCTCAAAAACACACCTGAACCAGCAATAAACATCAATAAGATATCTAGTTTGAACAAGAACCAACGTTCTTCTTTGGGTTTATCCCATGAGTCCCAGATTTTACCTTTCCAAGTGCTAACTGGAGTTTCAACATATTTTTCAGACAAGTTATCATCACTAGTGAGATCAGAATGATTCACTTGAATATTATGTTCCTTCTCAGCCATGATTATTTCAACCAATCCCAGTATGATTATCCTGCTAAGCCTTCAATATCTAATCATTGTTCATCAACTTGAAAGACGTTTTTCTGAGTTCTTATATGTTTACAGTATATCTATATTATTGCAAGTGGTTACAAAACACACAAACTATGGCTCTTTTTAGTCCTACCGAAAGCAGCATCTAATTAAAAAGTGAGTGAGCTCTGTTTAGTATGTATGGCTCATCTTAAGTTTAGACTGATTATGTGTACACTATGCTCAATAATCGTGAAAATATTTTTATCTTTTGATAAGATATAGCTTATTTGCCTAATAACGGTTAAATGAGTGATAAATTCAGCCTCAGTTTTAGTGTGGATGTTTGGAATCTAAATTTTAATTTTTTGAGGGAAAACTGAGCCAGTTCAGAGTTTGATAGTCACTAGAGCACCATGGCGACACTTAGACTCTGTACTTTACCCCATCACAAATGATCCGAATAGCTGTAAAAAGAGGTTATTGAACGGTTTGAACCCTTTAATTGTTCAATATTATAGTATATCCGTAGACCTCCGCAAATCCAACAGAGCTGGAAATCCGTTGCTTAAACAACTGTCCACTCATCATTGAACAACTTAAGCATTCATTCCTCATCAGTGCAAATGCTTAAGAAATTTGAATCTTGCTTGATTGAATCTTGACTGTTCATACGAATGTTGTTTTGACGTTATTGTTATTCAAATGGTTCACAACACAATTTTCGAGACTTTCGGGAATTTCGTATTCCAAAAAGCTCATTGATCAAATACTGTATTTGAATCTTTAAAGGTTGAATCGAATAGTCAACGAGATAGATTGGACAATAGATGCCATAGGAGCATGTCATTGACACCCGTTGGAATTGACATTGGGTCTTATAAGACCGTTGTCTCGGTATGTTTCCTGTTTGGAGCTTGTCGCCAAGTTCGGTTTCCTAACCCATGATTATAGGTTGCACAAAGTGGTGGGATTGATGTCCTTTCAAACAATTATTCCAACAGAACAACCCCGTCTTCATTAACATTTACCTCTAATGGGGTAAGGCTTTTCGGTGAAGATTCAAAAAACCAGAGCATTCAACATTTCCAGACCACAATTACACAATTTAAGAACTTGATTAAATTTGGGGCTTATAAACATGAAGAAAAATACATATCTGCAAAATTAGTAGAAAAGGGGTATGAATATGGGGTTGTTATTGGAAACCAATTCTTCGCCCCTGTTCAGCTGTATGCTATGTTTTTAGGTAGCTTAGAAAGACAAGTGTTGGAAAATGGAATCAAGATCGGGAAATGTGTCATTAGTGTTCCAGGAAGTTATACAACTAGAGAACGTCAATTGGTTAAATTGGCAGCAGATGTTGTTGGATTGGAAGATGTAGAAGTGGTCAGTGAGGCTCTGGCATCTGGGTTGACTTATGCCAAAAAAAATCACGAGGGTAAAGAATTGAAAAGAGTCATTGTGGATGTTGGTTATTCACAATTGACTATAAGTTTACAAAGCATTTCAAACCGGAAAGTTGTTGTGGAAAGAAGTTTCATTGATGAACACATCGGAGGAAGAGTTATTGATAAGATTCTTTGTGATCAATTGCTTGCAAAAGTTGGATTGAGATTTCCTATTCATTCTAAACCATATCAAAGAGTCTTGAAAGAATCAGAAAAATTGAAGAAAATATTGAGTGCAAATACGATTGTTTCCGTTAACATTGAGAATGTAACGGAGAATAGGGATATTGTTACAAGTATCAAGAGGGAAGAATTTGAGAGTTGGATCGATGTTGATGTTTTGCAAAGAGTAGAACAACTTCCTAAATTTCTGAACAAGAAGGATCAATATGCTTCTGTGGAATTGATTGGAGGTTCTTCCAGAATCCCATCGATTAAGGAACGAATTTCGAAAGGATTTGGCACTGAAGTATCGTTAACTTTGAATCAAGATGAAGCAATAAGTATCGGTAATACATATCTTGCAGCAATTCTCGCTAAAAGATTAGATCAGTCACATGAATTAACCGATATTAATCTCCATAAGGTTAATTTTTTCATTGGCAAACAGAAATTTGAAGATGTTTTCAAAAGACATAAGAAAGTACCTAGAGAAAAGACGATAGAATTTAATATTGATGGAGATTTTGATTTAGAAGCTAGAGAGACCCATGTCAAATTAGGTCATTGGAAGGTTTCGAATTTCCAGAAACAGCTTGGTTCATCCCATGTTAAGATTGTTGTTGGGATGACACTTGGCGGAGAAATTGAAATCAAATCTGCTGGACAATTTGAAATTAAAAACAGTGAACAATCTGGGTTTTCCAAGATGTTTACAAGTTCGAAAGGACCCAAACAATTGAATCAGTTGAAAGTCACTAGAATCCCATTGATCGGTAAGAAACACATTAATCACTATATTGCCGAGGAACACCGTTTATTGGAATTAGATCAAGAGGATAAAGTAAATAAAGAGACTAAAAACCAATTGGAATCAACAATATATAGAACAAGAAGAAAACTAGATACAGATGAATTACAAGCTCAGTTCGGGCCAATCCTTGATGAATTAGAGGATTGGTTATACGAAGACGGAGACGAGGCACCTACTGAAGTTTACAAGGATAAATTAGCATACCTCGAACAATTGATATAGATGTAATTGATTCAACAATAATATAATAACTTTCCCGTAAGCAATTTGTGATTCACCCTGCACCAATAGACACGTATCGCTCCTGGATGCATTTACAGAAGAGACAGCTTCCATCCAACAATCAGTGACCGTTGAAACCTGGAGTTCTTCACAAATGATGAGCTTCGTAACGTGAAAGCTCATCGCTAATAAACGGCGCCCCAGAGAGAAACAACCGGGACCGGCCTCCCGCACGGGGCACCGTCCGCCCAGCGCAGCCCCAAGCCCAGCTTTCTCGCTAAGATCCCTTCCAAGGAGCCTCTGCCCGAGTGCCGTCCAAAACTTCTCCTTGAGATACCGAACTCCCATAGAAAAAACTCATAACGGTTAACAATTTGGCCTATAAGTTCAATACTTTTGACACAAAACCCACAACAAGACGCTTATACCCTTAACTAGGACCCATAATGAAGCTCAAACACACTATTTGAACACAATTCAAACAAGCACAATGCCAGTATTAACACAAAAGAATTGTTATGACCCTTTATTGGCGTTTGATAATTAGTAACGAAGTCTGGTGGTGGTGCCATACACGGCTTTTTTTCTTTTGGCGTGAAAATTTTGTAAAAAGAAAGCCTATGACACCAAATTAAACCAGCTCGTTACTCCAAAATTCCACCGGTAAAGAAACGATATTGGAAATGGACTCTCGTGAGTTTTAAGGGTGAGTAATAATTTACCCACATATATATCCTTTAACGGCAGATCTAATAAAATTATGCATCTGTTTGCCTGGACAAGATGAACAATTTTTTTCCCTTATATTTAAATACAAACATCTCCATTTATAATACTTTTCAATACCTACAAAGTTTACCAACATATATACACAATTGATATAATGACTTCATCTATGAAGGACCAAAAGTCCCTTGAAGATGTCGCATCACTTTCACCTTCTCCATACCAAGCTTCAACAGAAGTTTCACCTAAAAGGAATACATTTACAAGGTTTGTTGATTCATTTAGAGAATTAGAATTTGATGAAACTTTGATTACACCAGATATGACTGATGCTGAAAAAACTGAAGTTAGATTGGCAAATACTCCATTACAACGTTCTTTAAAGCAAAGACATTTACAAATGATTGCCATTGGTGGGTCTGTTGGAACAGGGTTATTTGTTGGTTCTGGTTCAGCTTTAAGAACTGGTGGGGCAGCTGCTTTACCAATTGCCTGGGCTATTGTGGGTACTTTCCTTTTCGCTGTTATTCATGCATTAGGTGAAATGGCTGTTGCTTATCCAACTCCTGGTGCCTTTAGTGCACATGCTACGAAATTCATTGATCCTTCTTGGGGGTTTGCAATTGGTTGGAATTATGTCTTTTTATGGCTTGTTGTTTTACCATTGGAAATTATCGCAGCTTCTTTAACTATTGAATTTTGGAATGATTCCATAAATCCTGTTGCTTGGGTTGTTATATTTTATATTTTAATCATTTCAATTAATTTATTTGGTGTTAAAGGTTACGGTGAGGCAGAATTTACATTTTCTTTGATTAAAGTCACTGCAATCGTTGGATTTTTAATCCTTGGTATTGTATTAGTCTGTGGTGGTGGCCCATCAGGTGGATTTGTTGGAGGGAAATATTACCAAGATCCAGGTGCATTCACCCATGGTTTCAAAGGATTTTGTTCAGTACTTGTTGTTGCCTCTTATGCTCTTGGTGGTTCCGAACTAATTGGTGTCACTGCAGCCGAATCGAAAAATCCTTCTAAAACATTACCAAGTGCTATAAAGCAAGTTTTCTGGAGATTAATGCTATTTTACTTAGGTGGTTTAACTTTAGTTTCATTATTAGTTCAAGCAACTGATAAAAGATTATTAGGTACTTCATCTGCTGATGCTTCAGCCTCACCTTTTGTCATTGCCATTAAAAATGGTGGTATTAAAGGTTTACCATCTGTGATGAATGTTGTTATCTTGGTATCTGTTCTTTCCGTGGGTAACTCTGCCGTTTATGGATGTTCAAGAACTTTAACTTCTTTATCTGCTCAAGGACTTGCACCATCAATCTTTGCCTACATTGATCGTATGGGTCGTCCAATCTTTGGTATTATCTTGAATTCAATTTCTGGATTATTATGCTTTATCGTTGCCAATAAAAAAATCCAAACTGAAGTGTTCACTTGGTTATTAGCTATTTGTGGATTATGTGTCCTTTTCACATGGTTAACTATATCATTATGTCATATTCGTTTCAGATTGGCTTTGAAAGCACAGGGACAAACAACAGAACATTTGGCCTTCAAATCTCATGCTGGATTTTGGGGTTCAGTTTATGCTGTTATAATGATGATTTTAGTTTTAATTGCACAATTTTGGATTTCTGTTTGGCCTGTTGGTTCAAAACCAAATGCAAAAGTTTTCTTCGAAAATTATATTGGATTCCCAATTTTTTTCGCATTTTATATTGGTAGAAAATTTTGGGTTAGAAGAATTTGGGAATTTACCCCATTAACTGAAATCAATCTATCACATGGTCGTAAAGATCTTGATATTGAATTGATGAGACAAGAAATAGCTGAAGAAAAGGCATATATCAAATCAAGACCATTGTGGTATAGAACTTATAAGTTTTGGTGTTAATATCTCTAATTTCCTGTTTTCTACTCTCCGTTGCATTATCCCCCTTTTTTTCTATAAATTATTAATTTTTTTGCATTTTTATGATCGTTTGGAATGGTTTATTTGCATGTCATATATCTATCTATATATTGATAGATATCTCCTAAAATATTGTTTTATTATATATAATTATTAATGAAGTTTAATGAATAGCTCTAATTTAAAATAAAGATATTTCGTAAAAGTTGTTTCAATTCTACAAATATTTTAATCATAACACATAACATTAAATAACTAATTTATAATTCACTTATTTGAACGAACTTTTTGTAAACTATTCAACAACTTATCATAAACCTCATCAACAGCTTCAACATATTCATCAGTACTTTCCACATCTGATGAACCACTAGTATAACCACCTGTATTATTTTCTCTTGAACTTTCTTTAATAGTTGGATATATCTTATCCAAGGTAAATCTATGATCATTAACATTTTCAATCAAATCAGAAATTGAATTTATACCTTTTGCTTTTATAACTGCATCACGAAGTTCTTCTCCAGATGGTAATTTAGCCCAAGATGATAAATCTTGTTTATTAACATGTACTGGTGGTTGTTGAACTTGTTGAACAGGTTGTGGTAATTGTTGCTGTGGATGCTGCTGCTGCTGCTGCTGTTGCTGAGTGGCCTGTTCAGCGTCATTAGGATATAGTTGTCGTTGTTGTTGAACAAAGAACCCCCATCTATGGAACTCACCTTCTTCTTCTTCTTGCTTCTTAGCTTGAATTGAAGTTTGTGAAACCGAACGTAATAAAATTGGTTTCCCAGTAGCCACATCAATTGGAGTTTCTTTCCCACTACTCATGACTTCAGTGACCATTTGATGAGGTTGAACATCTTGTTGCTGACCTGAGGAAATTGGTTCATCATTCAAATTTTGGAAAATTTCCAAGATTTTCAATAATGAATTATCCAAGAAATAAAATCTTAATAAATCTTCCTTTTCTTGTAATGACAATAATTTTTGTTCTTGCTTAGTTAAAAATTCATCAATTGTCTTATTAACATTTGATCTACTTTCATTAATTTTATTCAAGAATTTTTTCTTTAAAAACTTCTTACTGAATTCATCATTTTCAATTTCATTTGTTTGAAATTTTTCTAATAACTTCCCAGCAGTTTCAGCAATTAATGTACCATCGAATAAAATATCATCATGAGAATCTAAATGGTGTTCTTCATCACCATGCATTGTTCTTTCCATGTTTCTCATCAAACAAACAGCAATTCGTGAACTAATTTTTTCATCAATTAAATCATAATCAATATCTAAATTCACTATAGTTCTTGAGGATTTTATAGCACCATATAAAGTGGCAGCAGCTGAATGACTAATTTCTGATTGATTCATAATACTTAGGTGGATTAAATGTAAACATTTTGGTATAATTCCTGAAAGGATACTAAAACTTTGTGTACTTAATTCATTTGAATCCAAATGTAATCTTTGTAAATTATTGAACCTTGGTAAATATTTGTTTAAATATGGCATTATTCCAGGGAAGATTGATTTTAAATTACTTAAATCTAAAAATCTTAAATTTTCCAATTTTGAAACAGATCTAATTAATAGGGCAACATCTTCAACATTTTCCAATGAAGTGGAATTAAATGATAAACTTGTTAATCTATTATTCCCACAATTTGATAATTTTTTGATCAATGGTTTTAATTTCCCCTCTGAGGATAAATCATTGAATCCAAGATCAATACCTTCTAATAAACAATTTTCATCAGTCATCCAAACAGCCAGTTTTTTAACTTGTTCAAAATTTAAATCCATATTAACCACCCCTAATCTTTTCGTTCCCAAGGATAATGCTGAATCAATAAGTTGAATGAAATCCAAAGTGGACAATTTGCAACCATTCAAAATTAATTCTTGAATACCTTGACGATGATTAATTGTATCAATAAATAACCCCCAATCCATGTTATTTCTATGTTGACTTATTGGTAAATCTTGTTTAATTTTCATTTGAGAAATATCTAATTTACAGATTGATTTATTTCTTGATAAAAATTTACAAAGATATTTCCAACCAATTGAATCTAATGCAACATTTTTCAATGAAATTTTTTCGATTGTTGAAGAATATAATAAAGACGACAATAAGATTCGTAACATATCAGTTGTCATTGTAACATTATCAAAAATTATAACTTTTATAGGAACAATTGCAATGAAATCACTGAATGAATAAACATCAATTAAAGTTGGTTTAGGGTTCAACATTTTCAAAGTTGTTAAAGGAGAATGTTTATTCTTTAATTGTTTTAAAGTTGCAGGGATTGGTAAAATCTCTCTTAAATGACAACAACGAGTATAAATCAATTCCAATGGGATATCTTTGAATTCATTTGGAGGTTCTTCTTGATAATGATGTTCATGTAAATGAATCGGTTTATCAATTTCCAAATTTGAAACATTTAATTGTTCAGAAACTTCGATTTCTTCATCATCTTCAATCAATTGTCTTTCATTTTTTTTCAAAGGTTTAAAATTTTTAACTTCATTAGCTATTCTCTTTGCAGCAAAATGAGCTTCTTGAGCATGTTTATCAGATTCTTCCAAAGCTCTTCTTTGAGATTCCATTACTGATTTTAATTCCTTTTCATCATATTTCCTTGATTCTGCAGTTTGAGTCTCATTTGTTATTCCAACGTTTAATTTTGAAGGACCAGATATTAAATCCTCAACAACTATAACATTCCCCTTTTTAGGTCTTCTTGAAGGGATTTGTTGAGGTGGATCATCTGGTAATTTATCTAGGGCAAAAGTAACACGGCGTAAATGAACATTTGTTAAACTTTGAATAGGTAAAGATGATCTATTAGGATTTTTATTCAAGATGATACGTTCTTGTGGTTGTTGAACTGAATGAATTTGAGGAGGAGTTTGTTTATGATAAGAACCTAATAAAAATGCAGAAGTTGGAGATATTGAGTCCATAGATGAAGGTAAAGATTTCGGAGTTGTTGGTAAAGATTTTGGAGTGGAAGGGATTGAGATTGGCTCTGGAGTTTGAGGAGATGAAGGGATTTTATTCTGTTGTAAAGGAGGAGCTTGTTGAGATTGATTCTTTGAAGAATTTTTCAATTTTGAAAAAGCACTGAATATAGATTTTTTTGGTTTTTGTTGATCATTTAAAGAGTTTGATCTTTTGATTGAAGAAGTTACATTGTTTAAGATTGGTTTTTTAGATGGTTGTGTTGTTGATGATGATGCTGATGCAGGTGTTGATGATGTTGACGATGATGTCGATGGTTTCAATTTTGAAGAATCGGAAGCAGATCTTGGTCTATTCCCATTGGCGCTCCCATTCAATTGATGAGACAACATGGAACGATGATTATTTGGAACATCATTTGAAGATCTTGTAGTTTCATTTGAGATTGTTGGGCTAGCGACTAAAGAACCATTACTTGAGTTATTTGGTATTTTCTCTCTATGATTATGGCTTGATGAGTTTGAAGTATTCCCACCGGTCTTCTTGGATTTCTTCTTCCCTCTATAGAACCAGTCGACGTTCAAATTTGAAGCATTTTCATGGAGAGAAGTCATCGAGGGGACTTTTAAATGGTCTTTATGGATTTAAATGAATGATTAGTTTTTGATATGAAGAAATAGGAGTAAAACAGAGAATTTTGCCAATACGGGTCCAGATAAGCAGCGCGGCAAGTAATAAAAGTGAATAATGGGGAATAATAGAGGTTGATGATAGCTTCTGGGTTGTTTGTTGTTATTGGAGAGTATGCAATATGATGATAATAGTGATGGTAGTAATATTTAGTTATGAGATAAAGACGAATGTGTTTCAGAAATAAGGTAAAAATTTAATTCCGAGCGCTCCATGAGAGTGAAAAAAAAATGAGATAAAACGGAATTTTGATAGAATTGTGTAATTTAATACTATAAATTGGTACAAGGATAAGCACAGAAGGGGATATTGAATGTCATATTCATATTCATAGTGGCAATACTCGTCAACCTTTCCGTTCATTGATAGTTGACAATGATGACTAAGCAATGGCATTCCGATGACTAAGCATTGTTTTAATTATTTATTAATTATGACGTTTATACTAAAAAAAAAAAGGCCCTCTGCTAAACAAAATGAAATCTCACGGATAAACACGAATTTATATAAGGTGAAGGAAGAGTTAACAAAAGATCCCTTTACTCACACATTGAATTCGACACAGCACTAACAGAACCAGATAGCAACGCTACATCTCGAATAGTTAATTAAGAATATTACTATTATTATTCCAAATTCAAAATTATTACCAGCTGGGAGAAGTACCGAGGGCTCGGAATAGTGTGATAACAATAAAGAACTCTTTTATTAATAAGAACAAATCGATTATTAGAATGGTCATATAACAACATCAAAGGGGAACCCCATATTGTAAAGAATTGATAGATATCTTTGTTGTATCATTCTCTTCGTTCATATTCTTTGATTACTCGTATTGATGGTTAACTTTATACTCTGTTGCACTCTCTTATCGGACTCGCCACTCAAGGCTTACAAAGAACCGATGCCAAGTCTACAATCATAATTATAACATTTGAACGACTTCTATTCGTATCAAGTAATTATATACATCCTTCAGAGATTTGATCGCTGATCTTGAACCGTATGGTATAAGTAATACCTCTTTGTTTTTTTTTTTTGTTCTTTTTTTATTTGAATATTGAAATCAAATGTGCAACTAATAGACTAGTGATAATGAAAAAACACAAATGTATCTTTGGATACTGTTAAAACTAAATAAAACTCCATTTGAATATGATTAATATGAAAAACCCCCCGATTTAATAATTTTGTAAATTGACTAATATGCCTTATATCTCCAGAGATTAAAATTAAGGACGGAACTGCTTGGTCTTGTAATCTTTGATAGCAGCCTTCACAGCATCTTCAGCCAACATTGAACAATGTAACTTAACAGGTGGTAAACTTAGTTCTTGGGCAATTTCCTTGTTTTTAATAGTGGCAGCTTCTTCCAAAGTTTTACCTCTTAATAATTCAGTAACATATGAAGAGCTTGCAATGGCTGAACCACATCCAAATGTCTTGAATTTAACATCATTTATAATACCAGTCTTATCATCAACTTCAATTTGTAATCTCATAACATCCCCACATGCTGGAGCACCAACTAATCCTGTACCAACATTGATATTCTTCTTATCAAGTGACCCAACATTACGTGGGTTTTGGTAATGATCAATAACTTTAGGATGATAAGCCCTTGTTTGATTAATGACTGGCTTGAAACTGTTTCTTAAAACTGATGATTGGATAGCTCTAAACATGATGTATTATCTTTAATCTTTATCAAATTGTAAAGCAAGTAAAGGATTAAAAAGATTAAAACTTTGAATTTTAAATCAGGAAAAAAATGACCGCGAAATTGGCCCTTTGCCGAGATTATGTCATCGCCGATATGACTCTCTCCGGGTGGAGTCACGGCTTTACTGGGAGTTATCAGATGGATTTAATAACTGAGCTGTAGACGAAATGGACGTGAATATGAAGATTCATATAGATAACAAACTGATTTAGAGATTGATTAAATCATTTATTTATCTAGCTCTGGATCAGTTATAGATATATAATGGTTGCGTTGGGACAAACCCCGAGACTAATCATATTCATAATCATACCAAATCTGGAATTACAAGAGATTTATATATTTCATTAAACAACATTATGGAAATATGAACGACCTTTAGCTATCCCATCTTTAACAATCTTGGAAATTTCATCAGCATCACTTGTGATTTTTGTTAAATTTTCATATCCATCTTCAGTAACTAATATATCATCTTCAATTCGAACACCTCCAATTGATAGATATTTATTCATAACTTGTTCAACGACAAATTTCTTCTTATTAGCATCTTTGAATCCATTTTCAATTAAAAATGGAGAAAAATAGATCCCCGGTTCATCAGTAACAACATATCCCTTCTCCAAAGGTCTTCTTAATCTTAAATATTTCAATTTTTCGTCAGCATCTTCATAATTTGGATGTCCTCCAACATCATGAGTATCCATTCCTAATAAGTGTCCTAATCCATGAGGGAAAAAAATAGTACTAGCTCCACTTTGATATATTTCTTCTTTCCCACCTTTAAATATACCTAATTTTAAAAAATTATCAATTAAAACTTTATGAGCTAATAAATGTAATTCATCCCAATGAACACCTGGCTTGATCAAACTTAATGTTTGGTCTTGCATATCTTTAACTGCATCATAAATTTCACGATGTTCTTTACTCCATTCACCATTGATTGGGAAACATCTTGTAACATCAGCTGCATAATTCTCCCATTCAGCTCCGGCATCAATTAATATACTCTTCTTCGTACCTAATTCATCATCATTTTTAACATAATGTAATGTACCACAACTAGGCCCGGAACAACAAATTGGATCATAAGCAGTATGTTTTGAACCTTGACGAATTGCATGATAAACAAATTCAGCATGAATATGAGTTTCATTAGTTTCAATAGGTAATGCAGACATGACTGCTAAATGACAATTATCAGTGATCTTGGCAGCTTTTCTCAATAATTCAATTTCAAATTCATCTTTAATAATTCTTGATTCATCTAATGCGAAAAATAAATCATCATCTCCTGGATTTAAAAAAGTTTTAAATTGCTTATTTGATAAATTAATATCAGTAGTTAAATTAATATCATACTTGGTCAAATATGAATCTATTTGATCGGAATAAACAACTTTATCAACATCATATTTTTTAGAAGCTTCTTCTATGGAAATTGGTAACCCAGACCACATAACATCATCTTGATCAACTTCTGGTAAGAAAAGTACTAATTCCTCTTTATTCAAATCATAAAAAACATGAGATCCAGGAATATTAACCCCACTCAAATAATAAAAATAACGTTCTTGTTTGAATGGTTTAGCAGAATCACTATATTTATCACTTTCTTGAACTGAACCACTAAGGAAAATCGCATGATTTGATAAGTTTGAAATCTTGGTCTTCAAATGTGTCTTGACATTAAGAGCATGTTGTCTCGCTGGATAACGTTGTCGAATTGTCATTGTAGCACTATGAACAAATCTAATTGATGATTTAGTCTTAATTGATCTTTTAAATTGAATTAAAAAACTATTAAACATATCATCATTTTCTCATTCATTTTTAACTGTAGTTTTCAAGGAGTTTTCAAAATATATTGTATTTTCATTATCTTTGCCGTTTGCGATAGGCGCAACAAATTTTTATAACTATACTCCGAATTTTATCAACTACAGTTTTTTCCTTTAAAGAAACGATATTCTTAAATTAATTACACTATATGATAACTGATTCTTCAAAAAAGATTTGAAATTAAACTAAGTTTAGTTTTTTTCAGCTTGGAATTTAGCAATTTTAGCATCAATCTTAGCTTGTCTTTCTTCTCTAGTTAATTTAACTTGTTTGTATTTCTTTGATTCAGCAGCGTATTGTTCCTTGGTGAATTTCTTTTCAGTTGGTTTGAAAGTTGGGTCTTCTCTGATTTTAGCATGAGCTTCAGTGTAGATATCTTCTAAACCATCAGCTTCGATGTCATCAGCCAAGTAACCTTGGAATAATGATCTGAATCTTTCTTCATCATCATCAGCTAATTCTTCCATGTATTCAGCAACATGACCACCAAAGATGTATTTTCTCAAGGTATCAGCATCTAATTCTTCACCTTCGATATCCCAACCTGGGAATCTGTTTTCAGAGTGAGGAATGTATAAACCACCATCAGCAGCACCTTTTAAGGCACCAAAGACACGAGCACCAGTGGTAGTTCTTTGTAAACCAACATCTAAGAAAACTTTGAATGGACGTGGACCATCTTCAACAGCTTCAGTCAAGGCATATTCACCTTCAACTTCTTCAACACCTGGGTAAATTTCATCCAAACCTAATTTTTGTAAGGCTCTTCTGGCGACTAATAAACCAACAGCGTAAGCAGCGGACCAATTGGTTAAACCGTGTTCAATACCATATTTTGGTAATTCGTGAGCATAAGCAGCAGTTAAAACGAAATCACCAGTGATTTGGGATGAGACGATTTGAGCAACAATATCTTTGTTGGAAAATCTAACAACTAATCTATATTTTGGAGTGTTGTATTTAGCCTTGTGTTGAGCGACAAGACGCTTTCTTTGGTAGTAATCAGTTTTACCTTCAGCTCTACGTCTGAATGGGGTTTGGAAACGTGAGTGGTAAGCTGAGGATTTTTCAGTTTTTTGGAAAGGCATCTTTGTTGAATTGAATTCTGTTAAAGAATGATGGGTATTAGTGAAAAGTATCTACTTAGTTAACAAATGGGTTATTTTTAATAGATATTCATTTTAAATTTTTCACGATGGAGAGAATGATGAAATTTTTGTATGCGATGTGGTGTATACCGGGTATTAACTATGGGGTGTATGGATGTGTAGTATTATAGGGCATGTAAAACCCAATAGTCACGTGATATGATAGAGGGCTATAGTTACTATTTGTTGATTTTATTTACAAATATACTGATTGAAGAACAACAAAGAGTGATTCAGTTTAGGATTAATGTTATACAGTTCTTTGCTGACCAGATATACAGACACATCTCTCTAGAGTATCGTTTAATCCTGAAGATTATACCGATAAGCGATCTGGTATCCTCTTCGGAGGTGAACCTTGTTTAGGCATATATATGAATTCTTTTGAAAATTTCTCAAAATCCTTATTTTACCGGCAAGCGGTGTTATTATTTCAGCTCTTCTCATTACTATACAAATTATGAAATAAAATACCCGTCGAGGCCAAGAGCTAAGAGTAGTTGTAGACAATAGCTTATCATTTTCCATCGTGGAACGACTATCGAATCTCATCATAAATCAAGCTATTTCCTACATGTTAGCTCCAAAATGAATTACACAAGACGCCGTTGGTATTTCGCCATAATTGCGTCAAACATCTCCCACCTAAACACGAGTATCTATACAGTGAATTCCTATCTAAATTGACAACATTTGGTGAACCATGAGCCGTTCGCGATGAATTATGCATCTCGTTACACCTTTCAATCATCTCCGGAGCCACAGTTTGGAATTGCAACATCAAACTCTTGTACCAACTACAATAACGATCAAGTACTGATTACAAACGATGTCCGATGGGCTACTTTGTTACTTGCAGGAATAAATATAATGTCATCTTATATAAAAGTTTATGGATATCTCAAAAACTCAAAATGAAGAGATGATTTGATGAGTAATAGATTTTCAAAAGTTAATTATGGGTCTCTTCAATACCATAACAAAGAGAAATAAACCCCAAGTTGGTTCAAGTCAAGTGAATCAACTGGAGTCAGCACCTTCCTCTGCTGCTTCAGACCTTACTAACAAAAATGGTCATGTTGTTGATATTGATCAAGATTCAGATACAAGTGATTATTTGAAATCGTCATCAAAAAAAAAATCTGATTTTAACAATCAAGATGAAGAGATTGATGTTACTGATTTACAAGAACTAAGTTCAGATAATGAAGCTAATATAGAACAATTACCTGATGATATTTTAGAATTACCAAAAATTGTTAGAGAAGCTGTTACATTAGATGATGATCCATCTATTCCAGTGTTTACATTCCGTTATGTTTTATTATCATTAATCTTTATCCCACCAGGTTCTTTCATTGATACATTGAATTCATTCAGAAGTACATCTGCAGCTTATTCCATCTTTTTCGTTCAAATTGCATCTCATTATATGGGTAAATGGTTGGCTCGTGTCTTACCAAACAAGGAAATCGATTTATATTTCTTTAAATTTAATCTAAACCCGGGTCCTTGGTCAATAAAGGAAAATGTCTTGGTGACAATAACAGCTGCTAGTGGTGCAACTGGTAATCAAGGAACAACTGCCATCTCCATTGCTGATTTATACTATGGAGATGTTACAAATCCAGCCGTGGCAATTTTCTTTATGTGGTGTATTAATTTGACAGGTTATGCATTTGCTGCAATTGCTAGAAATTTCCTTTTATATGATCCAAAATTTGTTTGGCCTCAGGCTTTGATGCAAACTAATCTTTTCAACTCGATGAAAAGAGCCGATTCAAATATTAAGACTGGTTCAAAGCAAATGAAAGTTTTCTTTTATGCAATCATTGGTATGACAATCTGGACTTTTTTCCCTGAATACATCTTCCCAATGACTTCATCATTAGCATTCTTATGCTGGGTAGCTCCAAGAAACTCTGTGGCAAATTTCATTGGGTCAGGTATGGGAGGTATGGGGTTTTTGAACATTTCATTAGATTGGTCAAATATCACTTCAAGTGTTATGCTTTCACCATTTTGGACCCTTGTTGTACAATTTGTTGCATTTGTATTTAGTTGTTGGGTATTAATTCCATCTGCTAAATGGGGGAATTTAACATCTTTCAAATCTGGATTAATGTCGAATAAGTTATTCACTGCGAATGGTGAATCATATCCAACTACTGAATTATTGATCCGTGAAGGTAATCAAATTTATTTCAATGAAACAGCTTATGAATTACATGGACCCTTACATATGGGTGCACAAAAGGCTTGGGCAACCTTCTTTGATTACGCAGCTTATGTTTCTGCAATTAGTTGGATCTTACTTTTCGGTCGTGATGATATTATGGATGCTTGGAGGAAGTTTAGAGCTAGATATAAGAAAGGTAATGACCAAGCTGATGGGAATACAGAACCAAGAGTTTATCAATCTATTAGTGAAACCTATACTGATAGATTAAACAAGATACAATCAGCTTATCCAGATGTCCCATTATGGTGGTATGTCGTTTTATTCATTTGTACATTCATCGTTTTAATGACCATATTTGCCACAGGTCATATGTTTATCCCATGGTATACATATTTGGTTGCGTTGGGATTCGGTGCCCTTATTGTTATCCCATTAGGTTATTTATATGCGATCTCCAATTTCCAACTACCAATCGGTACATTCAATGAATTAATCTTTGGGTTGATGATCCAGGGGAAAACAGGTGGTAAACATCCAGCATCTGCAACTTCATATAGTGCAGTAGCAGGTGACGCATGGTACCGTGCTCAATATATGTTACAAGATCAAAAAATCGGGCATTATATGCATATCAATCCAAGACATGTTTTCTGGTCCCAATTGGTTGGTCAATTATTTGGTGTTCCTTTCAATTATCTAGCATTAAGATGGACTATTGATACCAAGAGAGGTTATTTGGATGGCACCTTGACTGATCCATTGCATCAATGGACCGGGCAAAGTATTCAAAGTTATAACACTATGGCTGTTCAATATGTTCTTGTTGGACCAACTAGGTTGTTCTCTACAGCTTATAATAGAGCTATTCCATTTGGATTCTTATTTGGTGCTTTGGCTCCAGTTTTAATTTATGCACTTCATAAGGCATTCCCAAGAGCTAAATTTAATTTATGGAACGTTACTGTTTTCAGTTCTGCCATGTCCACTTTCTATGGGAATTTATCAACAGGTTATTTATCCAAAATTATAGTGGGTACTATTTCCATGTTCTACTTCTTTAGATATAGACATAAAGTTTGGGCTAGATATAATTATTTACTAGCTGCAGCTTTTGATACAGGGTTGAATCTTGCAATCTTGTTGATCTTTATCTTTTTCAGTGCCGGGAAACAAGTTACCATGCCTAATTGGTGGGGGAATAATGCTGATTCTGTGGAAAGATGTTTTGCTTTATGATGTGTTTTTTAATGAGATAGACGTACGCATTTGATATAATTTGTTTAATAATTTTTAATAGTCTAATAATTCATGTGCATTTAATAGAGTCAAAGATTTGTAGACTTTATAATCTCACTACACGATCAATTCTTATCAATCAATTCAAAACCTTGATGAACCTCGGAGTATAATCTGTGAATAAACTTCTACGAACTGCCATTTCCACCAAGAAGAGGCTTTTGCCATCTCGGATTCTCCATTGGATCTCCTGAGACTCTTTTGGGTACGAGATTTCCAAGTTCAGCAGTTTCTGTTTGAAGTTCTGAGCTTTTTTAGCTTTTGCAGCTTCTCCGGGCTGAGTCTATCAGCTCATGGCCTTGGTACAGTGGTACAGTGCTGAATTTACGGGAAAATGATGGCCCTACACAGACTTTGCCCTCGAGTTGCCCATGATTCTGATCAATCAAAAGTTGTTCAGATTGGAATTTCCAAGCAAAAGACAATCAATTTCGCCACTTAATAGCCCACATCGATGTCAACAGTTGGCGATGTTCAAAGAGTTTTCGAGAATTGTGAAGTGCTCTTTTTGTTGTTGCGGCGTGACACAAAAAAATTTGGGCAGCAAAAGGCAATGCGGTTAATAATCAGATATATAAAACTGATTTGGTAGCTCTTTTGAATGCAATTAAAGGGTCTATCTACTTGTGAATCGGAATACAGACATCATCATCAAAATGGTAAAGACTACAATCATTATCTCAGAGCTATCTAAACCTGACCTTTTGAAAGTCTCCGTCACGGTCAAACAATATCTTGTACAATATCAAAAACAGCACAATTTGACAGAACAACAACTAGTGGAAAATTGGTCTGAATTACCAGCATTAAGCAGATTAGTGGTTATATTCACTGAAGAGAAATTTGCCGTTGATATACAGTCACATTTAAAAACAGCACTCCCTAACCATAAGATCCACCTGAGTGAATCACTCCTGAGAAGACATAGATCTTTTGACCATTCATTACAGGCTCCTTCAAATTTGGATTCTATGCAATCATCTCTTTATGAAGAACCTAAGCCTGTGCCAGCAAGTCCAGATCGTAAACTAAGTCCAAATGAAAAGTCAAGAACGTTGTTCAAACCTGATTTGACCTTGAACACTACAGCTTTGAATGAGGAACGGAATATATCTCCAGATTCGGCATCAAGAGAAAGATCACCAGTCTCTCCGACCATAACGCTTGAAGAAGTGACAAAATCAACTTAGCCATCAAGGTTATGATGTCTATATATTCAAAACTACTCTTTAAATCAAAAAGATAAAAGTCAAAGAAAAGTCAATTTATGCAAGCATTAAATATATACATGTGTTAAATAATTATATGTCGTAGTGTCGTTTTCATATCTTTTGAACGCTGATTGGGGTCATTTCAATATCTTGAGAGGCATCAACAGGAACGATTTGACCATCATGTTGATAATGAGCTTTGAAAAAGGCATAATGAAGAATCAAATCTTCAATATTTCTCATACGTGGATCATTTGCAAAATCTGGATCTATAAAAAAGAAAACTGGCATATCAACTTCTTCACCTGCTGCTAATCTTTGTTCTTCAAAACAGAAACATTGAATCTTGTTGAAATATGGAGATGCTTCACCTGGTGTAATACTATAAGTAGCCATCCCGACAACATCATGTTTCCCAGTATTTCTTGCCTTATAAAATGCTAAAGCGGTCTCACCAGGTAAAATATGAACTTCACGTTGTTGAGGAACAAATTTCCATGGTAAGATGTCTGAAACTTCTGAAGTAAATGACACTCTAATTCTCTTGTCCATATCCACTGGAACTAATTTATCGCTTGTAAATTTTGTTTTATCAGTAACAGGACGACCACCAAACCCTGTTCTTGCACATAATGTTCTATAAAGCACCACTGCGGCGTATGATAAACCAAGGAATAATATACCTAGCGAAAGAGAATAGTTGATGGCTGTGGCATCCTTATAGGATTTTTGCTTGGAACGATGTATTTCACGTAACTTGGCAATATCTGACCGTGATAATTTCTCTAATTCAGAAGTATCGAATCTTGGATCAATCTTTGGGTTTTCATTTCTCAATGTTCTCAAAGAATGGAACAAACGGTTTATTGGAGATTTTGAAATTCTGACTGGTATTTGGTTTAGTCCTATACGGGATATACTGCTCCGTATTATATATCTTGAAGCGAGCATTTTGATGGGTGTTTCTTTACGAGTGTAGTGTCATTTGTTGAATCTTGAATGATGTTTTATTCGTTCAGTTTGAAATTTTTATAGTACGGAAGCCCTGAAGATTATGTAACGACTGCCGGTGTTTGAACTTTGGCATGGAATCGCTTGATATTGTAGAAGTTGAACTTTTGAAATACCTAGTATCACCTTATGGTATCATTATGAACAACTCAAATACTGAACTGACCATAATTCAAGCTGGTATTCTGCGTTTGATTAATAGCTTTATTACTTTTACTAGTTCCGGTGTTAGTCACCTGACTCTCTCTACAATACTGAGAACCTCGGAATTTCTCCACAGCTTTTTTTTTGATTATAATTCAAATCTTTAATTCAAAGTCAAAATTTGTAAACAATTTGAACATTTCAGATTAAGAAAAGACGCTCTTGAAAATGTCACAATTGGATGTTGAGAATATAGATAGCAAGATGGAGGGAGAGATAAAGCTAGAGAGTATAGCGCATGTCGATTCTGAGACACCAAAGCAGAAGAAAAGAAAAAAGAAGGTTGTTATTGGTGAGTATATTTGATTTACTGTTCTTTAACGTACCCCGGAGAAAAGTTGAATACATGTGTACTAACCTAACGGAAAAGCCTGTGTCTATTGTCGTCGTTCCCACATGATTTGTGATGACAGTGAGTAATTTACTCTTTCATTTTTTGATTGTTCTTTTTTCCACTAACTATATCAGACCGTCCTTGTTCAAGATGTATAAAGAGAAATATTGGACACCTTTGTCATGATGAACCTATAAGCCAACGTCAACGTAAAAAACTGAAAGATAACAAAGGTGGAAGTGAAGAAGTTAAAACAGAATCAAGCACAACGCCCCCAATCCCTACTTCAACATCTATCCAACCGCAGGAGACATCGACTCAACAAGAACAGCCACAACAACAAATTAACCAAGTTCAATCAATCCCTCAGGTTCAAAATCAACCAGTTTACATTTCTGGAGAAAATGATAAAAGGATCAATGAGAAATCTATTGATCCATTAAATCAAACACAATATAATCAACAACCGTTCTTTTTTTCTGAGCATGCTGGCTCCGAATTCAGTTCTTTAAATGAATTTTTATCCATGCTTGATGATCCTGATTTAATCGGCGCTGATAACAACAATAATGACTTCAATTTAGGGCAGGATACAAATAACAGCAATAACAACAATAATAATGGTATCAAGTCAAATAACGGGAACGGTGGGCTTAGTACAAACTCTCTATTCAATACCCCAGCTAATAACCTATCAACTTCACATTCTTTAACAAATTTATCTCTGACGAATTTATCCCTTTTAAACTCCCCAATTATGGGTCCTACTCCAAACAATTCTAATGGGCAATTCCCCTTAGCCTTATATCAGCATTCGTCAGCTGCATCGAATCATCAACAAGTTTCAGATTCTGCAAGAGATAAATTCTTCTTAACAGCTGCTGATCCTTCGACAGAAATATCCCCCGAGGAAAGATTAAAACAAGTTATCAATGCCAAGCTGGAAGCTGGGTTATTGCAGCCATATAATTATGCCAAAGGTTATGCTAGATTACAAGGATATATGGATAATTATATGAATCAATCTTCTAAACAACGAATTCTGAAACCATTATCCATTTTCAGACCTGCATTTAGGGCAATTGCAAGGACTTTAAAAGATGTTGATTTGATTCTTGTTGAGGAGAATTTTGAAAGAATGCTACTTGACTATGATCGTGTTTTCACATCAATGGCAATTCCTGCATGTCTTTGGAGACGTACTGGAGAAATATATCGTGGGAATAAAGAATTTGCTAGTCTAGTTGAAGTTAGTGCAGATGATTTGAGAGATGGGAAATTAGCAATTTATGAATTAATGAGTGAAGAAAGTGCTGTTAATTTTTGGGAAAAATATGGTGCCATAGCGTTTGATAAAGGTCAAAAGGCCGTTTTGACTAGTTGTAATTTAAGAACAAGAGATGGTAGAAGAAGGAAAACTTGTTGTTTCAGTTTCACCATAAGAAGGGATAGATATAATATTCCAAGTTGTATTGTTGGGAATTTCATCCCTATAAGCCCGTGATCTATAAGAGTTCGATGGTTTGGTGTTATTTATTGTATAATTTTGTATATTTGTATATTCATAAGTCATTATATATATATATTTAGCATGTAAGATCTATTCAATTATTTCCCATAATTCTCAACAAAAATCTTAATCTCATCAACAGTACCCACTGAATGATTTTGTGTCAACTTTTTTTCCAAATCTGTCTTGGTAACGTTTCCCAAGTTGATTGAACCATTAGGACCGATGTTAACAAACTCAACAATATTATGATCTCCAATTGCTGATTCCACAGATTTCTTGAATTGAACAGGTCTAATGAAATCATCAATGAAATTATCTAATGCCTCACCATGAGTATAAGATAATTCGCCAGTTAGATTTGATATAATTGGAAGTTTTAAGTTTGCTTCTGGCTCAATGGCAAATTTCGATTCAATAATTTGTTTGAATCTTAACTTGGCAGTTTCTAATAATGGATTATGGAAAGGTGTATTTACTGGTAATCCCACAATTCTTAATCTTCGTTTAATATTGGATCTTTCCTTAACATGTTGAAGGACATGATCCAATTCATTTTTTTCACCAGAGATTACAATCTGCTGAGAACTATTCACATTAGCTATACCCACTGTCTTCACTTCCTTGATTGCATCTTGTAATAGTCTTTCAACATCTTCATAATTCATAGCAGGGAATACAAGTGCATGCATTCCAAATGAATCTTGTGAGTTTTGGAGAGCTTCCTCCATCAATATTCCTCTTTGGCGAACTAGCCATAATATTTGATCTTGATTATGACGGAATACATCATTGACACATAGTGCAGTGTATTCACCTAGGGAGTGACCCATAGTTAAGCTCGAGTCCTGCACTAAATTAATTCCATGATGTTTTTTCAAGATGTCAAGAATCAGTAAAGATATAGAAACAATTGAAGGTTGAGTGTTTGATGTTGTTGAGTAGAAATCTTGTGGAGGTGAAAGAACATTTGATGAGAATTCTGGAGAGATCTGAGTCTCCAAGGTTTTAAAATATGAAGTCAGATCATATTCCCTGTGTAATTGCTCGACTAATGTCTTTTCAACCGGTTGACCTTGACCTTCATTCAAAATGTTAGCCAACTGTGTCCAATATCATCATCAACTACAGTGGGGGAGAGAGAGCCCCAAGAGAGACACAGGCCGATACATACCTGGGAAAGTAAGCACTCTTGATGCTCGAGGCACTGCGCGCGAGAAGAATCTCCTAAAGTAAAGCATAGTGACTTATGCCTGACAATTTCTCGCTTGCCCTTGTCGCTTTAATGATTTTCCAAAGTGTTGAAGTTGTGGTTTGTGGGTATCAGTTATACCCATTTGCGCTCTCGGGAGGACTCGGTGGGATCGCGAAATGGAGAAGTACTGCGCTGACAATAAGAACGAGGACCTACGGGTATATAAGTTGTGGTGTTTGATTTGTTCCCAGTATAGTCAGAGGTGTTTTCAAGGAATTCCAACTAATAGTTTTGTCAAAGAAAGATTCATTTTAAAGGGCTTAATTTACCCCAAAACAGCCAAATACTCAACTGCTGATTTTTCACACTTTTTTCATTGGAGAAAGATTTTCTTTTAATTATCAAATAGAATCCAAATTTCCAACTTTTGAACTTCAATTTAAACTTATTTAACTTCTAATCTTGTTCAATTATTTGTGATTGATCTAGAAGAACCTTCAGGAAGTCCATAACCACATAGCACAACATGACCTCAGACGATAGACGTAAGTATCAGGAACACTGGGTGCACATGCTGCTCGACCGTTGACGTTGATGATATTACTCACCGGTCAAATCGATCGGGTCTTATCTACGGCCAGGCTGACTCTGTATTCTACAACAGGTATAGTTTTAAAACAACGTCAATGGGATGAGTACAATACATCAGAAGAAGAACTTACTAACTATTAAATCCAGCTCTCCCATTCTTGTACCAATTTTTATCTGGTGCCGTTGCCGGTGTCAGTGAAATCCTTGTGATGTATCCATTGGATGTCGTCAAGACTCGTATTCAACTCCAAGTTGGTTCAGGTGCCAAAGCTGAATACACAGGTGTTATTGATTGTTTAACCAAGATTGTTAAGAATGAAGGTCCTTCAAGATTATATAAAGGTATCACTGCTCCAATATTAATGGAAGCTCCAAAAAGAGCCACAAAATTCGCTGCTAATGATGAATTCTCTAAATTTTACAAAAATTTCTTTGGTGTACAACAATTAACTCAACCACTATCAATCTTGAGTGGTGCTAGTGCTGGTGCTGTGGAATCATTCGTTGTGGTTCCATTTGAATTGATCAAAATTAGAGTTCAAGATGTCTCTTCCAAATATAATAGTGTTGCTGATGCCTTTTTCAAAACCGTTAAGGCTGAAGGTCCATTGGCTTTATACAACGGGTTAGAAGCTACAATGTGGAGACACGTTGTTTGGAATGCTGGTTACTTCGGTATCATCCATCAAATTAGAACTTTATTGCCAAAAGCTGAAACTTCATCTCAAAAAACTATAAATGATTTGGCTGCCGGGGCTCTTGGTGGTACTTTCGGTACTATCTTCAACACGCCATTTGATGTTGTTAAATCTCGTATTCAAAACACTGTTAGTGCACCAGGTGTTGTCAGAAAATATAACTGGACTTTACCAAGTTTGGCCTTGATCTATAAGGAAGAAGGTTTCAGTGCCTTATATAAAGGTTTCTTACCAAAAGTGTTAAGATTAGGTCCAGGTGGTGGTATCTTATTAGTTGTCTTCACTGCAACTATGGATTTCTTCAGAACCATCCACTACAAAGATTGAATTTGAATA
This sequence comes from Hansenula sp. yHMH451, assembly GCA_030571095.1. Lineage (NCBI taxonomy): Eukaryota > Fungi > Ascomycota > Saccharomycetes > Phaffomycetales > Wickerhamomycetaceae > Hansenula > Hansenula sp. yHMH451. The sequence goes on from JAJLXE010000010.1 coordinate 591,111, forward strand.
TTCTTGTTATTTATATAGTATCTTGTATTGAATTTTTTGATAGACAACCTTTATCGGTTAAATAAATATCTGTAGAATACTTCTCATTGGAAGCAAAAGGAAAAAATAAAGACATAAACTAACTATACAATTAGATCTGTATGATCTACCAGCCCTTGCTAATCCCAACACGATCCACCTGCAAGAGTAGTCGCGACTATAGAAGAACAAAAGAGCGTTAAGATGATCAACTGGAGCCGGCGTAGGCCCCTGATTGCTCTCTCCAAGGACTTGACGCTTGACAAACCGTGAGATTAAAAGTATAAGACAAGCAACACGGATATAGTCCTGGTTGTCCGCACTAAAGAATTAGAAATAAAATGTAGAAAGTTGAAAGAATTTTCCATATACAATGTTTTTATATAGCTTCGCGAAGTTTTACCCGGTGATGATGGAATTCGCGGTGCGCATTTCAAAGCTGATATGATCTTTATAGGGCTTATGTACAATTGAACTCCATATCTTAGAAGAGTCGAAATCAAAGCTCAACTGGTTTCAAAATGAGTCTTCCCCTATTCAACACGAATGATGCACAAGATAAGATACAAGTGATAGTACGGTTCTCAGATAGTACCATACAGGATTCCCAACTACCTTTGATCAAACTTGCGGATTTATCAACAAAATGGTTAAAACAAAGTGTTCGTTCTCAAAACCCTTCATTATCTCAAAAAAGATTACGTTTCATTCATTCAGGTAGAGTGCTAACGGATTCCACAAACTATATTCAAGAATTCTTACAGGTACAGAAATTCAATCGACAGGAATCATCCTCTTCAAACGCCGCAGAAATAGATAGAAGATTCTATATCCATTGTCTAATTGGTGACACTTTATCAGCTGAAGAATTGCAAAAAGAATCCGAATTAGACAATAGAGTACAGGAGCAAAGTACAACTCCAGCCCCTGTTGGGTTTGATAGATTGGCTAGTGCTGGATTTTCACAAGAAGATATTCAAGGATTACGTCAACAATTTAGATCATTATATGGTGATTTACCAGAAACCGGTGAGAATGGCCAACAAAGGGATATAAGACAATTAGAAGAAAGATGGATCGATAGTTCAGTGAATGAAATGGATGAATTTAATGGTGCTAATGCAGGGAGTAGTAGATTTGGTGGCAATGAGGATTTATTAATTGGAATACTGATTGGCTGTTTATTAGGTGTGTTGAGTTTATTCTTGTTGAAAGAGGAGCAATTGTTTAGTAAAAGACAAAGAATGGCTGTTGTTGCTGGATTTATTGTGAATTTCTCATTTGCATTAGTTAGACAATGGGCTTGATTCATTTTTGCCTTCCATACCTATCATACCAGCATTTCATTTGACTAGTCTACAGTAAAGAAACTCAAACCTAACTAATTACATGATGTTTAATGACTATAAATATATTTATAACGAGAAAAATAACTGATCTATTCTAATTTTTTATCATTTCTGTGTATATATTGCTCCAAATTTTGGAAAACATAACCCAAGGCATGTTCGACTGGTTTATCAAACAAATATGGTAATGCTGGCACTATACTTAGACCTAACCCAATTGGACCCCAAGTTCTTAGTAAAGTGTTTTTAATATTCTTATTAGCGTAATTTGTGGCATATCTAACAGCAGTATGAATAGTGAAAGCTGGTAGCCCCATACTGGCAATACTTTGAAATAAACCTCTTTCTAACCCAGCTAATCTCCAATCTGGTAGTTTACTCAATTCAGCTAGCTGTTGGGCAGTGTGATCACCCTTTTCAGGGATATTAGAATCCCATGGCTTCAAACCTGGAATATAACGACCTTCTTGTCTTAATTTGGCCTTCCATGCTTCAAATGAAACATCACCAAGAACATAAACCCATGAAATACCATAACATGCACGGACAAAGATTGATGGCACCGCTGGACGAAACGACTCACCAATATCAGAAGTATAAGCAACATATCTATGGGAGGCTAATAAAATAGTTCTTAATCTATTAGCATAAGCAGCATAACGAACATTAGAATCAACAGAATCAGAATCATCCAAGATTCCTGGTTGGGTGGATTCTGCAATTTCTTTCAATTGCACTGTAGTAGATGAGTCTTTGGACATTATTGTAGCTTTCGTTGAATATATATCGAAACGTTTTTTCAAGGTGGATCAAAAGGAAGTGAATTTGGAAATGTTCAATGAGTTTGAACTTTGATGGCAATTTTGAAATTTCGGCACACAGAATTTGTGCCTCGTTATTTCCGAATCTTCGAGATATCGATAATGTTGGAAAAATATTGTATATAATATTGTGAAGTCTTTGGATCTTTCAACTTGATGAAAGTTTAGCAGAAGTTAAGGGATGACACTGTTATGGCTCTTTATTTAGATGAAGATTATAGGGCTATATAAAGCTAAAACCACTTGATAAAACAGATCAAATATTATTATAGGTCGACAAGTGGGCATTTTTGACTTTAATTTCTTCACCTTATCATCTATATTTCATATCAGATTTACTCATCCATATAATTAATTTTCATAATTACCTCAACAAATTCCAAGGACCTACTTTTAAAACTCGTCAAGGCCTACATTCAAATTTTCAATTCCATGCCCTATTATACATTTTTTATTAGATGACTTGCCAATACTGGATTGAATTGTAAATACTTTTTAAACTATTGTGCTTGAAATGTTTACTCTAGGATAATCCTCGTTTCTCTAACGACGGATCAACAAATAAATGTTTTCTTGTTTCAAACTTGATAGGTTACGGTAACCACCTTCTAGACATAGCAATAACCCACCGAATGAGATATAAACGGAACTGTTTCCAATAGTTAGTACTTCAATAGTCAAGAATAACTTAATAATAGATATATGCTCACATTTTATCATCTGAACCTTCTTCGAATTTGTAAACAGTACCATACATAACGTAATCGTAGTCATCAGCCAATGTTTTCTCACCGGCTCTTGGAGCTCTCCATGAGCCAGTGGTATCTTTGTTTTCTTCCTCCAAGGACAATGAAGATGCCAATGTGATTGTCAATGCGTCATTAGCATTAACTGGGAATAAATCTGAATTTATATCTAAGGTGACTTTGATATCTGATGCTGTTGAGGAATTACCCACTATACGTGACACTTTGTTGTATCTTGCGGCATCAACATCCGTTATATTGAAAATATCATCAAAGAGTGTGTTGGACATGATTACAATAAGTTGACTGGTCTATGATTACTTGATCCAATAAGTCCAAATGATCACTATTTAATCGAAATCTCTGCTTAGTGTCTATAATTTTTTTTTAATTTAGTTCAATTTTTCAAATCAAGTTCGCGCATTTTACCCGTGAGATTTTTTCCTGGTTGGAGACGCACAACTTGGCTTTTATGGTGGTTTAATTGAGGATTTTAATTCTTAAAGCTTCTTTAATTCATCATATAAAAGGAATAAAAGCTGGTTATTATGGTGACCATATTAGTTGCAGTTTCTTAAAATTTGATCTCCTGATATTATCGCATTTTTGCACCCTGGGGCCTAAAGAAGTTAGGTGCCCGTATTGTTGGCAGACCAATAAGAAGAAGGAATTTCGTCAACTTCGTTCAATTCAAACCATTTCTGACGGTTGATAAACTCAATTAAGAAAGTTTTCAGACTGTGTGTTCTTGATATTCACTGTTCAGTGCTTATGATTCCTATTCACCGGGGTGATTCACCTGATTCGTGCGCTTGTCTTGTCACATAACTTCTTCGCACAAGTAAAATAAAGAGCAGATCTACTGTCAGGAACATTTATAATGAGGAAGATCATCTGCAATTTACGGCCAAACTGATCAACATCCAAATGTTTGAACCATCCAAAATTCATCTCCACACTTAAAGTTTGCACAAGAGCATTTAAGTGAAGTAGATTGCTTCTAGATCTCACCACAATCGCTTAAATAATTTATTTCTCGCCTATGGAATCTCGTAAGGCCTCACACTTTTTAAGCACCTATGCATAAATTGAGGACTTTTGCAAATAATTATCCCAAAAATAATAGGAAGTCAACCCAGTTTTGGGAATTGGAAGCATTTTTCAATAAGGTATGAACCATGGCGTATACTTGTTGATGTAGATCAGGCTTTATTGTCAAATTTTGAAATCTGATCAAAGGCAGAGGGGGTTCATATAAAAGGGAGCTGAAGTTCTGTTTGTTCAAATTAGCGGTTTTCTATGAATACGGCTCAGATATCATATCTCTATAATACCACACCTAAAATATCCCTATAATCATGAAATTCACAATCGTTTTGTTAACATCAATCATCGTTTCTTTCGTTGGTGCCAAATACACAACACCACCTCCAATTGAAAAACGTGACACCCCAACCATCGCTGTCAGAGCTGCTGAAGAATCATTCTCTGGTGAAGATACCATTCTTTTGTAAAGAAAAGATTATAGCTAATCTGGTAAAACAAGCTACGTCTGATCGTATATCATCTATGTTGAATTCTTTTTGATTGTGGTCCCTGTCCCTACGTTGCTTCTATATACCAATTACTTTAGAACAATTTAAAAAATTGACGAAACTATAAATTACAACATTTGATCATCATGTAGTCTTTATACATATCTTTGGTCTTTAACCTGTATAAAATAGTGAATATGTGTATTGGAATCTACGGTCTTCATCTAAGTTGTAAGCATTTCACATACAATATTTGTGTTGAGATATCGGTTTTAAACACATATGTCAAACTTGCGGGTCTCGAAAATTACCGGATTTGATCTTCTATGGGTGCTTGATAAAACTGTCAAGACTTAACCTCAAACCAGTTAATTATAGTGCCAAAATCAACGAGGATTATTTTGTTGAGCTAAAAACTTTTCTTCTTCTTCTTTTGTTTTACTAGGCGTGAATATCTGGTCAAGAGATTATAGATAGAAATGACAAAGAAAGATGGACAGGGTTCCTACGAGCTAGTGGACAGCCAGTCGTTCAATAAAGATCTAGAGCAGAACGTTACAACCTCAACAGAAGACCCAATTTTTCCACAGTCAGCGGACCCTAGCGACTCAAATGCACTCAGAAACAAATTTGATACCATTGCTAGTCCCACACGGTCAAAGTTCTCGTTCAGAAACATCAAAAGAAGGAAATTTTTAGTTGCTTTCTTCTTGTTAGCTGTTATTGGTATCATTGGTGCTGGAATTTATACCACATCAAACGGATACGACGTGTTGGAATACTATAAGAGTAAGACCAGTGGAAATAATAATGATGCCCCTTCAAATGCACCTGTTATTGAAGGTGATTATAAAAGTGCTCCGGAGGCAGAATACAATAATTCTGGGGAACCAATAACAGATACCTCAGAGGAAAAGAAACCGGAGAATGATGCTAGTAGTGAACAAAACACTGAAGGTCAGTCATCAGATGGTAAGGGGGAAACCCCAAAGGAAGATACCCCAAAAGAAGCTGAGACGCCAAATACAAGAGTTAAGAAGAAAATTGGAATGAATGATCTAAGAGCTGGGAAATTCTATGTTTACGATTCTGATGTCAAATTCATCAAACCTCCAATTGGACTTTCCGAATTTACTGACGAAGGTTTACACTATACAAGAGGTAGAAACAATTTCTTTGCTGAAAAGGGTGCAGATACTTCATATAAGCAAACCTTATTAGATAATTTGGAATTTGAATACGAAGAGAAGAAGTATAAAGTTTCAAATTTTGATCCAAACTTTGACCTTTCCTTAGCTATCATCTCCACTGATGAGGAAACTATTTTCAGACACTCATCACTTGCAAACTATTGGATCTATGATATAAAAGATAACAAATTCACTCCATTGGTTACTAAGGATAAAAAACCTGTCAAAATCTCATATGCTAGTTGGTCACCAAAATATAATTATATTACCTATGTTCAGGACAATGATCTATACATTAAAAATGTAAGGTCATTGGAAGTGAAAAGAGTTTCCAATGATGGCTCCAATAAAGTCTATAATGCAAAGACTGATTGGATTTATGAAGAAGAAGTTTTGGCTGATGATAAGGCCCTTTGGTGGTCACCAGATGAATCTCGCTTGATCTTCATGAGAACTGATGAAGGCGATGTTCCTAAATATAGGTTGGATTATTATGTTAAGGATGACTCAGGTCCTTCCAAATATCCAGTCTCTAAAGATATTTCATATCCCAAACCAGGGTCCAAAAATCCAAAAGTTTCACTCAAACTGTTCACTCTGGAGTCTGGAGACTTAAGCGATGTTAAGAGACCAGATTCCGACTTGGGGGATGAATTCATCATCTATGAAGCCTTGTTTGTTGATGATGATAGCTTCATTGTAAAAGAAACCGATAGAGAATCAAATGTTTTGAACGTTCGTCATTTTAATCCATTAACTAATGAGAACAAAATAGTCTATAAAGTTGATGCTGCGAAGGAGTATTCAGGTTGGATTGAAAAATTCAATAAAGTTGTTCCTATCCCTCCAAGAGATGGCTCGTCGTCTTGGGGTTACGTTGATGTCCTGGTTCATGAAGGTTATAATCATCTTGCCTATTTCGAAACAGCATCCACTGAGACTCCAAAATTCCTAACTTCTGGGAAATGGGAGGTTCAAAGCTCCGCAATTAGTTATGATCCATTGAAAGATGTTGTTTATTTCCATGCTAACAAGAGAGCATCTGTTGATGAACATGTATATTCTGTCAATTTGGCAACTGATGAATTTGCAGCGGTTGGTGATGCATTAGAAGAGGCTTATTACAAGGCGGAATTTTCTCCAAATGCCAAATATGCAATCATAAACTACGAAGGTCCTCAAACTCCATATCAAAAATTATATAAATTGGAAGGTCTTTATGAAATCAAATTATTATCCTTATCTACGGCTTTGGAATTATCCAAAATTCAATATGCCTTCCCAACAAAAAAATTTCATAGGGTCACGGTTGATAAGAATGATGACGACTCGCCTGTCGAGTTGAACGTTATGGAATATTTACCCCCAAATTTTGATGAAAAGAAGAAATATCCTCTCTTAGTTCACTTTTATGCAGGTCCAGGATCACAAGTTGTCAATTCCAAATTTGAAATCAGTTTTGAAGATACAATATCCTCATCATTAGATGCTGTTGTGTTATATATTGAACCAAGAGGCACAGGAGGCCAAGGTTGGAAATTTAGATCTTGGGCGAGACGTAAGATTGGATATTGGGAACCGAGAGATATTACCAAAGTTACAAAAGAATGGATCAGTAAGGGCTTTATTGACGAAGAAAAGACTGCAGTTTGGGGTTGGTCATATGGCGGGTTCACTACTTTGAAAACTTTGGAATATGACGCTGGTGAAACATTCAAATATGGTATGGCTGTTGCACCTGTAACGAATTGGTTATTTTATGACTCAATCTATACTGAAAGATATATGGATAAACCTGAAAATAACAGAGAAGGTTATGAGATTTCTCAAATATCAAATGTGGAAAACTTGAGTAAAACCACTAGGTTCCTCGTTATGCATGGTACAGCTGATGATAACGTTCATATTCAAAACACTTATTCACTACTGGATAAATTGGACTTGAAAACTGTGGAAAACTATGATGTACATGTTTTCCCTGATTCAGATCACAGTATTTACCATCATAATGCCGGACAAGTAGTGTATGACAAATTAAGCAAATGGCTAAAAGATGCTTTTGAAGGTGATTTCAAAAATATTGGGCATAAATAATTAGATGTTTAGTAAATGAAGAAATGTACTCTTCTCTGTTTCATGAACCTCTTGTAAAACGATCATTCAAGTTCGATGCCTTTCTGAAAACCTCTTGCCTTATTTCGCTATTGAGACTTTCACTAGAATCGTATTTCACACTATCATTAGTGTCTAGCCCGTTCTGTCTTCGTGTTGCTTTATGCTGTTCCAAAAGAAATGGTTTCTTTGGTGCCGAACTCAAATCTGCTGACACAACTGTGGATGGCGTCTTGCTTTTCACTGTTGCCGGACCTTGATCCCATTCAGGTTTCATGGACATCCATAGATCATGTTTAGAGTCTCCCAAGTTTCTTTTAGGCTCACCAGCATCGGTAGACTCTGAAAATTGTTGCAGTCTTTGTTTGGCCAATTGCTCCTCATCACCACCGTCTTTCTTGAATTCATCTAAAGTAGGACCGGCAAAGTCTTCATCTTCTGAACTCTCAGATCTTGAGATCCCAACACCATTGTTTCTTCCTAGTCTCTCGTCCCTCAACCTCTTAATTTTCTCTGGAACTTCAGGCCCAATCATCCTTATCAATACTTTTGTTCTCTGATATCGGTGATGAGGTACTGTTTTTTTTTCAGCTCGCGCTTTTTTCACCAGACTTTAATATCTTGGAACGTTAATGAAAACACCTTTTGACTCGTCAAACCTTTAAGAGCCATTGACAACCTGGGATTCCAATAGAAGATGAGTACTCCATATAAGGACAATGATGAGACTAAGCAGGAAAGTTATGAGCTTGTGGATTCAAGTCAGTTCGAAAATGCTGATTTGGAGCGTGGGGTAGGCCAGTCACAGGATGTACAACAAACAAGAGATCCATACCAAGAAAGACCGTCAAGCGAGAGTACGAGGTCTTCATCTGAGCTTTCAGTAGCTTCACAAACCTCAGAGCTACTTCATAATATCAACAAGTATACGGACGTCAATGACAATGCTGAAGACTTTACCTCAAGTCAAAGTTTCTTGAAGACAAAAGACGGTAATATAAGGAGAAAGATATGGGTATTGATAATAATTTCATTCATTGGGTTATGGATTGTTGGTGTTATTGGATACTCAATTGCAGCAAAGAGATATGGTCATTACGTTCAAAAGCCTTCAAAATCGAATAACACAGAACACTACAAGGAATCAACTACTTTGACAAGTCCGACCAGATCGGTCATACCCTTAGTTGAATATGATATACATCCAACCCGTGATCCAATACCCATGGAGGCGATTGGAGGTGAGGTTTTACTTGAAGCTGTTTCATTCATTGACTCTGGCTCTTTGGAGTTGACCCAGGATCAAGATGAGGGTCTATACGTCTCTGCTGAAAACAAAATATTTACGTTAAGGAAATTTTCCGAAAAGTCATTTTCACAAGTCTTATATGAACAAGAAAAGTTCCTTCACGATGATCATACTCATCACATATCTGGTTTTGATCTAAGTTATACTTTGACGCATGCTATTATTGTCACAGATACTGAAAGTGAGTTCAGACATTCTGGGAAGAGTCTGTATTGGATATTTGATACATCCACAAAGAAATTTGATCCAATATCCAAGGATGGTAAAGAGTCGAAGCTGTCAGCAGCTAAATGGTCTCCCAAATTTAACTATGTAACATTCATTCAAGACAACAATTTATATATTTATAGCGTCGAGACTAAAAAATCTAAACAGATAACGACGGATGGCTCCTCTTCAGACATATTAAACGGCAAAGCTGATTGGGTCTATGAAGAAGAAGTGTTGGCCACTGACACTTCCTTTTGGTGGTCACCGGATGAATCCAATCTAGCATATATGAGAATTGATGACAGTAAGGTGGCAGAACAAGATTTAGAATTCTTCGTATCGAATGAACAATACCCAAGAATTGAGAAATTAAAGTACCCAAAACCTGGTGGTGCCAATCCGATTATTTCTCTACATAATCACAACCTTGCCACTGGAGATTCCAAAATTATTGATCGAAGTGATTCTACACTTGGGGATGATTTTATCGTATATGGCTGCGTATGGCTTAACGGGTATAACTTAATCATAAAAGAGACTAACAGGGAATCGAAACTCTTGCATTACAGAACTTTTGATGCCAACCAATCAAATTCAAAGGTGATACATACTGTTGATGCTGTTAAAGAATATAATGGATGGATTGAAAAATCTAGCGATATGTTTGTGATTCCAAAAGATGAAAGTGCAGGCCGTTCAAACGTCGGATTCATCGATACCATAGTGGTCGAAGGTTATAATCATTTAGGATATTTTGAATTCACTGGTGAAAATTCACCTCCAATTCCTTTGACAAGTGGTGACTGGGAAACTACAGGTGGTGTGCTTTCTTATGACAAAACGCAAAATTTGGTCTATTTCACTGCTAACAGAAAATCATCTTTTGAAAACCATTTATACTCTATATCTTTACCTACAAAGGAACTAAAGCTACACACGGAGGACAAAGACTTGGGATATTATACTGCCACCTTCTCCCCTTCATCGAGACATATCTTGCTAACAAGAGATGGTCCAGACTTCCCCTTGATATATGGAAAAGACAGACTACAAAAAAGAGGGTATCTTAGTTTCCTAGGCGAGGATAAATCATACCATAAAGTCAAAGTGGACGATGACAAAGATGGCAATCCAGTAACTGTTAATATTATCGAGGTTCGCCCGAAAAACTTTCAAGAGAATGTAACCCACCCGTTATTAGTTAACGTTTATGGAGGGCCTGGCTCCAAAAAAGTCTCTGCAAAGTTCGCACTTTCAATTGAAGAGACCATTGCTCAAAAGACCAATTCTGTTGTTTTATATATAGATCCAAGAGGTACTGGAGGGCAGGGTTGGAAATATAGATCATGGGCTCGTGGGAATATTGGCCACTGGGAACCAAGAGATATCACGTCAGTGACTAAACAGTGGATTGATTCACGCCCATATATTAATGAAAATAAGACTGCTATTTGGGGTTGGTCTTATGGGGGTTTCACAACTTTGAAAACACTAGAATACGATGCAGGAACAGTGTTCAAATATGGTATGGCGGTTGCTCCAGTTACTGATTGGTCTTTATATGACTCTATCTACACTGAAAGATACATGGACTTGCCAACAAATAATGAGGCTGGTTACAAGGAAGCTCGTGTGAACAATGTTGATGCCTTTAAGAGTGTAAAGAGATTTCTGATAATGCATGGGACTGGTGACGATAACGTTCATGTTCAAAATTCTCTTAGATTATTTGATAGATTCAACCTGGCAGGTGTTGTTAATTTTGATATGAAGATATTTCCCGATTCAAACCATAACATTGATTTCCATAATGCGAACGCAGTTGTCTACAAAAGGTTGGAAACATGGCTCGTTAATGCATTTCAAGGTCGTTTCGATCAACTGGTATACTAATGTTTATATAATTCTGTTATTCAAATAAATCGATATTCTCATTGGGCTGCTTGAGGTTTTGAGTAGTTCAAGGTTCCACACTTTTTACATGTTCTAAGATCAATGTTTCCATCGAACGATAAGATAGCATCTTTAACTTGGGTACCTAAGTCGTAACAATAAAAGGTAATGTTGTGAACAATCTCAGAGCAGTTGGAACAGTACCATCTGATTTGGTCATTAAGACCTTCCGGTCTGTCTTGTTCCACAACAAGCCCTATCGTGTCGGCATATCTCACTGGATTGTGAGGAGTATTGCCAGGAAGCAAGAATGAATCACCTTCACGGATTGTAATATCTCTGAATTGTCCTTCATCAACAACTTTCAAAGTCATGTCACCTTTATACATATAGAACCATTCTGGTGTTTGATTGACATGGTAGTCGGTTCTTTCATTTGGACCACCAACAATCTAAAAGTTAAACGATCAGTATTTGTAACACATGATGGAGCTCGGAGTAAATGGACTTACCATAACGGTGAATCCACCTCTATGGACACAAAAATTGTTGACAGGTGGTTGTAGGAGATGCTCATTCTCCTCAATCCATTTTTTGATGTTAATTGGCTCAGCTAACATTATGTTTTAATTGTTCCTTATTGTATTTAATGGTGGGTATTAATGATTAAAAATTCAAAAGCTCTTGGTCAGTGAGCTTATACTCGTTCGATGAGCCGGAATTTGGAAAAGTGAGCTTTTAGTCATGTGCTTTTACCTCGGTTTTTGTAATCTCTTGATTTCATCGATAGATAGAAAAGCCGATCTGTGGTTAAGTTCAACTATGAAAGAATAAGATATTGACAAGCATAAACAGATTTTGAGATGGATGGGGAAAAAGGTAAGTGGTACTATTATGTCATGTATATACTCTGAGCACTAACAATAGAAGCACATCCTCTGTTAGCACAAATCCCATTGATAGTGTCACCATTTTTCAATACTCCAAAAGCTGTCACATTACCTTTCAATTACAAACAACTCCCACCTCAATTACCTGAAACCAATGTCACTAAGGATAATTTAGAAGCTTGGATACATGAATGTGAGCATGTGAAGGAAGAAATAAAGCAGTATGGCAAAAAAGAGAAACAAGCATATGAAAACTGGCATGAAAATGTGGTACGAAAGCTTGCTCCAGGTTACATAGGAGGATCCAACACTTTACTTACGCCTCAAAGAAGAGTAGTTTCAAATACAAATAGTGAACAACCAAGTGGGCAGATCAGTCCAGAAAAGACTGCAACTCCAAATATTACTGAAGAGGATAAGCGTAATGATATTGATCGTGCATTCTCTACGCTGAATATTGAATGAATCTAATGACTTTTATGCTATTCAAACATCGTATAATTATAAACTAGCCCAACATGCTTCTCTTTCTCCCTCTAAGTCTAACATCTTCATATCTATTAATAACTTCTTTCAACTTCTTGAGATTCTGCTTTCCTGTATAAACACTGGAGTAGCCTTCCAATAACCATTTATTATAATGTTCAGAGTATAATGGGTGTGTACTCAATATGGCTCTCTCCAATACGTATAAATCGACAGCTTTATCTTCAACTAAAGTAGAGACAGATCCTAGCCCAAAATCAATAAGGAATGCTTCCCATTCGCCGCTTGTCACTCCTTTCTGAAGTACAATATTCGAGCTTGTTAAATCACCATGAGTCAAATCGTTTAGATGCAAATATCCGATTTCCTTACCCACATCTTCCAAAATTCTCTTGGTTTCGTCATTTAAAGCATTCACCTCATCTTCATTATATTGCCATAGCCAATTCTTTAGAGAGCTCAACTTTCCATCTGGTAACAATTCACCGATATATTCCATCCATAGGATTCCATTTCTTGGATCCACAGCTAAAAGACTTGGACTGTGAACCTCCGGGATAGTCGTGAGCCTTTGTAGAAGTCTGGCTTCCGCCAAAGTTCTTCTTTTTGTTAATTGGGCATCCAATATTGGATGTCTATAACTTTTAGGTGGTCTAAATTTGATAATATATTGGGTTGTGTTCTTGATAAGTTTTGGGTTGATGCCTATAGGTAGATATGGATGATGGTCAGTCGTGAATACCACAGCTTCAGCACCTTGCGATATAACCTCAATGGGTATATTTGGCAAGTGATCCCTTGCTATTTTTAATATACTCTCAGACATATTCAACCCTAGTAGCTCTACAAAGTGACTTTAGTGTCACAGATTTGAAATGAAGTATAGATCCATTTTTTGTGGAAAAAAAAAAAGGTGGAGATTAGTAATCGATATATAAACTATTATGTAATCCTACACTTATGAAATGAATTCATCATAGCTTCTAAATAAAGAGTGAAAAAGTATTAGATAAGGACAAATATATATGACATGCATAAAGCGTTATATGATTATAGTGTTCAATCTTTGGACTGTTTACCACCGTATTTACCTCTCAAAGCTTCGACATCTTTAGCTTCAATACGTTTAAATAAATATTGAGCTTTACCAATGTTATGACCACCTTCAATAATCAAGTTAAAAGTATCTTTGATGGCCAATTGTGGAGCATTCAACATTTCGTTAATTTGCTTGGTAGTCTCTGGAATAAATGGAGCAATTATTGAGGCAACTAAGTAAACAATGTTCAAACCAACACCAACGACGGCATCGGCCTTATCTGGAAGATCATTGTATAATGAGTTATCCAATTTGTTATCTTGTAAGAACTGGTTACCTCTGGCAGAAATGGACATGGCCACTTCTAACCCACGACGGATATGAACAGCTTCCATTTCATCGTTATATGATTTCAATAAAGCATTCAAATCTTTCAACAGGGTCTCATAACCTGGAATGTTTTTAGGGTCATAAGATGGTACAACACCGTTATATTTAGCATTGACAAATTTAATAATTCTGTTAACAAAATTACCCAAGTTAGCCAACAATTCATTGTTATTTCTTGAAGCGAAATCATCCCAAGAAAATTGAGAATCTGAAGTTTCAGGTCTAACAGAAGCCAAGTAATATCTCCAGACTGATGGTGCGATACCTGAGTCTTGAGCATTATTACCGAAGACACCAACACCTCTTGATTTAGAGAATTTCCCGCCTTCATATTGTAAATATTCCGAAGTCGATAAATGATTCAACATGGTCCAGTTTTCGCCTGTACCTATTTGAGAAGAAGGGAAAATAACAGAATGGAAAGGAACATTATCTTTACCCATGAATTGGTATAATTGGACATGTTCAGGGTCTTTCCACCATTTTGTCCATTCTTCAGTATAGTTTGCAGTTATAGAAACATAACCAATACAAGCATCAAACCAAACGTAAAGAACCTTATCGGCAAATTTTTCAGAAGGAACTGGTGTACCCCATTTCAAATCCCTGGTAATACATCTTGGTTGCAAACCTTCATTCAACCAGTTAGCAGTGATGCTCTTACCATTTCTGGACCAATCACCCTTTTCAGCTGATTCTTCAAACCATTTTCTATTAGCGTCTTCCAATTTGTCTAGCGATAAAAAGATATGGTTTGACGTTCTCTTTTCTGGAGATGCATTATCCAATTTACAACGAGGTTTAACCAACTCAAATGGATTCAATAAAGCACCACATTTATCACATTGATCACCTCTAGCGTCTTCATATGCACATTTTGGACATTCACCTTCAACAAAACGATCAGCCAAGAACCCATTATGTACAGGACAGTATAATTGTTCCATTGATTGTTCTTCCAAATAACCATTTTTTTCCAATTTCAAAAAGATGTCTTGAGCAATATCTGTTTGTTGTTGAGTAGTTGTACGACCAAAATGATCAAATCCGATTTGAAACCATTTGTAAACATCTGAGTGAATCTTGTGGTATTTGTTACATAATTCTCTTGGAGTAACGCCTTCTTCTAGAGCTTTGGTTTCAGTAGCAGTACCATATTCATCAGTACCACAGATGAACAAAGTATTATAGTTTCTATATTTGGCATAACGAGCGTAGAAATCAGCACTCAAAACGGAACCGATGATGTTACCTAAGTGAGGAACATTGTTCACATATGGTAAAGCAGAGGTAATTAAGATATTTCTTTCTCCCTCTTTTGGTAAGATTTGGGATCCCAATTCTTTAACTGAAAATCCGGACTTCAAGGCAGATGCGCCAGTATGTTCAGCTTTTGGACGTTCCAAGTTGGTGATTGCGATAGCTTGTTCCAAACCTTTGATCACATGTTCATTCTTTTGAAATTCTGGGAAAGCAGATTTGTTCAAGGCATATGATGATGCAAATAAAATGATAGAAGATGCAGTCAATTTTTCTAATTTCGAAGAAGGAGATTTAGTCAATATTGAATCATCAGCTTTACCTGATTTAATCAATGGATATAATGAATCCTCTTCAAACTCAATTTCTGATGACTTGGAGAAATCTTTAGCCAAATATTTAACAATAGCATTTGGTTCAGAAAGTTCAAACCCATTTTTATTCTTTAGCAATAATGATGGTTGTTCTGAAGAAGTATGCGTTAGTAGCAAATTCTCATTTCTCCTATGTAGCTCATCTTTTGTAGACAAACCCCTTCCGAATCTATACTTACCTGGTTCTGGAGAAAGTTTTTGGCCAAAGGCAGCAGAGGCGATTGCCAACTTGATGTTGTTAACCAACGCTAAGTTGTCCTTTCCTTTATCACTAAATATTTCCAAAGACATGATTATTTCAACTCTTTTTTCTTGTGAAATTGAAACCAAAAAGAAGAAGAGATATAAATCAGGTTCTCTTTATGACTGATTTTGAGATTTTTTGCGATGTAATAAAAATTGTTCATCGGTGCATTCGCTGACTAAGCCGCGGAGTTCATTTTAAATTTTTGGTGCCACAATAATAGTGACACCGTTTAAGTAGAGTATTAAATACATATTTGACAGGTTGTCGGCTGCTTTAGTATAGGCTAACGATGAGTGCGCTAGAGTTTTTAAAGGCTAAGAAGGAAGTCTATGGACTGGTTATCGACGAACTTGCCAAGAGTGCCAAAAATTTGAGGGAATTGGAGCACTGGAGAACAGTTGAATTTCCCCATATACTACTCAAAAGGTATGAGAGAGAGCCAGAGCTCTATATTAACAAAGAAGAACTGAAAAACACTCGTTGAGTGGAAGATGTAAGTTTACCAAAAAGCGTTGATGTACTGAAATAATGATGTACTAACTTTTTTCACCAGGAAAAAAGGGAAGTTCAGACCAATGTTGAAGAAACTGATCAATCAAAATGAGGAACAAGATGTTGTAATGTTATCAAAATATGGATTCAAAGTTCTGCTAGATGCTAAGGACACAAAACCTGACAAGGATGAATACAAA
Source organism: Hansenula sp. yHMH451 (assembly GCA_030571095.1). Classification (NCBI taxonomy): domain Eukaryota; kingdom Fungi; phylum Ascomycota; class Saccharomycetes; order Phaffomycetales; family Wickerhamomycetaceae; genus Hansenula; species Hansenula sp. yHMH451. The sequence goes on from JAJLXE010000010.1 coordinate 607,672, forward strand.
AAGTTAATAAGAGAGGCCCTCAACACTCTGATCTCACTACGAGGAGTAGGACCAGCTACTGCGTCGTTGCTACTCTCGCTATTGAACAAAATCACCAAACTAGCACCACCTTTTTTTTCGGATGAAGCAGCTGAGTACATTTTCCAAGAACTTGGACGTGTTGAACAAGTCAAATTAAGGTATTCACTTCCAGAGTATATCAAATGGTTAGATTTGTTTTGGGAAATCAATAGTGATTATGAGTACGATTTTACTGATTTGGAGAATGGAGCTTGGGCAATCAAATTAAATGAGTACTATCAATTAAAACCCCAAGAACTAAGAACAAACAACGAATCATCCTTCATTAATGGTACCACAAAATCAAAAGAGGAGGAAACTTTCACACCTAAACGTACAAAGGGTGTCGATCCGGGGGGAGCCCAGCAAGAAGAAGTCAAAGTTGATGAAAAAATTGTCAAAAATGGCCCAGACGTTAAAAAGGAGAACCCGGAGACTAGTAAGAAAGTTAAAAAGGAACAAAAGGGGGGTGATGATATTGCTGATCTGGATTCCAAACCTATAAAGAAGAGGAAGACTAGATCAAGTAGTGCCCAAACTACAAAGAAGTGAAGAAGAGAGAGAGAAGGTCATCAGTGATAAAATCATTTGCATAGTGCAAATGGTTTTTGACTCTCAAGTTTCAGGTGCATTTTTATATACGTCATGTCCAAAATCTCTTTGTAATAATAATGCTGAGCGACCGGGTATCAGAATTCCTTGAATATCCAGTACCTACTTTCCAGTGGCAGCTTTGTAAATAATTTTTTCAAAAGTTCAGAGTTGTTCAGAAGCAATAAGTTGATTTTTATGCTCTTGGGAAGAAAGTTTGATTGCAAGTCTGCGAAAAAATCCCAATAGCCTAAACTTAAAGTCCCTAGCCGCCGGTGACCTCCTAGGAGTGCGCAAAGGTAAAAAAAACTTCAGTGTCTATTGTAAAAAGAACTTCAAAAAATAGGACTGAAAGGATTGTTTTGCCTGCGGGGGACGTTTGGCTAACAAGCGATGACTTTGATTATGTATATGAATCAAAGAAATGTCTTGTTTGAGGTTTGTTACTTTTTTTTACTGGGTATATCAGATGAACATTCTACAATAATAATTTGGCATTGTTGGATTTGATTATGTAGCTAGCTTTTTTTTTGATTTGGCGCTTTGAATATGAGTTGACAGTTCGTGTGGACCCGGGTTAACTCTCGGTCTAATTTATCACGGACTGGAATATGCTGGGGTTCATTGACATTTACCATTACCTTGAAATAGTGCCAAAGAGATGGTGATAGCAATTAACGATGGATGTACTGATAGTTGTATAGCTTAGGTGTTGTTTGTGAGAGGCTTAGGCTATCAATGAGTAAGGCCGTACGTTCAAAGTTCAAACGCTAAAGTCTAGTACCTGCTGCCAGAGTTAAAGCTGATGATAAGTTTCGATTGTTGCGAGAGGGTCGAGAAAGATCTAGTCTTTGAGACTTGTCCCAGACTGGAGTCTGGCAGAGGTGACCGTGGTCGTTCTTGTTTATTGTGGACTATTTGTTAGTCTTTTCTTGACTCTCTACCCCAGAATTTCAACAACCTTATGCACTCCAGAGATTGCGCTTAAGGTTGAACTTTTGGCCAATGGACATTCAAGAATCATCCCTGGACAATCACCCCCATGTCATCAACAGCTGGTTATATAGACTGTAAAAACACAACACAACGTTACGAAGATGGACAATCAGGATTCAGGAGTCATAGTCATCCTCAACAGTCCGGAATAACTCTATGCCTACTGTAGGACGTACGTCTCGAACATTGTTAAGAGCTTGGAGGACCTTTAGGCTCACCTAAAGAGCAATATCCCAGCTTTGTCCAGACCCTAAAAAAACCCACCGGTTAAAGGAATTATTATAAGTGTCCCACTTTCATCATTCACTTTTAATATTATATCAAGGTGCACAATTCCATACATTTTCATTCTTTCACCACCAACATCAACAGATAATAATCAACAGAGACTATGACTGAACAGGCAAGCCAACTACATCCACCGGTTCACCTGGGTGTTCAACAAGTGCAGAATCAAATCCAACAGACAGTTACTACGGCATCTGTTAACAATAATGGCACTTCAGCGTCTAATTCAAATCCACATAATTCAACTTCAACATCCGCCAACACCAAAAAGCGAGTACGCACTGGTTGTCTGAACTGTCGAAGAAAACATAAAAAATGTGATGAGACCAAACCAATCTGTAAGACCTGTCAGATCAAAAATGAGAATTGTGAATGGCCTACTCCAAAATTGAAGAAGTCAAGTTCAAGAAGAAGCTCGAGTTCAAATGGATTTATGGGCACAACTAACGGCGGCTATACAACTAACGGATACCTCCAACAAACAAGAGTATCGTCCATCTCTGATCCATCCCCTAATGGTTCAACTAATTCTTTAGGGTCTTTGGGGTCCATTAATCAAAACTATCCTCTGTACTCAAGGCCGATTCCAAATCAACTGAGCATTCATCAACTGAAAAGGCCAAGATTAGAAGGTTCTTCACCGCTGGAACAACACAATATCATTCCTCCTCCTCCTCCATCTTCAAATCAGCCATTACAACAAATTTCTCAGTCACAACTGCCACAGCAACAGCAACAATCCTTGCCTCATCCAATATCTCCTTTTGGTCCCACTTATGAAGCACAAGAACCCAGAAGAGCTTCAACGGATTTGTCCTCGTACTCTTTAGGTAGAGCGATAAATACACCAGCTGTCAATTCCTCCACCCAGTCACAGCAGTCTAACCTTCTGTCCTACCCATATCAACAACAGCAAAGAGAACAATTTATAGACCCAAACAGACCGATAGCTCCAAGATTGAATTTGAATAATTTATTGAATAACCAGCACCAACAGCAGTACCAACAACAAGGTCAAGGACAGCAGCAAATACATGTATATGATTCTTTACCTGTGAATTCAATCCCACCACCATCTCAGCAATCTGCTAAAAGACTGTCTGCAGATTCAAACTCTCAAACTTCTACACAAAACGGTGGTGAAATTACCCCGAGAACAAATCTAACTAACAAATCTTCAGTTTCTCTCGATTTACCATCTTTCAAGAATTTGAATTCCATAGTTCAAGAGTTTATGAAGACTGGATTTTCCACTATTTCCAAATTCCCACAAGTTCAGCTAAATGAATTGGAGCAAGCTTCGTTAATGCATTCTTTCATTAAGTCAGTTTCTCCGAGGTTAAATGTTATTTATACTAGCTTTTGGAGTAATAATGTTCCAAGATTATCACAAAAAAGTGTTCTTATCAGAACATCCATCTATGCTATTACATTATTCCAAAATAAAAATTATGAAAAGGGGATGCAGGTATACGCTACAACTTTGAACCATTTGGAAGAAACTCACGATTTATCATACTTGTTCATCAGTTTGACTCTATTGACCTTAATCAGTACGATGGTCCTGGGATATGAAGATTGGAGGCCAAATGTTAGGCAATTGGCAGTTTATATGGCTAATAAGGCACAAAATAAGGTTACGGAGCATCTCGATTGTCTTTCTTGGTGTGCCTTGATGGACATCAACACTCTAGATATTGGTGAAGAATCCACCATTTTCAATATTGAAGCACTGTTCAACAATCATTCCGGAGATGGTCAACCTCCAAGTGAAATTTCACAAATCATCTCTTATCTATCACAAACGGTCAATTTGATCAGTTCTGATAATGAAGTGGAATTTGAACAAAAATGGGAAAACATTTGGTCCAAAGTTAACAATTGGAATTTATCTAAGTCAATTGATCTGTCGCCTTTATTAGAATTCGATTATTCGACAAACCTATTCCCCATAATTTCGTATAACTCTGGAGCTTCATCATTAGCAAATCAACTTTACCATACTATTGTTATTCTTTTGATTCAAAACAAGCCACGTCTTTATAAGATCAGGGACCAAAAAAATATAAGGCCAATAACATGGCATGCAAAGCAAATCATAGGTACAGTTTTAAACAATGAATTTTTAGAAAGTTGGAATAACTCAAACCAATGTATATGGATTGCTGGAAAATTGCTAACCCACCAATATGAGCATAAAACTGTTCTGAATATGGTTCAGAGGATAAGCGAAATTACTAATCAATCGTTTAAATATAATAGTGAAGATTTCAAAAACTACTGGGAGATGAGCTGATGGTGATACAATTTATAACTATTCATTTCTTACATTTTATATATATTAAGCTGGCTTGTATATATATGTCTAGATCATTTGGTTCCTTATAATACTATTTATTCATAAATTTCGTTTTAATCAACAAGATTTTGTAGTGGTTGTAGAATTTTTTTCTGGTTCAATCAACCAAATATTTCAATTCTTTCCAAAGTTTTACAAGGGCAACTTCAAACCTTTCATTAACAAAATTCGATAACTTCATAGCACGATCGCACCAAAGAATTCCTTGAGTCTTGTCACCGTTGAATAACTTATTTATACCTTTATTCCAGCAAGTGGTAGACATCCATTCAACCTCATGTGCTGGAAATTGATTATCTTGATCTTGAGAACAGATCCTAAGATAGATTTGTTGGATTATCTTGAGGCAACTTGTTTCTGCTTCAATATTTGAGTCACAATATTTCAATAATAACCTAACCCATCTTGATATTTTAACTGATGGTAAAGTTGGTTCACCAAGGTTTCGTTCAACTATTAATGCAATAATGCTAGACTTAGCTCTGTCTGGAACATTTTTACCCTCTGTCACGAGATTTATAACAATCGTATCAAACTCTATAGTTGTGAATCTTCTTGATTCTTTTATAATAGACTCTGTTACACTCCAATTCCCAAGCCTTAGCTCAGATTCGAAATGGAAAACCATACAGGTGATCAAACACTCATCTAAGCCTTTCCTATAGTCATCATAATCAATTTGCCTATCACCAACAATAGACAATTCATCAATTTCAAGCCTCAAACTCAAGGACTGGGATCTTATTTCTCTCCATTTTACCTCTTCATCTATATTATTACTCTTTGATGTGCACATGAGACTTATCAAGTTAGCCCTAAATCTCCAGAGTTTCAATGAAAATTGCTTCTTGGGGCTGATTGTATCTGAAATCAATGAATTGAATTGAATGGAAACTTCTGCAAAAAGGTTCCCATAAGTTGTCTCCTCAGAAATAAAGCATTCTCTGGCAACATTGTAAGCTTGTGAACTGAACCATTCAAGTTCATCCATAGTGAAGCTATAATTTTTAATATTCTTGGAATCATTTGCAAATTTAAAGGCCTCTTTGAAAATAGTTAACAATGTTTCTGAGAATTGTTCTTTGAAATTTTCTTGCTTTACAATCAATTCAATTACATATCTCAAAGAATTCGGGATTGAAACTTTTTGATCAACATTAGTATCTATCTCCCTGAATAGTAACAACATGCACTCTACTGCAATCCGTGTGTTCGATGCAGAATTGACAGCACACAATGATAGAAGGGGTATCAAAGTTTGCTCTTTGGAAGCAGTCATTTGCTTCAAACATGACATTAGACTTCTTTCGTCATTTTTATGGGTGTACACCTTGAACATGTTGTATTGTGTTATCAAATTGGCTTTGTCAAAGTCTTGCATCTGCTCATAAACATTTACAGCATCATCAAACTGAGAAAGATTTATATGACAGTTCTGGATAGCTCTTTGGACCTTCGGTCTATCTTTGTCACTGATATCCAACAATCTATGAAGGGATAATTTGAACCAGCCCAATGAATCATCGAAGCTGCTATTCTTAGAGCAAATTTTGCCAGCGTTCCACAATAATGTTATTGCAGCAGATGAACATTTTCGACTCAAAGGTCTAGACAACCTTTTTTGGGTAGAATCTAAAAAACAATGAAGGGTTTTGTGTCTAAATTCTGGCAACTCCGAAGAATTTTTGATTTGAATATTTATGACAGAAACAAACATCATTTCAAGCGTATCATGATCTAACTCTTGGTCCCCTTTATTGGAAAATACATATTCAAAACATCTCAATGCACCTTGGGGATCTCTAACCCCGAAATCGTTAATAATGCCTAAAGGTTCTCTCAAATCAGTTGATGTCGAAATAGAGAGAAGCATCCTAATAATCAAGTTTTCAACTTCAATTGCATCAGCGCTTCTCGCATTTGCTAACTTGATCATCATTTTGTAGTAGTCTAATGAAATACCTGGTATTTCTTCCATCCTAGACAAGGTTTCTTCTGCTAACTTAATATTTTCAACACTTTTGTCATCAAGGCATGTTCGGACTAGAAGTGAAATGGTCAGTGTGGAAGCTCATGTGTCCAAAGATATCGTTTCAGGCATACCAAGTAATGAGTAAGTTGAAGACCTAATTTTTTGGAACTCAGGGATCTCGAGGTTACTCAGTATGGATATGTAACTGATCGATTTACTCAAGAAGTAAATTACTTCGGAGTTTTTCTTTTGGTTGTACAAGGATAGACTTGAGTTATAAAGAATTCTTAACGATTCTAGTATAACCTCACTGTCATCTGTTGTGGCAAATGATGAGATATCCGCTCTCTCTTCATAAAATTTAGCCATTTGAGTATCATTCTCTCTGATAGACAATTGCATTTTGGTAATAAATAACTGAGCCTTGAGCTTACTGAAACTCTTCAGGAGAGGCTCGTCGAATGTTGAATTCATTGATTCTATGCTTTTGAACAGTCTATCAGCATGTTCTTGTGCTTTGGCTAAAAGCGTTGTTTCGTTCTCATCTAAAACGGATTAATAACTATTCAAGGGCTCATTAGCACAATATCAGGATTACTTACCTAATGCACAGGTTAAAACTTTGTAAAGACAACTCAATAACCTGAATTTCCCCTTGGTTGACTGTTCTATTGAATCTTTGATTGAACATAGAAGAGTTGCAAAGAATTTTACTTGAATATTAGTTGGGGTCCTAGGTAAAATAGAGTAATCAAAATTACTCACTTGAGCATATAATCCTTCTGTCTTCATCATTGCAGACTTTCATAGCCAACGAAGCGGCGTTCCATAGTCCAATTGCTTAAAGTTTCTTTAGTATTGATACACATTTGCAAACTTATAATACACTCACCTGTATCCTCTAATTGCAGTACCAGCTCAGATACATCATCAAACTCGGTAGTTCTGAAAAGCCTTTCATACCTCTCTGCCAATGGCAACATAGAGGCCACTTGTGAATTGATCTCTGTAGCGTTCTCATCTGAGCTTTTATCCCCCAGTTGCCATAGCTTATTGGTTAAAGAGCTAGCCGCCCCTTTGAAAAAGCGTGTTAACCATAAATTCTAAAAGCAGGTAAAGAAGGTATCCCATTTACCAATCAATTGGTTCAATTGTAGCTTGAAATTTGACATTTTAAACGTCTTTGGCTCTGTTCTAATGATCAGCGTTTAGTTTGTTAGGAAGAAATGTATCTTATTGGATTTTGTACAAAAAATCGATAGGCAAAAAAAGAAAAATTAAGAGAAGCTCTCAGATACAGTTTAAATTTTTAAGAAAATATGGAATTGAATATATACAAAATCAAACATGAACAAAAAGTTATTTGGCTTCTTCTTGAGCTTCAGCATTTCCTAAGGCTTCAGTTGCAATCTTGTAATCTCCATTGGCTTCTTTGAGAATTACGCCTTGAGATAACAAAGATTCGAACATATCTTGCGGAACCCAACCTCCAGTAACAGCGAAAGGAACATTACCTAAATCATTATAATATTTTTCTAATACTTTGGTATGTTCTTCAAATTCAGCATCAGTGATTTCAAATGGGAAGGTGTCTGCCAAGACAAATTTGTGTTCAGCAAATTGACCCCATTGTAAGGCAATCTCATAGATTTTACGATCAACAATTGCTGATTCTGAATCAACTCTTTTCTCAATTGCAGCGATATATGGAGCTCTCAAACGTTTCAATACCGGTGAAGCTTCAGTTCCAAGATTGGATAAGGTCTTAGCTAGGGCAACATCCCACAAGACTTCATTTCTTGTACGGACAACTGCGAAATCATAATAATATTTATCAGCGTCCGACAAAGTTTCGTATTTATCCATATCAATTTCGAATTCGTAAATTTTTGGACCATCTTCATAAGCAACAAATCTTGGAGTGCTTTGGAAGATGATTGGCTTAATAGTAGCACCTTCAAAATCTAAAAAGTAATACTCTTCACCTTTAACTAAGACATTCAAAGGGTCAAGATCAGTATGTGCTAATCTTGGTTTGAACAATTGTTCAATATTCTTGATACTTTCTGATTTAGTGTTAATTAAAACTGGGGCAACAGCCTTCAAATGTTCATAGGTCAATATTTGTTGTTTCAAAGCAGCTTTATTTTCAACAATACCAACGTCTGCTTCAGCAAGAGCTAGCCTTCTTCTTAAAGTTTCAAGTTCAATTTCAGCTACACTTTTAACAATATCTAAAGGTTTATCAGCATCCCATGGGCCAACATTGTTTTCATATTGAGATTTTTTCAAAAATTGTTTCTTTCTCCAAAAGACCCTTTCAGTACTTGGACCAATCACCCAACGCCCTTTCAATGCTTCTTCGGTTTCACCGTTATAAGGAGCTTCTGGGCTAACTTCAGTAGAATCAATAGCAAAGTATAAGGAACCAAATTTGTTGAATTCAATTTCAGATAGTTTAGCTTGGAAATCAGACAATGGCTCAACAACTTCAGTGATAACATCTTTATGGTTCTCTTGTGTGTGAGGAGTCATTGGTTGCCATTTTTTCATCAAAGTTTCACCTTCAATGAATTCCTGTAGGATGAATGGAATATTCAAAGGATTAGTATTATCAGCACCGTAAGCAAAAACTTTTGGGACATTGATATCGGTTTTCAAATCAATAAAATCTAAAGTAGCGGCTTCACTTTGAACTCTTTTGGTAATGGCATATTCGGTATCTAATGGGTATGGGATTCTCAAGATGAAACTTTTACCAGTATTCAAATCAAGCTTATAGATTCTGTGATGTTTACCTTCATGTAAGCTGCTCAATTGTTGGATATGAAATTGTTCATTTGGATTTAGAGAGCCAAGATTAGCAACATTAACATTATGAGACAATGAAACAAAATTTTCCTTATGAGATTTTGGAGAAGTGACTTTTGGTTTTTCTTTGACATCTTCAGTAACCTTAGCAGTATCTTTTGATTCTTCCAATAATTGTTTCAAAACTGTTTGCAAACCGGTTAATGAGAACTTTGTATACCTTTTTCTCTTCTCTGCTTCATCGTTTTTCAACCAAGTACCCCAAGTATATTTGAAAATAGCATCTCTTTGTGGGTCATTCTCATCACTTAGTTTTGTATAGGTTTGTTTAGCTTCTTGAGCCATAAAACGACTAAATTGAACAGTCGCTGAGCGTCTAGAATGGGCGAGACTCCCCAACCTAGATAATTGGGAAGTGGCAGTAATCCCTCCTATTTTAAACATCTTGTTCGTTCAATTTATTCAAAGTTGATATAAAATCAAAAGTGTCAAACATGCCAATTTATTCGAAGATTTTTCGCACTTCGCAATTATTCGGAGATTATGTAAGATTTTGTGATCCTCCCATAGTAAAGCGCAGACAGCCAATGATAATAGACAAATGCCTGGTGCCTTTGTTAAATGTGTTGATCTGGTCAAGGCATCAAGGGCCTGTTTCATACGATTCTTCCGGACAACTCAAGAACTCAATCTTTGGGTTTGGTAGCAGCTATGCATCAATCCACCACGTCGAGAAAATGGATCATTAATTCAATTTAGAGGTCGAAGTAGCAAGAAAAACATACATTGATTAAAATTATTAGTAACAGATATTTACTGAAGAAATTGATGAGTCTTTGAAGTCAGAATTGGTAAATCAAGCCAAATCATTAAGGGGTTCCACTTTCGGCCTGCCGATTTCGTACCGAACTCATTAGATATATATATGGATAAATAGAAGTGTGTGGTGACAAAATGTTTTGTAAGTTAAAGGTATTGGAGTGTAGCTTATGGTTAAGCGGTTCTTTCAACTCTTTTGTCCTCTTCATTGATTGAGATTTGAGGAATATCACCAGGATATTGAAGTTGGGGACTCTTTGAAGCTGTAGTTTGATCAAAATCAAAAAAATCAACGCTTCGTGGTTGATCGGAATCTTGGTAATTCTCATTTGATAAGAAAGAACCTCTTTCTGAGAAATCCCTATCACTAGGATCATATTGAGGAATCAAACTAGTTGCGCTTTTGATGGATTGGACACTCCAATTCTCATCAGGGTCATCCTGTTGAATTTCTTTGCCATCTTCAACTTGTAATTGATGTTGCTTTGCATAATTGGTATACATCTTATTGATTAAATTCAATGGATAACCAGGTATGCCTGATCTCTTGATTCTTTTACCTTCAATACCATCTTTCGTAGCAGTAACTGATAGACCTGACGTAGCGGAAGATCTTGATAATGGTCTTGATATAGGGAAGGATTGATTTGGTGATTCTATGGATTCAACATCAAATGAACCGATGGAATCAGTTTCTGATTTGGGAGATTTTAGATTATTGGAATCCACATCATTGACAAGAGAATCACGTTCTTGGATAGGTTCCGAATGTGAACTATAGACATCAGTCATCATATATAGTGGAATAAATTGGTTTCTGTGGGTGTTGTGTAAGGCTATGAAACAGCTTCTAAACTGCTCAGCTGAGAATTTTGAGCTTTAGTGTGGTTGTTTGAAATTAATAAATTGATTAGCAAGAACTATTGAGTTACCTTGATACTTTGCACTTCGATCTTTGAATAAAGGGCTTATCCAACAGATAGAGAAAATCAGATCAATCCGTAACTTTCCAAGCAGGTACAATTTTGATGTAATGGATCTGAAATTTGGCTGGGGAAGCTTCTTCCTTGCTTCCATCGCAGACACAGGTCGCATTCGCGAAGCCTTGGTTGGGGAACGCTTTGATCTGCATCTTTTTATCGCTGATGAACACATTGATTCATATTGTTGAACAACGGTCAATGGGCCAATAGCCTACTCATCCCTTGGTAAACTATGAGATGAGCTTTTCGTGATGGCTCCATTGTGATGCTCTAGCCCCAGTCTACCGTGTCATGCTTTCAGAATTGCAATTGCATCAGTATGTGGCTGAGCGGCTAGCTCTGGCCAAACATGCCCAATATCATATAAATGATCAAATATCCTTCAATTCTACAAACTTCAAACAAACTCTGCTCACTTAGCATAACCAATAGCCGCTGAAAGATCACATAACAAAAGAGATGGCGCCGACCACCCAAGTCTTCCAGGAGCAGTCCACGAAGACCTCTACAAAGACTAGCATCACCAATGAACAAAGCCAGAAGTTGATTCAGACAATGTTGACGATGTCGTTTGGATGCGTTGCATTTCTACGGAATCTATTCCCAGATGACTACTTTGTTGACCAAAGGTTTGTTCCAAACAAGTTTGAAAAGGACTATGATCCTAAAGACCCAAAGAACAAGGTGGACTCCATCAGAGTCAAGACATTTGTTAGAGGGAAATCTAAAGAAGTTGATCTTTTCTTGAATTGGATTGATAGAGGCGCTTTGGATGCTATTAGAAAAGGATATTTGAAGATGTTGAGCTTCCAAATTTTCTTGGATATTAACAACCCAGATAATTTGCATGAAGTCTATACGTTTTCATTTGATTATAACATGGACTATGTTCATTTTGAAATTAATAAACAAGATGGTGAATCGATTAGCCTCTTGGATTCAAGAAAAATGTTGCAACAGTTGATGAAAAGATTCATTTTAATCACGCAGTCTTTGGATCCATTACCTCAAGAGAAATATATGAGTATGAGAATGGCATATAACGATCATGCCCCAAGGGATTACCAACCGCCTTTTTTCATGGATGCTACAAATGGTCCAAATGCTCACTTAAAAATCCCAACAGATTCAAGCGTCAACAAATATGCTTCTGGCTCAGTCGGTACCCCATATCATAACATTCATTTAAAAGTCTTGAGTCGTCCAGTTGTCATACCTGACGAAGAAGAATGTGTTCAAATTGATCCATTCGAAGTTATAAATCAATTTAAAGCTCCAATTACTACAATAAAAACGGAGACTTCAAAAAAGCCATCAACTAGGTTTGTGAAAAGTGTTCCAAGTCAAACAACAACGATGTTGCGCGAGTACCTTGATAGCTCGAACCCTGAGTCGAGACCAACACAAGCTATCAACATGGTGGCCTGTGAATGCGATTCAATCAAAGAATTTGATAAATGTGTCAAATGCGCTTCATGTGATGGAGACATTCATATAGATTGTTATGCATTGGATAGTAGAAAACAAGGTAGTACATGTTTTACTTGTCGCTCCAAGTCTTTAGGTATATCAACACATCAAAATCAAACTTTTAATGGTTTGCAGAAGTCTATACAAGCTTTTTACTAAGGGTGATATCCCACAGACTACCAGCTTGATTCATCAGCTGTTGGGATTCCCAGAGCATAAGGATACTGAGATCACTGCTGATGCGCTCTCGTTCTTCTTCAGAAACAAAATACTACTCAAAGAAACAGAACCTCGTAAATTGAAAAAACCTGTCGGTAATGTGACCAATCAAAGAGGGTCATCTTTAATTGATGTGGATATTGAAGGAATCATTATTGATGGCAATAAGGTCAAACTGGGGCGCTACGTATGGACTTTAATTCCAAAAGTTGGTGGTCAGGATATTTCCCATTTGAAACCTATTGCTGCCAGAGCCAGAAGATTTCTTTTTGAAAATACATACGATAAAGGGTTAGAAATTGATGTAAGTGAATTATGGGATTAGGTACTATCGAAAACATTTACTAACTGGCAACTATCAGGATTCTCTTTTCAAATTGGGCCTTGCCAGTTATCGAGATCAATATGAGGAAAAAATTGTGAACTCAAGTGATCATGATGATGACGAATCAAGAAAGTCGGAAAATGTTTCTGATCATTTCTCAGCTCTAAACCTACAGAGTTCTCAAGGGTATCATTCAATTCAAAGCTCTGCGCCACCGTATACAACCAAAAGAAGAGATAGTAGCCATGATCCTGATCCATTGATTGATTTTTCAAGTCAACCTGTTTTGACAAACTCGAGATTCAAAAGAAGACGGTTAATCGGTGGTAAAAGAGTATCACCAGCCGACACCTACGAATAATTTAAGTCATATAAGACTATGAGAACTGCTATTCAATATTCCTACAAATAAAAAAATCCACATTTAAATTTCCGTAAGCAGTAAAATCTATCTGTCTTGCTATGTAAATTGTTCGGAGATCCATATTTTGAAAAATTCATTGAAAAAAAGTATCTCATAAACAGCCCACACCTGCTTTGACACAATTCAAGTTCAACATTTCAATGGATCAAAAATGTTAAGATCCAGGATATGCACTGCTTTGAAACCAGCATCTAAACTTTCAAGAGCTTATTCTCAAAGAATAAGCCCTCCGTTCACTGCGGGCCAGCCGTTATTTGAAACAAGACCATTCATGGTCAAGCCTGGAGAATTAACACCAGGTATAACAGCATTAGAATATTTCCAAAGAAGAGTGGATCTAGCTGCCAAGCTTCCAGATCAATCATTGGCCATTGTTGTCGGATCTCAAGTCCAATTTGCCTCCGGTAGTGTGTTTTATGATTTCCAACAAAATAATGATTTATATTACTTGTCTGGTTGGAACGAACCTGATTCGGTCATTGTTATTGAAAAACCAACTTCAAGATTAGAGGATGTCACCTTTCATATGATTGTTCCACCGAAAGAACCATTAGCTGAACAATGGGATGGGTTTCGAACTGGTGTTAAAGGCGTTGTTGAGATTTTCAATGCTGATGAATCTGAAGATATATACAGACTGGCACCATATTTGGAAAAACTTGTTAAAAGAAACAAACATATATTTATTGATTTACCAGAAGCTTCTAAAAGGCACACAACATCTACTGCTTTTTCCAACTTCTTCAACATTGGGGGTAACAAAAAATTAAGCTCTGTACAAGAGTTATTAAAAAGTACTAGTGGGAAATCCATCAAGGCTTTATCGCCATATATTACTGAAATGCGTACTATAAAGTCATCTGCTGAACTGAAGGTCATGAGAAGGGCCGGCCAAATTTCTGGGAGAGCTTATAATCAAGCATATGCTAAGAATTTCAAAACTGAAAGAACATTAAAATCATACTTAGAATATAGATTTGTCTCTGGAGGTTGTGATAAATCAGCATATATCCCAGTGGTAGCAGCCGGCTCTAACGCCTTGTGTATCCACTATACAAGGAACGATGACGTCTTGCATGAAGATGAATTGGTTCTGGTTGATGCTGCTGGCTCACTTGGTGGTTATGCCTCTGATATTTCAAGAACATGGCCAGCATCTGGTAAATTCTCACCTCCTCAAAGAGAATTATATCAAGCTGTACTAAATGTGGAAAAGGAAATCATCACAAAGTGTACTGAGGATGAAAACTTAAGCTTACAAGATCTACATGATATGAGTGTGTTATCTATGAAAAGAGAATTGAGAAATTGTGGGTTTGGTGAATTGACACATCGTGATGTTTCAAAACTTTATCCACATTACATTGGACATAATCTTGGACTAGATGTTCACGACACACCACGTCATTCAAGAAGTGCAAAGCTGAAAGCAGGACAAGTGATAACGGTGGAACCGGGTGTTTATGTCCCTGATGATTTTGCCTTCCCAGAAGCGTTTAGAAATATAGGTATTAGAGTGGAAGATGATATTGCAGTCGGCAAAGATACTTATACAAACTTGACAGTGGAGGCCGCTAAAGAAATTGTGGATATTGAGGGAATAGCTGAACATGGTGTGACTACGCCCTTAGAAGATGAAGTAGTGGAAGTGTTTTGAGACAAACTGTCATAATTGTTATATTGTAAATAGCTAAACTCGCATCAATATTCTTATATATTATCATTCTTATTCAATGACTTTTTCATGAACCCTCCCACCAAGTGCCTCCTTGGCCTTTTCGGCCTTCACTTGAACGTCGTGCATTTTAGATTTCAAAGAACTTTCAACCGTATCACAATCTTCTGAAAGTTTTTGTAATTTGGCAACAAAGTCTAACCTCTTATCTACTTTTCTGGCTTCGAAAACCTCATTCTCCTTATCAAACACCACCTCCAGGTGCTGTTCTCTGATATAGTCTATCATTTCAACTATTAGCTGTGGCTTGGGTATACCTAGTCTTTTCGATAAATGATCAGCAGATACCTTAGCA
Source organism: Hansenula sp. yHMH451 (assembly GCA_030571095.1). Classification (NCBI taxonomy): domain Eukaryota; kingdom Fungi; phylum Ascomycota; class Saccharomycetes; order Phaffomycetales; family Wickerhamomycetaceae; genus Hansenula; species Hansenula sp. yHMH451. The sequence goes on from JAJLXE010000010.1 coordinate 623,019, forward strand.
GATAGTTTCAAATAAAGCTCATATCCTTTCTGTCTCAATCTGAGCCTTATAGAGGGCCATAGTCTATGAAAGAAAACGTTGTGAGATGTTTTTATCTCAAGTTCATCAAGCAGTCTCCCTAGTTCCTTGAAGTTTGCAGTATTCAGTGCAATAAAATAAGGACGAGTCTCAGCAAGCCTTGGTCCCATCAATGAAATAAAAAATGGGTCACTCAAGGTCTCATTCAGAGTCTTTGGTGATTTGTAGATCAATATTGAGAGGAAAGACGCAAATTTAATCTCATCTTCGTGTAAAAACTTCCCAAAATTTGAATCCTTGAGAATCTGGAGAGCTGAAATGTTTTTTCCTGACGCTGTTTGAATCGATGGAGCAGTGATCAAATGGTGTATCGATGTGACAACTTCTCCATAATCTTTCTTCAAAAAATGTGCAAATAAAATCAAGAATTTGACCCTAAAATATGATATCACTTCTTCATCTGTTAGTCTTTTGAAATAGAGCTCATTAGATAATGATGTCGTTAAAAATGCTTCTGTTCTTTTCTCTTGATTTATAACATTGGCATAGTTCTCTTGTAGCAACCCTACTTTAGCTGCATACTCGGAAAGACGACAAGTAGGCGTACCCATTGCAGAGCTGGATAATACATTTGTTGCGTCTGAGTATTGTTTGTTGTATGTGTATAATTCAGCAATGTCAATGGTGCGTTGGACATCCGTCTCGTGGTACATATCATCAGTTGATACACCCCTCAACCTCATTATTTTGTTGTTTTGGGCTCTAATATTCCACTGTGGGTCTTGGAAATTTGCTAACCTGCTAGTCGGTGGAAGAGCGCTCAATCTTGTGATAAGCTGATCAATATAAGGGCTTGCTTGGTTGACCTTCTCCAAATACTCCAATGCATATAGAGCAGCTTGTCCAATCACCAGTGTGTCAGCACTCCCATAGTTATATAGCCTTTCTATGAGAACAGGCCCTAAAGGGGTTAGTCGAGTGTTTCTGATCAATTCCTAGGTATTAGCTCTACTTACCATCATATCTTTCCTTGAGTTCACTTAATTTCGCCACTTTTCTGGGGGTTAGTATCATCTCGGCGTCGCATACTCCAACAATTCCAACATACGCTCAGCATTATCAACACTCATGCTTGTAGTTGCCCTTTGGAATCGATACCCTTTGTCTTTCTTTTGCTACTCGTTGATCGTTTAAGATGGAGTAAATTCGTTGTAGCTCCGATTCTTATGTCAAACTCAGCTCGGTTGGAGTGTCCTAACCGCGAATTTAATTTTTTCACTAGTATAAACTCCAGCTTGACTTGAAGCTCATCGCTTGATCTCATATTGATCCAAAAGTCTATCAGCCAGTCATGTACAACTTGAGGCCTTTCTCTCCAGCGAGGTTCTTCAGTGTATCGTCCCACGTTCAAGGTGGAGTCAAGAAGCGTTTGAATCAATATGTGAGAGAAGGAAATATCACAAGGGCCCCAACCCCAAGGCAGAAAAAGCCATTCATCAGAGAACGAGATATGCTGAAGAAGAAGAGAACAAAAGTAGATGAAAGAGCTGCTGCTAACTTGAGGAGGCAGAAGTTTGCACATGTTGTGCAAAGCTCCACGGGGGAAGAAATAGATCACACCAAAGTTGGTCCCACAACAAATGAAGATTTGAAGTATTATCCACAAGCTAATAGGAAGATGATTCTGACCATGCTTGGTACCACTGAGGATCAGCTTTTGGATTCTGTGTTCGTTTATCAATCAGTGAAAGCATTTTTAGACAGAGACCAACTAGAGAAAGCAATGATAATAGCAAGAATGGCTGGGAAAAATGGTGTCGTCAGTATGAACTTCATTGTTGAGCATTTCATAAACACAAAGCGTTACAAAGAAGCTATTGACTTGCATTCATACAGAAAGAAGTGGAATGTCCCACCAAATAATGAAGGTCTTACTATGCTGTTTGATGGATTTGCGAAGGTTCGTGGGCCGCGTAATAGTCCTGGATTAAATCCAGATATCACCAAAAGGCTAAAGTCTATTTTCGAAAAGATGAAACCAACAGATCTGTTGGCTCCTAATGTTAAGCATCTCAACAGTTGCCTTTCCGCTCTTATCAACTGCGAAGATCAAAATGTCGCCTTTCAACTGTTTGAAAAAGTGCGAGATGAGCCAGAATACAATCATATTAAACCAGATATTGTTACATACACAATTCTTTTGCAAGGTCTATCAAGGGCAAAGAATGATATATGGGCTACTGTAAGAGCTGAAGATTTGATGTTGGAAGTTAAGCAGAGATATCACGAGTCCCGTTTAGATTCCAACATTCTGCAAGCATATTCAAGAGTATTCTTATCTCGTGATAGATCATATTTGAAGCAAAGAGGTATCCAAATCGCACAAGCATGTTTCCAAATACCAGACGATCGTACAACCATCAAATGGCACATAAAGCTAGCACCTAATGAAAGAGGTGAGAAACTTAAATTTAATGATATTGTGCCACTGGCGTATAAGTTACCACCTCGTGCGTCATTAATGGATATACTGTTGAACGCATGTCATAAAATCGGTAATGATAAATTAGGTGTTGAATTTTTCAAAGATTTCATCAAACGCAACTCACGTTTTGTTGATACTGCTTTAGCCCACAGATATTTGAAATGTTTAGAAGACTCCAATCCTAAAGCTGCAGGTAATAATTTGGTGCTTTTTTACCGTGAATTAACTGAATCAGCAAAATACGTGCAAGTAAGAGTCAAAGATGAAACAACTTCCATGATTTTTAGAGGTATACAAACACAAATAAGGCATACTTTGAAGCTTCGTGAACCAAAAGAGAATGCAGCAGGGATTAACGAATTGCTGTTTAATCTGACTGAATCTTACATGAAATATGCCGAAAATAAATGCCAATTTTGGGGTTATCATGGATATCTTGCAACTATGCGTCTTTTAGATCTGACTTCTGAACAAAAGTCTGTTGTTAGAGATCTTGTTGAAAAGGCTAGAAAATACTACAATGAAAATCAAAAGAATCCTGATATCCGTTGGTTGACAATTAGAGAGTTCAAAACTTATTTGGCTGAAGCACAAAAGATTTATGCTTCTTCCAAACCAAAGGTGATGAAAAAAATAAAGCTGAAAGAACTTAATAATTAATCGAAAAGAATATAGATCTTGTACATAGCAACAACATTAATGACACAATTCACAATTAGACTTTTGTAAAGGGTGTGAACCTGGGCTATATATGAGAAGCCGGTATCGTGTACGAAGTATTGGAAACATAATACTACCATGCTACCCAAGATCTTACTGACTCGTTAGGTGTTTGTTGACTTGGGGTCTTCTAATTGGACGGTGATCTTGAATATTTCTCCCATGCCACGGATTCAGTTGAAACATATGAATACCCAGAAACTCATGACTCAAGTTTCAACTAGTTTCTTAATCTGTATTAATTATATAGACTTCAAATACATGACAGGTGCTACTTCTTTAAAAATTTTAAAGCCGAACTAGCTGTATACTTTTCCGGTTTGACGTATACTATAGTTATATGAATGTTTATATCCACAGTATTTTCAATATTCACAGCTTATTTTTACTATTTCTAGTCTATATAATTTTTGGTATAATTAATCTGCTTATTGTATGAAGAAAAAATTGTCAAAAAAAGAAAATTCCGAAGCCGAGAATCGAACTCGGGTTTGTACAGTGAGAGTGTACCGTGATAGCCCCTACACTACATCGGATTAACTATACAGATTGTTGAAGTTTGAGCTGCCATATTGCAAGTTTCATTATTTGTTAGGGCCACACTCCGTCATAATGAATATTTCAACTTGGTAATTACTTCTTAATCAATTGATTTAGAGCTTGAACTCATGATATTTCAAACTTATATTGCACACTGTAAACACACAAAGAGATCTAAATAAAGAGGAAGTTCTGGCCTGTTAGGCTAACGGAGACTGTCAAGTGATCCCGATCAAGGAGATCAGTTCTGCGAAATATTCAGATCAAGAATTAGTAAAACATTCAATATACGTAAATCTCTTAATTTAGCTATCTTTACTTATGATTTGATAAAATTCAATATTATGAATTATATATTAAAATTTCTACAAATTCTTTGTTAATTTTTAATTCTCAGCAACTTCACATAAGTCCATTTTCTTGTCAATTTTTATTTTCAAAAATTTTTATATATATATATATTAATTATTTTTTTTTAATTTATATCAATTATTATTATTATTAGTATATTATTCATTTGATTAATCTAATACATTGAAAAGTCAATAATTTTATTGTTTGTATCATATAGACTATATAGTTGAGTAAACAAATTACAGCTAAATGAAATAATTGTACACTTAAAAAAAAACCGCCAGCTGCTGACCTGATACTTATCTTAAATATTTTAAACATTCATCGAAATTACAACCACCTCTCTTAGAAAAAGCTGGTACACAGTAAAAAGAAGAGCACATCGTGTCCAGAAACCAACAGCTTTCATTTTAGCCTATTAGCAACCAGTTATGGCCAATATCGATCAAACTGAACCCAGCCAGGGCCGGGATCTTGATCCAATCGCTGGGAAGAAAAATCTCCCAAACAAAACTTGCAGGTTCCCAAGGTGCAAATTTGGGAAGAGTAATCAACACCTCTCAGCTTTGATGGAAGTGTTTGAAGAATATTGCAGATTTGATTACGATCTCGGCCGAGAGATCTGAAAGAGTATTCATCGGAGGTAATTTTCACACAATCATCAACTTCTTAAGACGATGCCTTAATACGTGGAACGAAAGGGGAAAAGCGTTTTGAATGCATATGGAAATCATTAAAAATTAATAAATGTCAAACCTCGGTTGTATGTCATACGTTTTTGGAGCTAGAATAAGCTTGTATACTATATTTAGTAGTTATTTCACACGAGTAAAAAAAAACCTAGTGGGGATGGATATTGTGCCAATGTTCAATCAGCAGTGAAATGAAATGGACCAATTGATGCTACATATCTGGATTCACTCACCACCTGAATGAACGATAACTGATCTTAACCAATAACCTTTTTCCTTCCACTAAGTTTCTTTTCACTTCAACAAAATCGCAGGTCTTTGCATACGTAGTACCCCAGATGATTTCTGTCTGTTGTGCAGCACCTGATTCTATTGTTTAGTTAGCGTATGAGCTCAATTATGAACAATCTCTAAAACTGGCATCCTTATACGAAAATGAATGAGCAATGCAGACTCCATGTTTACTACGATCTAACAAACAATAACTTTTCCATATGTCATGTATTGAATATTCAAACTGTTGATCACCCAGGAATAGTTAAAGGCCTATAAAACCATATGGCACATTGCTTTCATGAAATTATTTTTGTTGCATAATATTTGCTTGGTCATATTGATATTTGATAAGAAGAGTATAGAACATTTTAAATAAACCAACAATATGATCTATTTACTGTAGTTGTTACTAGAGAGTTAAGGTCAGTTTCAAACTCCCACACAGCTGAAAGAATTGCAAATTACTTACATTTTGTCTTCAAGGTCAGCAATTTGTTCTTTTTGCTTTTTCAAGGATTCTCTAAGAGCACTGAGTTGTTCTTGTTCATGTTTTCTGACATAGTAATCTTCGTTGGCTTTTTCACGTTTCTGAATTTAGGATTAGTACGTCTAAACTCCACCTAAGACAGACCAGACCCTCTTCCAAACAGTCAATGTCACCTCAGAAAGGAAGAGTTATGCATAATCACCACTCAATTCCAAAACTTTCAATGGGTGCATATCACGGGCCATTGATAAAGGGTTCAACTATACTCACTGTGAATGAATCGCCACTACTCTCTGGACGGTTAGCACCAGTAGAACCTTCGCTGTAGGCTCTGACACCAGCACGCATTGGACGGGCAGCAACTAAAGCACGACGTAAAGCTAATGAGGACATTGTTCGATGAATATGATAGATTTTATTTTAGATTGAAAGATCAATTAGTTTAATTAAGGAACCGAATTTCTATTCAAAGCTGAACAAAATCACCTTTTCGCAAATTAAAGGAGCATTTGCTTAAGAAAGTGATTGGCCGGTGAAAGCGTTCCCTAACCAGCTCTCCTCAGGTATGACCCGGAGTGAGGGATTCTCGGTTTGGGCAGACGCACCATAAACTTTTCGACTTGTGAATCTTGAAGAGGTTAGTTCGAATCAAGAATTGGAGTTCAATTATAGAATTGAAAGCACGTTAAAATGTCACTCATAAAAAGACAAAGACCAGACGATTCTTCTGGTACCAATAACAGGGTATGTCTTGCTGAATGAGAGGAGATCTGCAAAATACTAACGGATAAAATTTAGTTTGAATCTCAATCATTTGTACTAGAAGGTCATCAAGGATCTGTGCTTTCTGCGAAGTTTGACCGAACAGGAGAAAAGCTAGCTACATCAGGTACTGATAAGAAAATACGTAAGTGATCTGGAGAGATAATGTAACTATTTGCTTCGAATGTACTAACCTTATAGTGCTATGGAATCTACCACATATACCATCTTCAAACCAAAATTCAAACTATGCCGAAATAACAGGCCATAAGAGTGCTGTTACATCCATAAGATGGCTTGATAATGGAAACATTGCTTCATCCTCAGCGGACACCACTGTTGGAATTTGGGACACAGAAACTGGTCAAAGAATAAGGAAGTTTGGTGCTCATTCATTAGTTGTAAATGAAGTTGATAATGATCAAAATTTGGTTGCATCTGCTGGGGATGATGGTGTTGCATTCGTTTGGGATGAAAGAGAGAAAAGCTTTGTTAATAGCTTCAAGACAGAATATCCTCTTTTATCAGTGGCATTCAACAAAAACATTGTCTTTGCAACTGGAATTGAGCCTGTAATACGCGCATGGGATATCAGATCTCCTTCGTCGCCTTTATATGAAATTGAAACCCAGCACACAGGGACAATTACGTCTTTATGTGTTGATGATAATAATTTAATTTCAAGAGATGACTATACAGTTAGAATTTATGACCCTAAGGTCATTCCAGGAAATCACATAAGACCAAAGATCTATGACGGTGCACCAGCTGGTTCTGAAAGCTTGCTGATAAGGTCAATAATAAGGAACAACTTGATTATATCTGGATCTTCTGATAAGACTGTCACAACTTGGGATATGACCTCCGGAAGACTACTGAGAAAATTGGCTGGACATAGTGGGACAGTGATTGCTGTCGATGAACACGACGGGAAGATAGCTTCCACATCGGTTGATAGTACTGTGATCCTAAGGTATACAAAAGGTCTATAATCTGTGTATTTTATATGAATCTAACCTTTTTCCTAGGCGGTTGGTCTATATTTGTAGAGTTATTAATACTGGGTTCATTTCCAACAGTCAATTTGTCCGAGTTCGTTTCTGACAGCTTCATTTCAAGTGGAGCAGCATTTGTCGTCGAAGGTTCACTAGGTGTTGTATTGATCGGCTTCTCAATCTTAGGACCCCTTTTGGAGATCCTAGTGCTCTTTTGCAATTCAGATTGTTTGAGCAATGCACCTTTTGAGAATAATGGAATATCCCAGTGTAAGCAAGATTTGATACCCATAGCTGAAGGTTCAGGGAGTTCATACTCTTCATAATCACTGTTATTGATAGAGTTACATTTGTCATCCGTACGACATTTGAATTCAGCATATGGAGCAGTTTCATTAACTTTAAGGAATTCGAATTTGGAAATATATTCACGAATTTGGTCATCATCAGCAACGGGAACATTCAATTCATCGTTTGACATCAATCTTCTTTTATACATCTCTTCCTCTAAAGTTCCTTTCAAGATCAATGTTTCAACATGAACTGGTTTCTTTTGACCAATTCTATGAGCTCTCTTAATCGCTTGGGCTTCGATGGATCTTTTCCACACTGGACTTAAAAAGTAAACCTTGGTAGCAGCAATAATTGTCAAGCCATGAGAAGCCAATTTTAAGTCCATGATGAGAGTATGTGCACCTTTGGAATCTGTGAATTCCTTGATTTTTTGTGCACGTTCTTCCTTTGGAACAAAAGTAGCATATAAAGTATAATTTAAGCCTATGATATCCAGGGCCTCTGATAGATAATATGCACTATCTTCAAATTCAAAAAAAATAATGCTTTTAACACCATGAAATGAATCTTCTAATAGCTTGGAAACCATATAAGATAATTTAGTTGAGGCCGTACCCATGATTCTAGACTTCTTATTGGGTTCATTTGGATGATGACCTGGTTCAGGAGTGGCAGAGTTGCTGCCACTATTTTGGACTCTACCTGTGATGCTTTTGATTGAGCTTGGGTCTTCAAACTTCATCTTTTTTGACGATTTCAACGAGAGCTTCTCTTGATGTTCCAGTTCTTCACCAACTTTTGATACATCAATCTTTTGACCGTCATTTTTTTTAACTCTCTCAGCATTCTTCTTTGTTGCTTCTTCCCAAAACCCTTTCCAGAAGACATCAGAGAACTCAACAATTCGTTCCTCTAGCTCTTCCTCTTTGGCAAATCTATTCTTGAAGTAAAAAGATTGTGAGGAGTAAAGTTGCGGGGCACCGAATATTGAGATTTCAGAGCTCAACTTATTTATAGCGTAATTCTTCTTGAATAACGGACTCAGACCGTATACAAAGTAATCCATCTCATGCAAAGTTGAAACTGTTCTCCAGTTCTTATCAGCTAAAGCCATTTTACATGTCCTTATTGATCTTTCCAATAAATTTATGTCGTCAGGTGAGTAGTAGTTAGAGCCATGATCATTTTTCTTCTCCAAACAAACTCCTGCGATGTAAATCAGACTCTCCAAATCTTCAATGGAGAAACCTGTCCAATAGAATGTACCTCTTTGTAAATTGGTAACCAACCTTCTCAAGTCATTCTTACTTCCAGGATGGAACATATAGTCTTGATCTTCCCTCTCAGAACTGACAGCATTAACCGCTAGAACAGCAATGAAAAGGTTCACGGACACCTTATTATGGTAGGATGGAGTCAAGAAAACTGGTTTGTGGTGAAGTGGAGGTAAGGTGACATCTGTATCAATCTGCTCAGTTGAGTGCCTCACAATAAGGCTATTTAGCAGGGCTTGGAGCGAAGCTCCGGAATTGGATGTGTTTTCTATGAATGGTTTGGCAATAGTTTTATTCCAGAGATCAGTCTTATTCACCCAAGGATCTATCTGGAAAAAATTTGTAACCAAAAGCCCTAATCTTGACAAGTCATCTTTTGCATTAAAAGATCGCTTGATTGTATAGGAGCTCGAATTATCATCAACTGTCTCGTTCATATGCAATTTTGTCATACCAGCAGTTGGGGTACCAGTAACGGCCCATTTTCTTTCAAATTTGATTTTCTTTGACAGTTCAACTGCTCGCGTTGACCTTTGGTTCATGCTATGACCTTCATCTATGATGAATCTTTTCCAATATATTTTACCTAATTCAGATGTTTCTGGATCTTCTCTGGAATATACTGACACCGGCATTAGTACAATATCATAAGCAATCAAGGCCATACACGAGGGAAGGTTCTCTGAAGAAGAAATATAAGACACGTTCAAGAACCCTGGTTCAACATGTTTGGCGATTTCATACGCCCACTGTTTGAACAAATTATCGGGACAGACAATAAGCGTTGCACTAGTCAGTAAGAATTTGCGTTCTTTCACAATGGGTCTTGCTCTTGATAAATTTCTTCTATTTGGAGTTTCATCCGTTTTCAAATAAAAATAGCCCGGTGTTTTCCTTAATGCATCAACACAAGTTGTTGGTAGATCATCTTCATGTGTTCCCCATGGGATTGAATTGCGATTGATATGCCTTACACATTGGTCAAAAAGACTTTGCACTTCATAGTCACGAGAGTTCGAGATGGCATATCTCTCTAGAGTTTCTGATTTTTCATGTTTGGTAAGACAGATTAGCCCCAAACAAATACAAGTTTTACCAAGACCCATGTTTTCCGCAAGGATTCCACCTCTTGGAGTTGAATAATATTCTGAGTGTAAGTTGAACATCATTGTCAAGGAGTCAAAATAGAACACAGTGGCTTTGCCAAACCTCTGAATTTTTGAAAGTTGAGGCATATCTTTCAACTTTGGAGCAGTTTCATTGGTATACATCTTTATAACCGACTCTTGTTGATAGTTGTATAGTTGACTTTTCAAACCTTGTATATCCTTCGAAGTTGAGAGATAGTCACTTGTCAAATCTAGACTGAAGCTCAATGAGTTATAGACACCAACGAGTCTGTTCTCAAGGGACTCCTCCATAATAGCAGTAGCTTTTGACTTAGAATATGCAAGGCCATATTTCATTCTGAAGACATGTTCATCAAGTGATTCCGAACCATAATATGGCCCAGCGCCTAATGATTTTGAACTAAATGGAACGAACCTGCTCAAAGCTGAGAACACCAGAAATCGAGAGGTAATTGCCTCTGGAGTAATCCAGTTACTCTCTGAGTAATCCAAGACACCCAGCAGATTCTTCATTATCGTCTTTTGTTTCCCCTGATGCCATGATATAGGTTTACCACGCCTATAATGCATTCTATAATCTTCCAAAAATCTATTTCCCACAATATCACCAGGCACTGAATAAACTCTGAGAGCAACAATTTTTATACCATCTATTTTGATGTATTTATAAGTAGCCTGAATCAATTTTCTTTCTGTAAGATATGATAGGTCCAATAATATAGGCGATAAGACACTTCTTGAGCCATCAAGTGTTGAGTATATCGGCGTAGTTGTGTTTGTGTATGGTGGCTCAAACCACATCCAGTCATCATCTTGTGAAACTTCAATACCTTTAGCAGGAATTCTAGGTAGGTTTGAAAAGTAAAGAGTTCCCAATGGGATAAGTTTTGGTATATCATTGACCACTTTAGCTATGTGTTGAATCTGATTTGTAAAGGTTAGAGATCATCAGTCGAGTGAGAAAAAGACATCCAATCAAGACATACCGGATCCATTGTCTGAACATTTTGTGAATTATTCATACAATATCAAAGTATATAGATATACTAATATGAAAGTGACTAAGAGATAATTAAACTGACAAATATTGTTTTAATCTATAGAGATTTTGAAATTTTCTTGTATAGTAAATGTCACCGTCTCAAAATGACAGAATCTGCTTCCCATTAACTAAAAAACAACGACAAATTAATAACAAATATTCACTCTACAAAATTTCCGATTCTAAACGTATAAAACCAAATTTTTATTGTAAATATGAATAGATAAATACCTGAACTTTTGAAGTTTGAAGTTTTTTTTTATATATAACTATCAAAGAGGTGATAAAAAAACAACAGGTGAATAATAAAACTTAACTTGTAATGATCTAACAATTGTAACCTGTACATTCGATATATGGTAATGGAATATATGACGTACTTAATATATTTTAATAATATATGACCCGAAAAACACAATGCTATAATAATGAATTAAAAAATGATATGATGGCATTAGTCTGTCAAGGTTTAATTTTCAGTTTTTTGTTTTTTGGTTTCTGGACCATCTTCAGAGATGGTCAATTCTTCCTCAACAACACCGGCACTTTCACCTTTAGCTGGAATTAGAGGAGTGGCAATTTTAGCATGGTATTCTCTAATGATGGCATCAACATCATCAACACCCAATTGACGAACATCACCAATGGTTTTAATTTTTTGTGTAACAACTTTAACTTGATCATCAGTCATATTCAAATTCAATTGTTCAACTCTTGATTTGATAGCATTCCAACCAGTCAATCTGTTAGCGAAATGGATATATCTGGTCAAACCGAAATCGGATGGTTTTAAGATTTCGTAAGTGGATGGATTAGCCAAGATAGCTTTAGCATGGATACCAGCTTTATGAGTGAAAGCACAGAAACCAGTAACTGGGTTGTTGAATGGGATATTAACAGAAACTGCATCAGCAACCAAATTTTCTAAATCTCTTAATTTGTGTAATTTATATTTGGATAGGACATAATCACGATCAGCAGCAATCATTCTAGCCATTAGCCCACCTAATGGAGTAATACCATTTCTTTCACCAATACCCAAAACGGAAACATCAATCAATCTAGCACCACCTTCTAAGGCAGTGTAAGCGTTGGCAATAGCACAACCAGTATCGTTATGGAAATGACATTCAATATCACAGTGAACAACAGATCTTAAAGTACGAACCAAATCGTAAACTTGTCTTGGATTAGCGCAACCAACAGTATCAGCAATACCAACTCTGTTGACACCGATTTTATCAACGGTTCTATAAATATTTAATAAATCAACAATATCAGATCTAAAGGAATCTTCTGAAGAGAATCTAATTTCAATACCTTTTGATTTAACAAATTCAATAACTTCAATGGCAGATTTAGCAATATAATTCATATCTTTACCATGAGAGTATTGTCTTAGGAATTGGGATGTACCAATAACAACATCAACACCATCAACACCGGTTTCAACAGCAACTCTAGCATCATCCATATGACATCTAATATGTGTCAAGATTTTAGCTTTTAAACCTAATTTACAAATAGCTTCACAATCAGCTCTTGATTGTTCAGAAGCAACTGGAGAAGTTAATTCAATATAATCAACACCAAAATCATCTAAGGCTTTAGCGATTTCAATTTTTTTTTCAGTGGAGAAGAAAGAAGTAGCAAATTGTTCACCTTCTCTTAGAGTAGATTCAATCAATTGGAAATTAGAAACATTTGATAAGAAATCTGCTGGATTTGGTCCATATGGATTTTGTTGAACAGGGTTTCTTTTTTCTTCAGAAACTTTTTTAAATGTATCTAAATTCATATTGAGTTAGTAATTGGATAATCTTATGATGAACCTTTGCCTAATATTTGTAGTTGTGTCGGTGGGAATAAGATTGAACATATATCAATATACCCGACATAATCTGTAATCTCGAGGATCTAGATATGCCCCAATCACAACCCAGATATATGGGCTTTGCGGTGCAGGTTTGGGAGATTTGGGGGCACTTACCTTCGTTTGTTTCACACATTGTGGATATGATTATGATTGTTATAGATTAGTTATCTTTAATAATTGAGTCAAGACACTAATTGGAATATTTATCAAGGAAGAATGAAAAGTTTTTATACCAGACTTGAAAAGAAATTGAAATTCTTCGTATGAGTAATTCCTCAAATTTTCTCGATTTTTTTTCTCTATCAGTCATCTCTTGCTGCCGCTACCGGATCAGCAGCCACCGGGGGCGTATGCACCAATGGTCGGATCTCAGACTGCCACAATGAAAATTGCAACTGCTTCTACAATTAAAACATAACAACAACAATGATTCGTGTCATACTCGTTCCCGTTCATTTCATACGTAGCTATACAAAATGGCACCGACTAGGCGAGGTACTCGTAGGTCTGGTCGTTGCCTCTTTGCAAGTACTCCCTTTCAATCAACATGTCAATACATTTTTTAATGTCAGACAACTTGGCACTGAATCTCTGGTGGGATTGTTGGATGACTTCATTGATCAATGTGTTGTGTGGAAGAGTTTTTCTAGCCTTCATAATTCTGACAATGCAAGCCTGTAGGTACATCTTACGATCATCGTTGATTTCCTTCTCAGCATCTTCAGCCTCCTGCTTTTGTTCCAACTTCACACCAGTAAATAAATTGATCTTTAGTCTCTTGAACTTGAAATCATTATTAACAGTGAATTTAGTACTCAATGCTTTAGTGTTTTCAGCACCAGATGGTGATTGAATCAACATCTTAAACTTAACCATTGGGGTTATCGAAGCAGCAACGGTATTATCATCTAATCCTGTTAGCTCAACCAATTCACCTAGACTATAAGTATCATTTTCATTAAATGGTAGAATGATAGCCATTTGATACAATGAAACAGATAATGTGAAAGGTGGTTTACCAGGCTTTGACAAATTGGCTTTTATTTCACCACGACCTAAAGCCCATAACCATTTCAATACTCTACCATTATGTTTCTTACCATAGATTTCTTCTAATCTGGTATAAGTTGGAACTAAATCAGATGGTAATTGAAAGTTGTTCTTAGAATAATTGAACGGCCACATTGTTTCCGCTAGAATGAAAGGTTGAAAGTCTGGAACAATGTTTTTGGAATTTTCCCAATCTTTGGTAACTTCCTCTTTGAATAGAATTTTCAATTCATTTGAAGCTCTAACATCTTGAAACATCTTGGTCATCTTTGACGTGTATTCCAATGAATTTTCAGTTTGCAATCTTTGAATAATAGATTCTTCAGCTTCTTCAGATGATGATGTACCATGAATCAATCTTCTAGCTAATAAACGTCTATAATGAGTTTCAAAAGCATCCTTATCAGTAATGAATCTGAAAATGATCATGATATCATCTGCACTCATATCAGAAGTGGCATCAGCATCTTTGTTTTTTTTCAATAAATTATCACTATATTTGGCTAATAGATCCGGTGTTTTAGAAGTTGATTTGGAATTGGCAGGTTTTGCAATTGAATTGATGTTGATATAACTACGGCAAGCTTTATCCAAAGCTTTAACGAAAATTGGTTTGTTTTGAAATGCCACGTTGACGATCGCTTGGAATGTTTGATAAACTTGAATCAAAGCTTTAATGTATAGCTTTGGATCAACCAATCTTATAGCCGCAGCAGTTCCTGTTGGTTTTTTGGAATTATTATCTGAGCTTTCTTTAGAAGCTTCATTTTGTGTATCATTCAACAAGTTATCAATAGCCTTCAAACCTTGTGCTTCAATATATTCAGAGAATAAATCAGCCAATGGACCAAGGGTTGAAGGGACCCTTTTAAACAAGTTGAACATTTTGGATATGTGATCTATTTGATTTTGATCTAGAAGATTATTGAACTCGTTGTACATTGTTTGGGAATGAGCAACGATCAATGTGTCATTCAATGCATCGGTTAATGGTTTTTTACTATGTTCATCCAAATATAAGGTTTCTCGACTTTCTTCTTCATTGATTCTTTGTTCAGCTTTTCTCATATAATCAACAACATTATGAGTTGATAAATATTCTGAAGATTCAGCAGCATAAAAAGTTTTCGTTGCTTCTAAGAATGGTATTTCAAATTCTTGAATATATATATCCAAGTTTGGTTTTTTCAAATCTTGAACATCAATTCCTAATAAAACAAAAGATCTTATCACGATTGCTAAGCTTCTTGTGTCAACAACTTGATTGTCTCTTTGTAATCTTATTTGTTCCAAGATCTCTTTTATCAAAGTTTGAGAATTTGGCTTGAACATAACATCTCTCCAAGTCAGTAAGCATAATGTATTGACATCGAAAATATCTCTTCTACCATCACTTCTTTCCTTTTGGACCCAGTATCTATTCATGTAATCGAAAACATGATTTAAATAACCGGCACCAACAGTAAATCTTGTCCAACGCTTTACATAAAATTCCAAAAAGGATTCATTCAATTTTTTTTCAAGGGATTGAACATAACCTTCCAAATATTCCTTCAATTTACGATAAATTTCAGCACCAACTAATAAAGAGGATTGGTTTGCACTTGAAGTAGACAAATTTTGAGGAGTTCTTGACTTGTTGACACAATAGTTATAAATTGCAGAATAGACATTCATATACATTTGAGGTGTTACACCAGAATTCTCTTCGGTTCCCCCAATAATCAGTTGAAGACCAGGTTCCACAAAGTTCCAAGTGGCGGTCAAATCGTTGGTCCTTGGTAAAGGTAGGTCGGTCATTATGAATTCTATGATTGTGATCTATATGATTGACTTAATGAGCTCTAGTTGACCTAAATGCAAAGAGTTGCCTCCAATTTATAGACAGGAGAAAATAAGCTTTTGATGAGGATGTAATGTGGACTGTTCTCAAAAGACTCAATAGCTTCAGTGATTCCAATTGTATCACAGCGCTCCTTGAAGACTGACTCAAAATGACACAAATGTCCTTAACAGATGAAGTTGACAGTGGCAGATCAATAAAGCCTTAAAGTGTTGAAATTTTGAGAGTTTGTATTTGTTTTGTGTGTCGGTTTTTCTTAAAACTGCGAAAAGTCGCGAATTTGTTGTGAGGTGGTGAGACATATCACAATTATGATGATTTTGTCTTCTTTTGAACAGTTCCCCGTAGAGTGGTGATAGTATTCTAGGAGAGGTTGTGCTTATGATGGTGATATAGAATAGAATTGTTTTTTTGTTGTTGGTCTGCTGGAGTGAGGTGGTATTTTGCGGATTTTGTGTGACTGGGAATGTGCTGAAATGATGAACTACGAAACTACTGAACTGTTGAACTTCATAGGTCTATTGAAACCGAGGGAAATTAAGTGACTCCAGTTTTCTTTGCAACGAACATTCATTTTCATACTCTTAGAGGGGTGTTTCCTAGATGCTTTATTGGGCGAAGAGTGATTGAAATTTTCTGAATTGTGGCAAGTTCAGTGATCAAAGCTCCCGTGCTCCCATAACATAGCTTGTTATCGTATTAATTTCCAAATTGTGACAAAGTTTGAGAATGGGAAGGAACGAGAATCAAAATATGATGCAAGTTCTTGACAATTGAAATATTGAAGTTCATCGGAGAATCAGTTCAAGAAGCTTTAAAAGAGAAACAATACAAAAATACGAAAAATGAAGTTGTTTTGGAAGCTGATTGAAGAATGTATTCAATTTCACTGTATTATCTGGCTTCAATGTTTATTACATGAGACTAGGAGACCATCACATCTTCCGGGGTCTATTCCATTCTTCAAATTGAGATATCATATAGCTTTGCTTCAGGGAGTTCACCTCTTATAGAAAACCAATCGAATACATATGAACAATCTTTCCTAAACAACGGAGATTTCATTTCTTAGGGAACTTGAGTTATTGCCTAACTTTGGTGCTCTTTCTTTCATAATTTATAACATAGTTCATACTAGATAAAAGAGACATGTATATCGCCGGATGTAGAAAGTGCATCACTAGATCTTGACATCTCAAAAATTGATCTTATCAGTTGAACTTGAAAGCCACTGTTGAAACTAGAAAGTGAGTATCAGCTTTAAAGAACGAATGTATAATTTCTATGTAACGCTTTGAAGATGTAATTTTTATGGCAAGACATGGTTTGGCTCTCGTATACAAAGCTGTCTTGAGGCAATTTGACAGCTTTACATCCATTCTTGAATGTAAACCACGAGTCCCCAGTCCATTGAAACCCCATTTCGTTATGGGTGACATAAAGTTTAGTTGTATTATGGCATGTTATTATATTCACTGAGCATTTGGTACGGTTCCTAGTTTAGAAATTCTTAGCTGGGGTGACTAGTTATCTTGTCGGTGTTGGCTCTCCATATGCTCTCAAGACACGAGACTTTCGCTTTGAGGCGCTTCCTTAAGTCGATACAATTAGCGGTGCGCATCGAACTAATTCTTGAAGACCCGTTGAGTTGTTTTAGACTCAATTCTTTCATGCCTTTTATGTGGAGATTCAACGAAACGGCTTATTACGAATGAATGAGCATCTTCGACATCAGCTTGTAATGTCCTGTTGAGCCCGACAAGACAAGGATTTAGGCTAATTCTTGGAGCGAAAACAAGCTCACCATGGTCACAGTCGAGTTGAGTCGTGTCAAATCTATACAGCGTTAAGAAATTACACACAATACTTTCTTAGAAAAATGCCGTTAACATCAAATCAACCTCTTTTGATCAACATGACAACCCAGTTAGCTCCAACAAATTAATATTAATGCCTAACAGACACTGCTCTTCCTCGTCCCGCCAATGGCGTATCTCCCCCAGAACAAGCTCCCCTGGTCCACCCGTCATTACCTACCGCTAGATGCCACGAGCTCCAACCACCTCCAGCACGTCCACAAGCTATAACTTACAACGACTCTTTTCACCCTTAGAGGAAATCAACAAAGTCCACAGATGCTATGACCTACCGCTAGCTGTCGAGGGGCCTGCGCGGTCTAGGCTAACGTCCCTCTTATCTGGCCCACAAGTTCCGGGGGCAGGACTCTTCCATCCGGCCCGTGATCAAATCGATCCTTCAGGTCATTTATGGAATATCTATATAAGCTGCACAAGATCTCTCGTTTCGAAAAGCCAGTTGTTCACAAACTCCCCAGTGTTCATAATTAAATATTCCCAATTGCCTCCCCAGAGCTATTGAGCATTGTCTCTCATTTAATTCCTCCTCCTTCAGTTCTCTTCAATTGCCCAATATCATCATCATTTGGATAAAAAAAAAAGATCATCTATTACCAAATTCTAGAAAAAAAAGATAAGACAATAAGTAATAAGGGGAAAAAAGCAAGACACAAATTATGATTCAAATCCAAAATACAGTGACAAAGCACCGCTTATTTACAAAATCAATAACATGCCAAAGTCAACGGTTCAATTCCTTTAGCTCATTTGTACCTGCTGACAAGTTATCCAGAAGAGATTTAAACCCAAGAGTACTAGATGCCGAATACGCTGTTCGAGGGTTAATACCTATTAAAGCTGAAGAATTACGTGAAAAATTAAAACATAATCCAGATTCTTTACCTTTTAAGGAAATTATAAATGCAAACATTGGTAATCCACAACAATTGAAACAAAAACCTTTAACTTTTTATAGATCAGTTTTATCAATCCTACAAACTCCAAAATTATTAGAATCTGATCAATTCCCTGAAGATGTTAAAAAAAGAGCAAGAATCTTATTAAGTAAAATTGGGTCTGTTGGTGCTTATTCACATTCTCAAGGTGTGCCACATGTTCGTGAATCAGTTGCCCATTTCATTACAACAAGAGATCATGGTGTCTTATCACATCCAGAAAATATTTATTTAACTGGTGGCGCTTCAGATGCTGTTAAAAATGTTTTCGAAGTCATCTTGGACGGTGATAGATCTTCTGGTGTTATGATTCCAATTCCTCAATATCCCCTATATACAGCTGCAATAACTTTAAAAAATGCCACACCAATCCCATATTTCTTAAATGAACATGATAATTGGTCAACAAATCCTCATGAAATTGAAGAATTGGTTGAAACTTCAAATAAATTTGGTATCAAACCTAAAATCCTTGTTGTTATTAACCCTGGTAATCCAACAGGTACCATTTTATCCAAAACTGCTATTGAAGATATCTTAACAATCGCCGCTAAAAGAGGTCTTGTTGTTATTGCCGATGAAGTTTATCAAGAAAATATCTTTGAAGGTGAATTTCATTCTTTTAAAAGTGTTTTAGCGGGATTACAACATAAACATGGCCATCTATATGATAATGTGCAATTAGTCTCTTTACATTCTACTTCAAAAGGTGTCACTGGTGAATGTGGTCAAAGAGGTGGTTATATGGAATTAGTTGGATTCAAACATGAAGTTCATGAAATGTTTTTGAAATTGGCTTCAATTTCTTTATGTTCTGTTGTTACTGGCCAATCACTTGTTGAATTGATGGTTAATCCTCCTAAAAAGGGTGAACCAAGTTATGAATTGGATCAAAGGGAAAGAGCTGCTGTTCATGAAAGTTATAGAGTAAAGGCAAATGCAATTTATGAAGCCTTTTCTGAATTGGAAAACATCGAAGTCATAAAACCTCAAGGTGCTATGTATATCTTCCCAAAGATTATCTTAAACGAGCATATCATTGAAAGGGCAAAAGAATTGGATCTACAACCCGATGTTTATTATTGTTTGGAATTATTGGAACAAACTGGTATTTGTGTTGTTCCAGGTTCTGGATTTGGTCAAGTGGAGGGCACATTCCATGTTAGAACAACATTCTTACCACCAGGTAAAGAATGGATTGATCAATGGGCTAGATTTCATAAAGATTTTTTCCTTAAATTTCGAGGGGCTTGAGACATGATAAATTCTTAATTAGCTTAATCAAAAGTTTTGAAAATTTTGAAAATTTACTGTAGAATACGAGAAGGAAAGATCCAAATATTTTAATATCATGCATTAATTGAAGATCAACATCTATTCAATTTTTTTTTCATTTGATGAATCTCTTGAAGAATCATGAAGCAATGTAGTAAATGTTATAGCTAACCAAACAGGTAACCAACCAATACTAACAACAAACCAAGTATGACAACTAAATTCTTCCCAACTTGTAACTAACCCATTCAACAATTCATGTAATCCATTATCAAAATCTTGAGAAATTAACAAAGTAACAACAAATGGGTTTGAAAGTAATAAAAATAAAATTCTATTCTTAGAACTTAATTCATCTGTTATTAATGTTAATGGTAATGCTAATAACCCAATGACAAATGTCAATGAGAAATTCAAGACAAGTAATGATGATAAAACGGTACTTAGATATAACAAAGCCAATGATCTAACAACGATCTTGAATTCTTGTTTAGCTTCGATTTTGTAAAATAAAGAAGCTGCAGAAAGGGCAATGAAGATTGCAATTAATCCATAGACAAAAGTGATTGGTAAGATTGGAACTAGTTGAGAAACGAAAACACCAATAAATAAACTTCCTATGAAACTAACACCTGCAGAGACACCGTATTGTAATAGATGTGTGATTTCAAACCCACTATTCAATACTTTATCTAATGAACTAATAATATAACTAGCTGTGATTAGAGCAGCTGCTGGTAAATAAGTTCCAATAGAAACAAAATTTCTTGGTGCTAATAAAAAATAAAAAAAGAATGATTGATGAAATTTTTCCAATAAATTATTAACAGATCTGAAAATAGCTTCTGGAATTCTACCAAATGTCGTAATATCATGAGGTCCATCACCTTTAGCTTTCAAAGTTATCGCTTGTACTCTCCATCCACTGAAGGCTTCGTTCCCATGTCCAGGTCTTAAACCTGCTAAGGCTAATTCCACTATACCTCTTGATAAAATTCGTAATCTTGACCAATAATCATTTCTCCATAGTTCTTCCTTTGAAGTGCCTTGAATACTAACTCTTGGTCCTTCGTGTTCCGCTATCGATACAGCAACATTAACAAGATCCAAGTTTGGTAACTGTCCATTGATACCTTCATAGTATATTTCAACATATTCGAAATTATCAGAATTTGAAGGATAATCCAACATGATGGCACTTTCAATTGATCCACCAGTTAAATCTAATGAACTATGATACGCATTCACCCACGATCTAAGAGCAGCATTAGGATTTAATGGAATGACAATAATGATGTTTTTTGACCAAATGCTCCATCTATGGAAATATCTAGACAATGCAATGGCAAGACTTAATCCACCAAGATTATATTCACCCTCTGTATTATAATAAGCAGCACCTAAAACAATGGCTTCTGTATCATCACCCCTTGGAGAATGCCAAACACCATACAAGTTAGAGCCTTTATCAGAATGATGAATATGTGTCTTATAACCAATATCATTTAACCAACCTTGTATGATTTGTAGATTCGATTCATATTCACTTAAATCATCAGTTTTGAAACTTTCCAATTGGGTTCTATATCCTCTTAATAAGTTCCATTCACTTTCTCTGAAATAACTATAAGCTTGAGAGGGCATCAATGCATTCTCGGAAAAATATGTTCCACGATATTGACCTTCTAATGGTAAGGCAGCGATCCAAAAAAGACCAATTACTGAAAGTAAGATGGAGATCTTCGGCAAACTCTTGATGATCTTGGGTATTAAGCCAAGTCTGACAATAGTCTTGTGCGCCCTTTCCAGTAAAGCCATGATAAGAAATCAGCACAATGGGTGTATCCTTTGAATGTCTATTTGAGATTACAAAGATGAAGTTCAAGGGTCTATCCAGGAACGCATCGATATTAATTATTCATCTACACTTCCTACCACGTACTTTGTTTACTTTCAAAATTCGCGGCTGGAGTGTCTGTACCAAGAACTCTAACAAGACCACACAAACAGCTCATTTTTTAAGTTCAAGAAAGTGGTTTTGTGGTCTAGTTGGTTATGGCATCTGCTTAACACGCAGAACGTCCCCAGTTCGATCCTGGGCAAAATCATTATTTTTTTTCCTACTCAGTTATTTTTCCCCCACATTTATAAGCTCTTAAAGCATTGAAAAAAGTTCCATTTTTTAGTAAGCTTATTATTTATGATGCTAGTGGTCTATAATCAGTAGATTTTTTTCCAATATACCGGTCCTGGAAGCATCGAAAACCGAGTTTCAGTATTCTGTTGATATTTCTATATGTCTTTTTGGTCTCGGGTCTTGGGTAGTTTTGAAAAAAAATCAAAATTTGGTACGCCAGAACACATTAACTTTTGAACAAACAAGATCATTTATAAAAAGAACAGCACCTCAAGAGTGAAAAGATCCGTCAGTGATGTTCACATATACATCTCTAGCGCCTGAAGGTCATACTTCCAAGGCTGCGTTATTGGAAATTGATGGTGTTAGAATACTAGCAGACCCAGGTTGGGACGGAGTTTCTGATATAAGGTATTTGGATAAAATACTTCCAACAATTGATATAATAGTGCTTTCGCATCCAACTACCAACTTTCTTGGTGCCTATGCCTATTTGGCATTCCATGAGTTGAATATACCCGTATATGCTACTTTACCAACTACTAATTTGGGAAGAGTTGCTACATTAGATCTATATAGATCAGTGGGATTAATTGGGCCATTGAAAGGAACAGAATTCGAATTGAAAGATGTCGAAGATGCGTTTGATCAAGTCATTACTGTTAAACACTCTCAAACAATAGATCTACGTGGGAAATACGATGGGTTATCATTAACAGCAATCAATGCAGGTCATACTTTAGGTGGTACAATTTGGATTATCAACAAAAATCCAGAAAAGATTATATATGCCCCTCAGTGGAATCATTCAAAGGACTCTTTCTTGAATGGGGCCGACTTATTGCAAAACTCAATGTTACTAAGGCCTTCTGTTTTCATAACTTCAACTTCAGTCGGGTCAGTACTGCCACATAAGAAAAGAGTTGAGAAATTCTTTGAACTAGTTGATGCCACATTAGGAAGAGGTGGTACCGTGTTACTCCCAACATCTATAGGTGGTAGAATGCTGGAACTTGTTCATTTGATAGATGAACATTTACAAAGTGCACCAATTCCAGTTTTGATGCTTTCATTCACTAAAGCAAGAAATTTAACTTATGCTGGTAGTATGTTGGAATGGATGGCTCCTGCTGTTATCAGAGAGTGGGAAACAAGAGGTCAACCACCTTTCGATTCTTCAAGAGTTCAGGTCATTGAGCCAGGTGAGCTACTGAGTATGCCCGGTGCCAAAGTTGTTTTTGTGTCTGGTGCCGGTTTTGAAGATGGTTCAGTTGCTCAAGCTGCATTAACAACATTATGTGATGATGAAAAGACAACGATTATTTTAACAGAAAAAGCTGTGGAAAATACCATCGGTAACGATTTATTTTATACCTGGCAATCATTGGCACAGGCAAGTAATGGTAAGGTTGAAGATGGTGTTCCAGTTGTGTTACAAAAACAACTTACCGTCAAACCTATACGAGAGGAAGATTTATTAGGCGATCAACTTGTCCAATATGAAAATCATGTCAAACAAAGAAGAGAGTTCAAAGAACAAAACAAGAAACAAAAACTATCGGAAAAGAAAGAAACACAGTTTGAAGGTGAATCAGAATCAGAATCAGAAGATGAAGATATATTAGGCGAGGAGAAAAAAGCTGAAGCAATCCCAGTTGATGTAGACGTTAGAGGTGCTAAAGGAAGAGCTAAAATGTTTCAATTCATTCCTCGTAAGGCCAAGTTTGATGATTATGGTGAAATTATCAACCCCGCTGATTATACAAGAGAAGAAGAGAAAGATGTTGGAAAATTAAAGAAAAATAGACAAAGTAATAAAGTACAAATCGGTGAAAAGAGAAAATGGAATGAAGGTAAAAAGCAAGATGATACTTCGGATTTGGATGCTCTACATAAACCAAAATCCAGAACCGTCTCTCAATTGCTTGTTAACACTAGATGTGTGTTGACATATGTTGATCTTGCAGGATTGGTTGATATACGATCATTATCATTAATTGTTCCTGCCTTGAAACCAAAATTAGTCTTTTTGGTTTCAGATTTTTCAGATAAAACTTCTTTGGAAAATGTTACTAATGTTCTCAAGAAGCACAATAGCTTTGAAGTTCATGAAATATTACCAAACCAACCTATATCTGCTAAAGACTCACAACAAACGTTTGATATCTTGCTTGACGAGAAACTTGCTGATCAATTGAAATGGCAAAAAATTGCTGGAGGGTTTACCGTTGCACATGTCATTGGTAATGTAAAGACCAAAAAGCAATTGGAAGAAGAGAAGCTCAAAGTGGAAAAAGAAGAAGAGGAGAATCATCCTAAAAAGGAAGAGCAGATTGAGGAACAAGACAAACCTACAGAAGAAGCTACAAAAGAATTAACTAGACATGATAAAGAACTTGTCTTTGTACCATTGGCTCCAGATTTGGCATTTTTGTCTAATATTAGAAGCACACAATTCGCAATTGGTGATGTTAAACTATCAGAATTGAAGAAGTCGTTATCTGTATCTCATAAAGTTGAATTCAAAGGTGAAGGTACCTTAGTTATCGATGATATTGTTGCCGTGAGAAAGATATCAGATGGTGATGTTGTGGTGGATGGTGCACCAGGGAAACTATTTTACGAAGTACGAGGTGCTGTTAGAAAAATGTTGGCATACGTGTAATATAGTGAAGACTCAATACATCATTAACATATTGATTGTAATATAATATATGAAATAACGAGTTTTGGCCATTGGTTTCTAATAAATAACATGTAAAGTATCAACAACTTAGGGGACTCACCGCCCTAAGTTAATGACAAAGCAATAAATAAATAAATAACTGAATAAATAATCGTTTTAATAAATATGTTGTAATAAATGTGACTAGTTTTGACTGATGTGGTGCGATATTGAATTATTTCTTCTCAGGTTCTTCAATACCTAAAAATTCTGGGAGGGAATGCACCACAGACACAATTTTCAATTCTTCACCATTATTCTTAGCTATATCGGCATTTTTTTCAACTTGCTTTTGAATCTGATACGCACGAGCTCTTTCCTTAGAGTGATGTAGACATTCAAAGTAATCATCAGCGTGTGGAGTGCACTTGATTGGATGCTCAGTGTCAGCATTGGTGTAGCACTCTATGAAACGTTGCCATTCACCAAAGCAGCGAGAAGTACCACCAGTCAAGCCAAAACCCGAAGACATTCTGTTAAATTGAGGTAGTTCGTTGGGACCTTTTGTTGATTCTTGATGTTCTTCATCAAAGTTGAAGTTTGAGCTCTCCTGAAGTTTGTTGTGGAGTTCAAATTCAGTGGTGTCTGGGTGTCGCGATTGGGAGAAAAATTAATTTAGTTCACAACTGCAAAAGATATAAAGCATCGGTCAAATTATAAGATCTTCATTTGTGAGTAATCAAGGGATACGCTAGTTGATTATGAGTTATCCTGTGAAAAGAGGAAGATCATCTTCACCAGCTGGTGCGAGATCGGAAAGAGTATCGAGGTGGGGCAGTTCCAGGGAAGACAATACCATTAAAGATGCTGTCAATCTACCCACAATCATCGATGGTCTGCTGACACCGGAACAACTAGATGCTTATCAAATAGTATACAGAATTGATGAAATAACACAAAAGATATCCACCAATGATCTTGTGCCTCCAAGGAAATTATCAAGATCGCCTTCACCTCCTCCGCAGTACGATGCTAGTGGTAAAAGAACAAATACAAGAGATGCCAGATATAAAAAGAGCTTAGAAGATGAAAGACATCATTTGATTGATATTGCCGTTAGACTGGTGCCTCATTACGTTGCTCCAACTGATTACAGACGACCAAAAGCTCTAGTGCACAAATATTATATCCCAGTTAAAGAACATCCTGAATTGAACTTTATCGGACTTTTATTAGGTCCTAGAGGGAACACCTTGAGGAAATTACAAGAAACTTCAGGAGCTAAAATTGCAATTAGAGGTAAAGGTTCTGTTAAGGAAGGTAAAAATAGAGCTGTTTCAACTCAACAGAACAATTTGGAAGACCCTTTGCATTGTTTAATCACGGCAGACAATGAAGAAAAAGTACAGGCAGGTATTGAAGCATGTAAAGAGGTTGTTAATAGAGCAATCTCGACACCTGAAGGTCAAAATGACTTGAAGCGTGGCCAATTACGAGAATTGGCAGCTTTGAATGGTACATTAAGAGAAGATGAAGATAGACCATGCCAGGTTTGTGGTTTAAGAGGCCACAAGAGATGGGAATGTCCAAATCGTTCGAACTACACATCACAAGTTGTTTGTCGAATCTGTGGAAATACTGGACATTTTGCAAGAGATTGTAAGCAAAGAAATGGTGGAACTGGGGCAAATGCAAGCAATGGCGGAAGATTTAATGTTGATCAAGAATTTGATAACATGTTGAAGGATATCAATGTTAATAATTATACCAGTAACAACAACAACAACAACAACGGCGAACCACACGATGAACAACCATGGAAAAAGAGAAACATCGGAACTCAATCACCATTACCCCCATCACAACTGCCACCTAGCACATATCCAGGTCAAGCTTCAGCTCCTCTAAGCGCCCCTCCAACGGTACCGGGCCTAACCCAACCTCCAGGGCTAAGCGCACCACCAGGTTTAAGTATTCCACCAGGACTAAGTGCACCACCAGGCTTGAGCGCGCCACCAGGGATCCCACAATCCGTTATTCCAGGAGTACCACCTTCATTTGGAGCACCTCCAGGTCTTACACCCCCTCCAGGAGTCTCGGCACCTCCAGGATTAGCACCACCACCAGGAGCTGGTCCTCCAAGTGGTCCTCCAGGATTCAATCAAGGTCAGGAACAACAAAATCAAAACCCACCATCTACAAACGGATCCCATAACTAATAATGCGTCAAAGATTTTAATATTATAATCTAATATACAAATTTTCACTGTTAGTTCTACATAATACCTGTGTAATACTTTTCTTATTATATTGCCTAATATTAGTCGAAGGACCTGAAGTGTATTACTCTTTATTTTTCTTTGCCCATTTCTTTGCGTTTGCAAGAAAGGTATTGAATTTTTTATCATCAGGGAACACATAGTCGTAATAATCTTGTGTTGAACCGTCTTCCAAAGTTTTGGTTCTCTTGACCACTGATGGTTGCCTTTCTTCAATCTTTGCCATTGTTGTAGGATCTCCATGAACTTGCTCAAACTTCTTAAAAGCTTCGAATATGACAACTCGTTCTTCCTTAAGTCCTTCCGATTTGAAATATTTCAATGAATCTTCAAACACTTGACGGGTTCTGGATTTCGAGGCATCTGAAACATCAAACTCGAATTCTATTTCTTCATCTTCCGCCTCTTGCAACTTTTCAAATTCCTCAAGTTGGTCCTTAGTAGGAACACCCAATTCAAACAATGCCAACTTGATCCATATAGTAGTAGATGATTTATTAGTCTCCAAAAATCTTTTAAACACTTCTCTTGCTTTTTCATAATCTCGATGGTCACTTTCAATTTCAATATATTTATACCACAGTGGATCGACATCCTTTTGGGAGCTTAATTGTTCAATGGCGATTTCGAAAATGCCTCGCGATCTATCAATGTCGTTCAAATCGTTTTCCAGTTCAGCGTACTGCAGCCAAACATCAACACTAGAAGGGAAACTTTCGATATATTTCTCATAGATCTTTCGTACCCTATCGAATTCCTTCAATTTGATCTCTAGATCAATATAATATTTGAAAGTTTTTGGCTTTGGGAAGGAGCCAATAGAAAAACCTAGGATTTTTCTGGCTTGTTGAATATCCCCCTGGCGTATCTCAAACTCACTGTATTGAATCCATACTTTACTAAATGTAAAGTTTTTGTTGGGCAGTGTTTTGGTCAATCTTTTGTATATATTTCTTGTTTTTTCAAACTCGTCATTCAACTCCTCAAATATAGCGTACTTTATCCAAAGAAACACGTATCTTTTCCAGGCATGTTTCTCTAATAATTTAGGGGTATTACCAACACTCTTTTCAAAAGCTTCTCTTTGAACAGCTATTGGCTCATTTTCAATCAACACTAGGTAGGCCCACCAGGTATCATAATCGTAAGGGTCTTCAGAAAGCTCCGTTTCATATCGTTTCTTTCTTTTCAATAGAATGGAATCCTCTATGCCATCCTTATCACCATATTGTTTCTCAAATTGTGAAAATTGATCATTTATTAAGGTTGACTCTGGGAATTTTGTTAAACCAAATTTGTATATAGCTCTTGCTCTTTCCCACTCTTCTTGAGTAGCTTCCCATCTAGCGAAATTCGAAATTAATTTCTCACTTGAAAGAGCATCTATACTAGTTGTGTAAACTTCACGAACATTATCGCTTGTACCAAATTCATCTTCAAACTTTGCCCACTTGCTCCACGTTTCTGCGTAAGGATGTATATAGACATATTGGTTATAAATCTTCCTCACATTATCAAATTCATCATAACGTTTCTCAAAATTCACATAAGCATCCCAAGCTGGAACATCTGGCTGCCATTGGATCCATCTCTTGAAAACGTTTCTCGTACCAATGATGTTTGCAAGAGTTTCCTCTGTTTGAGCGTAACGAAACCATAGTTTGTCAATTCTTGGGAGAAGAGTGGTAGCTCTATCAAATAGATTTCTTGCATGATTGATGTTTCTAGTCTTCAACTCAGTGTCGATGTACCTTATCCACAGAGGAACATGATGACTGTTGATTTCAAGAGCTCTTTCGAAAATGGATCTAGCCCTTCTCAAGTCCTTTTGGTCAACTTCATACTGGGCATAGCGCATCCATTGGCCAAAATCTAATCTATTTCGCCTCAACGCATCCTCATATTCCTGTCTTTGACGTCTTTGTGCCTCATGAAGCTCTTCCAAATCAGCGATATTAACTTTTGTCTTATTCAATGGCTCATCTTTCCTTTCATAAGCTTCGAGCAAGATCTGCTCCGCTGAAATCTGAAAGTCGGCAGGGGTCCTATTCTTTTCCATATTGAGGACCACAAGTAACCCAAAACTCTTCAACAGGTCGAGAACAACAGCACTTTCTTCAAAAGTTGATAGCTTACTACATACACACTTCATCTTTATGCTGAAATCTACAATGAAAAATAACAAAGCTTACTCATCAATTACATAACACATAGCGAATTCTCTTTGATTCTTCTTATATAGACCCACCACGCAAAGACAACACCAAATGAAGCTGAGCACCTGGTTGCAATTTGTATAAATCAACTGTTTGGTCATCGTTCCTGCCGTTTTGAAGGTTAGCACTTTCCAGACTTTTCGACTTCGCAATTGGACCGTACTCACATTTGTTTTCCACCAAAGATCAATCTCTGTTGACTAGGTGGAATACCTTCTTTTTCTTCCATGATTTCTTTGATACGTAAGATCTGAGAATTGTTAGCTCACCCTCAATTCAACTGGCCTTCAACGTACTCACTTTATCTGATGGTTCAACGTCAATTGGGATCTATCTCTTTGTTAATAAAGGCGCCGATTTTGGTGTCAAATAGATTCATGTCTCCTTACTTCTTTCCCCGTTAAGGTCTGTTCAGTCAGTTAGTATATACAACTCTTCACGCACATGGGCAGAAATGTGATCTAAACCCACCTTCACTTTGATTTGCATTTTGTCCAGTCTTTGGCGTGAAAAATGATTCGTTTATTCTGGTTTCTAACCAAGTAATTGACTTTTCAATGTTCTTCAAAGAAAGCCGCTATCCATTCGCGCAAATTCGCGAAGAGTGTTCTCTACCGGACGTATAGATTCAAAATTTATTTCATGTAAACTTGACACTAATCAAATGTGTAAAGATTGAGCCTAAAAGATCTTTCGGAGTTCGTTGCGATGTTTCCTACTCCATTGGTGGATGCTGATTTTGAAAAAGTTTATGAGCCAGCTGAGGACACTTTTTTGCTTTTAGATTCTTTGGAGCAGGAACAGGAATATCTTCAAACCAGATTCAAGAGCCCTCTTATCGTTGAGGTAGGATCAGGCTCAGGTGTTGTTACCACTTTCCTACACAAAAACATACTACCCAATGGTATATTCATAACTACCGACTTGAACCCACATGCCTGTAAGAGCTCGAAAGCAACAAGTATGAAAAATGGAGGTGCAAAATATTTAGATTCCATTCAGTCAGATTTGACATGTTCACTAAGGCCCAACATGATTGATATATTGATATTCAACCCACCATATGTGCCAGCTGAAGAGGTACCAGAGGTACCAATAACAGACGATGATTATAAATGGCTGGATTTAGCCCTCTTGGGTGGCCCCGAGGGTATGGATGTGACTGATAGATTATTGGACAGTTTTGATCAAATACTATCGGATAGAGGAATTGCATACATCCTGTTTTGTGCGAGGAACAAACCCGGTGTTGTTACAGAGAGGATGAGAACAAAAGGCTGGAATAGTGAGCTCGTGATAAATAGAAAAGCTGGTTGGGAAGATCTTTCTGTCTATAAATTCTCAAGAGCTTAGGCAACTACAGAAAGCCTTGATCAAAGTAGTCATTCATCAATTTAGAGTTCATTATAAATAGATTATATATAGATCCCGATTCAGCATTAAGAAAACAAGTCATGTATAATATCTTCTTCACAGGCCTCAAGGTCCAATGCATTACCACTATAGATGTTTTCATAATTAAAGTAGCTTAGCCCGTCGAAAAATGGTTTCAAAATACTCAATGAACTTATACTTTTCACTCCAATCAGTGCAGGTTTTCTTAAACCTTTAGACTCAGATAGTCTGGCCAAAAGCTCTGTTTTTTCAACAGTTAAACTTGTTGTGTCAAATAATTCATCTTTCATTGAGATTTTATCAATAAGACTGATGATATTCACATTTTTGTAAATTGCATTTATTGTATCAATGATGAAAATCCACTCTTGAAAATCTTCAAACTTCAACACTAATAGAACATCAAGTAGTTTGGACCCTTGGAAGACACTTTCAATATTAATCTTCGATACATCGCTCTTTGATGTATACAGAAGTTTTAAGAAAAATTGCTGGAGGACAGTATAGATCATTGTCCAATAATCATATAAGTGAATAGCTGAAAATTTGAGTAGAATAGTTCTCAAGACAAGAAACAATTCTTGGGAATACATATTTTGACTGAATAAGCTGTCTAGCTTGGCGAAAATTTCTTTCAATAAAACAATGTGTTGATCTTTTTCGCTAATAAGCAACAAATATGCTATTCTTCTTAAAGCCATTGCCTTTACAACTTGTTCATTATCAGACCAATTGAAGATGTTTGCTGTACCACTTGGCATAGTTCTGTTTAAGTATTCCGTTAATTTCTCGCTAGAATCATTCTTGGTCCACAGCTTCATGATAGAGCTCCAGTACACTGTGTCTTCAACCTTGATATCAAAGAACTGAGAATCATTAAAGACTTCCGACAGTTGAAATTTAAGACTCTTGAAAGATGCATATTCTTTGGAAAGTGCTTCCAATAACTCCAGTTTGTAGGATTCGATAGATTTTGGAAATGATTTCGATTTTAGATTTGGTGTAATCAAATTAACAAGGATTATGGAAACAGCAGAATTCAATCTGTCAGTCTCAGGGACAACAGAATCGAGTTTTGGAACAATCCATTGGACTGAACGATACAATTCTTCTTGGTTTCCCGGGACATCTAAAGTACTAGACGTTGCCAATGTAGATTCCTCACCGTCATTTGTTTCTGATTTCAAAGTTTCCGAATCGTTAATACTAGATCCAACAGCGGTTGAAATATCGATATTTTTCGAGTTTAATGAGGCAGGTATGATCTTGATGAACAAATCGCTCAAATCCTTTTTTATCCTCTTTTGAGCACCAAATTTTGTACTCTTCAGTTTCTGGGCAAGAATACTAATAAATTTCAGAACATTAATGAGCACTTGTTTGTATGAGTTCAAGTCAGATACAACCTCCTTTGCAAAAGAGATTGAGTCATCATATATTTCCTCCATTGAATCATTCTGTAAAGAAGTAGTGTATAAAACCAGCATGTAGCTAATGTCATACGCTGAAGGCTTATGATGCTTCTGTGGACTTTTCAAGGTGCCCGAAAGGAGTTGTATAATATGAGGAATCGTTAACTGTGGTCTCGTGACATCCAAGATATTCAACAATTTGAAGACAGAAGAGTTTTCGTCACCATTAGCTATGACTATCAAACTTTTGAGCACCTCATTGAATTCTAATTGATACAACTTTTCCAGAAGAAATTTTGATCTGTGTCTCAATTTGAGAGATTGATACTTAATAGACAAGTCAAATTGAGTTTCATTCCTCACTTTTAACGAATGATCAGCTTCCTTCCAAATCTCAAAGCAAGTTTTAGTAGCTTCCTCAAAGCAGGTGTTGGCCATCAAACGATCTTTAGAGAAACCAGACCTCGAATCTGCTCCTCTCAAAGAATCACCCAAGACACCAGAAACAACACTTGAAAAGAAACCTGGATCGTTATTCGCCGATTTTGAGCCGTTTACTTCTAAACTGACAACATATGTTTTGACTAGGGATAGTAATTCATGAAGAACGCCCAAAAGTAAAGATATCGAAATATCATCTTTTGATTCTGAGTTGTTGAAGAAGAACGAATTGATCTTTTTCAAGATAGCTAGGACAATCTCCTCAGAGAATTCAAATATACTATTATCATGATACTTGAACGATGTTACAAGTAATTCAATCCAAGAGTTCAACAGTTGCGAGTCATTGAAACTGGAAAAACTTGATAACAAGAACTCAAAAAATGGTGATTTGTGTGTCTCATCTTCAAATTTGAATACGGAAACATCATTCTTGGTAATCACAAGCATTTTGACTAGCTCTTTCAGATGATCCAGAAGAACAATCGATACCGAATTGAAATGTTTGTCATCAGTCTTGTTTATTATAAAGTCCTGTGATAATGCAAATGCTTTGACAACGAATTGATTGAAGTTATTTTCACGTCCATCTAAAAGCAGCTCAATCAATTTGAAAACGATTCTATTGGCACCTGCGTCAAATGAACCAATGTCCAAATATTTCCCTAGTGAGAATAGTGTAAACTCCTTATACGTAGAAATATCTTCCCCTTTGTACTCCAAGGAGTTGATGACACTCAACTCTTCGTTAAACAATGGAAGAAGCTTCTTGATATCAATTCTCAAAACATTGAGAACGACAGAGCAATGGTATGTGAATACCGCGTTGTCATCAACGGTATCGTTGAGTTTAGCAGCAACCAGTTGAAACAGTCGATTGATAAGACCTTGATTGATGTTACCCAAAATCCAGTTTTGGACAGTATCATAATTGGGGTGGTTGGAATCATTTAATTCATCCAAAATTATATGCAGTGGCCTGTCAAGTAATGTTGACTCCGTTGTATGGATCCAAATATAATTGAAAACAGTGAGTCTTTCGTTCAGTGTTGTTAATGTGAGTAAATATGAGGAGATTGCAGCTTCAATATAACTTGGTGAATTTGTCAGAGCTAGCTGGTGAAGCGATTTCACGATTTCCACTTGATATTTAGCCCCCTTTTCCAACAATAATTCACATGATTGAAACACAAGGGACCTTAGAATTTCAATCTTTGCAAATGGAGTATCAAATTGAAGTTTTGGGAATAATTTTGTAATACTTAGAAGGGTGTTGTCTTTAAAGTTTGAGCTTTTAATGATCTCAACTATTTCTTTATTCTGGAACGTTAATTCTGGAATTGAATCGATAACCTTATTTAATAAAGAAACGTAATCAGCCTGTCTCTCATTTGTAACATTATCAACAACTAACCTGGTGATAATATCTAATGTGATTTTCGCAAGATCAGCAGGCTTAAAAGGCAAGGCAAGCGCTTCATTTTGATCGTAATACGCATCGATCTTTTCAAGAATTTCATCATTTGTTAATTTTGAAATGTCATCAGCAGCATGCTCAACTGGAAGGTAAGCACGTTTTGGAATTATTTCAATTGTCAATTTCAGCAATTTGAACCATTCTGGAGTCTTAACATTCTTTATCAAAGTAGCAATGAGAAATAACGGGAATTGATGAACAAGCATCTCCTCATCTTGAACAGCAAAGTTTTGCAGTATAAACATTAAAAATTCAATGTTCTTAGCATCTACTAGTTTCAACAAAGTACCCCAGATAGTTAGTGTTTCCACAGCATCAAATAATGTAGAAGCACTTTTCAAAAGCTCATTAAATTCCGGGGTAGATAAATTCGACGAATCCTTTACAGATTCTAGTAATGGGATTAATACTTTTGGTACTACTTGAGATCCTATTTCCCATCTATCCATTATGGCCAAGCAAATCTTATACCCAACCAATTTCTGAGTGTATGATGGTTGATGATCATAGGTCCCCTTGAAGTACTTCAGTAACCCATCAACCAAATGGCTTGAGCCGTTCGTTTCGAAATATTCCACATGTTTAGCATTAGAAGTTTCTGGTCCCAATAACCATGCCCATATTCTCCTGTTGATTGACATATCTTTCTTCAGGACAGCACCGATAGTACTTATTATCAAATTTTGCAAATCTTTTCCTGGTGATAGCTTTTGTAAAACTGTTGCATCCAATTGAATTTTCTTGATCATCAAATCTAAAAACCCTCTTTGTATCAGTATATTGTCCGAATTCAAAGTTGCCATGAAAGACCTTATTAACAGGCCCGGTTCCGGTGTGATTAAGGCCAATTGTTCTTTGTTTAACTTCTTCTTCAACTCTGCCTTGTAAAATGTTGCGTCATCAGCGATACTAGAATCTTCTGGTGATGGTATAACCACATTGAGGTCTGGTAGTTTTTTATTACACCAAACTAAGCATCCCAATCTTCGCTCTTCGCTTGTTATAATGATCAAAAACAAAGATTGCCAAAACAAGGAATCATCATTAAGTTCCTCTTTTAAAGATTCAATCAATCCAAGTGATGCCTCGAAAAATTCACTTCTCTCATCATCGATCGAAGATATAAGATAGGACAAGATTGGCTTGACAAGATTCCTCAACACATCAGATGGTAATGTCAGCAAGAAGTTCTTGTATAAATCTATGATGATTGGTTTTATGCTGATTGATGCGAATTGAGCAATTGGTAAGATACCTGGAATCCATATGCTGACATGTGAAGCAAGCGCATCTATACCCAACTCTTTGAAAATAAATGTATACACTTCAATGGTCTTTTGGTGCACACCACTTGGTAGGTTTGGAGACAAACACCTTGACAATTTAGTGGAAATCTCAATATCATGAGGAATCCAATGCTGTGTAGTATGTTTCTGTTGTAGTGCCTTCAATAGCTTGGAAAGGAAGGAGATGTAGTCTGCCCATTCTTCAACGGTGCTAAAGAATCCAAGAGCCTTTTCCACGGCAACTGCGAACTTCTTATCCTTGGAGTCCAATGTACTCATCAGAATAGTTTTGACTTATAGTGAATGGTTCGTTAGAGATGTCCTTATACACTATTTGAACAAAGTGTCAATACTAATTTTGTATACGTTTGAATTTTGGTGGTAGTAGGAATTGTTAAGGGAAACATCACTATATTCATTTTGGCTACGAATTCGAATCTCTAATATTTCATCTAATTGACGTATACAGTTTTATTCCTTTGGGATGTTTTTTCTGATAAAATCAAAGGCCTGTGCTAATTCTTCATTGGCAGCTGAGTGTGCCAAGTTTGGATAGACCTGATACTTGTAGTTCTTGTACCCGAGATCTGTGAAATATTGGTAAGTTTGCTTAGCGTAACTTTCATTGATTATTGGGTCAGAATCACCATGTCCTTGGAAGACTGGTGTTTCCAAATTCGAAGGCTTGAAAAGTTCCTTGATTTTTTCACCAACTGGCATGAACCCTGAGAAGATCAGGAAACCAGCCACTTTAAAATCCAATGTAGCCAAAGCTCCTAAAGCTAGTGCTGCACCTTGACTGAAACCCCCAACTATTATTCTTTCAGGTTTAACACCTAGATCTATTTGTTCACTGATATACGACTTTAGAGTGTTCAACGATTTCAAGTAACCATCAACGTCTTTTCTTCCACCAGCTGTACCGAATTGGAAGATATCAAACCACCCAGGCATCTCATAACCCTGGTTGGCAGTGATCGGGATAGTTGGGGCATTTGGAAACACAAAGTTGATATGATCAAACTCTGGGGATCCTCTAGCAACATCACTCAAGAACTTCCATCCATCTCCTGAATCACCGAGCCCGTGGAATATGATGATTGAGGCTGTTGGAACCTTAGTTCTTGAAGAGACTCTAACAGCACTGAGAACCATTGTTTCTTTCTTTTCCTTGGTGAAGAAATAGAAGACTATAACTAGACCTATAATGAGATTTAACACAACCAGTTTGAACAGCTCGAAACACTTTCTGAGGTATTTCAGATAGATGCCAAAGAGGTCTAAACGAAGTATTGGTAAATATTTGTATAAATAGTATGGGGACTTGGGCTTCAGAGAAGTCGGAGGCATCAAGCGAGAGCTCTTCGGCTTTACTAAGATTTGAAATAAATTTGAAGCACCCGCGAATTTTGTATGAGTTGAGTATCGTTTGACCTCAGAATAGATTGATAACACAGAAAGGAAGAACAGACGTGGAAAACCAACCACTTTTCAAGAAGCCGTTATAAACCGAGTAGATTTTGGAAACACAAGCTTAGAGAAATTACTACTAAAACAAAGATGTCACAAGCCCCACCATCACTACCTCCAAAGACACCGGAATATGCAATAGAGCAAGAAGCCTCACCACAACCACATCCACCTCCAAGGCCGTTATCTGAGGTGGAGATAACCAAAGAGATTCAATCACTACCCAAAGACCAACTGGTTAGACTGATATCTTCTATTGATGTGTTGAAAGGTTATTTGATTGCTCTCAATGACAATGATACAGAACGTAATTCGCAAGAACTTGACAGCATAATAAAGGATATTCAAAGTTTTACCAGCACTTTACAACATCTACAATCATCTAAAGATGATCTTAACCGAAAGTTGCATCATTTACAGTCGCTGTCATCTGAATGGAACTCCAAAGAGGTTGAAATGTACTCTTCATTGAAGAAATTTAATGCTGAAAGTTTATATTCCCAGTTAAGGACCAGTATGATTGAATCACAAAAACTAACAGAATCTATAAGTCAATCTTTCATCCAAGAAACTCATATTCATGACGAGACTTCCATTCAAAATTTCATCAAAAGTTATAAAGCAGAAAGAAAATTATATTATCTACGAAATGAAAAATTACATAGGTTTGATGAAGATAGAATAGGTGGGCTATTATAAACGTTTTGAGTCATATATATAAACCATTTCATCCCACCCCGTAGTGGCAACCCACCCAGGATCACCCCATAAACTATAATCACCCCCAATGACAAATTCTTTATGCATACCGAATACTTTAGATGTAGCATTCTTTTGAAATCTATTCTTCACCCCTCTAGAATTCATATCTGTTTGATCCTTCCATACACGACTTGTCATATCGTAGCTACAACTTAACAAGTCACCACCATCATGAGGACTCCATACGACTTTTCTAATGGCAAAATCATGCCCTATCAATTGATTCAATGGGGCAGGTCCTAATTTGTTATGATGTGGTGAGGCATAGTCAGCAGTTCCATCAATCATTCGAAGATCCCAAACTTTGATCATTTTATCCACACCAGCAGTTGCAATGACAGTTGATCGATATTTATTCCAATCACAAGATAATGTTTCTGCACCACCATGTCCTATGAAGTCCAGTATATTTGGGTTTGGGGATCTTGTATCCCAGATTTGAATATGAGAATTGGCGTTAGCACTGACTAACATGTTTGGGTTATGAGGAGAAAACACTGTTTGATAAACACAATTGTTTTGAGCATGAGGTTTAACTGTATTGAATGTAACTAATGATTGTTTTCTTGTAGGAGACCATATTTTAATGGTCCCATCCCAACTCGAACTGACGAAATTTGTCTTTTCTATCAGGTTCCAATTTATGGAAAATACTTCCCTCCTATGCTCTTTTAACTGTAATATGGGGTATTGACTAACACCTATATCAAATATTTTGATGGAACCATCCCCATTGGCAGTTGCAACATGGTTCTCATGTAATTCAGACCAACTCAGATCGAAAAGCCCATCTTGAGTATCAAAGAAAACGTCGTTCGATATACTCCCATTTGGATTAATTGACAGGATGTACAATCTCCCATTACCAACTAATCCATAATTAGCAGATGTAGCGACTGCCAATTTGTTATCGTAGAACGGAGAGTACTTAACGCCATATCCATTGTAGCCCTTTGTTCTGAACGAGAGCATCTTGTGTACCGGCAAACAACTATATTTGTCTTAATTCTTGATTCCAATTGAGCTCGAAAATTCCTTGTTATCAACCTATAAATGAGGTTTAACTTCAATTTCAAACGATTTGATATTCAACGAATGCTATTTCCTTTCAATCTTTGAATTATCAAATGCTGCTGCAATCTGTGAAAATCAAGAATTATGTTGCTCCGACTGATTTCTCTCTTTATATGCCTATTGTCCAGAGGATCGAGGGAAAATAGCAGGAAAAACTATCGTAAATGTTTCAAGAATTTCAATAAACTGACTGACTCTTATAACTACACCATTTATCACCTTTTAAACCAATCCATTAGCTTTCTTGTAGTATATATCTCAATTTTGCGCTTTTTTTGTGCAAAATTTGGCGTTTCATTACATAATTCATTACCTTTATTTCCACATTAGGAAGTATGCGCCCCTTACCAGATGCTCTGTTTACGAAAAAAAACCAAATCATCTTCAAATTTCAAAAGTAAACAAAGGACTTACTTCATCAACAAAATCGAAAGTTTTGAAGGATTTGAGGCTTTGCAAAGGAAGTGGATTCATTTAAAGTGGGTTACTTCATAAGACTTTCAACTCGACTATACTGAAAACAGCAACATATTGGCTTGATGTTGGCAGAACGTCATCTACTTCGAATACTGACTTACTGCCTGGTGCTCAGACGACTAGCGATGATGTTTTGTTCGGAGCGATCCCTTTGAATTACACCTATCTCATCAAAGGGAAAGATTCAGGATACCTATATGAATCAAATGTTGGTCTATGGACAGATATTGATCCCCAGAATACGTTTGTTGCTTCACAATTGCCAGAAAATTCACAATCATCTATTATCGATAACTTTGGCATTTTGAGAGCCCAATTGGATCCAGAAATTGAAAACCTGTCAGTGTGCGACTCTAGAGGTCATGACCAATTGCTACATTTGAGAATTACTACAAAAGACTCAAGTCTTCCGAAGGAACATACCAGACTATTCCAAAATTATCATAAAGTTGACCTCAAGACATTGTTGGTTGATAAGGGTAAATTCAAAAACATCTTTAGCAACAATGTGATTTCCCCTGATTTCAAAGCTTCATTGGACGAATTAGCTCAGTATTGTCAAGTGGAAATAGTTGTGAGTAAAAATATTGAACATTTCAATGCCTCTTTGAGGTTTGAAGCTCAAAATAACCTCGTCGATCAAAACATTTATATCTATATTCTGGGTGACACGGATGATACCACTTTTGCAGAGACTAGATTGAGAATTTTATTAGACAACTATCTGGATTTATTCGTTGACTCGGTCGAGATCCCACTATCTTTGATACCTTTAGTTGGTGGTGTTTCATTCGGAGATTTTAGAGCTATTGCCTTGGAGACAGGTGTTAATATCTATCTACCATCATTACTTCCTGAGCTATACAACAACTCTAAGAACCGTTTCTT
Source organism: Hansenula sp. yHMH451 (assembly GCA_030571095.1). Taxonomy (NCBI): domain Eukaryota; kingdom Fungi; phylum Ascomycota; class Saccharomycetes; order Phaffomycetales; family Wickerhamomycetaceae; genus Hansenula; species Hansenula sp. yHMH451. The sequence continues at coordinate 662,923 of JAJLXE010000010.1, forward strand.
AGATCTCATCTACTTGTCAGGTCTTGAATCACAAGTTTTGCTTGCTAAGAAGCTTGCCTTGGATGTTATCGAGCAAAGAAAATCCGATATTCTTTATAAAAATATTTCCATTTTGAAGTTTAAAAGAGATTCCATCTTGATAAATAGGAAAGAAGATATCAGCTCAATCATGTACAAGCATGGTGTTTTCATTCAATCGCCACCACTAGGCTCAGATGATACTTTGATTCACTTCCAAGGTAGCTCATCAGATCTAATTGAACGTGCAATTATTGACTTTACATCTTTATCAAACGATATTTTTTTCGCCAACATTTGGTTCCATAAAGATTCTACAGCGGAGAACTCTGATATCTATGAACCAGCTCAGTTGAGTACTGGTATTGAAGAGCTACAGGAATTGGTGTCAAGGATATCAATCGCTTCAAATGTATCCATCTATACAAACATCCACAAAGGTGCATTTGAAGTCTGGGGGTCTCAAGATGATATCTTAAAAGCTATCAAACTATTCGGTAGCTATTCGAAACAATTATACAGTGATTTCAGATGTGCTATTGAGTTTAAAGTTGAATTGGGACTATCATATCATGAATTTATCAGTGGTAAGAAAAACGGTAAGATTTCTAAGATTATGAACAATTTTAAAACCTCCACTATAAACTTTGAACCACTTAACGATTATAGCTTATTGGTCGATTTAAAATCAGTTGATTTCACAGATTTTTTGAATGCTTATGATCAACTTCAAAATGAATTCCCTTCAGAAATAAGATTTTATATCCCAGAAGCTTTCCATAGACAAATTATTGGTACAGGTGGTTCTTTGATTCAATCAATTATGAGAAAGTACAATGTGTTTATCAAATTTTCCAATAGTTATGACCTTAAAAATAATCAAAAGAGCCACGTTAGATTTGACAATGTCATTGTTAGATGCCCTTTCAAAAACTCATCAAACATACCATTGGTCAAAAATGAGTTGAATAACTTGTTGATAAATAATGAAAATACCACCTACTTCAGTACTTGCTTTAAGCTTTCAAGAAATCAATTCCGTCTATTTGATTTCGAAAAAATTCAACAAATCGAAAAAAAGACATCAACTTTTACAAGATTTCCAAGCTCTGAACCAAAGGATTATGCACTTGTTGAAGTTCTTGGGACTGAAAACCATTCCATAAACGCTACAAAACTATTTGTTAATGAATTAGCTGAGAGCTATGAATTCAAAATTACATTTTCGAAAAGATTCAACAGCATTATCAATGACAGTAATGTCGCATATGCAGAAAGAATCAAGATACCTTTCAAAATCCTCTACAATTTCGAAATTATGGGTGTCGATGATAAAACAGAAGAGCTTGTTCCTTATCATTCAATCGTTTTATCATACCTTCCAGAAAGTGACTTGTTCTTGGAAGATGCAATCACCCATTTAACTTGGTTTTTACGTGAAAATGAATTTATGATTCTTGACAGAGGTGAGTTATCAAACAAAGATTCCATTGTACAAGGAACTGCTGCCAGATATACCCAATTTAATAATCAAAACTTTAACAATAACAATAATAATAATGGTGCCAACAACAACATCAATATCAACCCAAAAAACGACATGAATAACCAACATGGCTCTGCAGGCCCTTATGATACCAATATTTCTAAATACCCATTTGCACAGAACTCAGCCACTTTACCTCTTCAATTACCACAATCTCAACTTCTATACCAATTACCAAACCTTCAGGAAAGAACCTTGGTTTCCCAACCAACTTTAGTTCAGCCTTTAGGCGTTCATGTTAATGAGCAGCAAATACTTAATTCCCAAAACCAAGCATTCAAACAACGTCCAGTTACTCATAATGGCTACGATAACATTAGTACGGCAAACAGACCGGCTTTTTTCCAAAAAAGACCATATTGATTGCATTGAACGCTTTTCGTTTCATGCGAAAAGTTTAAACCTATTTCATCGTTTCTTCACTTTTTAATTGTCATACCCACTAACCACAGGACTCTGTACTTCTACCCAAAATTTTTTTGCTCTATTTCTATTTTGTTTTCTCTCTATTACTATTTAGCCATTTCTTCAAACTCATCTTCCACTGATAGTTTAAATACAAATTTGCACTTTTCACACTTTGTACGATGGGTATTATTCAAAAACAGCTTCACTAGCATCACCGGAATCGGTTCGCGCAGCGTCATTTTTTAGCGCACAATGTTTTTTTTTCTCACGTCGCTTAACTTGTTTAGGAGGAAGCTTAGGAAACAAAATTTGAAAGCATTGATCCAGTGTTAACTAAGTGTTATTATACCTATATTTTTAGATAAGCTATTTCATTGAAATCTATTATTGCCGCTAATTCTATTTGAAGAGCTGTTCCAGGCAAAATTATCAACCAAACTGCTTCAAAGCTGATGGCCACGCAGTAACCGGCCTCATTATTATTCAATTTCAACAAATAACCGAAATCTCTTCAATCCGATCACTAGATACTGGTTTCAACTCTTCAAACTGACCCTCTGTATCGACAATGCAAAGGCCACAAGATACAGAGTCCGGCGAAGAGGTGCGTAGACGCCTAGTTCAAAAGAATGATGCCAAATACAACATAAGGAACAATAGGTTAAGGGTTATGGCCATACTATATGTTATCATATTCATTTCGTTTGCTGCTTTACAGACAATTGCAATCGCATTCTTCACAAAAGGATTCTTATTATCGAGGCAGGTGCTTGATAACCACTCAAGCCTCAATGATTCCATTTTTAAAAATCATGGCCAGGATTTGAAGAATTTTGATAGGGCCGTTGTGATAATTATTGACGCTCTCAGATTTGATTTCACAGTTCCAGATGAAGAAAATGAAAGTTACTACCGTAACCATTTCTTGACACCTTATAAGCTGACCCAAAAATATCCACAGAATTCAGTTTTACTTAAATTTATCGCTGATCCGCCAACAACTACTTTACAAAGATTAAAAGGTTTAACTACAGGGTCATTACCAACTTTTGTTGATGCTGGATCCAACTTCGATGGTGATGTTATCCACGAAGACAATCTGATCAAGCAATTCTATCAAAATAACAGATCAGTAGCGTTTGTGGGCGATGACACCTGGGACGCTGTCTTTGGTCCTTTCTTGAACTATTCCCGTCCTTATGATTCATTAAATGTCTGGGACTTACACACTGTTGACAATGGTGTAATAGAACACCTGATTCCTCTACTAGATGGTCAAAAATCAAATTCATGGGATATTTTGATTGGACATACTCTAGGAGTAGATCATTGTGGTCATAGATACGGACCAGATCATTTTGCTATGAAGGATAAACAGGAACAAATGGACGTCTTTATAAATGATGTTATTGAAAAGATTGACGATAAGACTTTACTCATGGTTTTTGGTGATCATGGAATGGATCGCACAGGTAATCATGGTGGTGATTCAAGAGATGAGTTGGAGGCTGCCCTTTGGCTCTATTCCAAGAAAAAATCTTTCAGTCCTTTGAAGGATAAATCAGTATATGATATTAGAAACGGTGGTGATCAACATAGATCAGTTAATCAAATTGATTTGGTTCCGACTCTTTCGCTTTTAATGGGTCTACCAATTCCTTTCAACAATTTAGGGACACCAATTGAAGAAGCATTCCAAACAGAAAAATCATTCAAATTAGCTAATTATTTGACAATGGAGCAAATCCAAAGATATAGATATCATTCTGATTCTTTGAAAGATGATGAAGTTATTAATGAAAAATATAAGGAACTAAAAAGGATTTGGAATAGTGGAGATAAAGGAGGGCTTTTTAATGAGAAAGTTTTAGAATATCAGCACGAGTCTCTTGAAAGATGTAAAGATTTATGGGCTAGATTTGACTTGTTGAGTATCAGTATTGGTATCATATTACTTCTAACTTCTCTGATATTGCTGATAGTGTATTCTAAACTGATACCGTCGGTTGTTATTACACAACTAACTGAGGAAATTGTGCCTGCTATCATTGCAATGGTGTGTATTTTCAGTGTGATATTTGTGGCAATTTCCGTTATTTTAAAACCATACTTCTTGAGTCTTTTATGGTTCACACTTTTAGGTGTAGCCATTGGTATTATATTTGGTTTTCTAATTCCAATTCTGGATCGTTATTCAGTCAAATGGTTGGTGATGTCTTTGATAGATAAATTTAGTGGACTATGGTCATTGATTGCAATTAGTTTCATGGTTCTTCACGCCGCCATATTTGGTTCAAATTCATTTACAATTTGGGAAGATAGAATTGTCAGCTATTTTTTGATCACTTTTGGATTTTTAGCGGCTGTAAAGTCACTAGAAGCCCACAAAAAAGTTGATCGAGTCATGGGTGTCTATCATTCTGTTTTATTTATGATCACCACGAGGCTGGTCTCTTTAATAACTATATGCCGTGAAGAACAAGGAACTCAATGTGCACCAACTTTCAAGATGACATGGGTAATCATGCTAGCTTTATTTATTAATGCCTTCTTCATGCCCTCTTATATCAAAGCTTTCTACAACATTTCCTCCTCCTATCACAGTGCTGCTCCATTATGGATAAATATGTTTAGAGTTGTTCTTTCGATGATTGCAGTTTACTGGTCATTTGAGTATTTGGAGCACAATCAATCATCTTTTAATATCCCATTTGTTAGGGACTTGGACTTGGAATCTTTGCACTTTATCAAGTACACACTTGCAAGAATAATTGCCGGTATTGCATTGATAGCTGCGAATATCGGTTGGTCAAGAGGTCCATTATGTGTGAAGTTAGAGATTAAAAATACAGAAACCTCAACTAGAGAAGCATGTATTCTTGGTTATCAAAATGTTTATGGCTCCCAATATTTTTTGCTTGTTATCAACTTTACAGCTGCCATCTTATTATTCACTAAACCATTGGGCCAACTTTCAATTTCCATCTTAATTTACCAGATCCTTTCTTTGTTGGAGTTAGTTGATATACTGGGGGTAAGAGCAAATTTGATATCACCAGTTGTCCTTGGTCTTCTTGGATACTTGCACTTTTTTAGCACTGGACATCAAGCTACAATTCCCTCAATTCAATGGGAAATAGGATTTACACTTACGGAGAAGATCACTTTCCCATTCACACATTTGGCAATTGTTCTGAACACTTTTGGGCCATTCATAATAGTTGCTATTTCTGTCTCCTTGATCACTTTGTGGAAAATACCACCTTCGTTTAAGCCAATTTCACTTTATTCCAAAATCATTGAAAACTGTGGTACCCTTTTGATTTATGAGACGCTCGTCACTTTGAGTGCTTTGATATTCGCTGCTGTATTCAGAAGACACTTGATGGTTTGGAAGATCTTTGCACCAAGATTTATGTTTGCAGGTCTAGTGCAGATTGCAATCAATGTGGTTTTCATTACCACAACAATCGGCTTCAGTTGTGGAAGATTGATTCTACAAATTAACAGAATTTTTGGAAAATAAACACAAATGACCCGAAGCAAACTTGTATAATACAACAAACCTAATAATTTATAGACTTAAAATTAATGTAACATATTATGAAGTATGTACCCTTAATGAATGTAGCTTTCCTTTAAGTCTCTACTCCATACTATGGTCAATTTGGCTCAAAAAATCTTGATCATCCAGCGTGGAGTGAAGTCCAAACCCAACGTCATCAATCATATTCATATCATCAGGAGCAAATGCAGGTGCTGGTTCAACATATTGTAATTGCTCTTGAACATTTTGATTGGTATCTTCTTGCATATAGCCTTGATCTGATATGACCAAATGATTCGTTGTGTTTTCTTCTTCTTTAGCCTTCTTTAGATCTTCCCAATAGCTGGCTGGTGCTTCTGAATTGTCATTTTTGATTCCAGGGATAGCTCTTATCCTATAAGATTGATCAACAATTTGTCTCTTGACAATTTCTTGAAATGTATTCTCAGTTACATTAACTTGAGAAGCATCATTTTGAACAAAAGTTTCACTTAACTGGGCAACAAGTTCCCGTATTTGAACATTATTAGATTTATCATGTACTTTCTCGTGTTTTTGTTTCAATTCATCGTATTCATTTTGGAGATTCTCAGCCTTTTGGCGCATTAGTTTCACATTACCAAAATATAGATCATCCTTTATCTCATCAATACTTTCCTTTGCTGTCTGAAATTGGGCAAATGGCTTAGGCTTCACTATACTATCCGCGTGAACCCATTTTTCGGTCACATTTTCTATAAGCTCTTGGTTCAATATGAATCTATGAGTAGCAGCAGAACGGAAAGACATCACGTCAGCTTCGTCGTGCATTCCACCAGCATCATCTTCCTTTTGTTTTTGAGTATGCTGCGCCTGTTGTGCTTGTTGTTGCTGAAGTTGTTGTTGGTAAACCTTATTCCGGCGTCTCTGTGTAGCTGGCTTGACCATGATGGAAGTAGAATTTACCAAGTTGATGCCAAACGAACCCGTTTTCTTTAAATGTTAAATTACGCTTGTTTACTTACTAGCTTTGGTTTATTGGGGGTTCGTGATTTTCGAGGTTCGCTTACTAAGAGATTAGTTAATGGGAGCGCGAAACAGACAAAGACAGCCATTTTGTTGTTTGTTAGATATATACAGATAATAACTACCAGTGCTTCACAGAAATTATGTGATCACTTATTGCGTTCAGTAGTCTCTTCAAATCATGCCTTGAGATGTTTTCTCGGACAACCACTAATTCTAACGGTGTTTTTCCATTGAAATATTTGAGCATTTTGTGGAAGAGTGCGGTAACCTCTGGAGGCTGACCTTTAATACATTTACTGATCCATCTTCTTTCAACAGCCGTGGCTCTTTCTGGATCTAATAAAATTGTGTCTTCTTCTTCCTCTTCTTCCACGTCGACTTCTTTCCCATTGAACACAGTTCTCTTCTGGCTTGTGATGCTCTCAGAATCCATTTGATCTGCTTTCCCAGTAGCATCTTTACTAGTATTATCAGTAGATAAATCAGTAAACTTCTTGTCATTGGTCTTTTTGGAAATACCCTCTCTTTCAAGATCTTCTTCAACGGATAACTTGATTCTATTTGAGATTTTTAACCACACGAATGTCATCAGTTGTGTGACATACCCATGTCTTATTAACCAGGCCAAAGCTTCAAGATAGATATCTCTATGGTCTTTGCTAGGAATTATTGCCGAATATTGTCTTGGCTTGGAGCTTGAAATGAGGGATAGGAAAGAAGGCAATGATGGAAGCGATGGATACTCTTGCCTGAAGTTGGTCAACCCTTCATCTATATGTTCCATAGGTGCCATAGGAGAAACAATGAAAACACCCTTTGCTTGCAATGGTATAATGGCTCTAGCTCTTCTCCAATAAATCAAGTGGTTAGCAAATGACTTTACCTGACTGATATCTAGTTGGTTGAGCATGGATAACTTGTTAAGCGACATCATAGGATGTATGTTCCTAATAAAAGTTGCCAAGGGACTGAGAGGTTCTGATTTTAAATCACTGATAATTTTGTCAGGATCATCAAGTAGTAGCAAAGCCATATGTGCCATATTGGACTCCAGTTCATCTTCATGATATTGAGTAGTTGACGAAAGGTAAGACCCCGGTATTACAGGGGTTGTCTTAGGTAGTAACGAGCTGAATTGATTTTTGATAGGTATTTGAAGCGAAATTAGCTTGTCATTGATTTCAAGATTAGCTATATTGGATGATGAGATTGAATCAAAGCATTGAGATATTACTTTTGCCAAAGATGACTCGGAGTTCAACTTGTTGTAGAGATCATATATGGATAATTTCTCATTATTCTCCTTTATCTTCAAAATTTTCCTCACTTCACTCCACACATAGTTGGATTTAGCCTGCTCATACCGTAGCACTAGACTGAGTCTTGAAACAACATAATGGAACATCTCATCAATCCTGTAATTATATTCAACCATAGGAGGGTTCATAACAAAAACAATGTGGAACATTTCCATTGTTCCAACGTCAGTCTCCTCAGATTCATCACCCTCCGAAGTTTGTTTGGCATCTTCATTCAAACTCTCGCTTTCTTTGTTGCTAGCTGTATCATCGTTGTCAGACTCTCCTTTAGTTGAATTTCCCTTTGAGGTATTATGCCCTGATGTTTGTCCTGAATGCTTTGACTTCACATCTCGCTTAGGCTTTTGACTTCTCCAAAGACCATCCATGTTTCTGTGAATTGGAAGACCTAAGAAAGCCATATCATCAACGGTCAATTCAAATCTACTGTTGCACAACTGTCTAGGTGGGGTGACAAACTCACTGAGGAACTCGGTATCAAAGCCGAAAACCTGATCCAATTGCTTGTTTTGGTGATGTGCAGTTAATGAATTGACCTCTGAGTTGTTTGAAGATTTATGGTGGCTATTTGATGAGATTGAACCCTTACTCTTCTTTTGGTTTCGACGGCGTTTCTCCTTGGCTTCTCTTCTTTTATCTCTTTCGTCCAATAGATCCAATAATGTTTGGCCAGGTGTATGGTTTCCAATAAGGTTATGAGGCAGCTTTCCTTGATTTCTTGTGTGGCCACCATTTGATACTAAAGGTTCGTCATTACTTGAGTCTAAGCCTGAACTATCTGATGAGCTGTTGTCTGAGCTTAACAAATCATCCTCGTCAACAGCAAAAGGTGTAGCCTTGTAGCCATATTCTCTTGGTCGCGGGGGGTAGTGATAAACTAGCTGAGGTCCATTATGAGTGGAGATGGTCAAAAGTATACCTTGTAAACAAGGGTTAGGTAGGTAGAAGCTCATGGAGACTTGAATCGATCAGTCACTCAGTCAAGTTTCACTCTCGAATACGAGTAGGCCATAATCAATAATGAAGTTTAGCGTTTTGGCAGAATGATATTTTCGCGGTAACCAGAAGTGAGTCTTTTTGACTTCTACGGATTATTCCTTTTTGAATATGTTCGTAAAATCATGAATTTCTATATACAATTTGGTGTCTTCCTCAAAATGATAGACTATTCCTATTCAACATTTGTGATAGTTTCAAGATCAAATGTGTCAACTAGCTTCTTTTGGTCCAAGGATCTTTTAAGTAATTTACCGAAGAAGGCTGAAGCGACATCAGCATCCTTAATGGCTTTCAAGATCTTCTCTTTTCTTACGACATGTTTATCCAAAGAGGTTTGAAAACTATTTTGGACCTCTCTAGCAGGGTACTTCAAGACCTTGCGGCATTCCTTTGAAATTCTGCTAGCATTTTGATGTGGGTAATCCAACTCCTTCACTTGGTGCTTGATCTTCTTTGCTAACTTTCTTGGTAATGCTCTTGGAATATCCAAAACCAAATATGTCAGTGAGGCAATACCAACACCTATTGAAAGAGGTAGAACCAAATAACGGAATGTCTTGATAGAGAAGAAAGAGCCATAGTGGAAGACTCCTTTGATCAAAGAGCCTGTTGTTAAGGCACCGGATGCTGCATAAAGACCCACTGAGTAAGCAGAATCTTTCCAGACCAAAGCTTGTTCTGTAACTTCCTTGTTGATACCGAAAACCGTCATAAAGCTTTCAAGTGAAGGGTCAACAAAGTCAAAGATGGTGATTGAGGTATCAAGTTTCCTGGTGATAGTATCTGTACGTCTGCTAAACATAAATTCGCTTCTGAAAACTTTTTCATTGACGTATTCATCACCAAGGGCTTCTTTACCATATGTTTTAATTTGTTCTATGCTTTCGTTTGTCTTAATACGAGCAGTATTTTCACTCTTATTAACCGAATCCAAAATTTTTCTGGTTATTTCACGCTGTGTTTCAATAGTGTAGTCGACAATATTAAGCAGACCATAGTATGGAGCAACTGGGTTATCTCCCACGTTCTCCAATGTGCTATTTATGTTATATTTTGTAGTGTCATAAAGAAGTTGGGAAGTTTTTTCAATCAACCCTTCGATCTTTTCATTAATCTTAACACTCTTTACCAAGCTGTTTTCATAGAGGGGTGAAATTCGATTTAATTGAGACACCATTTCCTCCCTGTCACTGAGATACATCTTTTGATTTATGGAAGACAATGATTCAATATCATTCAACAGTTTTGTAATATATGTTTTTGCCGGTTGTAGTTTAGATAGAGCTCTTTTCTGCAAAACAAAATCTCTCAAACTGTTTTCCAAATGGTCAAAATCTGGATGGAATCCACCGTCTGGATCATTGTTACCACCGTCTCCACTTCCACCAACACCAGGATCGTCTCCATTGTCAGCAGGCAAATGATCGACAACGTCACCTGATGAAACAAAATGAACAAATTCTCTAGCATCCTTATGGGTATCTGGGGACAACCTTTGAACTTGATCCAAAATCCTTGACATACATTTATTTTTATCCTTGATATTGTCAAATCTGTTAACAACTATGAATATCAATTTCTTTTCATTAGCAGCAGCGGCAATGAATTCTTTTGCAGATAGAGTAAAATGATTCTCAGCACTAACGACAAAAACGACAAGATCAATTTCTTCTTGTCTTGAAAAAACCTCTGTAGTTTGGTAAGAATCAAGGTTCAAACCCGGAGCATCGATGATGGCAATATCAACCACTCCGTTTCTCAAGAGACTTTCGTCAACAGTTCTTCTGTCATTAACGTAAACCTTCAAAATTGAGTACTTGTCGCATTCAGAAACTAACTCTTCTAACTCTTTCAATTGGAAAGCTTTGTATGTAGTTTCATTCTTGATGTCATAAGTGTTACCAATCATGACAGCATGAACTTCTTCGACACCGCTATTCTCTCTTGCATCGATGACTTCACAGAACACAGAGGTACATGGTTGTTGATCCTCAGGAAGGACTTTTCTTCTCAATAGTGCGTTACAAAATGTAGACTTACCAGAGTTTAAATCACCAGTAACAAATACTTTTGAAGAGGTATCATCAATCCTATCCTTCAATGATAACAAATGCTTACTGACTTGAAATATTTTTTCATCCAATAACTGACCAATGGCTGACTTATCCAACTTTGAGATTTTATTGTTATCCATCTTGATATTCAACTTCAAGATCTTTAAATCAGAATGTTCAACATTTTCTAATTCTTCAGCTTGTTTCTGTATTGATTTGACAGATTGAATTGAGTTCTTTCTGATCAGTGCTAAATGTGCCTTCTTACTATTCAACAGCTCATCTGGTAGATCATGTGTTGGATAAAATATTGGTCTCTCTTTGTTCTCCACTTGTAATTCACCTAAAATCTGCACTGTTGTTGTTATTGATCTATCCAAGGCTATTCTGTTATTGTTGTATTGGAGTTGGGAGATTTGGGTCTTTAAATGACGATCATTTGAGAAACTTCTGTGATGATGCTGGACGTTAACTTTTAAACTGTCGTCACCATCGAAAACAGTACTCCCTTCTAAAACACCTTCATCTCTCAGGTATGTTAAAGTGGATGCATGGTCACCAAACAAGGTCTTGGTGTCTTGATTATCATCAAACTCTTCAGTTTCATCTTCAGGGGCCTTTCCCTTCCGATTCTTGAATTCCTGACTCATGTTCCTAGTAGTTTTCTATGGAGAATAGAGTCTTTCTGCTGACATTTGCTATTGATCCATAGTCGAATAACGCCTTCTGTTTTGTGTGGTTTGACTATTTTTCTAGATCAGCATACTCTTTGAATTCCGACCTTCTCATGTGACTTGATGAGTCCCCGTAATTTCCGCATCCGTCACCTCAATATTTTTTTTACGTATAAACTTTTGGACTATATTTCATGTCAAAAGTGAAAGCTTCATGGATCATAAAAAAATCAAACTAGATCCCTCTCAAAAGATGTCGTTTAGAAAAAGAGGTGAAGTGATTGGGAGACCAAATCCAAGGATTCCTAATGCTGTTCCAGGCCGTGGTGGTGAACCAGTAACTGCACCTGGAATTCCTGGTAGGGCTCCACTTGGTCCAAATATTCCAGGGAGAGTTCCACCGCCTAGAGATATAAGTGGTGCACCATTACCTCAAAGAGGCCCAGGAATCAATCAATTGAGAAGAACGGGCATGTCTCCAGATCTATTGGCTAACCAAGTTCAAAATTTGAGTGTCGAAGAAATTGTCAAGCATCCGGGTGTTAGACCATCATCAATTACATCACAAGCTACAGTATCCAGTGGTAGTGGGGATTTAGATAAGATCCTTGGACATCAAGGTTTACCTGTTGGAAGCACACTGCTCATTGAAGAAAGCGGCACCACTGATTTTTCTAGTGTGTTGATGAAATCATTTGCAAGTCAAGGTATTGTTCATAATAGATTGGATCCGAAATCTCCAAATACTCATATCATCGTGCTAAGCTCGAATCCACACTGGGGAAAAGAGTTGCCAGGTGTTTACAAGGGAAGTAGTAGAGATATCAAAAAGAACAGGGTGATACAGAATGAAAAGAAGATCTCTGTCCAAAATTTGTTAGATGGTAGTGATAAGCCAGCACCAAGATCTTCGTCTTCATCATCAAGCGATAAGAAAGATAATGATTTGAGAATTGCATGGAGATATGGACTTAATGACCCAAAGAAACAGCAGGCTAATAACTTGGATAATGAGACCTATAAAGATTACAACAACCAATTTGATATTACAAGTCGTTTGATACCTAGTCCAAATGCCAATGAAATAACATACGTCCAGTTAGGTCCAAGTTTCAAGCCAGTTCTCAAGCAAATCGAAACAACAATTCAAAGACATAAAACCAAAATCATCAGGTTAGTTATCCCTTCATTTTTAAATCCATCAATGTATCCACCACCTTTAACGACCTCTCAAGAGTCGCTTCAATTCATCCATTCCCTAAGGTCATTAACTCGCAAGTACTCCAAGCAATTGGTGATCGCCATTTCTATCCCATTGGAATTATATGCCCGTGAATCTTCCTTATTAAGAAACATTGAGAACTTATCAGATGCAGTTTTCAATTTGGAGCCATTCAATCAAGATATGTTAAGATTTTTGGAAAAGGCATACCAGAACCAACCTACAAAAGTTCAACATGGGTTAGTTCATGTTTACAAAGTGCCTGTGTTAAGTGAAAAGGGTCAGATGTTGGTTATGAAGAGTGAGTTTGCTTTCAAGAATGGTAAAAAGAAGTTTGAGATTGAAGAATGGGGTATTCCTGTTGAGGATGAAGGAGAGCCTCAACAAACCACCCAGAATATTGATTTTTAATAAATTCAAATGATTAATGGTTTTACTTGTGCATGAATGAAAAATAATGTAGTAATCATATGTAGGTAGACTTTCATAGATGATGAGATACGAGATGCTTGAGATCAAATTGATTAAAAACTTCAAGTCATGTTCAACCCGTTCACCATTTGGATGGGTTTCCCTGGAATAAACGTATTCCCCTTCAGCAATCCCATCGATATCAGTGGCTGGAACAAGCTTGGAAGGATCATTGTTGAATTTATAAGTTGTTGAAACATTTATTGGTGAGACTTATATTTGTTAATGTGAGAAAATCATTTTAGGTCCATGATTAAATACTAACCAATATCTGGAACCCTGCTTTTATAATCGTCACCATGGATCAAATCTGTTGAAAGACCAGTCATAATGTTGTTCTTAGCAAACCACTGAAGGCAACATCTTGGTTTGATCTACCACCATTGCCAGCTCCTTTCATCGTCGATTCTAAGGCGTTGTCTGCCACTAGGGAACGGACTCCGTTTCTCTTCCTTTCTTTCCAGAGCTGCTAGCTTTGGCTCAAATCCTGGTTGGTTGAAGAAGGAGTTAAGCCAAATAGAGACGTTTACCGTTGAAAGAACATGTCAAGTAAGGAGGATCTTGAATTCTAATTTGAATAGGGAGACCAAACTCTAGTTCTAAGCTCTCCAGAAGAGTACAGAACGTGTTGACTGCAAAATCATTATTCTTAAGTGGTGCCTCGTTTAGTGTACCCTGGTGATTATAATTTGCTAGCTCAGCTAGCTCAGCCAGCTCCATGGGTTCATCCTAAGCTCCAGAGTCCAGAATACTAAAGAAGAACCGACATTCGCAGTTGCAAACTCCAGGAGAGCAGAGCGTGCGGCGTGCTCAAGCAATTCGAGTTACCAGCGTGCCAGGGCCAGACTATCTTATCTTTAGTTACTTAACTCAGAGCCCACTCGAGGTATTTTACGGCTAATGATTCCGAGAAAAGGTTGAGAATCTTCAACAATAGAAAATTAGAATCCAAAGAAGAGCACAGCTCATCGATTCGGTTTTAAGTGAGCCAAATTTAGTGAAGAAGGGCTGAAGCAGAGGTCACACTACAAGATGGTACTATCTATTCGATCTATGCCAGCTATATAGCATCTGTCTCATCAATGAACAACAGTAGTACAACCAGTCCTCTGAGCACACTGAACAAGTCGAACAATACCAGCTATTTGCGCTAAAAGGCTTCGGAAAATTTATTTCCAGAAATTTGTATGCTGCCAATTTCAGGTCGTGTCAACAACCGTACCTGGAAAAAGAAAAGCCACGAACCAGAACCTGGATAAAGTAACCAGTGGATATGGATCAAGACATGTTTGTGAAGAGGTTGCTCAAGGGATTTCCTTCCAAAGAGAGTTCAGTGTCTTCTATTCGCTATTATGAACTCGGTCTTTCGAACAACCCATTTCCCTACACTCCGCTGGTGTCTATTTTGCCTTTGTGGCATTCAAAATTCAGATGTTTTGGTGTAGCACTACCGCTTCGGACATTACAAAATTTGCATTGGAAAGGTAATATGCATTAAAATCCGATTTCGAGCTAATATTTACCATATTTTAGGCATAATTGGCATACTGAAGTTGGAGTTATAGAGAATAATTAATCTCGCAAAACCCAACCAAATGTACTTGACGTGGATAATACCCGAAAGTATTAAAATATAAATATGTTTCAATTCCCAGAGAGTTGCTTCACTTGACATAGATGAGTTTGAATAGAAAGAAGTCTTTGATCAAACTCAATATTCATATTCAATACATCTGACCACAAACATTTTCATATTCCTTATTCATATTAACTACTAAAATTCAAAATTCACGAAATGCATTACACAAGAATACTGTTTAATCAAGTTTCAAAAGCTTCGAGGGAGTTACCAATTCATAAAAGAGTCCAAATGGCTTATGATTTACATATTCCAAACAAAACTGTCAACCCAAATCTAAATATCAGATCGCATGAACCTATTGTTTTTGTTCATGGTATTTTCGGTTCCAAGAAGAATTATCGTCAAGATTGTCAAAAAATAGCCAACGTTACACATACTCCAGTTTACACTGTTGATTTAAGAAATCATGGTCAAAGTATGCACGCTTTACCATTTGATTATGAAACTTTGGCACAAGATGTTACTGATTTTTGTGAGGATCATGGATTAAAGAAAGTCAATTTGATAGGGTATTCATTGGGTGCAAAGATTTGTATGCTGACTATGTTGAAAAATCCTGATCTTGTTAGAAGTGGTATTATTATTGATAATTCACCTGTTGAACAACCTCATATTGAAGTATTTTTGCAAATGTTTGTCAAGTCAATGATTCATGTGTTAAATAGTACCAAGATTAAGGCAAATGATAGTGACTGGAAAGGAAAAGCCAATGATGCTATGAAAAGATATATTCCAAATGGTGGTATTAGAGATTATTTATTGGCCAATTTGATTAACAAAGTTCCAAAAGGTTACAAATCTCCAGTTATTGATTATGATGATGGATATATTCATTTCCAAAATCCAGTTCGTCATATGACCGAGGTTGCAGTGGAAAATGTTTCAGCATGGCCAACAGAACATGTTAAGGGCTTAAAGTTTGAAGGTCCTGTTAGATTCATCAAAGGTACTCAATCTGCATTCATTGATGATAAAGGTTTGGCTGCTATCAAGGAATATTTCCCAAATTATACACTTTCAGAGATTAATGCAACACATTTCATCTTAAATGAAAGACCATTAGAATATGCTAGAGTCGTTTGTGATTTTATCAAGACTAGCAGATTCAGATCATTACAAGAACATCTAAGACATGTTGAACAATTCTCAGATTCTGAAATTGAAGCTAAACAGGCTGCTAAACATGCCGAACAAATTGAAGCTTTACGTCAATTATCAAAAAATACTGATTCTAAAATTGAACATGCTACTGAAGCTTCTGAACAAACATTTGCTCAAAACATTGACTTAGCAAGACAAGAAAGAGAACAATCTCAAAAACAAGTTGCCTAAGGTAACAAACAACACATTCATGTTCAAATTATTGTATATGTCATATAATACGGGGAGTTTTCGTTTCAAAATATCATGCATACATTATAACGATCTAGTCAACTTGTAGTCATGAATCATGAAAGTTCATCAATATCGATTTCTTTAAACTATCTAAAAATCTTATGCATCGAGGCTGATTCTTTAATTAATCGTACCACTGACACCGTATCTCTACAAAACACGAAATTCTCATACGCGTAAACTGTTCTTTTTCTAGAAAGTGTTAACGTTGCACTAATATGGGCCAACTGGAACTTGGCAATGTAAACGTATAATGTCAGGGATCCGAAAAAACTTCACCCAACAATTAAGAGCATATAGACGTAATCAATTAAAAAATCTCTCAATTAATTACTTCCCAAAACGTTGCTTGTCATAATTCCAAGATCTCTCATTCTAATTTGCCAAACTGAAGCAATTAATTTTTTTTTCATTTCCAGCGTATTAAAGTTTGCTCTTGTTTATATAGGGAGCGTGCGCCTAACACGAAACTTTTTAGCCAACTCTGAAGGAACGGAAAAAAAGAAATTATGCTTGGGGAATTAGAGAAGAGCTGCAAAGTGCTCCACTTCTGTTTGATAGAGATCCAATGGCAATAATCTTACTGGTGATGGGTGGGAGTTGCTGGTGACTTTTGTGGATCTTTCTGAGCTTTTCAACCAGATGTGTTTTCTCTAGCGGATTTTGCGCGCTGCTATAAATGGAAACGTCGGGCACAAAACACTATGCCAAAATTGCGCAGAAATTTTGATATCATTGAGAAATTGGCGCAGCGGAAAGTGCCAATATTTCCTAAATGGATCACCAGATTTGAGAAAAAGTGACGTAGGGGACACATTTCTACAGTACTTTTACGTAATTTCTGGAACTTCACACGTTACGGACCACAGACACATAGATATTTGTTGACGTTTTTTAATTTTCTTTTTGGTTCTAGTTTTGCACACTATGAATCTAATTTAATTTTAATTGTGTTGATGTAAAGTTGTTAATGTATAAAAGATGAGTGGATTCCTCAAATTCCCCTTAATATCTATACTTCTTATTGTTTATTAAAATACCCGAGAGATATAAAGCAATTGAAAAATGTTCGCATCAAGAATCCTTAGACAGAGCGCTCAATCTATCAAAAGCGAGCTACCACATCCTGAAACAATAAAGATGGCCTATGACCTTCACAAACCGAGAAATACAGCTATTCAAAATTTGAATGAAAACCATGAAGAGCCAATCTTGTTCATGCATGGGATCTTTGGCTCCAAAAATTCTTATGCTACCGATTCAAGATTGATCTCAAGCGCTACACATACACCAGTTTATACAATTGACTTGAGAAACCATGGTGAAACAGGCCACGCGCAACCTTTCAACTATGAAACTTTGGCGGCTGATGTCAAGGAATTTTGTGATCATCATGGTCTTGCAAAAGTCAAATTGATTGGTTATTCCTTGGGGGCTAAAGTCACTATGTTGACTGCCTTGCAATACCCTGAATTGGTGAAGTCTGCTGTTGTTATCGACAATGCACCAATACCACAACCTCATATTCAAATGTACATGAAACAATATATTAAGAGTATGAAGCATGTTTTAAACGAAGCTAAGATTAGCGCCGATGATAAGGACTGGAAAAATAAAGCTTCAGATGCTATGAAGAGATTTTTACCAAATGGTGTCATTAGAAAGAATTTGTTGGTCAATTTAGTTAACAAACCACCTAAAGACTTTGAATCACCAGTCATTGATTTCGATGATGGGTTAATCCATTTCTTGAACCCAATTGAACAAATGGAAGAGATGGCTGTTAATGATGTTACAGACTGGCCAGTTGAATCTACAAAAGATTTGGTTTTCGATGGCCCTGTCAAATTCATCAGAGGGTTAAAATCTCCATTCATCACTGATGAAGGTATGGCTGCTATTCAAAAGCATTTCCCAAAGAATGACTTTACAGACGTTAACTCGAGTCATGATATATTGGATCAAAGACCAACTGAATATGTCAAAATTATCAATGATTTCTTCAACAGTCAACGTTATGAGTCTGCTCCTGATTCTACCATTTTGGGAAACAAGGCTAATCCCCAAACTCAATCTTCTAGACTATGATTGAAAGTCATAATCGTATCCCTTAATTTAGTTATTTTTACTGCTGGTTTTCAGTTTAAAAACACAATATTTCAAATTTAATAAATTTGGTTTCCCTATATACATTATCGAAATATCCTAATAGTGAGTTGAGTTGATCTCAAATTATGCATTTCTTTTATACCAAATAAAATGAAAACAATCTAGACTTTTTAAATAATATTTACATGTAATTCATTATATCTTTATATACAAGCTATTATTCATATCTTCTTCACATTATACTCCTTCAAAATCTCATCACTAACACTACTTGGACTTTCCACAACAGGATCTGTACCATTTTGAGTTTTTGGGAAGGCAACAACATCTCTAATACTATTACTTCCAATTAACATTGCGCACATTCTATCAAATCCAATGGCAAATCCCGCATGAGGAGGACAACCTAAACTTAAAGCTTTTAATAAATGTCCGAATAATCTATCTGGATCATTAATTTTCAAGATTTCTTCAAATATAAATCTCTGTATTTTAGAATCATGAACCCTTCTGGATCCACCACCTAGTTCAACACCATTCAAAACCAAATCATAATGCTCACCTTTAGCTTCCAATGGGTTGGTTTCCAACAATTCATAATCACAAGGTTTAACCATGGTGAAAGGATGATGTGTTGATTCCAATTTATCATAATTATAACCTGGGTATGCATCTTTTCTTGGAGATGATTCTTCAGATGGACTGAACAATGGGAATTCTTCGATCCATGCACCAATGAATTTAGCACTTCTTCTCCATTTATCAGGGAGCTCAGAGATTGTCAATTGTCTAAACCTACCTAATGGTGTTGGATTCTCATATGCCAATTTAGAACGAGTTGATGCCGCCAATACATCACCAA
This sequence comes from Hansenula sp. yHMH451, assembly GCA_030571095.1. Taxonomy (NCBI): domain Eukaryota; kingdom Fungi; phylum Ascomycota; class Saccharomycetes; order Phaffomycetales; family Wickerhamomycetaceae; genus Hansenula; species Hansenula sp. yHMH451. The sequence goes on from JAJLXE010000010.1 coordinate 682,197, forward strand.
TTTGAATATTCAACTTGGTCTTCAAACCTTTTAAATCATGAATATTAGCCATCTCTGAAATTTTCATATACCATTCTTCAACATCTTTCTCTGTCTTTATAGGCATAATTATTGGCTTTCTATTTCTATATTCATTATCATCAAACAATTTTTTTGGTAACTTTGGTTTCCCATCAAATGCATTTTTCAACACTATAGCTTCAAACACTGGGAAATCTTTATTTTCAATAGCCGTGGCAAATTCACTTAGATCTTGAATCTCTACTGTAGATCTCAAATCTGGTTTATCAATTCCATATTTAGCTAAAGCTTCATCGTAGCTTAAATGAACAAAATCACCATTTTTAACATTTTCCTTTCCTTCAATAGTAAAAATCTCCTCTTCAGCAACGGTCTCCCAAACTTTCTTCACAGTACCTTCAATAACATCCTGTACATCTTTAGCATTGGCAAAAGACATTTCCAAGTCAACTTGAGTAAATTCAGGTTGTCTATCAGCTCTTAGATCTTCATCTCTAAAACATTTGGCAATTTGGAAATAATTTTTGACACCACTAGCCATTAATAACTGTTTATATTGTTGTGGGGATTGAGGTAGTGCATAAAATAAATCTTTCTTTCTGGTTGGAACTAAAAATTCTCTAGCACCTTCAGGTGTGGACTTGAATAATATTGGAGTTTCAATTTCTGTGAAATTCAAGTCATTCAAAGTTTTTCTAATTATTTGTGAAGCTTTAGCTCTTTTTTTTAAAGCATTCTGGAAAGATGGTAATCTTAATTGTAAATATCTATGCTGTTGTGGGAAGGCTTCCGGTGTCTCTTTTAATGATTCTAATTGAGAGGACAAGATATCACTAGAGTTCAAAGTTGTATATTCCTTAATTTTCAAATCCCACCTAATTCCATCACTATCATTTCTTGAAGGTCTTTGTTCAATTGTACCTTTGATTGAAACGCAATCCTCAACTTGGGAAGTCTTTAACAATTGTGCAAATTCTGGCTCTGTTGTTACAATTTGTGTAAAATTCCCTTCAAAATCTCTTAATGTTGCAAATGCAATATTTTTACTAATCTTTTTAGGTTTCTTATCAATCCAACCCGAAATTATAACTTCTTTGCCCCAATTGAAGTCGATTTCATTGTTTATGTCTTGGATAGTATGTGTATGCTTTGGGAAGTTAACTAAAATAGAGATGTTAGAACTCTCCTTCATTTCCAACTGATGAATTAATACTCACATTTGGGGATTATTGATTCCCTAGGTGGTAAAGAAGCTAATAATGATTTCGAGGTGGTGAAACACCTGACCGGTATTATTCTCGAGCGATAACATCTCACTCGTTTAACAAGAACTCTCAACATGCCCTATATCTTATAAGAGGTCTATTGAAAAAATAGCAGATGGGCTAATTTTCACTAAACACTAATAAGCAGGGATCGGGAGCCTTATAAAAAAAACGATTCGTTATGGGACACAGCACCCAAAGTTATACAAGATGAAAGAATATTGAACAGTAAATGTATTCATTCCAATGCTATGCAAATTATGTATTATCATTAAAAATATCTTTATGATTTATCACTTTGATCTGTATCTGTTCTCTCACTATCGTAGCCCTTGAATTCATCGCTCAAATCGAAAACTTTGACAGTACCATCAAGTGATACCGAAGCCAAAACTTTCCCAAGAACATCTATTTGTAAAACTGGAGAAGGGGATATATCAAGTGTGTTTAACACTTTTTTCGTTTGTAAATCCCAAATGAAAACTTTTCCTTTTTCTGATCCTGATGCACTAGAAGAATGTAGAAGTTAGTATTTTTGATCTTAAAGATAGAAAGAGGAAACTACTAACATTAATGGATCTTTTGATGCTGTTATGAACCTGCTACCACAGGTGTATTTTTCGGACAATCCAGACTCTCCTTTGTATGTCTTCACCACTCTATTGTTCATGTAATCCCAAAGTCTGATTGTGTTGTCTAAAGTTGTGGCCAATAGATAGTTCCCGTTTGGTGAGAATCTTATATAAGACACTGGAAAGGAAGATCCACCCTTATCATAAATCAAAGTCTTCAAACATTGGCCAGACTCCGTATCAAACAATCTGATTAGACCGTCGTAACTAGCACTTGCAACTATTGTGCCATCCCAACTCAAATCAATCGAAGAAATTGGGTCCGAATGAGCACTTAGCGTTTTCAAACATTTCCCACTTTGGGCGTCCCATATTCTGATCGCTTCATCTGCGCTACCAGTGACCAATAAGTTTCCCTTGTAATTGAACTCAACACAAGTAACATGGAAGGTATGGCCTTCCGATGTATTGATACATTCACCAAATTCGATGTCCCATATTTTCAAAGTCATATCATCGGACACTGAAGCCAAGTGACGAGAGTCTTGTGACCATGCAATGTCTGATATCCCTTTAGAATGGGAATCTAAAGACCGTATAAATGCACCTGACTCAAGATCAAATATATGTACTGAAGCATCTGATGAAGCTGTCGCGAAATAGACACCATTGGGACTGATTTTTATTGTTGTTGATTCTTTTGAGTGCCTTGATCTGGTGGTATACCTTGGTTTGTAGAGTTCATCTAGCTGCTCATCGACCTCCATCTTAACAACAATTGAACTGAGACCGGCTGTTCAATGAATTGTGTCCGGGGTTCTCAGTAATCCATCTTTATTATGATTTTTCAAGTCTTGAGGGCCATCATGGTGCGGGCACTACAATTTTCTGGATTCGATTTTGAAGAAATAAACGCCACCAACAAACAGAAAACCACAACGGAAAGAAGATCAGAACCAGATCAATTGTCCAGTCAAGAAAGAACAAAATGGTATGTTTATGTCACTAGATACCTCCCCTTGACTTTGTTGCTGTTGATAGTTTTTGACTAACACAATTTCGTTACTTAGAGCCTACAATTCATCCCTGAATCATCCCAACCATCTGCTGTTGATAGCACAAAATTCGGTGAAAGTGCACCATCTGCTCCAGGTTTGCAAGATATATTAAGATCCGAAGAAGGTCCATTGTCTATAAGCTCAAAGATTAACAATAGACACCCATTGGAAAGCAGAATTAGAAACTGGGAATCAACACAACATGATTTGAAATTAGAACAATATAGACGTATTTTCGGTGCTGCTGAACCAATCAAGAGAACCATGGAGTTGAAGATCGTTGATAGCACAGATTTTGCCCCAAGTGCCTTGGGCAATGCTTCCAATGTACATAGAGACATCTTGTTGAACAAGGATGCTTCTGTCGATTGGGAAGATATCTATTCTGGTATGTTTGGATTTTTTACTTCAATTGTCTTCCAGCCAATACTAACATTTCTCCACCAGGCAACGAAGGTTCACAAATCAGAGACTTCCACTCTGAAATGGAAAAGAAAATGAGTATATAGTTGATGAGAAATATTAGGCTTTTAATGTGATTAATGCCGGGAAAATCATCAATTTACCCTGCGACGTAGCCTTCTTCCTACTTATTAACCCTTATCAAATTGGCAGTGGTTTTTTTCCTTCGCGATCATCCGCCAAAAAATTTGTTCCAACTTCGAGACTGAAAATTTTTATTGAGATTTAGCAGAAAAGCTAATAGCAAATCGGAAAATAGCTATTTGAATCTATTTACAAACAGTTCAACTACAAGGAAATCGCTCAATCAGCTTTCTATTTGATCCACTACTGTACATATCCAACTCTCCTAGCTAAATCATGTCTCAATCTCCCTCATTAAACTTTGGTCCTTCTTGGTGAGTGCTAGATCTTCTCTTTGTGGTTGGAGTTTAGGCATCATACCAGAATCGTGCCATCTCAATCAGCCATAAATACTCAAATAACTAATTGATCTCATGAAATACTAACCTTTATATAATAGGATGCGTCCAACAACTACTAGAGGTACTAGTCAAGATAGTAATGTAGCTTCAACTTTGAAGAACACAAAAACATGGGACTCACAAGACCAGCTTCAACAATCAGTTTCCAATGCATTTGATGATTCCAGTTTACAACAGTCACAACAGCAACAACAGTCAAATTTCGCCACCCAGCCTGAAAAGATTATTGATAGTCGAGTTTATACAATCGAGGAATTATTGTCTGTTTGGCAAGAGATCCAAGGGAAGATCAAAAATGGAGAATCTGTTGAAAATTATCGTACATTAGAACCAATCCAAGCTCTCGTGAACCAAATTGATCATGATAGATCTTTCCAAGGTCAGTTGAAGAAAAATGATCCACAAGTGAATGAAATCAACGAAAAAGTGAATGATTTTACTAAATGGGCAAAGAATGAAACTACGGCCACGAATAATAATGTATCCAGGTTGAATGATGAGCTTTCAACAGCTAGCCCATTTGCTAATCAAAGTTCTTTATTAGGAAATGATCAGTCTTTCAATTCACCATATGGTAATGGAATTTCAACAAACTTGGCTCAGGCACCGTTGTCACTGTTACAACCTCAACAAATTAGGTGGTACTATTTGGACCCATCAGGGAATCAACAGGGTCCATTCGATGGGATAATGATGCATAGTTGGTATTCGACTGGTTATCTCAATCTCGACTTGAACTTGAGAAGAGAAGATGAGTTCTCCTATTATACCTTGAGACAATTTATTACCATTTCCAATAATATCAATGAACCATTTCTAATGCCATTACCAGATTTGACTCCAAAATCTGTTCCATTTCAACAATCCTTGAGTTTTGACCAACAATTGCCAAACCTATTCAACCAAAGTCTTTCTTTGCAACAACCTCAAGCTCAATCAAGCTTTGCACATTTACAAAACAACCAACAAAATTGGATTGGTTCAACTTCAGGTCGTTCATCTCCTTGGGTTAATCAACCAACAAACCTTGCTTCAGATTCCATTGCCACTCAAGATTTCAGAATCGGTAGCCAGTCACCATTTGTTAATTCAACATTCACAGCTGCTAACAATTCCACTTCATTGGCTAATGTTGATAATGCAGTTCCTGCTCAAGATGATGATATTCTAAACCAAATTCACAGTGAAGTTTTAGATAATGTTTTAAACGAAGAAGTAACAGCACCAGCTGCTCAAGCCGAAGAAGATTTGCAAAACCCAACTGGGCATGAAGCTGTCTTAGAGACTAACAAAGCTCAAAAAGTTGAGTCTGAACCTGTTGCTATTCCAAAACCAACACCATCTAAATCATCTGCTGCCTCTGTCAAACAACAATCCACAGGTACAAAATCAACTCCACAGTCATCTCAAACTAATGGTGAGTCAACTACTGAATCTTCAAAAGTTTTGAAAACTGAAACATCCACCAAGCCTGTTGCTCCAAAGTTAGCACCATGGGCCAATAAGTCTGTCTCAAATACTCCACAATTGACCCTGGAACAAATCCAAAGATTAGAAGCTGAAGAGTCTGCTAAACAAGTGAAGGCTAAAGCCAAGCAAGACAAATTATTAGCTGCTCAATTGCTAGCAAATACAGAAAAATCAATCAAAGATTCTGAAGCGTCAAAGACAATTTTACCCTCAACATCAAGCTGGGGTACACCAACTAAAACTGCATCTACACCAGGGAAAACTTTGCTTGATATTCAGCGTGAAGAAGAAGAAGCCGCTGCTTCTGCTGCTTCTGCTGCTGCCGCCAGAGAGTTGGCTGCTTCTTCATCTGTCTCAAGTGCCCCATTAAAGAAAGTCACGAGCTCTAAAAACTCATTTGCATCCATTGCAACTTCATCAGTACCTTCCACAAATGCTTGGACCACTATTTCAACTAAGAAACCAACTGTTAAAGCCCAACCTCCAAAGATCACATCAGGTCCTAAACCGGTCACCCCTGAGATTTTACGTAGTGTTTCATCAACAACTGCTTCTCAAATCCAACCAAGTTCACAATTTGTTAAAACTGTTTCACCTCGTCAGGATTTCTTAACTTGGTGTCGTACTTCAATGAAATTAAACAAAGGAATTAACAGAGATGAAGTTTTGCAAGTTATTTTAACATTGCCTGTTGGTTCTGAATCATCAGAAATTGTTGCTGACACTATCTATTCAAACAGTTCAACTATGGACGGTAGAAGGTTTGCTCAAGAATTCATGAAACGTCGTAAGGCTATTGAGGATCAATCTCAAGATGGTCTTTCATGGAATGAAGCCTTACGTATTAGTGTTTCAAATGATGATGATGGATGGGATTTCCAAGTTGTTGGTAAAAAGAAGAAAGGTAAAAACTAATGAATTTTGTAATGTCTAATCAAAAAAAAAATACAATCATTTGCATATTTAAAAGTTTTCGTACAATTTATTCTTGAACTATGTAGTTCACATTAATGATGTCATATTGATGAATAGCTAATATACAACAGTTTATACATTAGGAATCATATCAAATTACTCCTTATTTGGAAAGTCCAAAACACCTTCCTTCGATATTTTTATACCCCATTGATCTAATAAATCCAATCTTCTATCTTCAATTGCATTATATCTTCTTCTTAAGGCTTCATTGAAGCAAATTTCTTGTAATAATGGAACAAATTTTGGAATCCATCCCTTTTTATATTTTTCAGTCTCTTGTACAATTTCTTGGACTTCTAATTCTTCTAATTTTGTAGCTGTTTGATATCTTTCATACAAATCATCACCAATTGAACCTCTTTGATATAGAGCAGTAATGAATGGTTGAACTTCTTTCAATTTGATGGTTCTTCTAATTGATTCGGCACCTCTTCTCAAAAGGGCAGCCTTGAGCACTTTGTCATTTGGCTTCGGATCACTATCTTTCAATTCAAAATATATATCTTTTGGTAAGTTTCTTTTGAAAAATGGTTGTCTATTGTATAATGCGTTCAGCTTCTTCTTTCTGTAGTTGATTGAAAATATAAACAATGCTGTGAGCACCACAGTGACATATATGATTGGTGTGAAGACGGAGATCTTGGAGATCACTTGTTCCTCGGTGGTTTCTTCAGCCATCTTTGTCTTTAATCTCTACCTGATATGAAGCTTGAGATCAAAAACTCTTTAACTATGGTTTTTCTAACACGTCTATGAGTTTTCAGATTTTCAAAAAGTCGAAGAGTAGTATGTGTGTCCATACCATTACACAAAATTCGCGGGTTGACTTTGTTGTACCAAAATTCATAAAGAGACTTGATGGCGAAGAATTCTGAAAGGTGAATAATCGTTTGGTGAAGAGCTTTGTGGTTGTTTAAAATGAGCAGTATTGTAAGTATGATGCTCCTCTTTGTACGGGTGACCCAATTGACTAACAGATTCATGTTCAGATCCTAAGATTCAGATCCAAAGATGGGATGCTGAGAGTTTCAACCAATGCTACAGCGGACTTTCTAGATGTCATTGATCAATTATCACAAAAGATCGAACAGGCAGATATCAGTACGCTGTCTATTGCAGATAAACCAAATGGCCCATTTCAGTCAATAGGTACTTTGGCTGGCAGAACTCCTGTGGAACTAGGCTTCAAAAATGGTGAAATGCTATTCATCTCTTATGAAAGTGCTAGTGGATCTGCTTCTTCAGACAAGCAACAACAACAACGACAACAACAACAACAACAACCAAGCGCTACATTAGACAGCTCGAAGCAATTCGTTTCGATTCCTATCATAAGCGACCCTAAGAAAGTTGAAGAGTTATCCATTGATAAGGAACTAGAAATAGAAGATGGGTTGATTCCAAGAAAAAGAAGCACTTTCTGTAGACACAATGATAAAGGTATGTGTGAGTACTGTTCACCTCTACCACCATATGACAAAGGATATAGAGAGGAGAACCAGATCAAACATGCATCATTCCATGCTCATCTTAAGGAAGTCAATGAAGCTGTCAACAAAGGTACTGGATCCTCTTACATTGCACCATTATCAGAATCCAATTTTGCCATCAATAAGAAATGTACCGGTGGGCATGAACCTTGGCCAAAGGGTATTTGTTCCAAATGTCAACCTTCTGCAATCACATTGCAACAACAAGAGTTCCGTATGGTTGACCATGTTGAATTTGCAAGTTTTGAAATCGTGAATACATTCATTGAAAGTTGGAGAAGAACTGGTACTCAACGTATAGGGTTCTTATATGGTACATATCAGAAGTATGATAAGGTCCCATTGGGGATCAAAGCTGTTGTGGAAGCTATTTATGAACCTACACAGCATGGCGAAAACGATGGGATTACTCTTGGTTTGCCATGGGAGGAAGAAGAAAGAATTGATAAGATTGGGAAAGAGGCTGGATTATCAAAGATTGGAGTTGTCTTCACAGATCTAATTGATGCTGGAAATGGAGATGGGACTGTAATTTGTAAAAGACATAAAGATTCATATTTCTTGTCGTCTTTAGAGGTGATTTTCGCTGCTAAGCTCCAATCAAAATACCCAAATTATACTAGATTTTCAGATTCCGGGAAATTTTCATCAAAATTTGTCACTTGTGTAATAAGTGGTAATCAACAAGGAGAAATTGATATAGCTTCATACCAAGTATCTGAAGGGGCAGAAGGATTAGTTAAAGCGGATATTTTGACAGGGTCGACGCATCCATCATTTGCATATATTAATGAAACTAATGAAGAACGATACGTTCCAGACATCTTCTACAATAAGATCAATGAATACAAACTTGCAGTGAAATCAAATGCCAAACCTGCATTCCCGGTGGATTATTTGTTGGTCACACTTACACATGGTTTCCCACAAGAGCCAAATCCAATTTTCAAGTCTAACACCTTCCCTGTTGAGAATCGCCAAGCCGCAGGTATTTCACAAGATTTCCTTGAAATCAAAAAACAATTAAAGATTGATAGTTTCGATACTAATGATGTGATCAATTCAATATCAGACTTCCATCTATTAACTTATTTATTTTCATTGGATATTTTATCCCCAACTGAAGAACAATTGGTTGTTAAGATCGCAACTCAACACAGGTTGGAAGATGCATATAAGCTCCTTGAACAGCCTGGATGGCAAACTTTGTTAACGATCATCAGAGAGAGCACGTAAGGCACTATTTTATAAATTACAAGAACTTTTTGTGTCAAAACCCACACTTCACGTCCTTTGTAGCTGTCCCAAAGCGGAAGATTGCCGCATCGGGAAGACTCTCTAGAAGCTTCGAGATGGGAAAAGAGCTCAGGGTAAATTGAGACCCGCGAATTTTTTTTTTTGGATTGAAGATTTTTTTTTTCAATATAAAGTATAGATCATGGCGAAAAAGATCAGAAGCCATACTGTCCATTTTTTGTAAAAGATCCATTTAGATTTGTTCAATTCTTTTGAAATTTAATAAAAAAGAGTTCACAAACTTCCACACAGAATCATGAGTACTCCATTCGGTCTAGATTTTGGTAACCACAACTCTGTTGTCGCTGTTGCCAAAAACAGAGGTATTGACGTTGTCGTCAATGAAGTTTCAAACCGTTCAACACCATCATTAATTGGTTTCGGTTTCAAGAACCGTTTCATTGGTGAAACTGGTAAATCACAACAAACTTCTAACATCAAGAACACTGTTGACAACATCAAGAGAATTGTTGGTTTAGATTTCAACCATCCAGATGTTGCCAAAGAACAAAAATTCTTTTCAACTGAATTAGTCGATATTGATGGCAAAGTTGGCGCTAAGGTCAAATTCTTGGGTAAGCAAGAATCTTTCACTTCCACTCAATTAGCTGCTATGTACTTCAACAAATTAAGAGACCAAGTTGCCAAAGAATCAAAAAGTAAATTGGAAGATATCGTTGTTGCTGTTCCAATCTGGTATTCTCAAGCCCAACGTCATGCCATTGCCGATGCTGCCAGAATCGCTGGTTTGAACCCAGTTAGAATCGTCAATGACTTGACCGCCGCTGCCGTTGGTTACGGTGTCTTCAAGACTGATTTCCCAGAAGACAAGGCCTTGAACATTGCCTTTGTTGACATTGGTAACTCATCATATGGTGTTTCCATTGCTGCTTTGAAGAAAGGTGAATTAAAAGTTTTAGGTTCAGCTTATGACAAACATTTCGGTGGTAGAGATTTTGATTTCGCCATTGCTAATCACTTTGCCGATGAATTAGATGCTAAATACAAAGTCAAGGTTAGAGAAAATCCAAAATCTTTCTCCCGTATCTTGGCCTCTGCCGAAAGAATTAAAAAAATCTTGTCTGCAAACTCTCAAGCACCATTCAGTGTCGAATCTGTTATTAACGATATCGATTTCTCCTCATCATTAACCAGAGAAAAATTAGAAGAATTAGTTGCCCCATTATTAGAACGTGTTAACGTTCCAATTGAACAAGCTTTAAAACAAGCTGGTCTTACAACCGAAGAAATTGATTTTGTCGAAGTTATTGGTGGTGGTTCAAGAGTTCCAACTTTGAAAGATAGAATCTCTGAAACTTTCGGTAAACCATTATCATTCCACTTAAACCAAGATGAAGCTATCGCTAAAGGTGCTACTTTCATCTGTGCCATTCACTCCCCAACCTTAAGAGTTCGTCCATTCAAATTCACAGATGTTAACCCAGATTCAGTTTCTTACTACTGGGATCAACAAGTTGAAGATGATGATGATCATTTGGAAGTCTTCCCAGTTGGTTCTCCATTCCCATCTACCAAAGTCATCACTTTAGAACGTACCCAAGATTTCAAAATTGAAGCTAAATACACTAACCCAGCTGATTTACCAGCTGGTACCCCAACTGAAATCGCTCAATGGGAAATCAAAGGTGTCAACTCAACTGACGGTCAATCAACCGTCACTGTTAAAGCTAAATTAAGAAACAACGAATCAGGTTTCTACAGTGTTGAATCTGCTTACACTGTTGAAGAAGTTGAAGAACAAGAAGAAATCCCATATGAAGGTGAAGGTGAGAAACCAGAAGATTATGAAGCTCAATACAAAACTGTCAAGAAATTGGTCAAGAAAGATGACTTGACTGTTGTTACACATGATTCTTCATTACCAGAAAAAACTTTAAATGAATATTTGGAAAGAGAAGGTCAATTAACTTCTGGTGATGAATTAGTCTTCAAAATCCAAAACAAGAGAAACGAAATCGAAGAATATATTTATGACTTCAGAGGTAAATTAGATGACATATATGAAAAATTTGTCTCTGAACAAGAAAAATCAGATTTATCAGACTTATTATTGAAAGCCGAAGATTGGTTATATGACCATGATGATGCTTCATTAGGTGTCTACACTGCCAAATATGAAGAATTGGCCTCCAAGGGTAATTTGATCAAAGGTAGATTACTACAAGCTGAAAACGAAAAAGAAGAAGCTGCTAGAGCAAAGAAAGAAGCTGAAGAATACCAAAAATTTTCCCAAAAATTAAAGGAAAGCAAACCTGAAGAAACCCCAGCTGCTGAAACCAAAGATGCTGAAGGTGATTTAGATCTTGATTAGATCTGTTGAATACTCATGAGATTTAAATTTTTACATTATAAAGTATAAAGCGATCAATGAAAATTAGTTAATAATTATAGTTACGTGTACTTGAATTTTGGCCATAAATCGTAATTGAAAGTTGTAGATGTCACTTGAGCCTCAGATTAAGGGGGGAATATTACCTCATTGATATCCAATACTGGGTGCTATATAGTGGATAACCAGGAAAGTAAAACCTTATGGAACATGATCTATTAGAGGATGTGAAAGGCAAATGTTACTCAAAATTTAATTGTGAACTGTTAATGAATTAACCTTCAACGACGTGCCTGGAAGTTCATCAATATATGTTCGTAAAGCTAAGCACAGCATATTCATACTTAGACTACGCCGGTTAACTATTCAATGAATCTCTATTAAATATAGTATTTATTATTATGTATAAGAGACAGTAATATAACACAAACTCAAATGAATAGATAATATGTATCTCTCTTTATTATACGAACAATGCAAGTGAAGTAAAAAATTGGATAGCTAAGCCCACAGAATCAGCAATTACGTCCTGGGAATTAAAAATGCAGCTTGTAAGAAATGAACAGCAAAGAAAAAACAATTCAAAACAAATAATTTGTGACTTGTAAAAGAACGGAGAAACCAGTGAAGACATTGGTCAATGCTTTGGATGACCTTTAACTTCTCTTGACCAACCAGGAATATCATCACCAGTACCACGCAAGGGTCTTTCTAGTAGAACGTTTTCAAGACCCATAGCATCTGATAACCAGTGATGATTCACCATACCACCAGCATCGGCCCTCTTTTCTGGATTAACCGATAACATAGGTTGTAGGAAATCTGCAATTTCATAGGCTTCGGTCTCATTATATTTATACTTGTCAATTAAGACATCTTTAAGACCCCATGGTTTCAGTTTGGAAATGTTTCTCAACTCGCCTCTGGAATTGAAGAATTCTCTAGTATATTTCCCTTCTTTCAAGACATTAGAAGGTATTTTGCCCAAAAGTTCAATCATTTGCGCAATGTGATCGTCATCTTTAGTATAACTGTGACCTTGTACAGGATCAAATAGGTAATCACCGGTAAGTAATTCAAAAACCATACATGCTAGCGACCAAACATCAGCAGAGCAACCCCATTTAGCACCTAAAAGTACCTCAGGTGAACGATATTGTCTAGTCTGAATATCATCTGTAAAATGCTCATCGTACCAACACGCATTTCCCAAATCTGCAATTTTCACACTTATTAGATGCTCTTCAACAATCTCGTGTGGTTCTTCTTGTGGGGTATCAAGTACGGTATTGTCAGCGGAAATGGACATGGAAGACAAGGAGTTAGCAACAGTTTCTGGCCTGCTTTGATTAGATTTCAAAGGTGAATTATTTTTGAAAGAATTTTCAAAATATTGGCCCGAGCTGATTGGAGATGGTAATGGTTGAGAGCCTGTAATCAAAGTTTGGCGTCTTGAGCGTCTCCCATTTCTTGATGGTGTTGAAGTTCCACTATTGGAGCCTGATTTAGGTGGGACACTTGAGCTTGAAACACGTGAACGTCTGGATTGTCTTTTTTCTAATCTCTTTTTGTCTTTTTCAACTTTTTCCAAAGTTTCAACCATCTTTACAATATGCTCGACATCGCCAATTTCAATCAATACATTTTCAGGTTTCAAGTCTGTATGGATTACACCAGCTTCTCTGTGTAAATAATCTAAAGCCAAAAGCATTTGTTTGGCGATTTGTTTAACATAAATCACAGGTATACCCCTGTGTTTGTATGTTCTAATCAAGCTCAGCAAGTTTTCTCCTAAAACCTCAAACACCATGATAACATGAGACCCGTTTTGGCCTTCGTGTATAAATGAATCTAAAAATGCAATCACATGTTTCTTCCCTCTATGAATACTAGTATTATAACTGATTTTTTTAAGTAATTTAATCTCATCTAGTGCTGTTTCTGTATAATGTTTGGCTGATCTGACGATTTTGATGGCAACGTGTTGATTTTTTTCACTATCCTTCGCAAGCCATACGGTACTGAAATGGCCCCATCCCAATTTTCTTACTAGCACATATCTTCCGTTTTTGTATTCCTCTCCTATGAATGCTGGATGATAGCCACCTTTTTTGTAGTCTTCCTGGTTCTCTTCATTTTCTAACTTCTTGGGATCTTCCTCTTCTTCTTCTTCACTATCGTCATCGGAACCAGACTCTTGCTCATGTTCACCCCTTTTCGTGAGATCATCAACGCCCAGTTGCGTGTTTAGGGGATGCGGCAGCTGGGCAGAGTTTGACGATGTTCCATTATTAGCAGCCTTTTGGAAAGCTATGGACAATTTGGACTTTGTAGGAGTATTGTATAGATCAGGATCTTTGGCCATGGTGGAAGGATTTGGTGAAAAAAGTCGTCTTGAGTTAGGGGAATCACTCATTCTGACAGTTTGTGTGTATATTCTTGTAAGCCTTTTGTCTTGTTTCAGAACCTTATGTTATTGGTTAGCAGCTGGTGGCTTTTATGACCCAAATATATCTCTGTGATACGAATGGTATGTTGAAACACCCCAGAGCTTTATAAATTTGGTCACTTTTTTAGACAAATTTTGGTGCCTCTGTGATGATTTGGTTGATCTATGAGAGCCAGTCTGTACCTTCAACCTTTAAGAAGCACCTTTGATCACCTATTTTCCACGGAAGAGCGTCTAACCAAGTGCGTTGATGAATACTTCACAGCTTCCAAGTTGGACATAATAATACCGACTTTTGTTTTTGTTTTAGCTTCACCAAAAAAAATTACGTAAGGATTTCGGTTCAATGTTTCTTATGTCTCTGTTGAAGCCCGTGGAAAAGTTTCAAACAAAGGAACTTATCAGCTTCCACTACTGAACGAGGTGGCGATTTCAAAGAGCACAATGGATTTGGAACACGTCTTGTTCGGGTTAAGCCCTTTTGTGAACGACTGCGAAGAGAAGAAGCTCAATGTTGATAACGTCTACAAAGACAGCTACTTAAAGCTGTTGGATCAATTATCCGTATTACTAAGAGATGAGTCCACGAGAAATCATGAACTAATAAGGTCAAACTTATCCAAGTTCATTGGTGCAGGTGATTATTTGTTGTTGAACCTTGAGATAGTTGGATACCAAGAGCTCTTACTGGAATTGATCCGAGTGTTGGCTAACGCAATTGCTGATAATGAGGTGAACAGAGAAATATTGGCATCAAATTCAGAGTTTATAAAGAATTTGTCTTACCATTTAGCGGAAAAATCAACCGAAGAATCGCTGAATGAAAGAATCCTTATCCTTCTCAAGAACCTGGTCATTGATACACCTGATGCTGCTAAGGAAATCTCGTTTATCACAGATGATGTTTTGAGCTACATTTTCACCACGTCTAATGACGTTTTCGTTGCAGTGGATCTTTTAACTGACTTGATAAAATATATGAATTACACAATAGATGCTGAAACAATTGGGTCACTGAATTCTTTACTTTTGAAAACTCTTCAAAATCAGTTGAAGTTTGATGAAGATGAATTCTCTGAACTCGTGGTGAATTTATCAAACATCTTGGAGGATATAACAATTAATCCGAAATTCAACTTTAGTGATGACACAACGGAACAAATATTACAAGCTGGGTTCGCTGATACTTTGAAGACCATAGAAAAGGCTGAGTTCCAAAACAAATTAATGGCACAAAGAAGGATTTTTGCCTCGATTGGGAATATTTCTGCGAACATATCAACGAACAACAATTCTCTCAGAGATCCTTCAATATCCATAATAAAAGACCCTCAAGAACAAAACGGCTACATCATTTCAGCTTCTTTCACAATATTAGGTAACTCTATATCTTCGGCTTCTGATAGAAATGAGATTTTGGAACAAGAGCCTTTTTTGGTTGATGATATCATGTCCAAATATAACTACTTGGTTGACCCAGTACAATTTCAAGGACTTCTACATATTTTGAAGAGTTTGATTAGTATTGACTCTATATCTTTACTATTCAGTGATAAGAATTTTGGTATCTTGGTACTGTTGGTTGAAGCTACAGTTAGAAATAGCAAATATTACACAAAGTTCACAACTCTCTTGGTTTCATTCCTGAAAAAAACATTTGTCTTGGTCAATAAAAGACATGTTGAACAGATAGTTGCGAGTGATATTCCCCAGGTTTTAGTATCTGCTGATTCAAATACCGATATAAATACAATTCTACTCTTGCTTTTGAACAAGATTACCATTTACATTCCCGACGCAAATATTGATGAAATTGTCGCAAGAATTTTCAAGTTCAACAATAGTATACAGGCGGGCTACTTATTCGAATTGACCAAAACAGTTGGCGTACTAATACAGCATAAAACTGACTTCATACTGGATAAACACACCTCTGATTTAGTGACGTTGTTAACCACAATTGATTCAATTGATCCAAAATCAGTGGATAATGCTGCAAAAGCTGTTGTAAATAATGGAAAATACATCTCTGGTTCACTAATAAGAACGTCGGAAACAAAGCCAGTCAATCCGGAGCTTTTATCATTAGCTAAGAAGTTGCTAAGGGATTAACCATTAGGTCAGAAGACAAACAATTCCAAACAACATTTACTAATACACTTTATGTCCTTTATTTACTTACGTAATCTAACCTGTCATTTCTTTTAGTGTCAACAGTTTTCGCGAATGAGACAGTGGCAGGCAAAAATGCAATACTGGAATCTAAAATAACTTATCTTTAAATTTACTTCTTTTAAAAATTGTTTGCTTATAATCTGAATCATATTTGAGCAGTGCTGTTGCATCTGATGAAGACATTGGGCTCGAAAAGCATAAAAATATGACGAAAAAAAAGATCCTACCGGATCCTGATCAAGAATGTGAATTATTAGGGCCGGTATCTATATTCATACAATTATTATTGGGCTTGATAGCCGTTTCATCTTTAGTTTTGAAAAGATATTATGAATATCCAAAAAGACCATGGAGGGTATGGTTCTATGATGTTTCAAAACAAGTTTTCGGGGCTTTGGGTATTCATCTATTAAATATGACTATAGCTCTGTTGAAATCTAAGAGATTGCTACTTCTGGTGTTCTCGGAGAATGGAGGCTCTGGAGATGGAGGTGAAGATGATGGAGAAAATGGGAACCAATGTGATTGGTATTTCTTGAACTTACTAATGGACACAACTATCGGTGTCCCTGTATTATGGTTTTGTTTATTCCTTGTCTACCAAGTTTGTGAATCCTTAAAGATAACAGGTATTGAGAGTGGGAATTATGGTAAGCCACCGAAATTCATCTCTTATTTAAAACAATTGGCTATCTTCTTTATCGCCGTTATAATGATGAAGGGGATGCTCTATTTTTTGCTTTACATTCCTATATTTATCATGTACGCTGATTGGGTTCTAAGTTGGTCTGATGGGTTCCCAAATTTACAAATTGTATTGGTGATGCTGGTATTCCCTACATTGTTAAATTGCTTCCAGTACTACGTTATAGATAACATTATTAAATTTCCAACCGACTTATAATGAAATATAGAGCTGTGAATAGCCGAAAGCAATGGTATATCGTAAGATCTGTATAAACTATTTAATGAACTTTAGTTTTTTTGTTAGTTTTTCTTTTGTTTATTTAGCTTTGGAATGGATAAAGTAAGAATTGATGCACTAATTTTGATAAGTTCTGATCCTTTCAAGTTAATATTTGTTTGATTTAAATTTTTCATGAACTCATAAACTTCAATATTGCTTTCAAGTACTAATAAATTTTTTTCAAAATTCTTGAAAAGTGCCACTGATACTTTGAATAACTCAGTATAACCATTTAGAATAATGACATCCCAAATTCGAAAAACAATATGAATAGGTAAACTGTCTGTAAATAAAGAAATGAACCAATTGAAGCAAATGGGTTCCACTTCAACATCTATCTGAGCAAAATGATTGCTTAATTTAGGTAAATTTTGCACAAATATCTCCTTGAACGTCAAGAGATCATTCTTGATACTCATCAAGTTGAAGAAATCATCAGGTAAAATATTATAAATTAATCCAACGAAAGACCAAAACGCTTCTCCTTCATTTGGATAAACCAATAGCATATTAGCAGCAATGAAATTCATTCCTTGACAATAGCCAACGTCTGGATATTTTCTACTGAATGCGATCAAGATGTTTTTCAACTTCTTCAAACCTGGTCCATTATCTTTGAAAAAAATGTTGAAAGGCATCGTTCTATAGAGATCCAGCTCTATTTGTGATTCAGCCTCCTCGTTCGATTTCGACTCATGAAGAAGATGGTAATACTCGGATGGTGTCATTAAACTTTTAGAGCCTGTCAATTCAGACCATACTTTTGTTCTATACTTCATTGGGACACCATTTTGAACTAGCTTTGTGAATTCCTTATACAAGTGTTTAAAGTTTGACAAATTCTCACCATTAATGGATAGTAATTCGCCAGAGCTTTCATTGCTTAATAAAGATATTTTCTTTACGAATTCATCCCATTGTCTATTGTTCTGATCTTGAGACTTGTCATAATCGCTTGCAATCTCTAATAGTCTTGACGTGAATGATTTATCTATAGCACTTTTATAAGGTGATGTCTTAGCGTTAGGTTCTTTCTTTGTTCTATCATACATGAAACCAAACTTATCGATATAGCCACCATCTTCTTCCATTCTTTTCTCATATGTTGGAGGTTTGACATCCGATGGGTCGAAATTTTCCATCTCCATAGGCACAAATTTCTTATTGTTATTGGTAGTATTGTTTATAATGACATCATGGACAGGTTGAGGAACGTGGTTCAAAAACCTATGAGAAACCACATTCAGTATAGAATTTGTATTGTTCTCTTGGGATGACAGTGACACGCTCGAACTTCCTCTCAAATCGCTTGAGGAAGGCAGTGGAGGAGAAGACAGCGAATGAGGACGGATATTTTGCTTCTGTTGTGAAACATGTTTTATATTTTCAGCAGAGATATTTGTGTTTAATTTGGTTGGTGGTCTCCTCAAAGTGTCAGAAATGTTGGAATTTGAAGTTAGTGGTTTTAAAGGATCTGGATCATCATCAAAAGCTTCATTCATAGCATCATGTATAAGATCTTTCAAGAAAGAACTATTAGTAGCATCAATCATACTCAATTGACTTCTATCGACTCTATCCTTAACAAACAGCTCAATTTGACTAGTTGAGAGACCCATTTCATTCAATAACTTCATCAATGAGTTCTCTCTCGTAGAATTTTGCTTCCTTATCAAGGATAATTCAGCTTCCCTCTGTGCAAGATCAGTGGAAAGTTGCCGTATCAAGCTGACAGCACCATACCTTTTTATTAAATGCTCAATCGAGTTATTAGAAGATGCGTGTAAATTTCCTGGAATTTGTTCGGGGTTCAAATGACTTGATTCGAACAGTCCATTGGATGGAGAAGGTGAGCTAGTTCTGTCAATACTTTCAAGTGATGAGCTGGAGTGGAATGGCGCATTCAACGTTGAAAGTGCGCCATGAGATCTAGTTTCATTGTCACCAGAGTGCAGGGGACCCATACTTTCGGGAATCGAACTCTTCTTATTCTTGGTTGGATTTGAGAGACTCTTTGACCTACTATTTGCAAGTTTTTGTGTCTGTTGTGTTTGGCGATGATCCTCCTGACCATGATTTGGATGGCTCTCCCCTTTGGAGGCCGTGTCATTGCCAAACATTAGGCCCTTCAACCGCAATCTTATAGTATTATATCAGAGACTATCGACCAGCGATTGGATATCTTGAAGCTCATCAATTTTGAAAGCCAATCCAGTCAATTTGTTTAACCACAGGAATTGTACCTTGATTATTACTTCACAACAGATCTTTGCGCAGTTTCGCGACCGGAACAAGCATGCTATGCTATACAAATGAATGCCAATGAATTATTGTTAGACGTTACTACAGCAGTCTAAAGGATTTAAAGAGAACATCACTAGACTGAAAAGAGCTTATAAGCTATTAAAGCTATGAAAGATCAAAACAAATAACTAAATAGATGCCCAAATTTCAATCTTATACTCGGTTGTATAAGTTATTAGGTAATTTACGCGAATTGGTGGCCAAAATACGCTGTAAGCTAGAACGAAAAGGGTCCTTCGATGACATGAAAGAAACTAAAAAGTTTTTAGACATCGAGCCGAGAATACTTTGAAGGAATCGGCAGATATCCACCTGAGAAGCAGCTATGTGGTGGAGAGACTGAGAAGAAAAAACACCAATTTTTGAAGACCAGTTGAATCACTGTTCTAATTGAGCCCTTTATGAGAATGGCAAAATATGAGGGAAAGAATGAAATAATGTTTTAGTATCTTGATTATCATTTATATGTGCATGGGTCAGGAGAAGTCAGTACTAGGATGTGGAAGAGCTATCTGGTTGCAAACAAAAAACCAATGCTGCCAACCCTAACGGGTCAGTAATCAGAAGATATGAATGAGAAGAGTAATTTACAGGCTTCAAGCTTACGCAGTATCTTGTTTTATTTTTTTTCTTTTCCAATGAATACCATTTCATTGAAGTCCTTGTGCTTCGCGTTGTGATTTTGAACCTGGGATATAAACATGAGGGTCACCTAAAGAAGTTACTCTTGTGCCATGTCTTGAGTCAGCTTCATCATCATGATCGAAAACTGCAGAATGAATACAAACTCGATTATCCCAAATCGCACTAGCACCAAGTGATCTATCTTGTTCTAAAGCTGTCCAGTTAAATCTCACTTGTATATCTGCATTTTTTTCTTGAATATCAAAGAGATAATTCAAGATCAATTGTGATTCTGCAGGTTCAAGACCTTTGATTCTCAAGGTATTACTTCTATTTACAAACAGACTTTTCCAACCTGTGACTGGGTGAGTGATAACTAATGGTTGTTCTCTTTCGACGTTTTTAGGGCCACCGAGAATATTATCGCGATCATAATAACTTTGATTAGATTTGTGAATAGCGATTTTACCTTCAAGAAACTTTTGAAATTCTGGACTTAACTTATCAAATGCCGCATATGAAGATGACCAAACAGTATCACCACCAGTATCTTGTGGGATTGAATCGAGATGTAAATGTGTCAATCCAACACTTCTATATTCATGATCTAAATCAGCGTGCCAAAATGGATTACCTTTTCTTTTGAAATCTGTTTTTCTTCCCTTTCTGATATATTTCCCCCAAATTGATGTTATGCCTTGAAATCCTGTAACATGAGCTGCAACAGGATTCTTTTCAACTGTTCCAAAGAATTCACCAATTCTATATTGATTTTGAGGTGAAAGGTCTTGGTTTCGGAAAAATACAACAAGACGTTCAGTGACTAACAATGCTAGCTCGTCAAGTTCTTTTTCATTCAAATCTGACACTTGAACGCCAATAATCTCAGTCCCAATGTATTTGGTGAGATTTCTAACACCTTTTGCTCTAGAAAACAGAGCTCTTTTTTCCTTATCTGCGTTTTTACCACGTTCGATGAAATTTGGGTCTTTAGTGTTCCTGACCTTATATGCATCATCTAGAAAGATTGTGGTATTCTGCGGACGCTCTGGATAACCTTTTGATATGTCTATACCATACTTGGCAAATCTAGCTTTTGTTGTTTCTGGTAAGTATTGAACGAAAACATCATCGGGCCCTACTTTAGCACGACTAGGGTTTGTTAACTGAACTTCTACTGTGCTCGTAGCTGAATCTTGGGTCATGTTTATCTTAGAATATAGGGAACAAACATTGTTGAAACAAGACCGAGATTCTTCATGATTCTTATACTAGCTTATTACTGTAGAGTTACAGTTATCGAGCATCTCGGTGAACTTTAAAGTGCTATCTATGGTGTGTTGATGTTGCAAATACAGGAAGATAGGCGAGAGATAAAAATAGTTTTCTACGCGGTGTCCACTGTCCAGAAAGGGCTCAGAAGCGTTTCTCATCTTCAATCTTTTATTGTTGGTTCAGGCTTATTCTGCCGGTATGAAATGCAAGAATTTGTTCAGTGGCTCCTTCGTCTTTCTGTGGCGAAATTCCGTTCTGAAAAGTTGAAAGTATGTATGCTATATGATTCGTATCCATCTCATTTTGACCCTACAAAGGAACCTGACAAGTATGACCTGATGAGTAGCGACGAATGGTATCCGCTTGAGAAGATCTATGTATCAGGTTCAGATCTCTGCGAATCTTGGCTTTTACTGCCCAACGCTGCTTATGTTTATCAGACGTCTAGAGAGTTAAAATTACGAGGCTTGGTCTTTCTGGTTAGACTCAAATCTTCTTGCCCAGTTCAGCTATTTTGTTCTTTAGGAATGTCTTTGCCTCTTCCTTTTTCAATTCTTGGAAAACTCCCCCGCCAACGTCAAGCTTGATTGTATTTGCATCGTTGGGATCCGTAACAGCTTGTACCCAAAACTCCCTCCCTTCTCCGTCCAATGGAGTTAAAACTTCATTTATTTTATCATGGTTCAAGTAGTTCAGTATGTCTTGGTACTCCTCCCTATCTTTAGTTAGTTCCTCTTTAGATGGCATCTTCAATATCTGATCAGATCATCTTAAACTTCAATTCGAATTGATTGTTTTGATTTGAAAAACTATTAAATTTTTCAAATTGACCAGAGGATTATGTAATCAATTTTTATTATTTCCGCTAATTTCCACTGAGTTCGTTTCTAATTAAGTAATTGATTCAAGCTGAAGGATAATAGTAACTTATGAATCCTTTGAGACTAACCAAACTTATGAATGATTACTTAAAAGAATCAGTTTTAAGCCAAAAATAGAAATTTTGGAATTTTTAATTTAATTAATTATTAATTTTTTAATTCAATTTTGAAATAAAATTTTAAGAATTAAATGATGCGATATTAAAAGGTATTTATTCTATATATATATATAGTCTTAATTTTGAGTTATCTTTTCAATTAGCGTATATCTCTGCTCCTCTTGTTCTTAAAGTTTGATCTAAGACTTGATTGAATATATGAAACACTGTCTGGAGAAATTTACAGCTGATTTTCTGTCTTTATTCACTGCATTACATAATATTACGCGATAAGATAGTGATCATTACAGATACAGATCGATACTGAAGGCGATATAGTTGTACTCGATAGTAGAGATCAAGCAGAAATTCAGATTTACACAGCAGTGAAGCCCATCACTTGGGACATAAGGTCCATCACTGACTTTTGTGCCATAGTTCCAAGTTATTGTTCAAGAATGCTCCTTATGTCCTTATACAGAATACGACGTTTCTTGCTAAATTTTGAGATTATCAACTATATAAGGGTTTAACCAATGCTTTACAGCTTGTTTACTCTGAGTTTATACTATAGATATATTTTCGAGCATCCTTCTCATGCTTTATTAATGACTTTTTTGAGATCAAAGACATCGTAATATATATAAGAAAGGGCACAAGACAAACGACTTTTAGGAGATTCTACCCAACATCTACTAAAATGACCCAATGAATTTATGATCATCTCAATTTGATCCAATAAAGATCACCAAGTAACATTCTCTCTTCCTTCCTGAAATTTCTTTACTATTAACCAAGATTCCTGCTTTTTTGGCAGACACGGGCAAATCTCCTGCCCGGTGTTTTTTTCCAAATATGAGATCTAACATAGACTTTTCTCCTGGAGAGCAAAAGCTTGACTAGAGCTAATACGGCTTCAGTTATGTTCAGAAAAGAGGCCTTGGCTGCCTGTAGGGCCAGTGAGAGAAGACATTTATCAACATCAGAGCCTGCAGCTAATGACATATCTGCTCAATTGAAAGACGTTCCAAAATCAACTGGGGCTGGTCCATTTGTTGAATGTGAGTTTTCGTTAACTTATTATGATTACTTTGATACTAACTTCATACTCTAAAAGATCCAAAATTCGAACCATTGGGAAACCCTGCTTCATTGATTAACGTTACACTTCCAGCTTCAAGTGTTCTGAACCTTCGCACAAATTCCATTTTAGCTGCTAATGGAGATCTAAACAATATAAATTCACAGATTTCGTTGTTGAAATTATTAACAAAACCATTGGTTTATAACAAAATCTCGTCAACTACACCATTATCATTGATACTTTCGAATAAAGGGTCCAAGAATTACTTCATAAATTTGGAATTATCATCAAATGAGGAATGGAGAGTTTTCAGTACCAGAAATTTAGTTGCATGGTACGGTTCAAGTTTCACAATCTCAAATAACAAGATCGGAATCACCATCAATTCAGGGCTTAATAAGAGCAATGTTATTTTAAGTGGTGAAAATCAATTGTTCACCTTGAAATTAGAAAATGATGAAAAAATCTATTTGAATCCAAAAAGTATAATTGCATTTAATACTTCACAACAAAATGATAATGAATTTCATAAATTAAATTCCTCAGGCTTATCATTGTCCATCCCTAAATTTAAATTTATCGACACCCTAAAAATCAATTTTAATTATTATTATCAAAAATTGCAACCACAAGACACAGAGACTAAAAAACTACTAGAGGAGAATCCATCCGCCACATCGGGTATAGTCTCCAAAGCCACAACAACAGAAACAACCACTACACCAGCCACAGAGAAATCTTTTGAAATTCCACAAACATTGAAATCAATTGGGACTTGGATTTCTACTAAATTCAATACTTTATATTTTAATGACAAAGTTTTCTATGAAGTTAAAGGACCAGCCACAATTATAGTACAAAATTCAACTTCAATTTCCACATCTAAAATATTCACAAATGATCAGTTATCAGATATTTACAAAAACTTGAAATAAGCTTAAAAGAATCAATACCATATATAAATAAAACTACATATATATTTGATGCAGTTGATTTGCAAACATCTGTAGTAAATATAGTTTTATTTTTTCCGAGTAAAAAAGTGAAATAACGTGTGAAATGAGGATGTCAGTATCATGATTGGAACAATAGTTCTAATCTCTATAATAAACAATGATATATGGATGCGAAACATTATATAATCCCTGCAATTGAATATCCAATAAATGAACCGATATAACAACTAACAACTATAGGTAATGGCCAATTTTGCCAATCTCTATCCCAATCCAATGGAATTGCAATGGCACCAAACCATGCCCCAACGGCAATGAATCCTAAATATCTTTGGAAAATTGATTTTTCACCAATTTTCAAATATGAAACAACAATTGGATAGGATAAAAATGATATATGAGCAGATAAAATTAAATTTTCCTTTAGATATGTACTAAATGGAGCACCAAACAAAACAACAAGAACATAGATTGGTAACACCAAGACAATTGCAATCAAGATTGAACTTAACAAGATATTATAATCCTTACTGATTGATAGTCTAACTTTTTTACTATGTTTTTTTTTCTTGTTACTTTCCACAATGTTTGTAACGAAAATGAAAGTATAAACCAATTGAGTGGCAATCAATGCATATAGATTGTTGACCAGATTGTTCAAGACATTAGCTGTGGTGATATCCTGTTTCAAAATTGACAAAACAATCAAAAGATGATGGAATGGGATACTTTTCAAACTAAATGGAATTGTGATTCCTTCCTCTATTTCAGTATGTCCTTCCTTGACTGGTTGGTCGTTATCCGAAAAGGACACAGTCTTCTTAGGGGTTGTTCTGGCTGGCATTGCTCACTGTTGAATCTTTCTCCTATCAATACCTAGCCTCCGTTGCGTTGTTAAACTGGTTCCAAGTGATGTGGTGTCGCTTGTTTTAACGTGTACCTATTTAACCTTTGTGTTGTGTTCTCGGCTCTTTAAGGCTCATCATGTCAAAATCTCGTTCCTCAAGAAAAAAAATAACAACAGGTACAAAATCCGAGGCTCGGAACTAAAACAATAAAATAAAAGTTAACGAGAATCATACAGAAAACTACAGATGGCTTTTTTGAAATGAATCGTTTTAATTTTTTATTCGAGCTTGATCATTGAAGATTCTTTGCACTGTTTTCAATCTCGATGAAATCTCTGAACAGTTCCAAATAAGCATTCTTACCAACCTTTGCACTGAATTGCTTCCTTCTGTCAACATTTAGGTTGATGAACCATTTGATCAATCCATAATCAATAATTGGTTTGAAACCTGCCTCATTTTCACTAAATCTATTGGATCTTGGATTCAACCCAACATAATGTGCAATCTTATCACTCAATTGTTGCTGTAAAATGTATAACCGCCTATAACTTAGTTCGTTGATTGGAGTAATTTTGAAAATTGAACCATCCACATTAACACCAATGTTTTGATAACTTGAAGCTGTTGAATCATTATTCACAGGGGAAGGATCAAATTCATTATATTTTGGAAGCATTTTCAAAGCTGTTGTTAAAGTATTTGTATTGAATGTTGATCTTTTCAATAATTTTTGTCCCGATAATGATTTTGGATCATCGGGTTGATAAGTCAAAAGATGTAAAAGGTTCTCATCATCTGCAACAATGAAATATATTTCTCCATTATCCACAATGAAATCAGTTGCTATCGCATTGAATCTTTGTTGGTCTTTACCCAATAGTAATAATCTATAAGGTTCAGCATCAAACCCCATGAACCAAACACTTTTCATCGCATCTGATATAATTAACAAATTACCAAAACTTTTGGAATCTGAAATATAAGTCGCACAATCTAAAAATGCAACAGGAACTGTACTGTTATCTTGTTGTAAATCTCTAATAATTATCTTTTGACCTTGACTTGTTAAGAATCTACCACTGATTTCGTTCAAAGTAGTAACTGCACCTTTAACAACTTCTTGGAAAATTTCTTTAAATTTGAAAATAGCTTCTGGTTTATTTGGATCTGGAACGATGGAAATAATATCTATAATTTTGAATTCCCCAAATACTGATAAATCTTCTAATCTATATTTACCAATCCCAAAAATTATGAATTCCTTCTTTTTCTTAGAACGTGATGAAATAGTTAAATTAACAGATCTAACATCATTGATGATTTCATTTTCCTCCAATTCAATTTCATCAATAATGGTCCAATTGTTTGGATTTATCAATTTCAAATGTCCCCTAAAATTCTTAGCACTAGGTTTATCAGGTTCAGAACCAACAATGGCGACACCTTCCTCATCAACAGCATTATATGGTACTTCGTCAAAAGTGGAAACTATGAATAAACCTGAAGTATCATGATATGTGACTTTATTACCAGTTTGACCCAATGGAACAATTTCGATTGGCAAATTCTGGGAATAGTTGGAATTCTCACCTATTGGTAAAGAGCAAATTCTTGCATTTTTATCAGAATCAATGTACATGAATTTCGAATCATCATCATTTGATTTATTGGTATTTTTATCTTGAAGTTTACAAATGGAAATTGCTGATCTCGAGGTGAATTTGAAAATTTTAGGTTGAGAATGTAAATCTTTGAAAATGAAATAAGGTTGTTTACCTGTGATAAATATAACGTCCTTATCATTGATTTTCAATTTGATTAATTTTTTTTCAATAATTGTGGAATCATTCCATATGTTTTCAGGAGCACCAGTAATTTGATTTAAATTTTCAATTTTTTGAAAGTTATCAAATCTTCCAGATTTTGATAATTGGTTTGGGAAAGCTTTATACAATATAATTTCACCACCAATTGTTAAAAGTGTTAGGATTTCCTCCTTATGAAACTCATCACCAATTTCACAAAGTTCGAATTCTTTGATGAAAGGATCTGGAACTAAACCTTTCAAGTTTTCTGGTTGGAAAATTGTTAAATTTGTAGTTTCAATTAATTTATCTATTTGATTAATTTGATAGACTTTTTCATTATGATTTTTTTCAAAAGCTAAAATTTGATTATTAACAGTTGCCACCAAGAAAACAATATTTTGATTTTCATTAAAAGGTTTGGTCTTATTATCTAATGATCTTTTGGCCCCACGTTTGTTAAATCCATTAAGAATCTTCGTTGATGATATTGTACCAAATGTTATAATCAAATCACTAATTGATTTAGGAACTTTAACTCTGTTTAATTTTTTCCCCGCTGGATCCATTTCAAAAATTTTAACTTCACCTTTGGAGCTTGTTAAGATAATGAAAGGATCTAAAATTTTCCCATTGATGATTTCAAAATCAAAATTAATTTGTAATAATTTCTTGAAATTCAAGTCAAATAAATAAACATTATTTGACGTTATTTGTAAAATTCTTTTCCTCTGTTGAATTGTATCAATGTTTATTGTTATATTATTATTTTTGAAATCAAAACTTTGGAAATTTTTGAAATTTTCATTAATTAAGAAAATTTCACTTTTGAAATTGGATAAATCTGTAGTTATTAAATATTTATTCAAAATATTCCATGTTTTACTAATATTATTAAACTTTAAAGTAGAATGAATTTTAGGTTGAATTGTTGGATTGAAAATTGATAATTTCCCCTCAGATCCTTCCCCAGATGTGGCAACTATGGAAACATCATCCTTATTTGGGTTAGACAGACCTTGAATGAAAGGATTAGGGTTGACGTTACCTAAAGTGAACGAACTTAATGGGCCTGCATTGAACAAGGTATCATTGATTGTGAATTTGAACTTCGGTATTTTACCATTATCATCTCCATTCCCACCATCGTCATCATCATCGTCATAAATATCACCTTCATCATCATTATAAGGATCATCATCATTGTTTTGCTTCTTTGTGTTTGCTTTTGTTGTGGTCTCTGGTATAGATTTTATTTTGTTGAAATTGATTAAAATTGAATTTGATGATTCACAACCAATGAATAAATTAGAGTCATCTATACTAGATATAGATGAAGGAGACCTTACCGGTAAGGGAGTTTCCAATTCCAATGGGGAGATAGTTAAATCTTTAACGGTTTTACCATCAACAATGAATTGTAAAATGAAAGAATTCCCCAATTGATCAATAATCAAGAAATTTTTATCAGATAGATAAGTTATTTCAGCATATTCCAAAAAAATATTCAAATCGGATTGATCCTTTAGCTTGAAATCTGTACATTGCTGATAATATTGATTCAGTCCAATTCCCTTAGCATTCCCAGAGTTATCAATATGAATGATTTCATTACAACCAAGAAGTAATGACCCATTTATTGGATCAGGCAAAGGTTTCACTTGCCATAAATCATAAGGTAAATTTTCGACTTGTAGGATTGGAGTAGAAGAATCATTTAACAAATCTAATGAAAGTACAACGAAATTCACTGTATCCTTTTTAATTGATAAATCACTTGCCCAAGTTTGATCCTTATTGTACAAGATAGCCAAAGTTGGATCTCTGTAGTTATATAAGAAATCACAATCCGTTATGCTTGAAATAGTGGACTCCAGTTTATGAACTGGTACTATTATGGAATTATCGAAAATTTCAACATCTTTGTTTAATTTCGTTGTAGTTGAATCACCATCAATCATATCTTCATCTTCATCGTCTTGTTTGAAGGGTAAAAAGGCCAAGAGATCATTATAAAACACTAGCGAAGAATGACTGTTCGGGTCAACTCTTAATTGAGATTTTGTGATTTGAGAGATACTCTTAGCCTTGAATTCTGATTCATAAAAATGTAAAGAGTTTGTCTGTATAGAATTTTTTTCAAAATCAAAAGACACAATAGATAATTTGGCAACGTTTGTCAAGATCAACAGTTGTTCATATTGTGAGTTGGGTAAAGTGATTGCCTTGATCCCAATAATCTTACCATTCAACGGGAATTCATTGACTAATATCAACTTGTTGTTATTCTTGTTCAGTTTGAAAATCTGCAACAGCGTGTTCTTAATAACCAGCAAATCCTTCGTTTCAAGACTCGTGAAGTGACACGCCAGTGAATGACTAACCGCCGTGGGATCTATGAACTGATCATAGACATCCATCGTGAATTGGGCAATGATGAAGGCTTTAAAGATCGATAAATAAGTACTAAACTGCTTTTCGAGATTTGAAAGTGTTGATTTTTTCAAATCTTAGTTGTATTTCAGATTCCATATTAGGAAGTAGCCGTGTTGGGAAATGGTTAGAGGCCCGTACTGGGGTTTTTGTTTTTCTTTGACACCACCACAGTTTTAAATTAATTATTTCGATTTCTCATCAACAATTGACAATTGAGCTTGTGATGAGTTGGTTTGGAGGTTGGCCGTGCAGGTGTGTGGATTAGATTTATGATTGATAGGCAACTCGTTTTTGTGCCACCGGAGAAGTATCCTTAAGGGGAAAATAGGGGACCCACTAGGCGCTAACAGTACTCTATATTCTAAGTGTAGATGGCTGATGCTGAACCGGTACGGTGATATTATACATGTTATAACCATCGGTTCGGTATATGGTCCTATTCGGGCCACCACGTAAACTATGACAACCAATTCACTACAGTCTCGTTTGAATCATGGGAACACATAAAAATTAGGATACACAGTATACACAGTATACACAGCTAGAAATTTGATCTATTTTCAAATTTCAATATCGAGGAGATTGGTGGAAGTTGTATCCCATGATTTGGAGGATGTGCAATTCTTGGGAGTGAATAACTCAGATCTGGCGACGAACTGATCACTGGTTTAGTTGCAGTAGATGGTAATGTAATATTGGGTTGAGGTTTGAATGGAATATTTGCGAAATTATCATACTTGTAATTAGCATTGAATTGAACAGTTGAATAATCATTTGGTGGTGTTTGTGAACCAGATTTATTATTGTTACCATTTGTAATAATACTGGCATGGCTATGGCTTTCTGAGATTTCCACACTTGCTTCTGAAATAACTGGGGTCTTTGGTGATGAAATTGAAGAATTTCTTGAATTTCTAAAACTTGATCTATCAAAATCATCATTAATACTTGATGATCTTGATTTGAAACTTCTTGTACTGGTTATAGAACCACCACGATTGATGATTGTATTTTGACCAACTTCACTTGATGTAGAACTTCTATTACGTCTTTTGATTTTATTGAATCTAATCAAGTTCTCATCAATGGATAAAAACATATCATCATTACTTTTCTTGACTGTTCTGTGATATCCTTTTTTTTTGAAAAACAATCCACATGCATTGCAAATAGATTTCCCCTGATCATCTCTTCTCCATATAGATGTATTGATATTATCACAATTGGAGCACCGTATAATGTTTAAATCTTCTAATTTCAAGTCATTATTCACCAACACATTACTAGAGCTTCTTCTCTTGCCTCCAGTTTTGGTGCCTTCTATTACATTTAGCTCTTGTTGATTCAAAGCCTTATCACTATCTTGATCAGAGTCTATCATTGCACTTGTTTGTTCCTTAGATAGCTTATCAAACAATTCACTTAGGCTTAAACTATTCTTCTTAGTTATCAACAAACGGGGACGATGGCACCCTTTGGTTTTGTAATATATTCCACACGCGTTACAAAGTGTCAATACGATATTGGTCTCTGTATCTAGAGTTTTACGCCACATAGGGGTCTTTTCAGCTTCACAATTAGAGCACTTTGTCATGGTTGATGTTATAGATTGTGACAGTTGTTGTTATCTGAAAGGATTTAGTGTGTTTCAGGAAATACAGAGATGTCACTTGTTTATATATACTTCTATCAACCGATGCGATGACTATACCATTCCACAGTTGTACTAATATTGGCAAACCTCCAGCTCATCAAGTGAATCACCACTGATCGGGCTAAACAAACTTTATGGATTTATGGCTCCAGTGTCACCGCGTTTTAATCATCTTCAAATCAAATATTCTCACATAATTACACAATTTAATCACTTCTCTTAATCAAATCTTCATCATTTGAATTTAATTGTGGCATATTGATAATAAAGATTAAGAAATTAAACATATTTCTTGTGGAAAAGCCATAATTTATTTGAAAAGTCCAAAAGCCCCAGTTTTCTCATCGGTCTTGGGTCTGAGTTTGACAGCTGAGGGGTGGGTCTCAAGGGGACTAGGGACTGGATCATTTTGAAATGTCCAGGTGTTTCCCCTTTGGGAAGTCTGCTGATTTCCTTCCGCGAACTCTCAAAAACGTTCTTTTGGTTTGTTTTGTTATCATTTTTATTACCGTGTTAAATTTAATGCCCATTCCAACTTGGCTCTATTGGACTCTTGTTAGTCGGCTATTTGCACACTTCTTCAATACTTTGCCCACCTGCTACTCGAGTGCCTTTGGCTGGTCAAGATGGAGACAATTGACGTTCACTCGAAATCATTTGTCGTCAAGTGGATTCAAATCCCTGACAACTCCACAGTCATATTTCAGTTGAAACCAATCAAAAGGTCAATCAATTTCAGCATTTACAGATCAATTACTTCTGACACTTATAATGCCTCTTCTAGCTCAAATCAAAACTCTCCATCGTTGAAACCACAACCAGACAATACAAATCACAATAACAGTAACCATGGAGAGAGTAATAATAGTTCCTCAACATCTTTGAATAGAAAGAGATCAAACTCTGTGCTGTCGCTTGAGGATAAGTTGAAACATTCTTCAATGTCAAAAGTTCACTCTTATGGTTCTTTAAATGGTAATGAATTGTTCAAGAATGAAATCAAAGTAGAAAAAGGTGGTATGTTTGCATTTATTTTTGATAACACTTTTGCTAAGAGTTATTCTAAAAAAGTCCTTTTCAACAAATTCTTTCTCGATCAATCCTCCAATCAACCAGGTGGTAGACCACACTTATCTTCATCTTCGTCTTCATTGAACTTGCCAAATCCACGTCAAATACATCCAAACAAGGGCCAATATTTACAAGGTTATCTGTTGAAGAAGAAGCGGAAAAAATTACAAGGTTTCACCAAGAGATTTTTCATCCTAAATTTCAAATATAATACTTTGAGTTATTATATCAATGAGAATAGTTTAAAAACAAGAGGTGAAATGCCAGTCAATTTCTCTACAATTTCCGCTTTTAAAGATGAAAACACATTCATAATAGATTCCGGAATGGAAATTTGGACTTTGAAAACCTTAAATAAGGAAGATTGGGATAACTGGACTAATGCCTTGAATTTCATCAAATTCAATAGTACAAATAGTTCGGGGCCAAATGCTGGTATTAGTAGTTCTGTAACCACACATACAGGAACATCAACTATTAAGGATAAGCAGTTACCAAAATTAATAACAACTTCCTCTGATGATGAATCAGATCATTTAACATTAATCGATTCCAAGATTGAAGAGTTATCAACCAATTTACATAACTTGGAAACTTCAAATTTTGATGAAAGAAAATTACATGACACAAAATCTCAATTAAAAGATCTTTCTCTATATGTCAAGACTTTGATATCGGGTCATCATATCAAAAAGACAGCAAAGCCATTACAATCGAATGATCCAAGTAGAGAGCTTTCACCTTCGGCAACATCAATTTTCAGCCAAGAATTTTTTGATGCTCAAGATCACGAAGATTATACAATTGATAATATTAATGATGAAGATGAAGGTGATGATGATTCTATCGACAATCATGTCATCCTTCTACCAACAACAAATAGACTAAGAGATCATAGAAATCCAAGTTATCAAGTTGATTTATCGAGTTCGTCTTCTTCAAATGTTTCCATCGATGCAGGTTTCAAAACACCTCATATTGGAAACTATGGATCTGATGACGAAGATGGTGATGCCTTTGCCGATGATGATCTGTCCCCTTTACCGCTGAGTGCTATCAATAGAAGAAATGATATTCCAAGGGCAAACACTACTCCACAAAGTTTATTTACATTCTTGAGGAAAAATGTTGGTAAGGATTTGTCAACAATTTCAATGCCTGTTACTTCTAATGAACCTATCACCATATTACAAAAAATTGCTGAATCATTTGAATTTACCCATTTACTAGATGAAGCTTCATTAGAACCTAACAATGATGTAAAAATTTTGAAAGTTGCAACTTTTGCAATCTCTAATTTGAGTGCTCTGAGAGTTAAAGAAAGAAATTTAAGAAAACCTTTCAATCCAATTTTAGGTGAAACTTTTGAATTGGTTCGTGAAGATCTTGGTTATAGGTTTCTTGCTGAAAAGATTCATCATAAACCTCAGATTTTTGCAGTTCATTGTGAATCTAATGATTGGGAAGTTTCATTCTGTTTGAACCCGGAACAAAAATATTGGGGGAAATCAATCGAATTAATAAATAAAGGCGTTGTAACACTACGTTTGAAAGCCAATGGAGAGATCTTTAAATGGCATCAACCAACAACATTATTGAAAAACATTATGGCTGGTGATAAATATACCGAACCTTCGAACTCGGTCACAATTTCTTCATCAATTGGATTGAAAGCTTTGATTGAATTTAAAAAGCCAACAGGTGGTATTTTTTCTGGTGGTAAATCTGAAGAATTAAACATCAGAGTATTAGCTGATAAACATGGTGGTGTTAATCATGGTCAGGATCATGATTATTTTATCTGTGGTAAATGGACTGAAAGCTTGTTGATCAAGAATAATAAGAATAAATCAATCGATGATATTATTTGGAAAGCTGCTCCATTGATTGAAAATTACGAAGCCAAATATGGGTTCACTGTCTTTACTTCAAATTTGAATCAAATCACTTCAATTGAAGATGGGTTTATTCCATTTACAGATTCAAGATATAGACCAGATGTTAAATGTTATGAGACGGGTGATTCAACAAGTGCAGAAAAGTTGAAATTAGAAGTTGAACAAAAACAGCGTGATAGACGTAAAGTTTTAGCTGATGCTAATCAAATCCATGAACCTTCATTTTTCCAAAAAGTTGGTGATGATGATATGGATTATGAAATAAAAAGAGGGGCAAATAGCTATTGGAATAAAAGAAAAGAACAAGATTGGCAAGGTTTAACAAAACTTTGGTGAGGCTAGGGTTAATATCCTATATGTATAATAGAAGAGTACAAATGCAAAAAAAAAAAAGAGAGCTCATCTCTCATCATGATATAGAAACTTATCAAATTGTTGTAGTTCTATGTTCATTAATTTAACCTATCTACCATTAAAATGGATCTTCATAAGGATCTTCTTCATCATAATCGTCATCTTTTTCAAATTCATAAACAATGGCACCTCCATTATTGAAAGATTGGGCATCCAAATAAGGCAATTCCACTTGATCCTTGGCCAATTTTTGTTTATCACTAGTAGTCAAATTGAATGTTGTTAAACCTTTTAATAATTCCTGTGTATCTAAATTACCTTGGCCTTCATTTGGATCTGTTGGAATCACAATATTATATTCATGGTTCAATGTATTAATTTCAAATTTATAATTTGTAGAACGACCTGATTTACGACGATTAATCAAATTTATTCTAAAGATGGCATTATTCAAACCCTTCACAATGTTCAGTTTGTTCAGCTGACTTTCTAATTCTTCATCATCTTCATCTTTAGCATTTGGTATTATTTCAAATATTGATGAAGCAATAAATGACAAGATTTTATAACTTGATGGATAGTTGTTGAAACTACCATTAACCTCCACCTCTGGTAATGATGTATGATATGTTGTTAAAACTGTAAGATTTGGTTTCATTATGGTAGTGATGAATTGTGATAGTTGTTCATTAGGAATATAGTTTATAGAGTCTATTATAACCAAATTTTTACGAGATTGATCATAATGATCATTCAATTGGTCTATTAGTTTTTTCAAAGTTAAGTCATAAGCTTCAATGAACGCACTTGTATAGCTTGGTTTATGAATTGTTTCGTAGGAAACAAAAATTATGTTAGTGTCTTTTGGAACGTTGTGAATAAACTCTTTAACAAGATAATGTGAAGATTGGGCAATAGTATCTGTTATTAAAAGCAATGGAGAGCTTTCTTTCAGTGTGAGAAGACGGTTCAACAGTACAGTGGAACTCTGTGTGATATTTGTCATGATAATAAAAAAAGTGAATAGAATAGGAGACAATCTAATCCAGATAATCCTTTCGAGATTCAAATATTGGTGGTTTTCCATATTATTTTTATTCTTTTTTTTTTCTTTGATTTTGACATAAAATTTAGTGCCGGTAAAAACCCCAAAAAGGAAAACTTCCAAGACTGGCGACATCCAAATCTGCCAATCTTCGATGTTCAATTTTCTTGAATTCAATAAACATTTTCTTCAATTTAACGTCGATGAAGAGTATAGAAGATGGAGAGAAGGTGATGTGTCACGAGCTCAAGAGATATGCGTCAGAGATAGTAGTCCAAATTGTATTATCGCCGAGAGTTTTACTACGTTGGATCATTGGAGGCATGTTCTGGGATCAAGTACTAAGTACCCTCAGTATTTGACGTCAACTACGCACGAAGTGAATAAGAAGCCACCTAAAACATCCATTATTTAAACTTTTTTTCAACTAAGGCTATAGATCTTGACAGTTCACTAGTCCTTCATTGGCGTCTCGAAGACTGCATCTCCATTATTGATAATCATATCATCAAGTTCATCCCAATACTTCTTGGAATTGATTTGCTCAATTGCCTCAGTCAAATTTAATTTGTAACTAGTATTTGTTATATCAACGTTCGATTCAAAATCAACCATATAAGAATTCTCTTTATTCCCACTTTGATCACCAGCGTATTGCAATGATTCGTTCCCTTTAACAATTTGCTCGCTCAGATCTTGTTGGTATAATTGTTTCACATATTTTGTGATCTTTCGAGCTTGGAACTCTAAAACATCTTCTTGGTCAACAAATAAACAGTTCCGAAGTCCTTGTCCTTGACTGCCGTACTCATCATGATCTTGGAAAACATCCAAATCATCTTCAAGATAATCACCCTCAGAATAACAACTTGAACCAGGCACCACTCCAGGATAACATTCATTATGCCACCATTGTTGGTACCCATTGAAATCTAAAGGACCATTAGACAAGAAATAAAGTGGGACTTTTTTGATCCAGTTGTTAACCTTCTCTTTATGGTGCATGCTGGCATCTGTCCTTGGTTGAAAACTTTCAGGAAACTCTTGAAGTGGAACGTATACGTCAATAGGAGTTACAGGAATCAATGATTTTTGTTGTTCTTTCAAGAAAAGTTCTGGATTTATACCTTGTAATTGATTGTGCAGAACCAGAGAGTAAGGAAGAATTTGTGAAGAAATATTGGCATTTCCTGTAGCTGGGTGGTAGGTTAGATTCTGCTGTGTACTAGACTCCATGAATGTTTGAGGAATAACTGGGGTGTATGGTACAGCTCTTGATATTTTTGCTCCTGGTGATGATCTAAGATTGGAAAGATCAATTGTATCTGTATTTAAGTGGGAATGATGAATAGGAGCTGAGGTCAGACTATACTGTGGTACGCTGATATTGAATTGCATCCTTCCTCTTGGGTTCAGTTGGATGTTTAATGCTTGTTGCGATCGTTGTTTCTGATAGCCACCACCGACTGCTTTTGAATCGTCATATTTAGGTGTATTAACAGCTGATGTTTGATTTGGAATCAATGGTGATGAAGATGCACCCAGCCAACCAGTTTCTATTCCCTTTTTGAACAAGTTATACTGTTTGACCTCATCATTTGAATAATCGCGATCAATGCACATATCAAGTGCTGAATTATTAACAAATTAAACCAATCTCTTGAAATCTTTAAAGATGCAAGGCCTATCGTGACCAAATCCAGCCGAAGTAGATTATCACTGGATTTGATCTGTGGTACTTGTCTTCAAGATAAGGAAATTTCCAGCCTTTGGAGTCCGTGGAGAGTGGTTTTTGTGTAAGAACCTATAACTCCGGTGAAACTTACACAGACAGGATATAAAAACACCAGTACTACAATACGAAAAGGAACTTTCAAATGAGGTCACGTTATAGTGACACCAAACTGCTAGCATTAATTTTATTGTATTAACTTTATTATTGACTTGAATTATTATATGAGGCTCATGGTTGTGATTTAAGATTCTAATGCACATGGTGGGTTAAATTATTTTTGAGACTTGCTATGGAGCTTTCTGCCTTCTCACAGGATTCTAAATAAGAAAGTAGCAAATACTGATAGTGCAAGACAAATACAGATCCCGGTAGGACCATATCTATCATCGTACGTGGCTGCGACTTTGGATCTGATATTGATGACTCTCCATATATAGACGATTGAAGCATATAGAATAGTGAGCACAGTAGTGATGAAGAACCCTACTGAAGCAGCTAAGGAAACTTTATCACCATAAGTCAATAAACTTGTGGTTGTAGCACTTAAGATCAATGCAATTGAGATCCAACTTAGGAATGTTCTTTCAGTAGCAAAATAAACTTTTGGTTCCACTCTAACTGGAACACAAATTTTTTTACCAGGTGGTGCAGAAAACTTCGATTCGAAAACAGTATCAGGGGACACTTTATAAGTGTTTTCATCTTTGAACCAATATTTCAATCTATCAACAACTGGGCCCAAGAATGCAGTAGGACTTGATGATGGAGCATTTGTCGTAGCAGCCGAGTTATTAATTAACAGTGGTGCATTTTCATTATTTGATTGGTTTGGTTGGGAGGCCGAACTGTTCTCAATAGCACCAAATTGAGTACCAGCCAATTCTTCTTCATCCATGTATTCACCACTTGATGTGTTTGTGTTTGAATTGTTGTTTCTATAAATACCGATTTCATTTGGTAGCATTGGCTTTCTAATATCAGTGCTCATTTGTGGTAGCCAGAAAGGAATTAAATCAATGTGCTTTGGTAGTAAAGTGGCAACACCATGAATAAATTTTGAAAATTTTGGCACAGCTTCCACTAAATGAGAAGAAATCAAGTTTCTAACCCACTCAGGTGGTTCTTGACCTAATTGAGTTTGCAATTTGACTTCTAAAACAGCATATGGGAATCTTTCGACATCTTTTGGAGGTAATTGATTGAATGGCCAATCAACACCAATATCCATTCTTCTCCAGTTACTTTTGGTTCTATCAACTCCGTCAAAATCATCTTCTCTAACCATTGTTAACTCAGTATCTAAAGAAATACGGACTCTAGCGTCACCTGGTAATTGGAAGGCAGTTCTATTATAAAACGATCTAACAACAGGTCTCAGTTTTTCTTTCAAAACGGTATATTGAGTTTCCATAGCTAAAGCTTCCAAATTTTCAATCTCCTTTATTGATTTCTTACCATCTTTTCTCATTTTGTCAAATGCTTGTGGTACGGTGTAATCACCTTTCATGAATGAGTTGACATACTTCTCTTTCAATGGGAATCTAGCCTTGACAGATTTTTCACCTGTCCAATCTTCTCTATGGGTTTTTCTTTCAACGAAAATTGTATCAGAACCCATGCCACCATACCATCTTAATCTGTGAGCTTCAGCACCTTCATCCTTTCTTAATCTACCGTAATACAAGTCCAAGTTTTTGTTATCATAATAAATAGAAGTGATGGCAGAGTCTTCTTTTTCAAATTCTTTATTAGTGTTAAAAACTAAAACTGGTAAATGTTTC
This sequence comes from Hansenula sp. yHMH451, assembly GCA_030571095.1. Lineage (NCBI taxonomy): Eukaryota > Fungi > Ascomycota > Saccharomycetes > Phaffomycetales > Wickerhamomycetaceae > Hansenula > Hansenula sp. yHMH451. Next base: position 721,087 of record JAJLXE010000010.1, read on the forward strand.
AAAATTATCAGTTTCAATTCAGTAATGTTATCTGGATGAACCCAATACTTTGTTGTTTGACGAACAAAATTTTGTTGAGAACCACCAGCGGCTGAATCACCTTTCACTGGATTACCTCTTGTTCTGACAAGATCATATAAAGTAGATATTTTAACAACCATGGAATCATAATTTTCCTTGAAGAATGGCTTAGCATCCAATCTAACTTGGAAAATTGGTTTCAAATTCCAACCAGTTTGCTTATCGTGCTTTTTGATAATTTTTTGGAACCCTGTGTAGTTCAGTCTGGTGAATTTAGCCAAATCATGGACATCAGCAATGACATCACTCAACTCCTCTTCCAAATCCTCGAAATCTTGTTCTAGCGGGGGGTTCTCAGTGTCTATCAAGGATATTACTTCATGGACAGACTGCTCAGAATCTTTGATTCTTCTGGTGATCTCAGCTCCTTTGACCTTTTGGAATGTGAACACTTTATCCAATTCTGCCTCCAAGCTCAATAGAAAACTCTCTTCCAAGGCGGTTGACCAATTGTTCCCGCTGGACTTTAAACCTGACTTCAATTCTTTTTTCAAGTCATCATAGCTGATGTAGTAGAAGTTGTAGTCTCTGATCAACGAACTTTTCAAGTGTTCACCGAATTTCATTCTTTATTATATTCAACAGGGCGCTTCTTATCAGCTCTAGCAATGCAGCGGTTGAGTAGCAAAGTGCTAAATGGACAACGATTTCTTAGCAAAAGTTGCAAAGATGAAGAAAGAAAACAGGACCCGTTTCAATTTCAACTTCAACAATAGTATTTATGGCTGCTTCCTAGATTCTTTTCATCAAATAAAAGAACGTACATAGACGCTCAAATCCAGATGGCTGCCCTGGCACACGTGGGAAAATGTCCCTCTGCTGAGTCAGAATGTGTCAAGGCTGAGGTAAGCGATGGATTAAGTAAGAGACAGCTCATTGATTACATAAGCAACGTGGGTTAGGGGCACTGGGATAGGAGTGGTTTTTTTTTTATTGTATACGGGTCCTGGGAGAAAAAGTATAGGGAATTGTTTGTTGATTTGGTTGATTTTTTGGATGGTTTAGGCTTAGAGGAGTAGCTTGTCTAAAGTAGCAAAGAGGATATACAATGAAGGTGTGTATGCTAGTGTGGAGGAGAAAAATGAAAAATCTGGACTAACAACAGCTATAGGTTGAGATAGAAAGAGAAAAACTACTATCAAATTTTGAGGTGAACCAACATTTGATGGAGATTCAAAGTAAAAACAATTGGATCAAAAACGAAAACAGAAAAAAAAGAGCATTTAATCCGGATCTTGAAACTATAACGAGAGATGTCAATTCATATTTATCAAAGGGAACAATTGCCTTACAAACCACAGAGAATATAACAGATTGTATGAAGGCTTTAAGTAAATATCAATTAGAAAAAATTGAAAAATTACAAATAATAAATTCTGCACCACATTCATTAGTTACTTTATATGCCATAGTCGATGAATGTGATCAAAGATTCACTGAGCAAGAGAATGAAGATATTTTACAAATAGTACAGACTTATTTCCCTTCACAAGAAGTTGATGAAGAAGAGGAAAGAGAAGCAGAAGATCAAGTCATGGAGGAATAATATAAGGGTTAAAATGTCATGTTATTATTCAAAACAATGAAAAAAAATAAGCTATACAGTTTATTCATGTTTACGAACACCACTAACAATGTCATCGACTCTCAACAATAAACAAGCACTTTCAATAGCAGTCTTGATACTTTGTTGTTTAATAACTTCTGGTTCCCAAATACCATAAGAATTCATATCAACAATCTTACCATGTTCACCATCAATACCAAATGTATAATCACCCTTTGCATGCTTAGCTCTTAATTGAGATAATAAACGGATTGGATTCCCACCTGCATTTTGTATCAAAGTTCTTGGAATGACTTCAAAAGCATCAGCAACAGCTTGATATGGCCATTGTTGAATACCTTCGATCGTTTTAGCCTTCTCACTCAATTTAACAGAAACTGCCATTTCAGTGGCACCTCCACCTGGGGATAAACTTGGTTCAAATATAACATTTCTTGTAACAGCCATAGCATCCTGTAAATTTCTATCAATTTCATTCAATATATCTTTTGATGGACCACGTAAAATAACAGTACAAGCCAATGGATTTTCACATTTAGTTATATATGAAAAATATTCATCACCAATTTGTTCAACTTTAAATAATCCACATTTAGTACCGATATCGGTTTCACGTAAATCTTCAACTCTATTCACAATTGTAGCACCTGTTGCTCTTGATATACGATTATTGTCAGATTTCTTAACTCTTCTTAATGCGGTAACACCACCTTTCAATAAATAATGTTGAGCCAAATCTGAAACACCCTTTTCAGTCAACACTAAATCTGGTTTGAATTGTAAAATTGTTTCACATAATTGTTTAACTTGTTCTTCTTCAATTTGTAAAATTCTACTCCAATCTTCCTCCTTGGTGATTTCAATGTTTGTTTGTGATTCACCCTTTTTGTATTCTAATGGACAATCTAATAATATGATTCTTGGGTTTTCTATATGTCTTCTCATTTTTGGATGTGTGACATCTTTATTTAATAAAACACCTTGTAAAACTTCACTATCTTCAATTTCACCACCTGGGATTTTTTCAATACGAACATATCTTTTGGTATCTACTTCTTTGTGACCAAACCCATCGTCAATCAAGACGGTCTTAACAGCTTTCAAAGCCAAAGAACACATTAAATCGGACCATCTATTAACATATTTAGTACCGATTGAGGCACTAATCAATTTGATCATAGCTTCTTCGTTTTCAGTATCAATTGGTCTCGAAACCTGATGAATGATTTCTAAGGCATCACTCAAGGCTTGTTTCAAAGCTTGGATGATTATAACTGGATGAATGTTTTTTTCAATGTATGGGAATGTTTGTGCTAAGATTTCACCGGCTAATATTATAACAGTTGTTGTACCATCACCGACTTCTTCATCTTGGGTTCTACTCAATTCAATCATTGATTTGGCAGCTGGATGAGCAACATCAATTTCTCTCAATATGGCATGTCCATCATTGGTTAGAACAATCCCTCCCATTGGATCTAAAAGCATCTTCAACATAGCTTTTGGACCTAGACATGTTCTGATGATATCGGAAACAGCTTTGGCAGCGGTGATATTAGAGATCTGAGCCTGACGACCAGTTTGCCTGTCGGCAGAGGTGTTCATGAAGACCACTGGTGCTTGCATTTTAAAGAACAATTGACGAGACTCTTGAAGCAAACAATCAGCTTTTTCGCCTTCCAATATTTCAAATACTCGTTGGTGTTTTTGATCCAAAGCTTTTTCCAACTTTTTTTTTCGCGTTGGACGTTAAACCGACTTTGAAAACCGACTACTTATATTTTTTTTGAATACTTCAAGTATGGAAAATGAGCCTGTAAGAAACTTGAATTTGAACTGTTCTGAGTTTATAAGTGAATTGATTGGGAAAATGGGTATTGTGTAAGCATAATTGATGGAATATAGTTTACGAACCGTTGGTCTAACAAAATTCATATAGCGAAAAGATTCAACAAATTCAAGAGGAGTTATCCCGTACTCAAAAGAATAAAGCTACCGAATATCATATTGGTCTGCTAAAAGGTAAACTAGCTAGATATCGTCAGCAATTACTAGAACCACCTCCAGGCTCATCCTCATCTCCAGGTCAAGGGTTTGAAGTTCAAAAATCAGGTGATGCCAGAGTTGTGTTGATTGGGTTCCCATCTGTTGGTAAATCATCATTTTTATCAAAAGTTACTAAAACCAAATCAGAAGTTGCTCAGTATGCGTTCACCACTTTGACGTCTGTTCCAGGTGTTTTGGAATACCAAGGTGCAGAAATTCAAATTGTTGATTTACCAGGTATTATCAGTGGTGCCTCCGAAGGTAAAGGTCGTGGTCGTCAAGTTGTTGCTACTGCGAAAACCAGTGAACTGATTGTCATGGTTTTGGATGCGACCAAATCAGCTGAACAAAGAGCCATTTTGGAAAGAGAATTGGAAAGTGTTGGAATAAGAATGAATAAACCTAAACCAAACATTTATTTCAAGCAGAAAACTTCAGGTGGTGTCAAATTAAGTTATTCTACTCCACCTAAAAATCTTGATGAAAAAATCGTTCAAGGTATTTTAAGAGATTATAGAATCCACAATGCAGATGTCTTGGTTAGGGATGAAAACGTCACTATTGAAGATTTCATAGATATTATTAACGATTCCCATAGAAGTTATATCAAATGCCTCTATGTCTATAATAAGATTGATGCTGTTTCTTTGGAAGAAACTGATAGAATTGCAAGAGAACCAAACACAGTGGTGATGAGTTGTGAAATGGGGCTTGGAATTGACGACGTTGTTGAAGAGATATGGTATCAACTAGATTTGTTGAAAGTTTACACCAAGAGAAGAGGTATTGCAGTGAATTTTGGTGATCCATTAGTCGTTAGAAATAAGAGTACAATTGAAGACATTTGTAATTCAATTCATAAAGATTTCAAAGAACATTTCAAATACGCGTTGGTATGGGGATCTTCTACAAAGCATAATCCACAAAAATGTGGATTAACACATCCAATAGATGATGAAGATGTCGTTTCTATCGTTGCCAAATGAGTTGCCTTTTCACTGAAATAATATTTAATTAATGCCCTTATATACATGACGCCTTTCTCATTCTCCTTCTTCTCTTAAATTATACGTACAACATTTCATTCATTTTGAGATACCTCTCTTTTCTAGGAAATCTTTAGCTTGGTTGATTCTTGTGGCAAGGTATGGACTACCACCTTTATCCGGATGGTTGGCTAACATAATTCTTCTATGTGTTTCCTTTAGTTTCTTTTTGGTTAGAGTAGTTTCTCTCAGGTTTAAGATTTGTAGAGCTTCTTTTGCACTCATCTTTTGACCGAACCCACCTTTATAAAAAGCTTTACCATTTATACCTGGTTGGTTTGATTTGAAACGACCAGCAATGAAATAGGCAGTGAAGAAAGCACCGAGACCAGTCAATACCGGGTGGTTTCCAAGAGTGGTCAAAGTCTGATCAAAGTAGTAATCTATGGAGCCGGCTTTTTGTTGTGGAGTGGCAGCTTGAGGTTCTTGTTGGTTACTGTTGTTAAATGTGATTTGTTGAGGTGGCTGCTGGGCTTCACCAGGAATAGGCAGCACTGGAATATCGATCGACTGTGGGGCCATGCTTGCTAAATCTTGATTTCAATCTGTGGTCTGGTATATCTTGAACTTCAAGTCTTGAGATATGATTAATGTCTTCAATTTGAAGCATTTTCAATCAATTTTTCGATGATTTTTTTCTAGAGATTACACATTTTGCCCGATTTGGAGCGCTGGCTACAAATGGAAATGGTTATTGTGCCCCGGTACGCGATGAGTTCGCGAAAAAGAGAAAAAAATTAAGCGCAGTAAAATTTTTATATGGGACTTATCTGTAAAGATTGTATCAAGTTCTCTTTCATTTAGGAGTTGATTCAAGGAAACATAAATCAAAAGGGTCCAAGATGAGAGTTTATTCATGTCACTTCTGCTCCTCACCAGTGTATCCTGGTCACGGGATCATGTTCGTTCGTAACGATGCCAAAGAGTTCAGATTCTGTCGTTCCAAATGTCACAAGGCTTTTAAACAACGTCGTAACCCAAGAAAATTGAAATGGACCAAAGCTTTCAGAAAAGCTGCTGGTAAAGAATTGGCTGTCGATTCTACTTTGACCTTCAGTGCCAGAAGAAACGTTCCAGTCCGTTATAATAGAGATTTGGTTGCCACTACATTGAAAGCCATGGCTAGAGTGGAAGAAATTAGACAAAAGAGAGAAAGAGCATTCTATAAGAATAGAATGAAGGGCAATAAAGAAAGACAATTGGCTCTAGATAAGAAATTAGTTGAAAGTAACCCAGAGCTATTGAAGATGAGAGAAGTTGAAATCGCTAGAAAATTGGCCAAACAAGAAGCTAGAGAAGCTAGAGAAGCTGAAGAAGGTGATGAAGATGAAGAATTAGATGAAGAAGAAGAAGACGAAGACGAAAGCGAAATGGATATCGAATCAGAATCAGAAGAGGAAGAAGTCAAACAAAAGGTCTTGTTGAAGAACAAGAAACGTTCAAAACGTGTATTTTAGTCAGTCATAATATATAATGGGGGAGAAAAATTTATAACAATACAGAAAATTTCTTAATCATGTTCATACAAGGTCATCCATAGCAAGAGCTGCAATCATGAAAGAGTTTGCAGCGTCTTGAACAAAATCTTTTTATACTACATCATCTTTTTTTATCTCTATTTCTCTTTTTTTGGTTTTAACGTTTATTTACAAGTGTATAATGAAAATTCTTATCCAGCTTTAACTGAGCTATTTATGCAATAAAGTGTTTTTTAATATTGGGTTTTAACTTTATCCTCAGAGTAGAGTTTTGGTAATAATGTAGCATCATTTGGCAATTTTTTAAAGATACCAACAAACCCTCCTCCAACTGATTTACCACCAACTTTTGGCCTACAAACGACACCAATTTCCCCTGAACCTCTTATATTGGTATAACGAACATCCCAATCTTGTAAGCCACCTCCCAGACCTGGTGCTAATGCGATTGTTCTAGCATGAGATAATTTGATAGATCCTTCACTTTCTCTGATAGTCTTGATAATATCCAATATCTGTGTAACAGATGGACAAAAAACTATTAGTGGAGCATCTTGTTTCAAATCTTTGGATATTTGTTCAATATGATTGTGGATTTCCGGCATATCTAAGAAAGCTCCACTCAAGAATCCGTTCCCATGATCTTGTTCTAAAGATTTCCATTTTTCACTTTGCTTCTGTAGCCATTCAGTCGGTGATTCAGATAAATGGAACACGACGTCGTCTTTGTAAATACCACGTCTATAATTTTTCAACGTGGTATTGCCTCTTTTAGAGTGTATTTCATTGCAATCAATTGAATGTAAAATACCACCTCTAACACCAAATTTTGGAAGATAACAATTAGTAACATGAAGTTGTGAGCAAATAGCCAAGGCCAAAGACCCATGGCCTGTACCTGCTTCTAATAACTGTATAGGTGATGAGTCTTTTAAACTGGTATTATCATCTGTCAATTCTGGATAATCAAAACGTAAATCCGCAAGATTAACAATAGCTGATGCATCATATGGATATATTGGTTGTGCATCTCTTTTGGAAAGTGTCACGTAATCTTCAGTAGATGCATGTGTAACGATATATGAGTTCTTCTCAGTATTTGATTTCACAATATCTCTTGATTTTTTGACGAAAAGCTCGTCATGGCTTATATGTCCATCGGACACATTGGTCTTTCCTCCAACTTCTAAGGGTCTTGAGATCCAGTTTCTGTCTGGGCGAAACATATTTCGCAGCAGAACAACATCACCAGGTCTGAAAGTTGATATAAGCCTCCTATGGATCAACATATTGATGGTTATTGCACTTTATCCACACACATCTATCTTTATATGTCATGATCACGAGAAAGTTTTTCAGGTAAATCCGAAGCGTTGAAAAAAAAACGTAACTCCCCATATTGTTTACATTTGCACCATCAATAAGATCACGATTATGAGTCTGACAACTATAGGAAACAGCTCGTGATGCATTTGGTTACAAACGTGTCGGATATCGAAAAACATTATAAGGAGAATCATGCGGTGAAAGTGAGGGTGCTTGGTTCAGTTCTTGATTTTAATCCAAGAGAAGGAACTATAATAATTCAATCAATAAACTTGTTCACTAAGGGACAATTAGATCATGGAAGAATCACATTACAACTAGATCCGGATATGAGTATAAATAACCCAGAGATTACATATATCGGAACACTGGTGGATGCTTATGGTTTATATAATGGGAAAGTTGTGATGCTTTTGGGCGTTGAATTCCCAGATTATAGATCATTTGCAGATGAGCAAAATATAGAGGTGATGAACGAAATGAGTAATTTAGAGCCATTATAAACTGCTACAGAGGTGAATATAATGGTTTCTATAATTTGTATTACACTTAATGTTTAAAACCCGCCATTACCCAAAAATTGATCCCAAATAGTATCCATAGATACTTTTGACATAACATCAAATACTCGTTGTTGTTCCCTATCAGCTTGTATATGGGCGTCATCCAAAGCTGTAATAACCGGTGGTGTTGATAGACTTTGGTAGCTAGCTGATGGTTGCATGGATACATTATTCATTTCATGAGAGAACTGATCATCCCTACCAGGTGTTGCATCATCAAACACTGAAGAATATTGAAAGTCTTTAAACGTGGTTGATTCATCAGTGTTATTCAGCTGAGAGAAGAATCTGTCAATATCGTCAAATTGTTTAGAAGATATCACCGGTTCATTCTGATTATCCAAATCTTGAAACTTCAACTTTGTCATTGCCAAATATAAGATGTCAATAGTCTCGACACATGGAGAAGCAGCTTCACAGTTATCGGCCAACGATCCCAAAATCTGCTTCACCATCTCCACAATTCTCTCAAATTCCTCAAGTGGGATCAAATATTGATTTGAATAAAAGATAGAGTAGAAGAATGAGGTACTTGCGAAAAACAAGTTATGAACTGTAGCCCATGTATAATTGATTGATTTTGTTTCAAAGAAATCCCAGTAACATAGAATCATTCTCTTTGAAGCTTCAAAAATTGCCTCGATAGATTGTTGATCTAGTTTGTCATTCTTTGGAGTAATTCCAAATAGCAATAACTTTGTATGGAAATAATTCAGCTTGAAAAATTCAAAATTGAAATCACAATTCGATTTTCTTGAAGTCTTCAGTGGTATAGTATTAAACCACGTTTCAAGCCTGGCATTTATACTGGACTTCCATTCATTCAAATTTGAATAATATCTTGGTAAAACTGAATTGGAAAAATATAAAACATGTAGAATTTCAGATTGTATTCTCCGTATCTTGAAAAAGTTGGTTGAGATCAACTTATATGTTGGCAATGAATTTGAAGGATTCCTATAATCATGCTCATCATCAATATTGACCAAACAATCATCCAACTCCACAGGGAATTGTGTAGAAATACTTTCTTCGGGTATACCAAATGGTCTTCCCAGATAGAAACATATTTGACGATCTAGAGAATACGCACACCAAAACAATCTTCTTCTTAAATCTTTGACAAATGGAGTGAATTGTTTATTCATTTTTTCAGTATGAAGTCCCAAATCAACCACAAGTCTTAAAGTAGTCCCCAGGACGTACCAGACGCCCGGAGATGATGGTCTCATAATGGAGTACAATGTCAAAAGTAGTAAACCTTGAAGGCACTCCAACCTGTCAGATGACGCATATATTGATTCCACATTTTTCATCCCTTCTATTCTGTAAGAATTTGAGATCTCTGCCTTATATTGTAAAAGATTAACCGAAGAAGCGACAGCGAAAACCAAATTCAAGAAAAATAACGCCTTCTCAAACCTTTTTGGTACGATGTCAGGGTTTGCAGTTGATTGAATATAATACCAGGTATCCTTTTCATCAATTGGTGTGGTATCTAGATTCATTTGAGTATAGTTTGAAGCCAACGTTATCGTTGGTGATAAATTCCCATAAATTGGTCTATAATAATTATTGATAAAATATTCTCTGTGCATGATAGGTAATTGGGTATTTGATTGTTCAAAGAAAGTTTTGATCAAATATTCAGCAGTTGCTTTAGTTGGTAGTCCTGTTTCTGGAGCAAGTTGGGTTGGTGAATCTTTTGATTGGCCCCTAGTAGTGATTGAGTTACTGTCGTTAATAGTAGAAGGGTGAAAATTTACAGCTGTAAATAATAGTTTGGCAAAAGAAATACCAGATGAATCACCGATATAGAAAGAAACCCCATTATGGCTATTTGCTGTTGGAACTGCAAGGTTCATACTTGATTTTATTGAATTATCCTGGTCTTTTGAATCATCTCCATTTATAGGAAGTTGGAAATGCTGCCCTTGCGTAGGTGTATTGGATTGTGTTAAAGGGGACGAGTCTGTGGTACCATTGACATCAATACCATTCTGTTTTAACAATGCTTCCAGTTTATTGACCTTATCTTCAAGGTAGATCACATATGATCTAGGGACCTGTCTACCAGTGGCAGGATCCAGCCCAACACAAGCTACACCAGCCTTCTCACATTTAGCACAGCTTGGGAATTTTTGATCACACTTGGTTTTCTTTTGACGACACCGTTGACAAGCTGCGATCGATCTAGATATTCCTATTATAGTTGAGGAAGGTCTTGAGCCTGTCTCTGCAGCATTTTCATCTGCATTATGAGACGACTGTTTCTTAGTCATTGAAGCACTAGCCGGGTCCTCGCTTTTCCTCTTTCTGCTCATGCTCTCACACCAAACTCAGTAAAATTTCAGCGAACAAATTCAAACTCTTGTGTGCCTTGATCTATGCGACTTTTGAAGATTGGCACCAAGACAGATTTCTATTGTTATTTGTTTTTAACGAAGCAGCTCGGTTTTTATCTATCAGCAGCATACATCCGAACACCACATATCGGAGGGATATTGCAAAATATTATGAGGATCTAGACCTATTTGTCGTGTGGATTATGATAATCCAGAGGAGGAAAGCTTAGCATGTTTGGTTTCTGGATCACCTTTCGAAAGCGGTTCTCTTATTGTCATTTTCTTTGATATCTTGTAATCTGCGTAACGGCGAGAGATCCTTGACTTCCTAATTGGGTACTGAAAACTCTTTTGCTCTTGAATATCATTTTCCCAGATTACCGGAATTCGTGCCCGGAAATCCCAGCGGAAGCTGAAAATAAACAGCTTTCAAAACACATCAACGATAAAGCCTGAGAGTGTTGGAATTAGAGCCAATCAACTCTTTAGAAGCCATGACGACTTATGAAAAGATAGTGAAGGTATGTTTTCCAAAACAGTTTCCCGCTCCATCTATCAATTACTAACAATTTCCTCCACAGGGTGCCACAAAGATCAAGGTATGTAACCGATTTGAAATCGCAGAGCCCCCCTATACAGAGGGCTCGATAATTGAGGACGATGATACTAACGGATTCGTCAACAGGTGGCTGCTCCAAAGCCCAAATACATCGAGCCTATCCTTCTGGCGACTACTGACAAGAGTGAGTTCAGACAGGTGACGGCTGCTTTGCAGAACAGATTGGGTGAGACCGCTTGGTCTATTGTTTACAAGGCATTATTGGTGATTCATATTATGATAAGAGAAGGTGATGCTGAGATTACTTTGAAGTTCTTGTCGACTCACTTGAACTTCTTTGACTTACATCAAATTAAGCAGATTGGGTCCGCTGATGGAAAGCAGTTGATCCGGTATGCCAAATATCTAGCTGTCAAAGCGAAACAATATGGAAATGTAGGGATCGATTTTGTTCGTGATGAACAAGTAAACAAGAAGGAAGGAGGGAGGCTAAGGAAGTTGTCAATCGAGAAAGGTTTGCTAAGAGAAGTGGAGAGTGTTGAGAAACAGATCAATGCTTTGGTTCATTGTAAATTCTTCGAAGCGGATATCAATAATGACATTGTTCTTACCTGTTTTAGAATGTTAGTTAATGATTTGCTATGTCTTTATCAAACTCTGAATGAAGGTGTTATAAATCTATTGGAACACTATTTTGAAATGTCTCGGGTTGATGCTGAGAGAGCGCTCAAGATCTATAAAGAGTTTGTTGATTTGACCAAAGACGTTGTGAACTACTTGAGAATCGCTAAACATTTGGAGTACGCAACTAAGCTACATGTTCCAACCATAAGACACGCACCTACTGCATTGGCAAATAGCTTGGAAGAATACTTGAACGATAGTAATTTCGAAATCAATAGAAAGCAATACCTTGCAGAAAGAGAGTTCAAAGGTAACCCAGATGAAAAAAGAGAAATCCCATTCAAACAACAAATTTCACCTCAGTCTCAACAACAAACTTCTAATCCATTGTCAACAGCACAACCAGGTAATAATGCCTACAATCCTTGGTCTTCTCAATTAGGTCTTCAGTCTGTTAACTTGAATGGGTATCAGCCAAATCAACAATTGCAACAACAGCCTACCCAGGCTTCTCAACAACTACAACAACAACCTCAACAACAGCAAGCACAGCTTGTTCCTCAACATACTTCAAACCCCTTTTTGCAATTTCAAAATACAACCCAATCTTTTTCACAGCAACCTCAACCTCAAATACAGCAAAATCAAACCCAACAGTTCAACCCACAACCAACTGGACTCGTTCCAATTCAACAAGCACAGACTTTCAGTTTTGCTGGAAATAATCAAGTTGGTCTTCAACAGCACCAAACTGGTGCTCAGCCAAATGGCTTACAACAATCTTATACAACAGGCGTTACTCCGAACTACACTGGTGCTGGATTTGGTGGGTTCAATGGTCAGGCACAACAACCATTAACTCAGCAAACAACTGGTAACCCTTTTGCATCTTCTATCTCAAATACTACAGGAACCTCACAACCAAGAGAGCTACAATCTTCGAAGACAGGGAATAACCCATTTGCAATTGATTACAAGCCTAAACTGACCTCAGTCTCAGAAGGAAGTAGTGGATTTGGTGGTGGTGTTACTCCTCAACGTACTCGTAACCCATTTTCAACGTCCTCATCAAATCCAAATAGTACGGTTCATACAGGTCCACTGACAAGCCAAGCGACAGGGACAAATCCATTTCAAAAGACATACACTTCCAATAGAATTTCTGTGAGCCAACCACTAAAACCACAGGCTACTTTTGGAGGATATGAAAACCTGGCTACAAATCCTGTTTTTCCTCAAACCATCCAACAGCAACACACCAATCAATTTCAACAAAACGCTGGCTGGAACTTGCAACAGCAAATGTCCTTGAATCAACAGCAGCAACACTTCCAACAACAACAACAACAACAGCAACAACAGCAACAACAGCAACAACCACAACAACCACAACAGTTTCAACAAAATGCATTTCAAAATCAACCAACAGGTAATCAGTTTAGCTTTCAACAGTATGAGGGACCAAGTTTAATCTGATTTATGCGCACCCGAAAAGTCGACGTTAATTAATTTTTGAAAAAATACATAGAATCATCATTTTTATCAATTTTTCAATATATAGCAAAAATGTACATTATACTAATTAATACCATTTGGGGTACCCCTAGTTGTACGATAAGAAAGAATTGTTATCCAATAATTTTTCTAAGTCGTCAATAGTTGCTTGGTCAAGGATTGAATTCATCAGATCACCATTTTCTGGATCAGGATAAGCTTGAAAATCGGGTTCCGGTGCAACAGATATTTCTCTGGCCTTCTTCAAATCCAACAACTTTTGTAAAATTTTGGAATCAACAATTTTGCAATCAGATTTCATCAAATTTAAATAAAAACTTGACACTGGAGAATCATGAGTTGTACCAAAAGTATTGACAAACAAAACCGTTTGAATTCTATTCATTCTTTTGGCATAAAAGTACTCATGTCCAATCCTTCCGAAGTTTTGAATTAACATCCGACAGTTGTAAAACGAAATTCTTCTAATTTCTGAAATAGCTGGTAAAGAATCCTCAGATAATGGAAGTAGGAAATTTGTTCTCCCAGTCAATGAAAGCTGTAATTGAATAAATTTGTGTAAGACTTGTAGAATCTTTGGAATGACGTTAAATGAATAACCAAATTGAGAGTGCAAGTTGTAGTAGTGTTCTTTTGTGCAATCAAGAAAATGTGTTATTTGTAGAACCGGATTAGATAAGTTTAATAGTTTAATAACTTGACTGAATCCACGTTCACCGTCTCGTGTAACCAGGTAAAGGAAGATTTGATAGGTCAACATATAGACAATGGTGCTGATGTCCAAATAATTGAGGAATTCAGCAAGTTTTTGAGCCTTGTTTTGAATGGATAGCACTTTATCTAGATCTGTAGTTTCCAAAAAAACTTCTAAGGGCCGTATCAAAGATTCAAGAATCTGGACGGTTAAGGGCGTGCGCATGTTCGTGATTCTAGTAGCTATGGACCTGGCATAATCTCTTATTTTGAAGCGCTCACAGGTGAACGTAGTACCTCCACATGGTTCAGTTGGTAATCTAGTGGTGAAGCATTCATCACGAATGAAATAATCACTACCACCGTCTCTCACAAACTGTGAAGTATCAAGATCAATAATGTGATACCAAATTCTTTTCAAATATTCCGTTGTGCATTCCAGATTCAAGCCAAGTCCTATTGCCATTCTGTAAGCTATCAACGCCATTCCAGAGGATTCATGTGTTTCCACAGTGTCAATCTCCTCAGGGCAGTTGTTCTGATAATAATTGATGATAAGCAAAAATTGCAAAAGCTCAAGTCTGTGCATATGATATTGTGTCTTAACTTTCGAGTAACATTTCAAGGACAACTGGACAATATTGAACCCGATAACATTCGGGTCAATAGAAGTTGGATATCCACAATTAAAGAAGGAGAACGAGGATATCCTCAAAATGACTAGTAATGTCCCCAAGAAAATGTAATCTAAAGCACCAGAAGGATTCGATCTCACTGCAGGATAGGATTCAGGACCAATATATTCAACCAAAGAGGAGCAAAACTTTTCCTTTTCAAAAAACCCACAACTATTGAACACCTCTGAATCAAAGAAATGATTAACCAAAAACCAGACTAATTTAGTGTCTGATATCACAGCTTTAATGCTCTCAAATAAATCTTTTGAGTCATCTGGCATTAGTTGAACACGATCATTCGCGAGTTCCTGTTGGATCTTGGTAGGAACTTTTTGGCTATCTCTCATAGCATATAATAGATTTCTAATGAAAGGGTCCGAATTTATGATCGCAACAAATGATAACGGACCTTCTTTGGAAATAAGCTTAACGCTTCTATGGATATCGATAACTTCAGAGGGGAATTCGTCAGAGTCAGCAGGTGAAATATGATCCTGTTCAGTATTGTATTCACACGGTGAGTATCCATTCTTCAAACATGTTGAACAGACAGGTTTTGCTTTATCGCACTGAAAGAGGAGAAAATATTAGTATATAAACAAGAATAAAACATTTAAATTGTGAAAGCTTACCTTGAGCTTTTTTTCCCTGCAGTGAAGGCAAGAATGAATAACTCTTCTTCTTTTGATTGGGGCTCTAGTCATATCTGTGTGGTTCGTTGGATCGATGAGACTTTAGATGTGAAGGAATAAATTACAATGCTGCTCTTGTGTTTTTACAAATTACGCCCGGCTCCTTTCAACGTTTTTTCCGCTTTTCGGCCGGATGAGCTACTCGGCCGACATTGTGTAAGTGTGCCGCAGCAAATGACAGATTCATATGGAGTTTCTACAACTTTTGCTCAAGGATTCTGTATATTACCAGCTCTTAAGGTTCTTCTCCATATCCTGATATATATCTCGCATAAACTTATCACCTGTTGTGTCAAGAAATTCCCATACCGAGAAGTCCATTTTGTCCTTTGGATAATCCAGTTGTGTTGGCTGTTCAGCTTGAGCTAACTGGGCAACGAGATGCTTAACATCAGGCTTGAATCCAATATTATCTGGTGACCCAGTCGACATATGTTCAGACTGGTCACTTTCCCAAACTTGGTTATCAAAGCTCAGGTACTGATCAATTTGGATGTTTTTGAATGGATCACCGTTAAGGGAGTTTTCTTCATTTGTGGTATCTAGTCTGGAGTGCATTTCTCTTGCTAGTTCTTCAAAAGTATCTCTAAACAATATGGCCGTTGGCCACCTCTCTGCTATTATATAAAGTAAACTGGAGCAAGCTGATACTGTATCATAATATACTTTGCTTGTTTTATAGTTCAACACTTGTAAAGATCTATCGATCCACATACAATATAGGAAAGAGATACCGGCAACAAAAAGACAATGCATTAGTAGCCAAGTGGAATGAAGATTACCTTTCAAATGAAGCTCCTTGTAATTCAAGCATATTGATGATGCTGAGTGAGCAAAGACTTTAAACCATTCCAACAATCGAGGTTCTGTGTCGTGTTTTGATCTAGCAACTTCAAGAACAACAGGTCTTAATAGGAGTAGCATTGAATTATGGTACGATATAGAACACCAGTTATATGTTTCAAACCTTGACACAGGATTCTGCTTTGCAGGGAATGTATTCATCCAGTCGTTTAGTTCAAGCACAATACCAACTCTAGTAGCATCTGTATCCTTTGGGTCATTGGATATCAATGATTTAGGCTTATATACAAACGTTGAGATATCAGACTGAATTTTTCTCAACTTGAAAACATGGCAAGCAACAGGAATTTGTGGGTCTGAAGGCAATGTAACATCGATATCGATATCTGATATTCCAAAGGGCCTTCCAAGAATTATACCATTTATTCTCTCCAAAGAATAAGCCGACCAGAATATCCTTGATTTCAAATTAGATTGATCTGATCTCTTATTTCCCAAATCTTGATTATCAGCAGCACCAGTCCTAATACTGTAGTATGAATTTCTATGAAGACCCAAACTGACAGCTGTACGAATCGCTAATCCTATGACCTGCCAGATAGATGTAGCTTCAGGCATTTTTTGAGAGAAGACAGCCAGCAACAAATAGGCTTGAACAGCGTCAATATTGCAAACATTCAAAACACTGTCAACGCTTTGGAATGCTTTGTCATAATATGCCTTGATTGAATTTGTGAATGAAAATGGATAATGGGGGAATTGTGTTTTATGTGAGTTTTCAGAATGAATTTGCGTACTGATGGCCAAAATCATATAAATGAAAAATTGTTTCTTGGGATTCTCATCGTCATTGACGAATACATCTTGGAGCCATTTCAATATGATATCCCAATCTAAAAATGGGTATTGATATTGAACTGCAGTGTGATATATATGGAGAAGCCTTTTAGCATCCTCATACGACGGCTTCATAAAAGTTGCAGCTGTTTGAATGATTGAATCTTCCTTAATATACGTACTACTGCCATATAGCTTTGGCTTGGTAAAACCCTGGAAATGATTGGGCTTGTAATAGTTTATGGAATTAGTTATTGCCCGGGCTATTGAGAATGCACTACTGTTCCCCATGTACATTGGCTCCGAGGCAGCACCCAATGTAATATAGCCAACATCTGTTTCTAATGACTTGTCTTGGTCCCCTTGACCTGTAGCATCAGACTTGATGCTATTGATTCTGTTATGTATGAAATCCTTCAGAGCCTTGACTTCATCCTCTAGTGATTTTGACTTACTTTCTAGTTTTTCAATGTGATCTCTTGGAATTCTTCTGTTTATTGTATGGTCTAAAACAGTGCATTCAACACCAGCATTCAAACAACCAGAACAGGTGGGATACTTTCCATCACACTTCTTCCTTTTCCTCTTGCAAGCACAACAAGCAGCTGATTGATGTTTCCCGTTAGATTTTCTAGTTTTCTGATTTCTTGGGTCTGTAGATTTTTCCGGTGATTCACCTGAACCCAAGCTGCTACTCGTTTTGGAGACTCTGAAATTAAGTGTTCCGAAACTCATACTTTAGCCACCTCTTTCCTCTCAGTCTGACATCAACAGTAACAGGGAAAGGAATGTTACGCCTTTGGGGACAAAATGGAAGGAAAGTATGAGTTGAGCCATTGTATTTGTACTTCCTCTAGATCTGCAAGATGCCGAGATAGGAAGGCGATAAGCCGGGAAGTTACGCCTCGAGTCAAATCCGATATGAAGACACTGAGATACTTGACCGTTCAGCTCATTGATAAGTGCTGTTGATGAAGCGCCGCTAAAGTCATTGTCTTGTTGCAGCATGAACGATTTCACTATAAATAGCCAGAGGCTCCAAGCTGGGACCAATTCTCTTCAACATCCGGTATAAAACCTCATTCATATTGGAATAGTTCCCATCATGTCCAAATATCCACCGAGAAAAGAGCTTCCACCTTTAGGGACCCTTGGAATAGATTACACAGAGGATATCCATCGCCCTCCAGGTGACCCTTTGAACGAGTTATCATTCCATTTCCCTTTGATTCACGAGACAGTTCCTAATGCCACAGTTCCTAATGTTGTCTCCCATGGTACTTTCAGTGAGGAGTTCCTTCAGGCTTTCATTGATGCTGCTAAAAAATTGCAAAAGAGAGGCGCTATTGGGATTATAACTTCCTGTGGTTTTTTAGCCCAGGTTCAATCACGTCTTGCCTCGCAAATTGATATCCCAGTTGCCACTAGTAGCTTGTTACAGATACCATTTGTGTTAACAACCATGAACCCAAAGAAGAAAATAGCTGTGCTGACATTTGATGGGACGGTTTTGGGTGATCAACATTTCAATGGTGTTGGCGTCACAAAGGAGATGCAAAAGAGAATCAAAGTTTTCGGTTGTAAAGATGGTGGTCATTTGAGAGATCTAATCATCGATGGTAAGAGTTATATCCACGAAGAACTTGAGAAAGAGTTGGTTGAACTTGCACAAGAAGCATTGTTGGAGGATGATACAATCGGTGCTTTTGTTTTAGAGTGCACCCAAATGCCACCAACAGCAAGAGGAATCCAAAAAGCCACATGCTTGCCAGTTTATGATGCCATTACTATGATTGATTGTTTTTATTCAGGTTTAAGGTCTCGTATTTTGCCGGAAGATGAATTCAAGGAAGATGGTTTGAAACTAAGAAAAAGAGCTCCTAAAGATAAATATTAAAGCTTCATCCTACACCAAAGGCATCGCAAACTGAATCCAATTGTGTCATCGTATAAATATGTTAAAAGAAAAGAGGATCTATTGGAAGATTTTATTTGTTCATAATCATCTAATTGTTGTAGTATGATATTGTTCTGCCTGGGTTTTTTTTTTTCGGGGCTCTTTTTTTTGCGTGGTGGCCGGGCCCTGTCCTCCTGCGGCTCGGCCGGTGGGCAGGGTGCAGCCTAGCCCGGTCCTCTTGCGGCTCGACCGGTGGGCAGCCTCCAGC